>CM060923.1:469650970-470850970 GCA_030737875.1 Allium sativum | reverse complement strand
TTTATATTGTATGCAAGTTGCATGACATGATTTCAAAAAATTTATAAGAACCTATCATGTTGTGAATTAATCTATCATGGTTAGAAACTTGGTGATTCTTTTATGCTATGTTGCATACAAGTTGTTAGGCTAAATAATGTTCGTACAACCTTATATGTTTAGATCTATAATTTTATATGTTTAGATCTACAACCTTACATGTTTAGATTTATGGTAAGTAGATCCAATTCCATGCAATTTCACCCTTACATGCCAAGTCTAGTTTGTGTAGAACTATGTAAAGTTCACATGCTTATGATTCATGCAAGTTTATTATCATATGCCAAATTTATATGTCGCATTTTTTTATGCTGTTAAATATTACATGCTCTATGCTTTTCCCATTTTTTTTTGAGTTAGGCTAAATATCGAGCCTAACACTATATGTAATTTTGTGAACATACAACGAGGCTAACGTTGGGGAAAAACATGAAATTAAACGTAATTGGCATGTTTGTCACATAATCATGTAAATGAATAGTGGCATGAGTATATACCAAAAATTATGTATATGATTTAGAAGAAAAGCGGGCCATGACAATAATTGATAATTTACATATAAACATGAAGGATAAATATGTAAATATAGTAAAAGACGAATATGCCTAACCTGAGGTTAAACCGAGTTGTGGTGTAAACCTGCCCGGAACCGACCGACACATCCAGTGACCACAACAATACCTGTCTAATGTGAGAGGTTAGCGCATCAAGCCTAAAAGAACCCGAGGTTAGACTGAGTTGTGGTGTAAACCTGCCCGGAACCGACCGGCACATCCAGTGACCACAACAATACCTGTCTAATGTGAGTGGTTGGTGCTTTAATTAATGAATTAAAGCTCATGAATAATCAAGCTAGAATGGTATGGTTAAGTAACTGAGGTAACACTTAACCAAATTAACATGTTAACAAGACAGGATTGGCAGGGTTAAGTAATTAAGGAAACACTTAACCATTATAACATGTTAACTAGACAAGTGGGTGAGGTTAAGTAAATGCTTAACTAATTTAACATGTTAACTAGACTAGAAGGTGGGGGTTAAGTAAACTTAGAACACTTAGTTGTTATAACATGATGAATGAACAGGGTTAATTTAATGAGAAACACTTAACCAATATAACTTGATGAACGAGTAAGGTTAGGGTATACTTAACCAATTTGACATGATATAGGGGTGGGTTAAGTCAACATGAACCGCTAGATAACACTTAACCAATTTGACTTAATATATGGGTGGGTTAAGTCAACGTGAACTGCTGGATAACACTTAACCAATTTAACATGACAAGTGAATGGGTTAAGTTAACTTGAATTGACTGATGACACTTAACCAATTCAACATGACGAGAAAAAGAACTAAGTAGTAAACCTTAGTTAAGAGGGCTAAGTAGTTAACCTTAGTTAAGAAAATGAATGATTTAGGAAACTAAGTAATAAACCTTAGTTAAGAGAACTAAGTAGTAAACCTTTGTCAAGAAAGCCACATAGAACACGAGAAGGAGCGAACGTCCATCTGGTCAGGAGGAAGGCTCTAACGGTCTGGGTTACAAAGCACGCGGCTTCGAGGGGACGTGAGGGTACTCTTGGTATCCCTCTGTTAGGTTGCAGATGATCCTCCTGGGCTCACAGAGGTTAAGGTCTGCGTTAGAAGAACCAAGAGTATGCCTTGGTTGCAATATAAGGCAACCTAAAGACTAGGATGGACCAACGTGAGACGGCGATATCTAGATTAGCCCTGTGATAGCACGTCGTCGTCTACCTACACTACAACAAAATATAATATTTATAACGCTTTTTTATAACATACTATTCTAAACTGTTATTGATTAGACTTAATTATTTCTTTCAACCTGAATTTGCTTTGTAATTAGAGCGTAACGCTGGCTTATTTTCACGTTACTAGAGGGTAACGCTGGTTTCTTTTCACGACCGCTACTTCACAAATAATTTTCCAGTCTTCCCCGATTATCCATTCTAGATCTGCTTCCTCCAAAAACTTACACCGTACCTCAAAAATCATCAACCGATTGCGAAAACCTCGTCCATCTCCAATCTCGTCAACTCTTATACACGGTGTCCCTTCAAAACTTCTTCCATTTCCAATCTTTGTCGAAGCTAGGGCGCGGCGCGGTTTGGATCTAATATTCGATTGGATTTTGGTAAGCGATCTTGATTCTTTGTTTGTGTGTGCTGTAGATCTGAATTTACGATTATGTGTTTACGATTATGGATTTACGATATTGTTTTGGGGTAAACACCTTGAATAATTTTAGGGTAAGCTAGGTTTAAATTTTAGAGTTGCTGTTTGGTAAGCTAGGGTTGCTGTTTGGTAAGCTAGGGTTTCTGTTTTAGGGTAAACAAAATGTTATTTTTAAATTTTAGGGTTGGTGTTAGTAAAGAAAATGTTAAATGAGAGATACTCCATCAAAAAACTAGGTTTTTCTGCATAATTTTTAATTTAATAATTTCTATTTTAACTAAGGATAATTTTGTTTTCATCCACCATTTTTATTAGTTGATCCACACTCGAGTTCATCCACACCTAATTTGTAGTTTATCCACATGGACATAGAAAACCATCACTTAGAAAGTATAATATTACCCCAGTATTTCACAGCATAGGTGGCAAGCTCCTTGAACTCATGAACACCTTGAATAGAATCACTGCTATTGAAATCAGGATTCTTCATTGCCTTCGACATTTGTTGGGGCTGAGCCAAATTTGCTTCTCAGAACAATGAAGGTGGTTCATGGAGTTTTCTAATAATTAATTAGAACATGAGTGGCATTTATAAATGTCTTTACTGCATTTATTTTTAGTAGTGAACAGTTAGCTAGAATGCTTGGATTTACGTTTTTACAAATTATCTTTAATAAAATAGGCCAACCAATTTTTTTTTATTAAATTCATAATTAAGACTAAAAATTAACAAATTATTTTTCTATTACTATTTAATTTAAAGGTTGGTTTTCTCCATCGCTGTACGACAATATTAGTAGCTTTGTTATAAGTGCGGACAAATGCATTAAGTTGTTGATCTTTGACTCACATGTAAACTGCATAAAAATTCAAATATGGCGGGGTATGATGTGACGCATGAACCATTTATAAACCAGAATATGGTATTCATTCCCCTACTGCCCGTTCATTCCGTTTTCAACTGTCCATTCATTGCAACTGTTCTACGGTAAACCCCACAAAGATCACTTATGACCACTCAGTTATACGGTATCACTATCACCACACGAACTTAATTAAACGCCTTTACTGACATCACATATTATACAAGTCCTACTGACATTTCCACAGAACAAATTACATCACTTACATTACATCGTTATAAACTACTTACTGACACATGTACATAATGTTGACTTGTCCACGGATATTATTATGGAAAAAGCTACAACACATAGGATTGTCGACGGATATTCTCCACCTGCCATGACAAAATGCATCTGCACATATATATTGGAAAATGTCTATATATATTTGCCTAGATATGTATGATAGGATCATACAGTAATATATGTCTGCTTTTGATCCTATATGCTACTGTTATTTGTTTTGATACATATATCATATATAACATATATATATTTGCTTTTATTGAGTTGTTTAACAAACTGACTCGATTAAACATGGGTCAATATGGACAAAGTTATATACATTTTATTGCAAAACTTGTTTTGTAATTTTGAAACAAAAAGATACTTTTCAATTTGCAATTTTTGGTAATCTGAACTATTTGTATTAAGGTGTATAGTATTCCTGAGGCTCTTAGTCTAAATGGTTAGATATATATGTCTATATGCCATGTACATCTCGAAATATATATAAGATATTTGTTTTGAGAATGCCTGTTTCATTATGCCCATATATGTATATAATGATGTTTCTTAGGTTAATAATAATTAAAGTCATTAAATAGATGAATACAACACATAAAACCTGCTATGTGCATAAGATGTAATGTATGTTTTATATAAAGCTATTTGTGACACAGTGCCTTTATAATGCAAATATGATTTGGTGAAGCTCCTTGCTTCATTTCAAAAGATAAGATTCTTCTGCTCATATATTTGAATTATATTCATGGTCACTAGGCAATGGATATAAGACATTTGTTTTAAACTGTTAAAATAATATGTTTGTTGCCTTGCTATAACTGATAGATTATAACATAAATTTTATTTACATTTGATAACATGCTATGTGTTTAATTCAAATGGTAAGCCAGTGATGTTCATAATAATAAATGTTCTAATATGTCCTATTATTTAAAAACAAGTGTAACTTTATTATTTTCATGAACACACTGATTTATAGACTGCTTGGACTTACATATATGCACCAAGACAAGAATTGGATTTAAAAGACCAATTTTCATCTTATATCTGCATCATATACTTGACAGATCATGTTTAATAGATTAGGATATTAATGAGCTGTTTGTATATTTATGTTGATAAATATACATGATCCATATTAGATTTAAAAGTTCAGCGAATATAACATGATATTTGCCTTTATACTACATGTATAAACAAATATGTCAAAATTGAATTGGTTTTAGATTAATTCATAAACTTATAGTTTGGTCCATATATGAACATTAATGAATGATTTTCATGTTTATATATATGCATCTCCATTACCATATCTTTTAATACATATTTCATTAACATAGCAATTATTCCTATACTTGTATATTTACAAGAATCAGTTTTGAACTGAAATTTTTTTGTCTGTAACATCATAGTATATAGATAATAAATTCTGATTAGGCATCATAATTAACGATATGCATATATATATATATATGGTTATGTTTGCACACTGATGCAACAAAATGCACTATACTTTTATAACATGGGAAAGGGCTCTTGAACACTGATGCACCAATTTTTTTATAACATGCTAGCATTTTTACAACAAAATAAAATAAATATGTACTTTTTATAACATGCAACAAAATCCTCTATCATTACACATATATAATTAGAAATATGTTGGCATTTTTTTAATCATTTTTTTACCTAATTCTTAATTTTATTTATGTGGTAGGTCTACCCACTTTTTGCTGCTGTTGGCTCAGTTGTGGGTATCTGCTTGTATTCTCTTTATAGTAATATTACCATCAATCCTGAAGTCAGGTAATTTTATGCTGTCATTATTTTTGCTTTATTGGTTAGATTAATGTTTTGGTTAGTTGGTTATGAATATTTTGTGAGTAGAACGATATTTTTTTCCAACTAATGACCTGTAGAACCTTATTTTTAGAACATAATACCACTTGTATTTTCACTTTTATATTTTAGTACAAATAATTTCTTTTTAGAAAAGAAATCCATACCTGTTTTCGCTGAATTATATATATTTTGGTGCATACGCACTGTTAGCTTTAAAATCCTCCTTGACATAAATGTTTGTATGCCTATGCATGTATGTATCATTGTTGTTGCAGTGTGATATCTATTGAAATTGTCAATGTTGATGATCCAAAAAGAAAGATGCCATTGGTTTGAACTTTGATACAAATTTTAAATAGGTTATCTAATTGCTATATCGTTATAGTTTCAGGAGTCGCGTACTAAAGTCTCTTTTTTTAAGACATTTTGCTGCCATATCCAAATCGTGCAAAGCGGTTAGTAGTGTTTCATAGTTTCTAGGATAAAACTGCCTTGTAGGCCAATATCAATGGTCACTTGAACAAAGATTGAGGATGAATAATATGCATGAAAACTTGTTTAGAAAACTGATGATATTTACTATGTCAATAGCTCGGTTTACATAGGGAAAAATCCGAGAGAGAAACATGGTTGAGTCATGAGAGAATGTATCCTTTGAGCTTACTGGATGTTATTACCAAAACAAAATCAGTTTGAGAAATATAGATTCGGAAATACAAAGTAATTAGAAATTAATAATTATACTTAGTTAACTTAGTTAACAAAATCAGTTTGAAAACATGGTATGTCCAATAAAAATATTTAGTATTCCTTTCTAGAGTTATCCGAGTGTAGGAATTAATGTAAACCTTTTTTATATGGAATAATACTGATGCTTTTATTCAAACATAACACTCATTTTGAAGTCTTGACCGCTTGAACCCATAACCTCTAGAACTCAAGAATTCGGTCTAGAGCTTCATATCACTTGCCACTTGCTCTAGTGGTGCTTTGACAATAAAGCATTAATTTTATTTCTAAAATTTTCTTTGCAAAGCAAGTATACAGTGAACTCTCCTCCTCCATGTTCACAATCAAGCCTTCATCCAAGAACCAAAACAAGAAAGAAAGTAAGCTATATATTGAAAAGTGAAAGACAATGAATAGTAAAAATTAGTGTAAGAGAGAATTATTGTAAATATATATATAACTTTCCTAAATCTATCTATTATTTCTTTACAAAACCTTATGCCTTAAACACCTCGAAGTTTACGTCTCGCCTGGTGGGAATAAAAAAGTCTCAAATAAGCTTCTAATTTTAATACTTCTATTGTAGTCACTATGAAACAGGATTTCAGTATTGGGCCAGATTTGTCATCAATGCTTTCAGGTTGCATGATTCTTACTGCACTATCATTCCCTTCTTTGCTAACTCCTTGGAGGAGTGTCTTTTTACCTTGGGTCAATACTGGAATTTCCTCCTTGTTTTGGATTCGATCTCTATTGTTGTCGCTATTTGGGCCATGTCCATCAATTGTAGTAGCAAACGTATGTGCTTATAAACCGATGGGTTGACCGATATCTTAATCTAATCCAACCATCTTTAGCACATGGGTTTTGTTCCTTTTCAATTGCAAACTGCTATGAGGCTACATTGATCAACTCGACTTTGTTGTGCTCTAGGTATTGCTTGATTCAAACAAATCTCATCACATTTTGATAAATTCATAACATGCATTAGACTCTAATGACATCTTAGGTAAATAAAAAAAAGTTGTAACTAATGTTTTTTGTTCGCTCGATTAGTACCAGCAAGAAAAACTTGAATGACAATCATCATTGAATTAACATTTAAACATGGAAATTCTATTAAACAAAATCACTTCAATAGCAAAAGCATTTTCTACTGCCTAGGAATGAGATCTCACCACGGTTGAATTAACGAGGTTTATTATCAACATATCATTCGCTTAATGTTATGATAATATATATAGTAAAAAATTAAGCGTACACAAGAGAGTATGTAGGCTTTTCTATTGCCTAGGAATGGGATCTCACCACGGTTGTTACCATTTGGTCTGAGATTAATAACAACAATTGAAGAGTGCAGGAATAGCAAATGAGCAGCTGAGGTTGATGACGTTGATATGAATTTAATGTACTTTATGCTGTAGCAATCTTTTTTCTATGTAGTTTTAGAGCTTGAGCACTCTTTCTTCCCGTGTGTATCCTAAATTGTATGTCGATGAAAAAAGGTTGGGTTTATTTACACAGGTAAATAGATAATTCAATATTCTCAACTGTGTTTAATTTCAGAAAATAAAAATATTTGACGTTAAAACTCAACTATTTTGTTGATTTTTTTTTCATTATAGAACTTCCAAAGGTTACTCGCAAGGGGCAAGAAGCTTCGTAGATGCTGCAAAGAGAAATATAAAAAATGTAGAGAAACTTCTATGCCCTTGTTTAGATTGCCGAAATCTTAGTCGACAAGATGATGACGTTATTGTTGAGCATTTAATTATAAGGGGGATGGATCCTACATACAAGAGCAGTATTAAGTGGTATCATCATGGCGAACAATTAAATGTGGGCATAGACACGAAGTTGGACAATACATTTGATCTACTTAAAGCTATTCATTTTGAAGATGAAGATTTTATAAATCATGCTTTTTTTACTGATGTTAATGAAGACGAGGATGTTCAAAAACGTGAGGATGAATTACTTAAGAATTTGGAGGATGCAGAAACCCCCTTATATCCTGATTGTGTAGATCAAACTAAACTATCCGCCATCACTGCTTTGTATAATCTTAAATGTGAGGTTGGATTATCCGATAGTGGTTTTGATAAGCTTTTGAAGGTACTACAGTTGTTGTTTCCGGTGAATAATGTACTTCCTAAGACTTTGTATGATGTAAAAAAATTTCTCAAATATTTGACATGGGGTTTGAAAAGATTCATGCTTGTAAGAAGGATTGTTGTCTTTTTAGAAAAGAGTTTCAAGATTTAGAAAGTTGTCCAAAATGTAACTCTTCGAGGTGGAAGATAAACGAGGACACTAAGGAGATTATACGTGGTGTTCCAGCTAAAGTGTTGAGGTATTTTCCAATCATTCCAAGATTTAGGAGAATGTATAGATCGCAACAAATGGCAGAAGACCTAAGGTGGCATTTCAACAATAAAAGCAATGATGGAAAATTGCGACATCCTGTAGATTCTGTAACATGGAATGCAGTGGACGAGAGGTGGAAATCATTTTCATCCGATCCACGCAATATCAGACTTGGTCTTGCTTCAGATGGTGTCAATCCATTTGCGTCGATAAACTCCAAATATAGTTGTTGGCCAGTAATGCTTGTGACATATAATCTCTCGCCTATGTTATGTGTGAAAAAAGAAAATATGATGCTAACATTAATAATTCCTGGACCAAAGCAACCTGGAAATGATATTGATGTGTACTTGGCGCCATTGGTAGAAGACTTAAATTATTTATGGAATAATGGAATTGATATATATGATGCATTCAGTAAATCAGTTTTTAATTTAAGAGCAATTTTACTATGGACAATAAACGACTTTCCAGTGTATGGAAATCTTGCAGGAGTTGTGTAAAAGGCGAAAAAGCTTGTCCATTATGCGGTGTTAACACTCATCATCGATGGTTGAAGCATTGTCGGAAAAGTGTTTATATGGGACATAGAAGGTTTCTAGACCCTTCACATCCATGGAGAGAAAAAAACTTGGTTTGATAACACTGTAGAGGAGGGTTATAGACCTAGAATTCTAACGGGACGAAACATTTCTACTATTTAGGATGGTTTTCCAAATGTTTTTGGAAAAGATAAGAATGAAGCAATAAAAAGGAGGATGAGTAAGAAGAAGTTAAAGACAGAGTTGAGTAAGAAGTTAAAAAGTAAAAAGAGGAAGGGGAAGAGTACTCACAGTAAAGAAGACGAAGATGATGGGAAAAAAGAGCTATTAAGGTGGAAAAAAAGATCAATCTTTTTTGATTTGCCGTATTGGAAGGTTAGTATTAAAATTATATTTTTTAAATAGACCTAACAATATAAAAGTTAATAAATTGTTGTATTATCGATATTTGTAGGAACTTCCGTTGCGACATAATTTAGATGTGATGCACGTTGATAAAAATGTTGCTGAAAGCCTAATAAGCACAATGTTGCATTACAGTAAATCGAAAGATGGAATTAATTCAAGGAAGGATTTGGAGGAATGGGGGATTCGTCAAAGTCTTTATGCACAACCTCGTGGGAATAGAACATATCTACCACTGGCTCCATATATGTTGTCATTGTCCGAAAAAATATATTTTGTAAAAGGCTACATGATTTTAAAGGCCGCGATGGTTATTGCTCAAATTTCAAAAGTTTCGTATCATCAGAAGAGTGCAAACTTAGTGGGTTGAAGTCGCATGATTATCATGTCCTAATGCAACAAATGTTACCTGTTGCGGTTAGAGATTTGTTACCCAAAAAAGTTAGAACACTAATAATTCGTTTGTGTTCGTTTTTCAATCAAATATGTCAACGTGTTCTTGAAAGAGAGACATTAAGGCGACTTAATGATGAGATTGTTGAAATTTTTTGTGAACTCGAGAGATATTTTCTACCTTCTTTTTTCGATATAATGGTACATTTGACAATTCATCTTGGAAGAGAAGCGCAATTATGTGGTCCGGTTCATTTTCGTTGAATGTATCCTTTTAAAAGGTATATGAAAACGATTAAAGATTATGTAAGGAATTATGCACGACCTGAAGGGTATATTGCAGATCTTATCTTGCAGAAGAATCAATGAGATTTTTTAGTGAATTTCTATAAAAGAAAGTACAAATGGAGGGGAAAGAAGTCAAAGCGATATTTGAAGGACGTCCAATTTTAAAACCGAAGACAAATACATTGTCATCGAATGAAAAAGATATTGCTCATTTGTCTGTGCTAATGAATATAGCTGTGGTGGAACCATACTTAGAGTAAGTACATAATATATTTTGTTTATACCTTTTTATTAAATTTTTGATGTGGAATATAACTTAGGTAAAATTATTTAAACACCAGTATGCATTTGGAGGAGTTACAAAATTCTGATAAACGTTTGGAAAAAAATGCGACGTTGCTGTGGAAAAAACATACAGATAATTTTTCAGATTGGATTAAACAGAAGGTTAGTTCAATTTTAATTATCCTTCCATGGACAATTTTTTTTTCCTTTTTACTTCAAATTTTATGTAAAACGATTTGATTCCAGGTACCTTTCCAATCAACAAGTGATGAAATAATAAGATGGATTGCTTTTGGCCCAAGTAGTAATGCATTGTCCTATAAAGGTTATATAATTAACGGACAACATATTCATACAAAAGACGTTGAAAGAGAAACCCAAAACTACGGAGTCACTTACGATGCGACCACCTGTGTAGGGCAAGTGCAAAAGATATTTGTCAAAGAGTTGACGTGGTCACTTACTATGGGGTAGTGATAGACATAATCTTGCTAGACTATCATGTTTTCTATATTCCAGTATTCAAGTGTCACTGGGCAAATATAGGAAATGGAGTGAAGGTCGAAGATGGATTCACTCTTGTCAATTTACAACAAAATCAAGTTTCATTTGTAAAAGATCCATATATCCTTACATCTCAAGCAAAACAAGTTTTTTATTCTAGAGAGAATGACCATTCTAATTGGTATGTTGTAATGAAAGCGCCACCAAGAGGCTATCATGAGTTAGAGACATATGATCCTATTACGAAAGTTAGCTTTGTCAGGAAAGATTGTGAAGAAACCGACCTGGACATTGGTTCGGTTGAGAATGTTAGCTATGTTAGAGAAGATTGTGAAGGCATATTTGAGTAGATTTCCATACTTATTTGCTTGTGAGGTCTGTAATTCCTACTTAATTGCTAGTATACGATAATAGTACAGATTTAGGGCGTAATATTAACAAATAAATGGGTTTGTGCATTTTTTAAAGACGAAGTTAAAAAGTACACAAAATACTTCATTATTCATTCTACATATCGGAAAAGATGTGTGTGCCTGCATATCGCTTAAAAGTAGAAAAATTTGATTGTAAGCTACTATTGTTGGTTTGGCGTCTCAACTATATATAAAATTTATATTATTTGAATTTTGAATGGATTTCCTACTGCTATTTGTCTTCATGCTTCCAAGCTTCACTCTTTGCTACTTAATTAGTCTTCAGTGAAATAAGTTTTAGTAGATCTAAGACTAAAATTTATCAACTTGAGAAGGTTATAGCTTTACAAACCTGTCATAACTCTATGACACTAAAGTAAATTCCCTACCAATTCTAATATGATCTTGATTGTATTAGATTTTAAGTTACCGTCATTTGGTAAAGTATCATTTCCTTTAACAGTCATATTATCTGAAATAAAAGTGTTACGATGCAAAACTTGGTAGATTAATGCTTTTATTTTTTAATAGCTTACTCAAGCCTGTAATGCCTGTTTGCTGTTAAACCTTGGTCAATTTAAACAAATTTTGATGAATATGATCCTAAACAATGAAAAGTCGATGTCCATATGTCACAAGCAACCTCAAAATATTGGCAGCCTATTATTTTAAATCTTTGTTTGTTCAGGTATAGTTATTACTTAATCTATGTACACTACAAGAAGATGTTCTATTAGTTAGTCATAAGTATTCTGTAATTTTATTTGTTTGTGGTGCTTGATTTAATCGTGGTCTAGTTGTATTTCTTTAATATGCATAAGTATTTTGACATTAGTTTGATTTTATGTACTTTTCCATTAAAGCATTGTTTGACTTCACAAACCTCGTCTTATTAGTTAGTCATAAGACGAAGTTAAAAGCTACAAACATGCATAAGTATTCTGTAATTTTCCATTAAAGCATTGTTTGACTTTATGTGTCATGATTAACGGTGACCATTTTAAGATGCACCTTTTTTTTCTCCTGTATCGAGATGTTTGATGAGATCAACATGTCTATAAGCGATTTATCATTCAAAAAATTATGCATACTGATTCATAAAAGCGATTGTGTTGTTATAACAAACACTTATGCAAATGTAGAAAGGAATTATAATTCAAATATTTTCATGAATGGTATGCACCAAATTTTATGCAGGTGTATACAAGAATTATTGTTTTTTTTTGTCATCTAGACATGTCCAATTTTCCTTTAGCAAGCAAATAACTTTTTAGGTAATTTATTTAGCAATTTTCACAATTAGCGAATAATGAATAAATATAAAAAGGCATCCAATGTTACATATTATTTCCCTACTATACTTGAAAGCCGAGGTGTAATGACCCAGATTTCCGTAACATCGGATTTGACTATATACATCATACGTCCAACCCAAATATCACGAAAATACGAAACATTTTTTTTAGAAGAAAGAGGTAGAAGAAGAACAGAAATAACAACACAGAATCTCACATCGCAGCGGAACAAAATATAATATATCATATCTTTGAAATACAAAAGCTCAACTGTATAACATATACTTATCAGAGTACAACACTTACAACACAACGGAACAACACTATAACTAGATAACGCTGAAGCCTCCTGCTCCAAGCTCCTTTAGATATATCTGAAAAATCCTGAACTACTTGACTGCCCGTACAAATTTAGGCAACCAAGAGTTTAGGTAGAACAAAACAAATAAACTCCGGGTCAGTCATGGGACTGGTATGAGTAAACAGTTTAAAAACAGTTTCAGAAAACTAAATGATATCTCATAAGACCACGCCGTATAACACGGAACGGTTTTTTCCCTTATGAGAATCCAAACACTTGATTTAACTTTCAAAATCCTTTTGAAAGGAACGATAATCTTTATATCAAAACACTTTTGATATTATAATAATGTCTAAATCAAGTAGATAACAATCTAGTGGAACGTTTGCATCTCACGTTCCACATATATAATATACGATCAAAACCACAAGCACGTATTGGGAAATGGATTTCCAACTATGACAAGGTATGGAACCACCTTCCGCTGGTATATCTCTAGAGGAGAATATACCGAGTTCAACAAGAACATCTTGCAACTCAGCCACACATGACCGACCACTCATTTCGCTTGAGTGTATCGAATGTATATCACCAACGATTGGGATCAGCAACCGTTTCCCGAATGGGACAGCATCGACAATAGATTTTTAGAAGTAAATGAAACTCTAGATCAGGTGATTCTACACCCTAATAGGTGCGACCTACATAGCCATGCTGCTTGCCCGATTTCTGTCATTTACCGGATGTGAGGCTAGAAGCTACGCTTTATCATTACACCAGATTCACTTCGAATGCCACATCGTCAAATCTATCAAATCACCGATTGACATCTACAACAGTACATTACGTGTTAGCTAAAAGAAGTTTCCTTCTCCGCTTCCACTCTTGGTACGGTTGAAGAAATCAATGTACGTGACCTTTCTGGAAATACTCTGTCAGACATTCATCCATACAAGTCACCCAGGAACAGGATGAACCGAAGGTACAATTTCTATTAATAGAAAAAGTCCTTGCACTCTACTCCATCTTCGATTTTCTTTATATAATCTGATTCGCACGCTACTGCCAATACGGAGTGGTTCTTCGGATAATAATCCAACCGGTCTCTCCATATTGACAACGATGGTCAAAACTTCGATAGTCTGTGATTTAACTATCGAATAAAAACAAGTGTTTCGATAGTCGATGATTTAACTATCGAATAAAAACAAGTGTTCATCCAATTATCAACCAATTACTAAGCCGTTAATTAATATTCCATTAATTAAATCTCTTCTCTATTTCTTATAAATATTTGTTAACCAAATATTTTCAATAACCATATTG
Source organism: Allium sativum (assembly GCA_030737875.1). NCBI lineage: Eukaryota > Viridiplantae > Streptophyta > Magnoliopsida > Asparagales > Amaryllidaceae > Allium > Allium sativum. The sequence goes on along the minus strand of CM060923.1, from coordinate 470,836,891 downwards.
GCCTTATACGTTATTTGGAAAACATTTCCATATATCGCCTTCTTTTATTTTCTAAACTTTAGAAAATATATGTTATTTATAATTGGAAAATATTCCAATTACTTATCTCTTTTCCAATCTCGTTTATTCCTATACTTAGGAAATATTTATTATTCTATTTCCCAGCTTACACTTATTTGGGTTAAAACGGATGTTGTGTAAAACATCGTTACGACAACCCAAATACTATATTCAACTAACTCTTATCTAACATTGATCTTCGAGCCTGAATCTTACTGTTCATTTGTTAATAATGCAATCAATCAAGTTGGGGTATAACTACCTCTCAGACCTTGACTGAATAACATTTATAACGTCAAAACAGATAAGACTACTTACTCGAACAATCAATACCATACAACTACTTCTTCACTTTTAAACACATATATACTTTCTCTTTCTATTCTTACTAGATTTTATTCTTATACTTCCTTTTTGATTATACTATTCTATTTCTAAGTTCGTTTTCTTATCGACTTCTATATATATCGATACGTTGATTTCTAACTATCAGATTATCTTAAAAATATTCTATCTCCTTAAATTTCCATAAAAATTCGCCATAACCTCCTTTGTACCGGGAGCATCGTGAAATTTCAAATAGCTTTCCCGGTCCTTCTCATCTCAAAAAGAAAAAGAAAAAGCCAAGCGGCTTGCCGATACGGCGCATAAAATATCATATATGAATTAAATACGTACCTTTTTGTCGGGCATTCTATTTATTTCACTTCTATACTTTATTCCATACCTGTCTCCTATATATTTATACCTGTCCAATCTATTTTAACTATACCAATCTTTTTAACTAAATTTGTTAATTAAATCTATTAATTAACTTCTTAGTCTAATCCACTTCTATTTATCCAAATCTATTTATTTCACTTCTATATTCAAATTCTATAGTTAAACTCCATTTGAATTCTATTATTCAAATTCTATTCAATTCCTTATATTCAAAGTCCATTTGAATTCTCTGCATTATTTATAAACAACGTTTATAACTTCAATTCAAATCCCACCTTTCCATTTATAAACAACGTTTATAAATTCAATTCAAATCCAATATTTTCATTTATAAACAATGTTTATAAATTCGATTCAAATTTCATATTTTCATTTATAAACAAAGTTTATAAATTCGATTCAAATCCCATATTTTCATTTATAAACAACGTTTATAAATTCGATTCAAATTCCATATTTTCATTTATAAACAAAGTTTATAAATTCGATTCAAATCCCATATTTTCATTTATAAACAACGTTTATAAATTCGATCCAAATTCCATATTTTCATTTATAAACAACGTTTATAAATTCGATTCAAATCCCATATTTTCATTTATAAACAACGTTTATAAATTCGATTCAAATCCCATATTTTCATTTATAAACAAAGTTTATAAAATCAATACTCGTTTTATATATCTTCAAAACAAGTAAATATTTCCTATAGTTCATTAAAAATTCAAATTCTATTTATAAAAATAGAATTCACTTTTTAAATCTCAAATACCCTTTCAGGGTATTTTATAAATCAATATCCCAAGCCCCAGTGATATTTAAACAATCAAATCAACCAATTTTCAATCATTTGATTTTTAACACATCATATATGAATATATGTGAAATCAAACAACAAACAAACAAACAAAATATATATATTTTTGTGGAATCCAGTTGGATTCCTCCAACCTGTTTTTTGTTCCTGCATCCACAGACGTTAGTCAACATAGTAATACCCATCCTGCTTCGAGGCAGGATATCGCGGTATAGAAGGTCATCCACTAATCATAGCGTGGGGTGTATAGGGTAATCATCCGCTATGAAACTGCGGGCATCCGCTAATGAAACTGCGTGAATCCAACCAATCATCAACCCAATATATATATATAATGGTCAACCAATCCTAAGTAACTATACATATTTTAAAACAATCAGACTAAACAGCATTCAAATAAGCAACAACAATTATTTTAACGATGTAAAAATAATTCTAAACAAATAGGTGAGTGAGATTTACTCACCAGGATTTTTTCTCTCGATCTATTTTGATTGTCGAATATTCCAATTGACTCAAAAATTCGCCAATCCAAAATGAAGGCAATTCTTTCACAAATGCAACACGACTGTCCTTATCTGATATCGACCTTGTATTAGTTAAATACAAAATTTATAAGGAATTTGATTAACTAAATTAGCAAACAAAGCTAAATAAATTTTTGGTTTAACTAATATACTAATAAAATTGACATAAGAATTACCGCCTGAACTTGTTATTGTAATCATTATTTTACAAGTTCGTATGAATTTAATTACCATTAGCAAATTAAATTTAAAATAATTAAATATGATTAACAGTAATACCTTCTCGTAACTCAACTACCGTAACCTCCTACTGCAGAAACCAAACATTCCCAGACAACTAAAATTCAAGTCATCTTCCTCACGAAAAAAAGCAACTATAGATGAACGACGCCCCTTTCTCACTGCTGCTACTGTCATGCCTTGCCACTACATTGCTCCAGTTCAACAAATTTCAACTCAGATAAAAGTCTCGATCAGCCCTACTTCCTTAACTCTAAAAACTCCATCAACAAGTTCGAATTCACCAAAATATAATCGTTTCATTTCTTCTCGTCTCACCTGGAAACTCGCACAGCTACAGGACCGAACGCACCCTTCTTCGAAACATCAAACCACTCGATGGCATCGCCAACCCCAAATCGCTTAGAATCAGCAAATTGGATCCTTGAACCCCAACTTCGTACTGCTACAGGAAAACATCGCGACCTCCCCTAAATCATGACTACTGAAAATGCGATTTCCTATTCTGATTGAAGCTTCTCAACCATCTCGTCCACCCTCAAATCGCTCGATCTACTCGCTCGCACTAATACCAGCGCCGCCTCCTGAATCGCAAGACCCTTCACCTTGTCGCACACCAAACTCGATTTCCGATACTCGATTTCAATTTCAAAGTGGAACCCCCCTTTCGATTTTTACTTCCTGGCGAAATTGAAAAATAGGAAAGATAAGTGGGCACGTGTGGTTTCAATTTAAAGGGGAGCAGATTGTTTTAGTTTGTGGAAGTAAAGTAAACACGGGTTTGTTTTCTATGTGGAAGAGAAGAAGGCACGGTGCTGTTTGGTTTGTGAAAGAGAAGGGGGCACGGTGCTTTGTTTTGTTCCACCAACAAAAGGATTTAATTTAAATTTGAATTAACCAATGCGATTTAACTAATTAAATTTTCCCGTTGATTTCGAACTCCTTTCTGAACCCAACAACTATCAATTATAGGGTAAAACCGCTATTCTGAACCCACTGAGATAAGTATCGAAGTCCAGTTTGATCATCCGGAACAGATATTAATTTAAATTGATATAAAATTAAATTTCAAACCATTTAAATTCTTCGATAATAATATCATCATTATTATCGTTTATATTTGAATTAGAATTTCCACAGATCATCTGAATTATCTTGATTCAGCTCTAACTTCGAATTTATATATTTATTGTTTTTCCTATTCGTCAATTTAACATATTCGATTTTAAATCGAAATCGATTATTAAACTAATAACACAATATAAAATTTCCATTTATATTATCCAACCAATATTTAAATCCGTATTAAATATTTAAAATTAACCCATAAGGATCCGGGTCATTACAGTCTTCCCCACTTAAAATAATTTCGTCCTCGAAATTGCTAAGGTAGAAAAAGTGCTACAAACCCATTTATCTTTTCAAAACTTATTTATGTTGATACTCAACATTTCAACTTCCTTACGTAACTCTCTTTCGAATAAATCCCTATTCGATAACTCCTCCCCTCGAATAACTATATTCGATTATCTCTCTATCGAATAACTAGATTCGAAAACCCTTCTTCGAATAAACTATATTCGATTTACTCTATTCAATTTACTCTTATCAGTTAACCCTATCAATTTACTCTATTGGATTAGCTCTTTTCACTTAACTTCTTCCGAACAAGCTATATTCGATTTACTTCTTTAACTCTATTCGAATAAACTATATTCGATTAACTCCATTCGCTTGACTCTAGATCGCAGCGATCACAATGGTTACGCCTGATTTCCCCCAGGAAACATCCGACCGCCCTAGGCTATTTGCAGCCCTGCGAATTACGCTAGCAGTCGTACGAAATGGCAACTTATCCTCAGTAACAATGTTTGACTAACTCTATCTCAATAACTATATTCGATCAACTTTAATTGAATAACGAACATTCAATTAAATCCGAATACGATTAACTGTGTTCAATTAACTCTATCTGGTTAATTCTTAATTTGAATAACAAATATTCGATAAATTCTAATTGAATAACTAACATTCAATTAACTCTACGGATTAACCCTAACTGATTAACTCTAACTGGTTAATTCTTACTCTAATCGATTTCTCCTATTCGAATAACTCCTATTGGATGGCGTTTATTCATTTATAAAGATTTACTTTTAGTAACGGTTCTTCACTTTATAAATGTTCTCTTTAATAACGTTACTTCACTTATACAAGTGTTGTGTACCCTTCTATTTAAAACTATCAGTGTTAAAAACCAATATCTCTTCTCTATACAAGTAAAGACTTATATATTCCATTTATCGAATGATAAATACCTAATTTAATTTATAAACTTAATTTATAAATTAATCTTTTCTATTTATCTGTTGAAAACAGATTTCTATTTTATATTCATCTTCTAAATATTCCTTTGATTAAATTTATTTATTTAACAAATAAATATCTCATTTATAACATTCTATTTATTTTCTATAAATAAATATTTCCATTGAATCTATTTGTAAATGTTTTACAAATATTCCCTTTTTAAATTCTATTTGTAAATGTTTTTACAAATATTTCTCCTTCTATTTGTTTGCACATGACTTCCTTTGTATTTGTTTTACAAATATATTTCCTTTATATTTGTTTTACAAATATAATTTCTTTTAACTCTTTTGGTTTTTCCTTTATTCACACCCAATTCATATTTCATTCACATTGATTTTACTCAATTTATTCATTTCGATCCATTTAACTTAGTTAAGTTAAATTTAATTTCAATCATTCAAATTCCCATTAACTAGTTGCTAATTAACCGTTTTGCCTATTTCACCCTTTTTATTTGAATATAACTTGTTCAAATATATGTCAACTTAATTATAAACTAATCTAATTATATTTTCAACTCGAGTTATATATTCGATTTCGAATATAAATTCTCAATTTCTTTCACTTATCCAAAAACCCAATTTCGATTCAAATTTCCTTTAACTGGTTATTTTCTAATATAGTTAATCCTATTTAACCATTTAAAATATGATTTTTGTTTCAAAAATCATTTCACTCACTTCACTGGAGTTCATATATATTTTATATCCCCAGTATGGATTTTCTAATGCCAATTCGGATTTTATTTCCTAAAAATCCTTCTGTTTATTTAATTAAACCGTTATGGTTTTATAATGGTTATGGCGCTGCTTTTCTAAAAATTTGATTTTGACATAACTCAAAATCTATACGACGAAATCCAGATTTTTCTCTTTCATTAGAAAACTATTATTCAACCGGTCCCGACGATTCTTGTTTCAAAGAATTCCGACTTCAATTGAGTTATGTACACTAAATTGAAGTTCGAATCGCCAATTTACGAACTGCCGCGCTATGGCGAGCTCGTTTTAATTATATTTATAAATATAAACGTTTTAACTTTGTTTATAATAAATTCAACTCCATTCTGATATTTTTTTTATATATATCAAATCCATTTCACATAATGTTCCCGATCTATTTCACTTCTAATATTCAAATCCTATATATTTACAATATTCAAATTCCATTTGAATTTCTTTATTCAAACTCTATATTATTTCCTTCTATTCAATTTCTATTTGAATTTTCTTCTATTCAAATTCTATTTGAATTCCTTATCTTCAAATTCTATTTGAAATTCTTTATTCAAAACCCATTTCAAATCCCTTATTCAAATTTCATTTGAAATCCTTTATTCGATTTCTATTTAAATTCCTTTGTTCAATTTCTATTTGAAATCCTTTGTTCAATTTCTATTTCAAACTTTATATTTTCTTTGAATTCTAATATTCAACCTCCACTTTATATTCTATTTGAAATTCTATTTAACCAAATTCCATTTGAATTCTAATATTCAAATCTCTATTTGACTTTTCTTTATTCAAATCCATTTGAATTCCTTTGAATTCAAATTCCATTTCAATTTTTCTTATACAATTTCTATTTGAATTTTCTTTATTCAAACTCATTTGAATTCCTTTGAATTCAAATTCTATTTCACTTCTATTTGAATTATATATATATATTCAAATTCCTTTATTTTACTTCTATTTGAACTCTATATTCCCATTTCACATTTCAAAATTCCTTTGAAGTAATATAAATATATACATATATTTATACCTATCCCAAATTCAAAATATTTGAATTTTCAAACAACTTGTTTTCTTTTCAAACAAATTTCCATCCAAAAACTTTTCTAAGGCAGCAATTTATCACTTAGAAACTCGAAAATGAACACTGATGATGTTGCGACCATCATCAGAATTATTTTCCAGCCACTGAAGTGAGTCCAGTGCTATATCACTTGACATTCATTTAGAAAAATATTTTCCCAAACTCCCAGGATTTTAAATTCTGAATTCTGGTTGGAATTCAATTTCAATTTATCTCATTTGTATATTTGATTTCATATACAAATTCCATTGGTTATATATAACTATTTCCGTTTTTATAATCTAATTTGATTATAATCCTAACAATCAACTTAACTATTTAAAAACAATATTATGTCCAATCTTCTGTTCAAGTGTTTATAAACTCCTATCGACATCATGGCGTCCCACGATTCGACCAAAATTTATAATCCACTCAACAGACTAGTCAACACAATATAAAACAGTTTTTATATCAAATAACAAATACGCTCTCTCGTATATATATACGCTCAACTCATTCTAGGATACTACTGATCCTATCTCTAATGAGCATATTCCAGCAAGCCTAGGTGTTCGCTCAACCTAAGCTCTGATACCAACTGTAATGACCCAGATTTCCGTAGCATCGGAGTTGACTATATACATCATACGTCCAACCCAAATATCACGAAAATACGAAACATTTTTTTTAGAAGAAAGAGGTAGAAGAAGAACAGAAATAACAACAAAGAATCTCACATCGCAGAGGAACAAAATATAATATATCATATCTTTGAAATACAAAAGCTCAACTGTATAACATATACTTATCAGAGTACAACACAACGGAACAACACTATAACTAGATAACGCTGAAGCCTCCTGCTCCAAGCTCCTTTAGATATATCTGAAAAATCCTGAACTACTTGACAGCCCGTACAAATTTAGGTACCCAAGAGTTTAGGTAGAACAAAACAAATAAACTCCGGGTCAGTCATGGGACTGGTATGAGTAAACAGTTTAAAAACAGTTTCAGAAAACTAAATGATATCTCATAAGACCACGCCGTATAACGCGGAACGGGTTTTTCCCTTATGAGAATCCAAACACTTGATTTAACTTTCAAAATCCTTTTGAAAGGAATGATAATCTTTATATCAAAACTCTTTTGATATTATAATAATGTCTAAATCAAGTAGATAACAATCTAGTGGAACGTTTGCATCTCACGTTCCACATATATAATATACGATCAAAACCGCAAGCACGTATTGGGAAATGGATTTCCAACTATGACAAGGTATGGAACCACCTTCCGCTGGTATATCTCTAGAGGAGAATATACCGAGTTCAACAAGAACATCTTGCAACTCAGCCACACATGACCGACCACTCATTTCGCTTGAGTGTATCGAATGTATATCACCAACGATTGGGATCAGCAACCGTTTCCCGAATGGGACAACATCGACAATAGATTTTTAGAAGTAAATGAAACTCTAGATCAGGTGATTCTACACCCTAATAGGTGCGACCTACATAGCCATGCTGCTTGCCCAATTTCTGTCATTTACCGGATGTGAGGCTAGAAGCTACGCTTTATCATTACACCAGATTCACTTCGAATGCCACATCGTCAAATCCATCAAATCACCAATTGACGTCTACAACAGTACATTACGTGTTAGCTAAAAGAAGTTTCCTTCTCCGCTTCCACTCTTGGTACGGTTGAAGAAATCAATGTACGTGACCTTTCTGGAAATACTCTGTCAGACATTCATCCATACAAGTCACCCAGGAACAGGATGAACCGAAGGTACAATTTCTATTAATAGAAAAAGTCCTTGCACTCTACTCCATCTTCGATTTTCTTTATATAATCTGATTCGCATGCTACTGCCAATACGGAGTGGTTCTTCGGATAATAATCCAACCGGTCTCTCCATATTGACAACGATGGTCAAAACTTCGATAGTCTGTGATTTAACTATCGAATAAAAACAAGTGTTTCGATAGTCGATGATTTAACTATCGAATAAAAACAAGTGTTCATCCAATTATCAACCAATTACTAAGCCCTTAATTAATATTCCATTAATTAAATCTCTTCTCTATTTCTTATAAATATTTGTTAACCAAATATTTTCAATAACCATATTGGCCTTATACGTTATTTGGAAAACATTTCCATATATCGCCTTCTTTTATTTTCTAAACTTTAGAAAATATATGTTATTTATAATTGGAAAATATTCCAATTACTTATCTCTTTTCCAATGTCGTTTATTCCTATACTTAGGAAATATTTATTATTCTATTTCCCAGCTTACACTTATTTGGGTTAAAACGGATGTTGTGTAAAACATCGTTACGACGACCCAAATACTATATTCAACTAACTCTTATCTAACATTGATCTTCGAGCCTGAATCTTACTGTTCATTTGTTAATAATGCAATCAATCAAGTTGGGGTATAACTACCTCTCAGACCTTGACTGGATAACATTTATAACGTCAAAACAGATAAGACTACTTACTCGAACAATCAATACCATACAACTACTTCTTCACTTTTAAACACATATATACTTTCTCTTTCTATTCTTACTAGATTTTATTCTTATACTTCCTTTTTGATTATACTATTCTATTTCTAAGTTCGTTTTCTTATCGACTTCTATATATATTGATACGTTGATTTCTAACTATCAAATTATCCTAAAAATATTCTATCTTCTTAAATTTTCGGAAAAATTCGCCATAACCTCCTTTGTACCGGGAGCATCGGGAAATTTCAAATAGCTTTCCCGGTCCTTCTCATCTCAAAAAGAAAAAGAAAAAACCAAGCGGCTTGCCGATACGGCGCATAAAATCTCATATATGAATTAAATACGTACCTTTTTGTCGGGCATTCTATTTATTTCACTTCTATACTTTATTCCATACCTGTCTCCTGTATATTTATACCTGTCCAATCTATTTTAACTATACCAATCTTTTTAACTAAATTTGTTAATTAAATCTATTAATTAACTTCTTAGTCTAATCCACTTCTATTTATCCAAATCTATTTATTTCACTTCTATATTCAAATTCTATAGTTAAACTCCATTTGAATTCTATTATTCAAATTCTATTCAATTCCTTATATTCAAAGTCCATTTGAATTCTCTGCATTATTTATAAACAACGTTTATAACTTCAATTCAAATCCCACCTTTCCATTTATAAACAACGTTTATAAATTCAATTCAAATCCCATATTTTCATTTATAAACAACGTTTATAAATTCGATTCAAATTCCATATTTTCATTTATAAACAAAGTTTATAAATTCGATTCAAATCCCATATTTTCATTTATAAACAACGTTTATAAATTCGATTCAAATTCCATATTTTCATTTATAAACAAAGTTTATAAATTCGATTCAAATCCCATATTTTCATTTATAAACAACGTTTATAAATTCGATTCAAATTCCATATTTTCATTTATAAACAAAGTTTATAAATTCGATTCAAATCCCATATTTTCATTTATAAACAACGTTTATAAATTCGATCCAAATTCCATATTTTCATTTATAAACAACATTTATAAATTCGATTCAAATCCCATATTTTCATTTATAAACAACGTTTATAAATTCGATTCAAATCCCATATTTTCATTTATAAACAAAGTTTATAAAATCAATACTCGTTTTATATATCTTCAAAACAATTAAATATTTCCTATAGTTCATTAAAAATTCAAATTCTATTTATAAAAATAGAATTCACTTTTTAAATCTCAAATACCCTTTCAGGGTATTTTATAAATCAATATCCCAAGCCCCAGTGATATTTAAACAATCAAATCAACCAATTTTCAATCATTTGATTTTTAACACATCATATATGAATATACGTGAAATCAAACAACAAACAAACAAACAGAATATATATATTTTTGAGGAATCCAAATTCCTCTAACCTTTTTTTTTCCTGCATCCACAGACGTTAGTCAACATAGTAATACCCATCCTGCTTCGAGGCAGGATATCGCGGTATAGAAGGTCATCCACTAATCATAGCGTGGGGCGCATAGGGTAATCATCCGCTATGAAACTGCGGGCATCCGCTAATGAAACTGCGGGAATCCAACCAATCATCAACCCAATATATATATAATAGTCAACCAATCCTAAATACCTATATATATTTTAAAACAATCAGACTAAACAGCATTCAAACAAGCAACAACAATTATTTTAACGATGTAAAAATAATTCTAAACAAATAGGAGAGTGAGATTTACTCACCAGGATTTTTTCTCTCGATCTATTTTGATTGTCAAATATTCCAATTGACTCAAAAATTCGCCAATCCAAAATGAAGACAATTCTTTCACAAATGCAACACGACTGTCCTTATTTGATATTGACCTTGTATTAGTTAAATACAAGATTTATAAGGAATTTGATTAACTAAATTAGCAAACAAAGCTAAATAAATTTTTGGTTTAACTAATATACTAATAAAATTGACATAAGAATTACCGCCTGAACTATTTATTGTAATCTTTATTTTACAAGTTTATATGAATTTAATTACCATTAACTAATTAAATTTAAAATAATTAAATATGATTAACATTAATACCTTCTCGTAACTCAACTACCGTAACCTCCTACTGTAGAAACCAAACATTCCCAGACAACTAAAATTCCAGTCATCTTCCTCACGATAAAAGCAACTATAGATGAACGACGCCCCTTTCTCACTGCTGCTACTGTCATGCCTTGCCACTACATTGCTCCAGTTCAACTAATTTCAACTCAGATAAAAGTCTCGATCAACCCTACTTCCTTAACTCTAAAAACTCCATCAACAAGTTCGAATTCACCAAAATATAATCGTTTCATTTCTTCTCGTCTCACCTGGAAACTCGCACAGCTACAGGACCGAACGCACCCTTCTTCGAAACATCAAACCACTCGATGGCATCGCCAACCCCAAATCGCTTAGAATCAGCAAATTGGATCCTTGAACCCCAACTTCGTACTGCTACAGGAAAACATCGCGACCTCCCCTAAATCATGACTACTGAAAATGCGATTTCCTGTTCTGATTGAAGCTTCTCAACCATCTCGTCCACCCTCAAATCACTCGATCTACTCGCTCGCACTAATACCAGCGCCGCCTCCTGAATCGCAAGACCCTTCACCTTGTCGCACACCAAACTCGATTTCCGATACTCGATTTCAATTTCAAAGTGGAACCCCCTTTCGATTTTTACTTCCTGGCGAAATTGAAAAATAGGAAAGATAAGTGGGTACTTGTGGTTTCAATTTAAAGGGGAGCAGATTGTTTTAGTTTGTGGAAGTAAAGTAAACACGGGTTTGTTTTCTATATGGAAGAGAAGAAGGCACAGTGCTGTTTGGTTTGTGAAAGAGAAGGGGGCATGGTGCTTTGTTTTGTTCCACCAACAAAAGGATTTAATTTAAATTTGAATTAACCAATGCGATTTAACTAATTAATTTTTCTCGTTGATTTCGAACTCCTTTCTGAACCCAACAACTATCAATTATAGGGTAAAACCGCTATTCTGAACCCACTGAGATAAGTATCGAAGTCCAGTTTGATCATCCGGAACATATATTAATTTAAATTGATATAAAATTAAATTTCAAACCATTTAAATTCTTCGATAATGATATCATCATTATTATCGTTTATATTTGAATTAGAATTTCCACAGATCATCTGAATTATCTTGATTCAGCTCTAACTTCGAATTTATATATTTATTGTTTTTCCTATTCGTCAATTTAACATATTCGATTTTAAATCGAAATCGATTATTAAACTAATAACACAATATAAAATTTCCATTTATATTATCCAACCAATATTTAAATCCGTATTAAATATTTAAAATTAACCCATAAATATCCGGGTCATTACACGAGGAATCCAATGTACAAGCATTAAAGCCTGATAAACCTAACAGTCCCTACCAAAGAAAATATATCAAAAATAGAAAAGGTTGGCTTTTTAAAAAACTTTCACCATCAAAAATTAAACAAAAGAAGCCATCCACCCAGATATGCCTTTTGCCCCTTAATCCATCTGTAAACACAGTGAATAGCTCATGGAAATAAGAATATGTATGTAGGACCTGGAATGATAAAGTGGTCAAAAGACGGCATGATAATAGGAGTATATTTGTAGCTGGAATGTGTTTTCTTTTATGTGAGTGTGTGAAAGTCGCTGTACTCACACCACCAGCGATGTTCCCTTCTTCTGACACTTTCCTTTTTTGAGATACTGCTCATCATATACTATGTGATATATGTGAATGTGTTTTCTTTTATGTGAGTGTTGTCCAAAATTATGATAATCCTGAGATGCGTCGGATTTGATTGCTAAACAACGATTTGATTGCACACCAATTTTTTAAATTCTTGATATTGGAAATAATTAGGAAATAATTAGCAAATTATCTAATTACAATATTTAATACATGCACCAATTTTTTTATTCTTGATGATATGTTTTCAAATAAAGTTATATTGCGTTTATTGCTCTCATTTTTTGGGGTCTATGTCTTCCCTTGTTTTGCTTCATGATACTGGAAGGGGACAATGACAACTGATTTTATGTATGTATAAACCTTAGATAGTGTTATTATAGGACTTGAACATAATTAAGACACAAGCTTGTTGTCATACAGTGCTCTATATGATATTGTTATTTATTTTTCTTGATGATACTCTGCAAATAATTTGTATGCCTTGTTTGAATTTGCAAATAATTAGTTCATTGCTTGTGGTATAGAAAATGAGCAACTGTGGGAATGTACGAACTTGGCACATGCAAAAAGAATTCGACGAGCATAAAAAGAAAAGCACAACAAATAAGCAGCTTGGAGACAATCAAGCAGACGATGAGATTACGCTTTCTAAATTGGTAGGTTCATTCATTTTTTATACATGCATTTGAGGGGCTATATACATGCATTTGAGGGTCCTGTAACTGTAAGTTAAAATAAATAAGATCGAAGTATGGCTATAGTTCCAGTTCTTGTAAGTACATTAACTTCAAAATATCCGGTATCAGGGAACACAGAATGGCTACGGCTCCAAAACAGTACCATGAAACACAACTCAGTCGAAGGATACAAAAATTTTCAAAATTAAACCTGATGATACATCGATTTCTTTTAATACAGTGGAATCTCACATGCAAAATCTTTGATATTCCTCACATTTATTCTGTTATTATTTATGTATTAATAGCGTTCATGACAGTTGTCCTTTTATTTTTTATAAACAGAAAATAGCGAAGAAGAATAAGGCCATTAAAAGGAAAAGTCACATGCAACACGAACTAGACGAACAAAGGAAGAAACGTACGAGAGAAGAGCTGTTTGAAGACCATCAAGTAGAAGACGAGGCTGATATTGAACCATAAAATATTGTTGTAAAATATGACAACCCACATGCATTAGAAAACAATCAAGCTCAAATCGTATTAGAAAACAATGATGAAGTACAAGACAATCTACAAACAACTGACAACGGAGTTCAGGCGGAAGGAAAATCGAGAAGAAAGCCTAGAGGGCCAACCAAAGTCAGAAGACTTCCATTCAACTCTTCGGAGCTGATAGAAGTTGAATTTAATAGTACATGTGAACCAATAGGACCGGAATCAGTCAAATTATCCTCTTATTTAGGACCACTTGTACGAGAAGTTGTTCCGGTTACACTAAGTGGATGGAAGCAAGTTAGTTCTGAGTTGAAAGATGTTTTATGGGAAAGCATCCAGGTGACACTCTGAATAATTGTACTCATGATGTTGATCCATCCCAATTAACGACTTTATCATCCGACTTATTATCCACCTTAACCAAAAGTGCACTTTTATCGTTCAACTTTGATTATACTATACTGTCTTTATTTATAAATAAATTTTAGACAATGCATAGTGGATCCTAGTGCTTTATGACAGTAAACCACGTATTATGTTTTAGTTATTGAAGCAGCTTTTTCAACATTTCAGATTGAAGTTTGAATTTCAATCATAAGACAGTATGCAATATATATGCATTATTGTCACAAATTTTAAGCTAGATGTACTGTATCTATCTCACAAGCATTGTTTTAGTTTTTAACTGCCATATACGTTACTGGACATGTTAAACTTATAATTTATTTCACTATATTCCTGGAACCTGCTATATGGTGGAGAAAACATGCAATGATAGGACCTCTTTTGGTGCCAGTATTCGCAAGCAAACTATAACAACTTGTATTATTGTCGCAGGCATGGTTTAAATTGGATTCAGGTTGGCATAAAACACAAGTTTTCAACAAATGGGTGGTATTAGGCGGGCATCAAAATGTAGATTAGTTCGGCAGGTGTTACAAGCCAAGTCCATGCTGGAAAGACTTCAGTTAAAACCATCTAACATTAGATGTATAAATGAATGGAAGAAATTTATCAAGTTGAAAACAAGTTCGGAATTCAAGGTACGAGAAATTTTCTTATATACTAGTAATGTACAAAAAACTAAATTAAATAATGTATGGTGCATGTCAAATGTCAATAATGTATGGTGCTAGTGATGATTTGAACAAAAGGTCAGCCATTTCCCAATAACTACAATTTTTTTTTATGATATGCAGTGATGATTTGAACAAAATATATTTTATCTCAATGATTATTTTATAGAGTAAGCTGAACACTTGAACCCTTATAAATACCATTCCATTGTTAGGCTACTCCACTGACTTAATTATTTTTGTTTAATTTTACAATTTCGGAAAAGAATTGAATCTTTTCTGTTGCCAGTTTTGCTATTTAGGATCATTTTGTTGACTCTTACCTTACTCTAAAAAAAGGAATATTTGTATATGAAAATTTCTTTCAGTGCTCCCCTGACGCGCTTTGCATATAAACATTGGTATTAGCTCATGAATGTATTTTAATTTTATTTATCTGTAATGACTAAGTTGAATACTACCATACCATTCTTATTTTAGGCTGTGAGCGAGAAGAACAGAGCAATTAGACAGAAGCAGTTGCCACACACGTCTAGTCGTAAAGGAATGGCACGACTAGTTGAAGATTTGGTAACAAAATTGTAGTTATAATTTACTGCAATATTTACGAAACTGTTAATTTAGTTGCTTTTTTTATTTGGTGATTTTGAATGCAGAAAACCGAAAGTAGCGATCGCTCTGCCGTCTCTAGAAGTGTAGTCTAGATCAAATCTCGCACTAAGAAAAATGGTGAACCGGTGAATATGATTGCTGCAGATGCTATAGTAAGTTCGTACTTTTCAAATACATATGATAGACATATAAATACTATGTTTTAATGAGTTCTAAAAAAAAATATAAGATGTCATATATGTGGTATTTTAATTTGCAAGCTTCTGAGTGTGTTTCCTTCTGAGTTCCCTACAGTGAAAGTCGGTCACACTGTTAAACAAATATCAACTTTTTTATTTCGGCAGTGACTACAGCTCAATCTTTTGTCTATACATTTCTGTTTCAGAGTGTCACATTTATTTTAATCTTTTCTTTTCTTTTTCTTTTTTTTTGTATTTTTTTAATGGTTGATGATCATTATGAATTTATAATGCCGGCTAATTATTTTTGATAGAACTGCAATTCAAATGCTGGATATTACGGTGATTGCTAGGGTCACCAAAGCGATTTTGACGGGCAATAATGAGCTCAAAATTAGGTTGCCAAAGCAATTTCCTACAGTACACTGACATTGCTTCATATCACTGGTTCAATCAATGTTTTTTCCTGTGCATTATTTGATATCTGTACCTATGATACACAGACCTGGTTTTCTTTGATACCTGTAATCAGATCTTTATATATCGATTGTACAGTTTCCAGTCTATTAAACTTTATTGCTTTTAATATCATGAGCATATGAACGATAAATTAATTGTTGCACAATACAGTATTGACTTGTACTACAAAAAGATCCGTGAATTTCCTCAAAGATCTAACAAGTAGGATTAGGCTGTAAATCAACATTAAAACTGCAAGGCATCTACAAATTGCAATCTTACAAGTACGAAAGCCCTTGATTGGCTTTAAGGAAAGTGCCATGGAGTTTCTTTTGAAAGAGAATTGTACCCCGTGGAACTTTAGCACATGATAGCTCAAATAGCAGTGCTCTACAAGGCACACCATATTCATTGCCTTATTTATTTTCCTTTTGCACTGTGGTATTTAAATTGCAATAATATGAAATTAATCATGTTTTGTAGGAAAAGATTAAACAAATTGAAAGTGGTTCACAATCGAGCTCGTCAACTAATTACAGAGAAGATGCACTTGATTGTTAGGGCAAGAAAGACCGGGTCGACTTAGAGCGATGGAAAGAGGAATGAGTCTTAGTAGAGTGGCTTTATCGCAAGTTAAGGATAAGCTTATACTGCTACTTAAAATCAAAGTGTCGGACTTAGAGAAGAGATTTCTACAACTAGAGAAAAATCAGGTGCAAATTATCACTACATATTGCATTGCTAAAATAATAAAGGCATCAGTTTCTCTGAAATGTTTCTTTCAGGCAAACTATCTCAAATAATTGAACGATCGATTTTTCATCGTTATACGGTTATACCAGTAAATCCAGGTTATGGTTTCAAAATTGATTCAAAGAACAGAGCAAATACTATGCTAAAACCACTATGTTTCATTAAGCAGACCAAGTTACTATTATTTGTTGAGACCATTTGTACTACTGTCTACCATGCTCGGCCATTAAATCCATCAAAAAAAATCTGAAAATCATAGGTTGATAATAAAATTATATATTGCTGAGAGCACCACCATTTGATTATCAAAACTACTCAAACTAATCTCATATTGTCCGAACTTATTTTTTATACAACTACGTCTATAATTAGTTATGGGATAAAACTAAAGAAATTATATATTGTTCGAAATTTTTGGTGTAAAATTGGTCGTCCGACTTTACGTAAAATTGATGCCATGTTAACCATACCAGAGCTTTGCATTCCTTAAGCATCCCAACATTGTATACATTTGGTGTATGTTATCTAAACGTTTGTAATAATGCAATCTTTATTTATATAGAAGGCTTCCAAGTTGAAAATATATAACTAATTATAAATTAGAATATATTTAAGCTAAACAGAACACAAATATCTAATACATTTCTTATATCAGCCAAGTCCATTCTGGGTTCCTATACCAAAATTTGAAATATACGACATAGCTTATACCTTTATTTTAGGATGTTTTCATATCAATGCACTTCTGCCCATATTTACATAGGTATAGATAATGTGTGTGTGCAGCCATACTTGATTACTTGCTTGTTGTGTAGAGTCCCATCAGTGCCAGTATTTATATATTCATATAAATCAATTTTAGACTTGAAGTATTACCTTCTTTATATCTTAAATATTACATTTGTATATAATTCTAACTAACTTTATATTTTCTAAGATTTTGCAGAGTAGACACAGCGGGACAGATGTAAACATACCTTAAGTAATTTTTTTTAGTTGGTTTCGCATCGTTCTTATTTTAACTTTCTATTCAATTAGTATCATTATTTTCCTATGTTTAAATGTAGTGTAACTTTGACGAAAATACAAAGAAGTGTGATTTACTGGATTGGCGAGGGAATGAAGAGATCATTGCTGAAGGAAGATTCGTGTCAGATGATCCGAACCAGCTTGTCAATGATGTTCCTTTAGGGCCGGATGCGATGTTTTTTTTTTTTTGAAAATCCAATCAAGCTAGATGCTTTTGTATGGAGGCCTACAACTTCTTTCTCACTTATTGGGGAGGCAAAGGATAATATTGTGGCATGGCCGAAGAATAGTGTTGTTCTACATTCAACCGATCACGATGGAGGAGGAGAAGATAAGGTAAATATTTTAATTCACAATGAACATGCACTTTTGTTATATACAATTTTTACTAAATAAATATTTTTACATCTAATAGAGTAGAAGTAGCAGCTTGGAATGCAAATGCAAGATTTTTGATTGGGGAGGGGGCAAGGAATTAGTGGCTTTTGGACGATTACATTCGAGCATCTCGGAGGAAATTGTTAACGATGTTCCTCTTGGACCAGCAGCTATGATTGTTTGGATAAATGAACCCCTAAATCCAGAATCTTTTTTGTGGAGGCCATCCACTGGTTTGTTCCGAATTGGAGATGCTGCTGGTAAGAAGGTTGCATGGCCTGAATCGCAAGTAGTTGTTGAGACATGTGATAATACAGTTACTACTACGACTAAGGATGTCGTGAAAACATTTACGGTACTTGATTTTTATGTTGTCTTTTTATTTTTTCAAGGATTAGCAACTTCATTTTTTTTCTTTTTTCAACTTGCAGACTGCAAATTCAAAAACAAACAATAAATGCAAGATAATGAGTTTATCGGGAAATGGGAAAGTAGTAGCTTTAGGACGGGTGGAGTCAATCGATCCAAATGCAAGGGTACATGTCAAACCTCTAGGAAACAATGCAGTTAAAGTTTGGATAGACACCGTAAAAGAGCCGGAAGTAGAGCTACGGAGGCAGACATCCGAATTTCAGTACATGGAAGATGCGCTTTCTTCTACTATAGCTTGGCCTGCTGAGCACGTCTTAATGGAATGAATTCTAAGTAAGTCTTTACCGTTTAATTTTTATGTTAATCTTGGCAAGCATGTAACTGTTGAGTTTTTATGATTACAGTATTATGAATTCATTTGTTTGTCAAAACCACTCATGGCTGTCCCTATTATATGTAAAACCACTAATCTTAACTAAATACATACACTGAAAATAACCGCATATGAATTCATCTGTTTGTCATGCATCTAGCCAGCTACTTGAAAATGTCACTCGTTTCCATGTCAGTAATGTTACACAAAAGAATAATGTATACGAAAACTGCACACAAACATGACATATTAGTTGATGTACACAATCCTTTTTAGCTGTTTCCAGATTCACGATACAAATATGTGCAATGTATGAGTTTGGTGGATGATAAAATCATTTGGTTCTATTAAGCTTATTGCCTAAATATAGTTAGACAGCTCAATTATGTGGTGTCATGATTTATGTTTGTAAGCGCATTTATACCTGATCATGCGTATATATGAAAATTTTGAGTTTTCATGCATGTTAAAACCACTCATCGCTGTCCCTATTATATGTAAAAACAACTTGATCCTTATCCTTTTGGACTGTTTTATCATACTAATTAAAGTGTGCAAAGCGGAGAGGCCGACCTGTATTCGCTGTAAATTTGCATGTTGTGATCATACTCGCTGTAAATGGCAGTTAGGTTGTAAATGGAAGTTAGTTTGTTATTATATGTTGTTGTGATCATACTCGCTGTAATTTGCAGTCGGTTATTATATGCGAAGCGGACAGTTTTTATAGAGTTGTCGAAGGTTGGTTGGAATAGTACGGTTTTGCTTTTCGTGCATTGCTTTCGCTGGACAAAGCTAGAATACACACTGTTAAAGTTTTATGTACTATTTCACATTTATTTATAATTTCAAAAATAAATAGCATAATGAAGTAACTTAGAATAGTTGCAATTTATTTGTTATTTGCATGGAATTTCATTGGAATAACATAATGAAGTAACGTAGATTGTATACAACATCAATATTTGCATTTTAAGCTAAGAGCAATAAACAGTACATGAATTTAATTTCAACTTCAAACAATAATCTGGGTCATTTTTCCGCAGTATTAGCCCAATGCCAGTTAATGAGGTGAATTCAAAACTCATAAGACATGCTAAGAGTTTAACATGTGCATACGTTAAAGTTAACCATTCATATGATGTTCGCGGACCGAGCTATATTCGATAGAGGGTTTTACGACTCCTGTTGGGTTCTCTGGATTTTCCCATTAAATTCAAAAATAATAATTTAGATCATTTTTCGTTCACATACCATGAAAGCTGAAATTCAGCATTTTAATAGTGTAGTATTATATTATGACATAGGAAGGATTCGATGGAAAGGAAGGGAAACTGGGGGAGTTTGATGTCAGGTGATGTTGTCTGGTTGTTAACATTCTTTTCTGTTTTTTATAATCATGCATGTTCCAAAAAAGAACAAACAACTTTTATTTTTATGATTATTTTAAGTTAAAAGGCTCAAACGTTGTATAAGATAGTTTGTGCATTTCACCATGACGACATCGTACTTTCAGGCCGACGTTGGTTATGTTGACCCACTGACCATGGTTTGATTTGTGCTAGGCCCTACTTTTCATGCGCCAGATCAAATCATCTTGTCCTTTCCTATCTTTTTAAGTCCTCATGAAACATTTATGAATTTTGCAAATAAAACATTTATTGAAAGAGTGAGAACATTTTACTTGCAGTTGAGTAGAAACGACGTAATATATTGACTACATTTCCAGATTTTGTAGGCTGGAAAATGTATTTAATTAGGTAATGTATAATCAATTAAATAATATGATGATTAATTAAAATACATGCATAACAGTTCCCTCCATGTGAACAGCTTCTGCAAAAGAATCAATGAAAGAAAGTACTGTTATAGCTAATAACACACTTACATAACCATCTTAACCCACATATAACAATAGTGTTTTTTGTAATTTGCTGGCTACACACATAAAAAATCATCAGTTTTAGATTAATTAGCTTAAACAATAATCATATAAACCAATTTATTGTTCATGTCAACACAAATTTTTCTTATGTGATACATTGATATGTCAACACAAATTTTTCTTATAATCACACAGACATGGTATATATGTGGACATAAATAAGATGATGGTTGTGTTGATTTTCAAATTTTCCATATTTTGAGAAGACGCAAAATTTAAACTATTTGACCATAGGGGATTTGAAAAGGTTTTTAAACATTCTTTCTGCACTAGACTGTGTATAAAAATTTCGAACACGCGAAATATTTTTATATCGCAAGTCCAAAAAATAAGCCTGTTGTACACCATTGAATATTTGGTCACTGATTGGATTCATGGTAGTATTGTTTTTATAAATGGTGCCAGGACCACGACTGTGAACGCAAATAAAAGCAATTGTATATTTTGTATGTGTTCCCCATGAAAGCAAAATAGCAATGTATCTTACTGTAACAACCCGAAAATCTAGGCCAGTTTAAAATTTTTATTTTGGCAATTTTAGCGAATTTCGATTATTTAAAATGAATTATTTTAAATAATATCGACGAGAAATTTATTTTGAGTATGATTCGATGTATATATTATATACGTCGTCGTTAGAATATAAATATTTATATATAATTATAAATAGAATTGAAAATGGCGCGGTAGTTCGATAATTCGATTTCAAACTTCAATTGAATGTACCGGGTGCAAAACAATCCGGATTTTTGTGAACCCAAAAACATTAGGATCTAATTGGTAATATCTTTCCAACGAATCCGAAAAATCAAGATTTCATAGCGGGAATCAAAAGATATGTCCAGTTGAAAGTTCTGAATAGTCGCTATGGAATTCAGGCCCTTAAAAATGGAAATTTTGCAAACGACCTCGTATTTCGACGAAACCAGTTTTGTTGGGTCCGTGATGTAAAGTTACTGCTAGGTTTCAAATTTCATAATTTTTCGAATCAATATGTGAGCGTGGCAAAGGAAAACGCGTTTGACCAGTTTCAGTTGATTCTAATCGACTGAAAAATGGCCATTTTCATACGGTCTCAGAATTCGACGAAACTAGTTTTGTTAGGACCGTATCGTCAATACGAAGCTAGAAAATATTTTTCGAGAATTTTTCGAGTTAGTATGTGGCCCCGGTAAATTGAAATACGCGTTCAAATTCAATATATAGAGTTATATGTTGATTTTGATGGGAACTTATTCAAACGATCAAATCAGCTTACGATACATATCCCATTGTGTCCGGAATGGGGGTAATTAGCTAGGGACGGCAGTCGTTGGGTCTCGTTTCGAGTTCGAATTAAAAGTCAACTTTTTTATGGAAAAAATAATATTAAATTATTATATAAATTTATATAAAACTCCCTCCAACCCTCACCCCTCCTTCTCTCCTTCAGTCAACGCCCAAATTTCAGAATGAAGAAAAAAAACGCGCCTCGATCTCTCCCATCATCGCCGACAGGAGGCGCGCCCCCACCAGTACCGGCGTCGCTCCCCTCCCCTCTACCTCCTCCTTCGATCGCTCCCCCCTCTCCTCTTAACCCAAGCCCTAATACCCGAAACCATCACCAAATCCGTCGACTACAACAATTCGCGACCGCCGCTGGCAACCTGACCATTCCCCCCCCCCCCAACGCTACAACAACCCCACGCCATCCTCCCCGACCGCCACCTCCGTTGTAGGCACCCCCTCCTTTGTAAAGACCAAAAGAAGTGAGTTTTCTTTATATTTGCATTTATTTTAAATCCGGTTTTATTTTATTTGACTGATAACGAAAACAGGATCTTTGTTTTAGTAAAAATATCATCTTTGTTTTGGTAAAAATATGATTTTTATATTTTTAAAAGAATTAAAAATATGATTTTTATATTTTTAAAGTAATAAAAATATGGTTTTTATATTTTTAAAGTATTAAAAATATAATCTTTACTATATAGAAGGTGTAAAAATGTGATTTTTATATTTTTAAAGAATTAAAAATATAATTTTTACATGTTAGGAACATTAAAAATATCATCGTTATATATGTAGCAAAGTAAAAGTTTGATCTTTATATATGTGGCGATATAATAAGAATGCGATTTTTATTATATGTACAGCAAAGTAAAAATTCAATTTTTATATATTGAATAGCGAAGTAAGAATTCAATTTTTATATATTGAATAGCAAAGTAAAAATTCAATTTTTATATATAGAATAACGAAGTAAATATTCGATTTTTATATTTTGAATAACGAAGTAAAAATTCGATTTTTATATATTGAATAGCGAAGTAAAAATTCGATTTTTATATATTGAATAGCGAAGTAAAAATTCGATTTTTATATATTGAATAGCGAAGTAAAAATTCGATTTTTATATATTGAATAGCGAAGTAAAAATTCGATTTTTATATATTGAATAGCGAAGTAAAAATTCGATTTTTATATATGTAGTGGCTACGGTCAACGAAGGTGACAAAAAGGCGAAACGACGAAGACTTCTGCAAATGAAGAGCCGTGGAGCTAGGATAGCTATTTGTGAGAATTTCTCACCTTTTAATTTCATTTCTATTTATATATATATACTAGGATGCAGACGGTGCTTAGTAGCACCCGACACAATCATCCACAGACCATGGACTTGTTTGTTTGGTTGCATAGATTAGTTATATGATGTGATTTGAATTTGGTTGTTTGGTGATTTTGATTGATGTGTGAATGGCGTGGGCCTTCACTAGACCGGGGATAAGGCTAGGCCTTGTCCCGTTTCTAGTATCGTGCCGTTATGCCACCGAAATTTTCTAAAATATGTTAGAAAAATAAAACTATCATTTTATTTAAAGAATGAACTGAATAGAAATTCATATGTTGGAATAAATTGTTTTGTCCTTAAAAATATAATTTTTAACGTGAATGTGAATAAATATTCATTTACAAACCAGACGGTTTGTTTATGTACACCTATTTGAAGGACATTGATTGGGTCGATAAATTTTACACATCGCCCAACTGCACGAATAAAATATGCGTTTGATTGTTTGAAACCCCACACGGGTGTTGGGATGAAATTTGAAGTTCACACATCCTGACTGTAAGGACCCGTTTCTTCCCCGTGAAGGAAAGAGCGGATACTTTGAGAACAACACACAAATGAACGCAGACGAAAGAACATTTCATTGTTATTACAACAATTCCATCAGATACAAGAATATACAGAGTATAAATGATTAAATTACATTCGACAAATATCAGAGATTACAATAAATTACATAGCAGCGGAAAAATATACAAAATACAACTAGAAGTGATACACGGATACAGAGCTTTCCGAGCATCGTTCCAGCTGTTAATCTGGACCCTGTGAATATAAATCTGCAAAACCAAAACTACTAGCTGCCCGTGTGGAAAATAGGGGCACCCAGAGTTTAGGTTAAAACAATAAACTCCAAGTCAGTCATGTGACTGGTGTGAGAACTAAAACAGTTATTAATCTTTATTTTATAGTTCGGTAAATCAAGGAACCACGCCACATGACACGGAACGGGTTTCCTCCCAAGAATACCAGTGCATAAAACAGACAGCGCAATGCTAAATAAAGAAAAATGAAGCTGTTATAAGACCCAGGTCCCATCACACAATGCAACACAAGCCGGAGGATAGGATTTTTACCTTATAACAACAAATCATGCTTGATACGTTTAAAACACATTATTTGATACTATTATAGGTGTATAGTGTCAAAACAATTTCAATCATAAATATCAATCATAGGCGGCATGAATGACCCATACCACTATGTCGCCATACTAGGTTCTACAAATAAAACCGAAACACACGTATTGGAAATTGGATTCCATCATGAGTCGAGGCAAGGGGCAAGCTGCTCTCCGCGTTCGAGACACTCTAGCAAATGTCCCAGGACCCCACTTTGATCCTTGGAATCGGCTGGGCCGGTCCTCTCTTACTTTTGAGGATTAGTTATTCCTGAACACACGTTTCCCGGTCCTTACAGACCTATATCCGAGGCGCCTCGTATCCAACAACCACACAGGTGAAAAGTATATAAATGTCAGGGCTGGTAGGTCACTGACACCACCCTAGCTAGAAAGAAACGTCGTGCTCTCCCAGCGGTCCATCTCCCGTTTTTGACTCATACCGAGGTGTGAGGCTCGCGAATTCACGTTATACACAAAGCTACGCCACACAGGCCGTGCTTTGATCATCAACCACAAGACTTTGCTTTTTAACAGAAGCCTTGATCAATTGCCACTTACGCATGCCACACTGGCAATTCACTCCATGCGACTGATGTCCATCGATATACAACCTCTGAGCTCGTACGTCTCAGAGAAGGGCGTTAAGCAAGAGAATAAATTCTCCGCCGCCAAATAGATGTATATTTAATAAAGATCAATCAACACAGAATAAAATCCAATGTCAGACACACAATCCATTTACAAGTTCGTTCTGGGTCTGAACGAAACCGGAGGCACTTTCCTCGCATATCCATCCATCTCCAGGTACGTCTGGACGATCACCAACTGATTCCCTCATCCTGGGTGTACAGCCCAATCAAGATTATCAGTAATCACCCAAACGATGTGAAGACTTCCGGTCTTCAACCACCGTCTTCATCTTCGACATCTCGTCGAATCGATTATTCAGAATGGGTATAAACCCGGCCTTTCTGAATAACCCACGTATATAATAAACGAATGTTACACAAACACAACAAACGCCTCATTCCAATTCAGAATATTCTTTTATTCACAAAAACACATTCTTAGGGAAATGTTCCCATTAATTTTATCCAAGATAAATTCTTCTAAATTTATTCTATAATCTTCCTTTGGATATCATTTCAAACTAGTCGGGATTAGCGAACCACACCGAAGTAATTATTTATTTTATTTCCCAATCCCAACCTATATATCCCATGGAGAAAACTGGCAACACTCCACATCTAACACCATGGTGTTATCGGTAAAATTAATTACCATTTCACGTTCAAATCTAATTAAAGATTTAACTATCGCTTTGGAGCAAAACTGGTGGTACTCCATTCTCGATCACCTTTCAGAATTGATAATTTAAATTATCAATTCACATTTTTAATCTAATTAAAGATTCATTAAAACTCCACTTAGTTTTAATCTTTTCAAAAATCAACATCTTGCCTTTAACTGGGTTAAAGAACCAATGTCATCTAAAACACGATTCACGATAAACCCAAATCACATTCTATTGTTAATTGGGTTAAAGAACAGGTGTTGTTCAAAACACCGCTCACGATAGACCTAAAAACCAATTCAAATTCAAATTCAATTAAATATTATTTAATTGATACACTTCATTAAATCTAAATTGAAAGATTTAATCTTTTTCCCTATTGGGCTTAAGAACAGTGTTAATGAAGACACCATTCACGACAAACCCAAATCACATTTGATATTAAATACAAGGCTCTGAATAGAAAATATACCGGCTTATATTCAATATCGAATTTTGAAACCAACAAATATTGTATTGGAAATAACGATATAAAATATATCTTTCAAATTCCCATAACAATATCTGTACAGTCACGAAATCCAACATCGAAATATTCCGAAGATAATTTCGATTCAACTCCAGTCCAATTCACATATTGGGAATATTGATTATTTTTAATAATTTTATCAAGGCCCGTACAGTCGATTTCCATCAACGGCCATCGGACTACACTTACAGCGACCTTTTTCAAATTTGATTTGGACATAATTCCAAATCCAACCGTTAGATTTCAAATTTCTAATATTCATTTGAAAGCTCCTTTCGATACGAACCCAACGGTTCCGGTTTTAGGAGAATCCGACGGTCGGATCTCCCGCAACGTCAATTCGAAGTCAATGGTCGAAATTCATAAACTACCGCGGCGCGACGCGTTCTATTCGGGCCATTATATATATAATATATATATTTCGTCGATTTCCCTTTAAAACGCATTTTATAAATCGTTTTAAATTCGTTTTCAAAACCATTTCAACACTATATTCAATTTCTAATCAAAATTGAATATTTCATATCATTACTATATAAATGATAATATTTTCAAATCGTTATATTTTGAAATCACTTCTTTTCTATATTCATTATAAAAACGAATAAAATCGATATAAATATCGTGCACGTCAAAATAGCGCAACTCTAATCAACACGGCTTTATATATTTCAATAAATTCGTTATCCTATTCAACAAATGAATATTTATTCCATTCAACACATGAATCTATATTTCTTCCAACACCTGACTAATCTCAACACATGAGTACTGTCAACACATCACTATTTTTGTTATGTAAAATATTTTATAAAACTATGGTATCTATCGTTTGATTTTTAATTAGACTTCTACTGGGAAGTAGTTCTAAATTTAAATATGATAAAGATGTAATTTTTATTATTTAAAATATTTTACTCAACACACGAATATTTTCAACACATGAACATCGTCAACACATGACTATTTTTATATGCAACACATAAATTTTCTTTTATAATATTCATTGTTGTCCCGATTGGAATGAGGCCCAATCAATCACCATATAACGTTAATTATATGGATTCCATACAACACATGTATATAATAGCATTGATAAACAATCAACCATCAACCAAAGTGCACTACACTGTATAAGCATCAAATATAAATATCTAACGCTTATAACAGCCTGTCAATCAATCGATCAACATATTTAATCAATCAGGATGAGTGAACTTCAAATTTCATCCCAACACCCGTGTGGGGTTTCAAACAATCAAACACAGATTTTATTTGTGCAGTTGGGCGATGTGTAAAATTTATCGACCCAATCAATGTCAGTCAAATCAGTGTACATAAACAAACCGTCCGGTTTGTAAATGAATATTTTATTTATTCACTTTCACGTTAAAAATTATATTTTTAACGATAATATATTCTATTTTAACACATGAATTTCTATTCATTTCATTTACACAATAAAAATGATATTTTTATTTTTCTAACATATTTTAGAAAATTTCGGCGGCATAACGGCACGATACTAGAAACGGGACAAGGCCTAGCCTTATCCCCGGTCTAGTGAAGGCCCACGCCATTCACACATCAATCAAATCCATTCCATTTCACCAAACAATTCAATTCAAACCAATTAGACTAACCAACTACGCAACCAAACAATTTAACAAACAAGCCATCCATGGTCTGTGGATGACGGGTGTCGGGTGCTACTAAGCACCGTCTACATCCTAGTATATATATATATATATATATATATATATATATATATATAACTAGAAAAAGAGAATTTAGAGTGAGAAGTTCTCGCCGACTAGCTAAACCAAACGCCACGACTCTTCTTATGTAGAAATCTTCGTCGTTCTCGCCTTTTGTCACTTTCACCGCCCGTAGTCACTACATATATAAAAATCACATTTTTATATTGTTACCATGTATATAAAAATCACATTTTTATATTGTTGCTATGTATATAAAAATCACATTTTTATACTACTACTATATAGATAAAAATTCTATTTTTACAACGGTGTTCATATAATAAAGATTATATTTTTATATCGCCACTTATATAAAAATCACATCTTTGCTCCTTTTACATAATAAAGATCAAATCTTTAATACTTCTATAATGTAAAAATCATATTTTTATCATCTCTATAACATAAAAATCATATTTTTATTAACTTCATATGTCAAAAACTGTAGAAGCTTTAAAACGGAGAAAACTCACTTTTTTCTATCGCCCAGATTTGTTGTTCTGGCTCCTAGAATTTGCAAACGAGCTTCAATCTTCACACCATCTTTTTTTCTAGCACAAGCACGCCATTCTGAACAACTTTTGCCTAGTGGTCTTCTTGCCGAAAATGTGCCATTTCGCCGGAATTCGCGAAAGTACACGAATTTTGCCGCTTCCGGACAGCAGACTTTAAACGCGTTTTCCGGGCAGCTCCGAACTCCAAAACATGACTTCCATATAGCTAAATCGAAGAGAATTTCGCGCTCTACAACTTTGATCTAGAGAGAGTTTGGCCGAAAACGCACCGTCTGGGAGTTATTCGCGAAATACGGTCAGGGACTTATTTGCAAAACGGGTAATTTTGGTGAAAATGGGTTTTTGGGTGTAGCGGGGCCCACGGCCGGAATTGAGGGGGCTGGAGGGGGGGCGCGGGCCTGATGGACGTGGGGGAGGGTGTGGGTGGCGGTGGTGGGGCCCGTGGTGGCCGCGGTGGTGATGTTTGGGTGTAGGGTTTGCTAATTGAAGAGAGAGAGAAGAGGAGAGAGAGAGGAGGAGGAGGAGGTGGCCGGAGGGGGGTGGAGGAGGCCGACGGCCAGTGGTGGCAGCGGGGGAGGGTGCGGCAGCGATGGCATGGGATGCGGTGGCCATTAAAGAGGAAAATGTAAAAAAGAGAGGAAGAGAGAAAGTGAGGAAGAAAAGGAAGTAAAAGTGTTTATATGCTAGTTTCTCGCGTATCGTCCGAACACAAACGATCTCCGATGGCCGCGGATTTCGGACATGAGATAGTAGACGTGAAGACGAGTCCAACGAAACAAGTTTCGTCGAATTCCGAGTTCGTTTGACCATCCGTTAAAAATTACAAAAATGCTCAGATAAGTTCTAAAAATGCGATTTTGGCGCACCTTTTCTTTCCGCACGCTCACATGCCAACTCAAAAAATCAAGCCCTATTGGATTTAACCATTATTAGATGATACGAATCTAGAAAAAAAAGTAGAATTGAATTCCGAGGTCGTATCAATAATGTTCCTTTGTAAAATGACTGCACGTTTTACCCTGAACTGTTTTAGCTTGCACGGCCACATACTGACTCCGTTCGACGCACCCTTTGGAACTCAACAATGATTTATCATTGTGAATCCATAAAAATTTATCTCGTCGAATTCTAAGCTCGTATGCAAAATTTCACTTTTTAAGGGCTATGTATTGTTAACCGAACAACTCCAGCCCATAGCCACTATTCCGGATATCGGAATATATCGAAGCTTATACTTTTCGGAGTTCTAAACGGCATTTTGAACTCAATGGAAGTGGTTTCGAGTCCAAATTCATCCGTATGCAAAATATGACTTTTTGGGCCATGCATAATTTACATAGCGACTATTCTGAATTTTCAACTGGGCATAACTTTTGATTCCCGCTATGAAATTTCGATTTTTTGGATTCGTTGGAAATATATTATCAATTAGATCCTAATGTTTTTGGTTTCACTAAAATCCGTATTGTTTTGCACCCGGTACATTCAATTGAGGTTTGAAATCGAATTATCGAACTACCGCGCCATTTTCAATTCTATTTATAATTATATATAATTATTCATATTCTAACGACGACGTATATAATATATACGTCCTAAATATATTCAAAATAAATTTCTCGTCGATATTATTTAAAATAATCTATTTTAAATGTTCAAAATTCACTAAAATTGCCAAAATAAAAATTTTAAACTGGCCCAGATTTTCGGGTTATTACAATCTCCCCCACTTAAAACTTTTCGTCCCCGAAAAGGAACAAAGTCGAAAGTGGTTTGATCAATCAACTCTACGCTCGATCTGGCTCCCATTCTCCAACCTTTCAGTTTCTGAGAATTTTCAAATTTTTCAAAAATTTGGCTCACCCCCGAAATTTTCGAAAAATTTCGCCATAACCTCCTTTGTACGGGGAGCACGGGAAAATCCCGAAATTGCCATATAGGCCTTCTGATCTCAAAAAGAAAAAGAAAAAGCCAAGCGGCTAGCCAATAGGCTCATAAAATCATCATCACCCAAACAAAACAGTAAATTATGTAGTAAACATGTACCTATTTGTCGGGCAAACAAATTTTATTCTCTGCTCTAGCCTCCTTGCTATGACCTGTTCAATGTAAGTATATGTATATGCAAGCAAATGCGACCAATTTTCGATACAATTCAATATTTGGTTCAATTAGGCTAAATGGTTAAAAATTAGCAAACAAATAACAAACAACACTAACATCAATCAATTAGTGAATTAGAGTTTTCAAGTTCATAATTTTGATACATATATACAAAAAATCATGTTTTTGATGCCAAGTTACAACAAAATGAATCTATCTATATTAGTTTTGGTTCTCACACCAGTCTAATGGAAATATATAGAAATCATACCTTCGAAATTCGAATATGAATACTGATGATGATGCACCATCATCAGAATCATCCCCGGATGTCTAGAATGTGATTCTATATCTACCCAGTATATTAAAACTTCGAATATACGTTCATGACGCGTATACGCGAAATCTTTATATATTGGATTGCCCATATCAATATAAATAAATATTCAAATACGTATAAAGCGATTTAAATTTTAAAACAAAATTGTTTTCATTTGAAAAATATACTCTTCACACTCGTTCTAGGATACTACTGATCCTATCTCTAACGAATCATTCTAATTGGATATTACTAATCCAATATCTGATGAATTCTTTCGCATGGTTCTAATGTGTCTTATTCTCGAGCTCTGTAAACCAAAGCTCTGATACCAACTGTAAGGACCCGTTTCTTCCCCGTGAAGGAAAGAGCGGATACTTTGAGAACAACATACAAATGAACGCAGACGAAAGAACATTTCATTGTTATTACAACAATTCCATCAGATACAAGAATATACAGAGTATAAATGATTAAATTACATTCGACAAATATCAGAGATTACAATAAATTACATAGCAGCGGAAAAATATACAAAATACAACTAGAAGTGATACACAGATACAGAGCTTTCCGAGCATCGTTCCAGCTGTTAATCAGGACCCTGTGAATATAAATCTGCAAAACCAAAACTACTAGCTGCCCGTGTGGAAAATAGGGGCACCCAGAGTTTAGGTTAAAACAATAAACTCCAAGTCAGTCATGTGACTGGTGTGAGAACTAAAACAGTTATTAATCATTATTTTATAGTTCGGTAAATCAAGGGACCACGCCATATGACACGGAACGGGTTTCCTCCCAAGAATACCAGTGCATAAAACAGACAGCGCAATGCTAAATAAAGAAAAATGAAGCTGTTATAAGACCCAGGTCCCATCACACAATGCAACACAAGCCGGAGGATAGGGTTTTTACCTTATAACAGCCAAATCATGCTTGATACATTTAAAACACATTATTTGATACTATTATAGGTGTATAGTGTCAAAACAATTTCAATCATAAATATCAATCATAGGCGGCATGAATGACCCATACCACTATGTCGCCATACTAGGTTCTACAAATAAAACCGAAACACACGTATTGGAAATTGGATTCCATCATGAGTCGAGGCAAGGGGCAAGCTCCTCTCCGCGTTCGAGACACTCTAGCAAATGTCCCAGGACCCCACTTTGATCCTTGGAATCGGCTGGGCCGGTCCTCTCTTACTTTTGAGGATTAGTTATTCCTGAACACACGTTTCCCGGTCCTTACAGACCTATATCCGAGGCGCCTCGTATCCAACAACCACACAGGTGAAAAGTATATAAATGTCAGGGCTGGTAGGTCACTGACACCACCCTAGCTAGAAAGAAACGTCGTGCTCTCCCAGCGGTCCGTCTCCCGTTTTTGACTCATACCGAGGTGTGAGGCTCGCGAATTCACGTTATACACAAAGCTACGCCACACAGGCCGTGCTTTGATCATCAACCACAAGACTTTGCTTTTCAACAGAAGCCTTGATCAATTGCCACTTATGCATGCCACACTGGCAATTCACTCCATGCGACTGATGTCCATCGATATACAACCTCTGAGCTCGTACGTCTCAGAGAAGGGCGTTAAGCAAGAGAATAAATTCTCCGCCGCCAAACAGATGTATATTTAATAGAGATCAATCAACACAGAATAAAATCCAATGTCAGACACACAATCCATTTACAAGTTCGTTCTGGGTCTGAACGAAACCGGAGGCACTTTCCTCGCATATCCATCCATCTCCAGGTACGTCTGGACGATCACCAACTGATTCCCTCATCCTGGGTGTACAGCCCAATCAAGATTATCAGTAATCACCCAAACGATGTGAAGACTTCCGGTCTTCAACCACCGTCTTCATCTTCGACATCTCGTCGAATCGATTATTCAGAATGGGTATAAACCCGGCCTTTCTGAATAACCCACGTATATAATAAACGAATGTTACACAAACACAACAAACGCCTCATTCCAATTCATAATATTCTTTTATTCACAAAAACACATTCTTAGGGAAATGTTCCCATTAATTTTATCCAAGATAAATTCTTCTAAATTTATTCTATAATCTTCCTTTGGATATCATTTCAAACTAGTCGGGATTAGCGAACCACACCGAAGTAATTATTTATTTTATTTCCCAATCCCAACCTATATATCCCATGGAGAAAACTGGCAACACTCCACATCTAACACCATGGTGTTATCGGTAAAATTAATTACCATTTCACGTTCAAATCTAATTAAAGATTTAACTATCACTTTGGAGCAAAACTGGTGGTACTCCATTCTCGATCACCTTTCAGAATTGATAATTTAAATTATCAATTCACATTTTTAATCTAATTAAAGATTCATTAAAACTCCACTTAGTTTTAATCTTTTCAAAAATCAACATCTTGCCTTTAACTGGGTTAAAGAACCAATGTCATCTAAAACACGATTCACGATAAACCCAAATCACATTCTATTGTTAATTGGGTTAAAGAACGGTGTTGTTCAAAACACCGCTCACGATAAACCTAAAAACCAATTCAAATTCAATTAAATATTATTTAATTGATACACTTCATTAAATCTAAATTGAAAGATTTAATCTTTTTCCCTATTGGGCTTAAGAACAGTGTTAATGAAGACACCATTCACGACAAACCCAAATCACATTTGATATTAAATACAAGGCTCTGAATAGAAAATATACCGGCTTATATTCAATATCGAATTTTGAAACCAACAAATATTGTATTGGAAATAACGATATAAAATATATCTTTCAAATTCCCATAACAATATCTGTACAGTCACGAAATCCAACATCGAAATATTCCGAAGATAATTTCGATTCAACTCCAGTCCAATTCACATATTGGGAATATTGATTATTTTTAATAATTTTATCAAGGCCCGTACAGTCGATTTCCATCAACGGCCATCGGACTACACTTACAGCGACCTTTTTCAAATTTGATTTGGACATAATTCCAAATCCAACCGTTAGATTTCAAATTTCTAATATTCATTTGAAAGCTCCTTTCGATACGAACCCAACGGTTCCGGTTTTAGGAGAATCCGACGGTCGGATCTCCCGCAACGTCAATTCGAAGTCAATGGTCGAAATTCATGAACTACCGCGGCGCGGCGCGTTCTATTCGGGCCATTATATATATAATATATATATTTCGTCGATTTCCCTTTAAAACGCATTTTATAAATCGTTTTAAATTCGTTTTCAAAACCATTTCAACACTATATTCAATTTCTAATCAAAATTGAATATTTCATATCATTACTATATAAATGATAATATTTTCAAATCGTTATATTTTGAAATCACTTCTTTTCTATATTCATTATAAAAACGAATAAAATCGATATAAATATCGTGCACGTCAAAATAGCGCAACTCTAATCAACACGGCTTTATATATTTCAATAAATTCGTTATCCTATTCAACAAATGAATATTTATTCCATTCAACACATGAATCTATATTTCTTCCAACACCTGACTAATCTCAACACATGAGTACTGTCAACACATCACTATTTTTGTTATGTAAAATATTTTATAAAACTATGGTATCTATCGTTTGATTTTTAATTAGACTTCTACTGGGAAGTAGTTCTAAATTTAAATATGATAAAGATGTAATTTTTATTATTTAAAATATTTTACTCAACACACGAATATTTTCAACACATGAACATCGTCAACACATGACTATTTTTATATGCAACACATGAATTTTCTTTTATAATATTCATTGTTGTCCCGATTGGAATGAGGCCCAATCAATCACCATATAACGTTAATTATATGGATTCCATACAACACATGTATATAATAGCATTGATAAACAATCAACCATCAACCAAAGTGCACTACACTGTATAAGCATCAAATATAAATATCTAACGCTTATAACAGTCTGTCAATCAATCGATCAACATATTTAATCAATCAGGATGAGTGAACTTCAAATTTCATCCCAACACCCGTGTGGGGTTTCAAACAATCAAACACAGATTTTATTTGTGCAGTTGGGCGATGTGTAAAATTTATCGACCCAATCAATGTCAGTCAAATCAGTGTACATAAACAAACCGTCCGGTTTGTAAATGAATATTTTATTTATTCACTTTCACGTTAAAAATTATATTTTTAACGATAATATATTCTATTTTAACACATGAATTTCTATTCATTTCATTTACACAATAAAAATGATATTTTTATTTTTCTAACATATTTTAGAAAATTTCGGCGGCATAACGGCACGATACTAGAAACGGGACAAGGCCTAGCCTTATCCCCGGTCTAGTGAAGGCCCACGCCATTCACACATCAATCAAATCCATTCCATTTCACCAAACAATTCAATTCAAACCAATTAGACTAACCAACTACGCAACCAAACAATTTAACAAACAAGCCATCCATGGTCTGTGGATGACGGGTGTCGGGTGCTACTAAGCACCGTCTACATCCTAGTATATATATATATATATATATATATATATATATATAACTAGAAAAAGAGAATTTAGAGTGAGAAGTTCTCACCGACTAGCTAAACCAAACGCCACGACTCTTCTTATGTAGAAATCTTCGTCGTTCTCGCCTTTTGTCACTTTCACCGCCCATAGTCACTACATATATAAAAATCACATTTTTATATTGTTACCATGTATATAAAAATCACATTTTTATATTGTTGCTATGTATATAAAAATCACATTTTTATACTACTACTATATAGATAAAAATTCTATTTTTACAACGGTGTTCATATAATAAAGATTATATTTTTATATCGCCACTTATATAAAATTCACATCTTTGCTCCTTTTACATAATAAAGATCAAATCTTTAATACTTCTATAATGTAAAAATCATATTTTTATCATCTCTATAACATAAAAATCATATTTTTATTAACTTCATATGTCAAAAACTGTAGAAGCTTTAAAACGGAGAAAACTCACTTTTTTTCTATCGCCCGGATTTGTTGTTCTGGCTCCTAGAATTTGCAAACGAGCTTCAATCTTCACACCATTTTTTTTTCTAGCACAAGCACGCCATTCTGAACAACTTTTGCCTAGTGGTCTTCTTGCCGAAAATGTGCCATTTCGCCGGAATTCGCGAAAGTACACGAATTTTGCCGCTTCCGGACAGCAGACTTTAAACGCGTTTTCCGGGCAGCTCCGAACTCCAAAACATGACTTCCATATAGCCAAATCGAAGAGAATTTCGCGCTCTACAACTTTGATCTAGAGAGAGTTTGGCCAAAAACGCACCGTCTGGGAGTTATTCGCGAAATACGGTCAGGGACTTATTTGCAAAACGGGTAATTTTGGTGAAAATGGGTTTTTGGGTGTAGCGGGGCCCACGGCCGGAATTGAGGGGGCTGGAGGGGGGGCGCGGGCCTGATGGACGTGGGGGAGGGTGTGGGTGGCGGTGGTGGGGCCCGTGGTGGCCGCGGTGGTGGTGTTTGGGTGTAGGGTTTGCTAATTGAAGAGAGAGAGAAGAGGAGAGAGAGAGGAGGAGGAGGAGGTGGCCGGAGGGGGGTGGAGGAGGCCGACGGCCAGTGGTGGCAGCGGGGGAGGGTGCGGCAGCGATGGCATGGGGTGCGGTGGCCATTAAAGAGGAAAATGTAAAAAAGAGAGGAAGAGAGAAAGTGAGGAAGAAAAGTAAGTAAAAGTGTTTATATGCTAGTTTCTCGCGTATCGTCCGAACACAAACGATCTCCGATGGCCGCGGATTTCGGACATGAGATAGTAGACGTGAAGACGAGTCCAACGAAACAAGTTTCGTCGAATTCCGAGTTCGTTTGACCATCCGTTAAAAATTACAAAAATGCTCAGATAAGTTCTAAAAATGCGATTTTGGCGCACCTTTTCTTTCCGCACGCTCACATGCCAACTCAAAAAATCAAGCCCTCTTGGATTTAACCATTATTAGATGATACGAATCTAGAAAAAAAAGTAGAATTGAATTCCGAGGTCGTATCAATAATGTTCCTTTGTAAAATGACTGCACGTTTTACCCTGAACTGTTTTAGCTTGCACGACCACATACTGACTCCGTTCGACGCACCCTTTGGAACTCAACAATGATTTATCATTGTGAATCCATAAAAATTTATCTCGTCGAATTCTAAGCTCGTATGCAAAATTTCACTTTTTAAGGGCTATGTATTGTTAACCGAACAACTCCAGCCCATAGCCACTATTCCGGATATCGGAATATATCGAAGCTTATACTTTTCGGAGTTCTAAACGGCATTTTGAACTCAATGGAAGTGGTTTCGAGTCCAAATTCATCCATATGCAAAATATGACTTTTTGGGCCATGCATAATTTACATAGCGACTATTCTGAATTTTCAACTGGGCATAACTTTTGATTCCCGCTATGAAATTTCGATTTTTTGGATTCGTTGGAAATATATTATCAATTAGATCCTGATGTTTTTGGTTTCACTAAAATCCGTATTGTTTTGCACCCGGTACATTCAATTGAGGTTTGAAATCGAATTATCGAACTACCGCGCCATTTTCAATTCTATTTATAATTGAATATAATTATTCATATTCTAACGACGACGTATATAATATATACGTCCTAAATATATTCAAAATAAATTTCTCGTCGATATTATTTAAAATAATCTATTTTAAATGTTCAAAATTCACTAAAATTGCCAAAATAAAAATTTTAAACTGGCCCAGATTTTCGGGTTATTACAATCTCCCCCCACTTAAAACTTTTCGTCCCCGAAAAGGAACAAAGTCGAAAGTGGTTTGATCAATCAACTCTACGCTCGATCTGGCTTCCATTCTCCAACCTTTCAGTTTCTGAGAATTTTCAAATTTTTCAAAAATTTGGCTCACCCCCGAAATTTTCGAAAAATTTCGCCATAACCTCCTTTGTACGGGGAGCACGGGAAAATCCCGAAATTGCCATATAGGCCTTCTGATCTCAAAAAGAAAAAGAAAAAGCCAAGCGGCTAGCCAATAGGCTCATAAAATCATCATCACCCAAACAGAACAGTAAATTATGTAGTAAACATGTACCTATTTGTCGGGCAAACAAATTTTATTCTCTGCTCTAGCCTCCTTGCTATGACCTGTTCAATGTAAGTATATGTATATGCAAGCAAATGCGACCAATTTTCGATACAATTCAATATTTGGTTCAATTAGGCTAAATGGTTAAAAATTAGCAAACAAATAACAAACAACACTAACATCAATCAATTAGTGAATTAGAGTTTTCAAGTTCATAATTTTGATACATATATACAAAAAATCATGTTTTTGATGCCAAGTTACAACAAAATGAATCTATCTATATTAGTTTTGGTTCTCACACCAGTCTAATGGAAATATATAGAAATCACACCTTCGAAATTCGAATATGAATACTGATGATGATGCACCATCATCAGAATCATCCCCGGATGTCTAGAATGTGATTCTATATCTACCCAGTATATTAAAACTTCGAATATACGTTCATGACGCGTATACGCGAAATCTTTATATATTGGATTGCCCATATCAATATAAATAAATATTCAAATACGTATAAAGCGATTTAAATTTTAAAATAAAATTGTTTTCATTTGAAAAATATACTCTTCACACTCGTTCTAGGATACTACTGATCCTATCTCTAACGAATCATTCTAATTGGATATTACTAATCCAATATCTGATGAATTCTTTCGCATGGTTCTAATGTGTCTTGTTCTCGAGCTCTGTAAACCAAAGCTCTGATACCAACTGTAAGGACCCGTTTCTTCCTCGTGAAGGAAAGAGCGGATACTTTGAGAACAACATACAAATGAACGCAGACGAAAGAACATTTCATTGTTATTACAACAATTCCATCAGATACAAGAATATACAGAGTATAAATGATTAAATTACATTCGACAAATATCAGAGATTACAATAAATTACATAGCAGCGGAAAAATATACAAAATACAACTAGAAGTGATACACGGATACAGAGCTTTCCGAGCATCGTTCCAGCTGTTAATCAGGATCCTGTGAATATAAATCTGCAAAACCAAAACTACTAGCTGCTCGTGTGGAAAATAGGGGCACCCAGAGTTTAGGTTAAAACAATAAACTCCAAGTCAGTCATGTGACTGGTGTGAGAACTAAAACAGTTATTAATCTTTATTTTATAGTTCGGTAAATCAAGGGACCACGCCATATGACACGGAACGGGTTTCCTCCCAAGAATACCAGTGCATAAAACAGACAGCGCAATGCTAAATAAAGAAAAATGAAGCTGTTATAAGACCCAGGTCCCATCACACAATGCAACACAAGCCGGAGGATAGGGTTTTTACCTTATAACAGCCAAATCATGCTTGATACGTTTAAAACACATTATTTGATACTATTATAGGTGTATAGTGTCAAAACAATTTCAATCATAAATATCAATCATAGGCGGCATGAATGACCCATACCACTATGTCGCCATACTAGGTTCTACAAATAAAACCGAAACACACGTATTGGAAATTGGATTCCATCATGAGTCGAGGCAAGGGGCAAGCTCCTCTCCGCGTTCGAGACACTCTAGCAAATGTCCCAGGACCCCACTTTGATCCTTGGAATCGGCTGGGCCGGTCCTCTCTTACTTTTGAGGATTAGTTATTCCTGAACACACGTTTCCCGGTCCTTACAGACCTATATCCGAGGCGCCTCGTATCCAACAACCACACAGGTGAAAAGTATATAAATGTCAGGGCTGGTAGGTCACTGACACCACCCTAGTTAGAAAGAAACGTCGTGCTCTCCCAGCGGTCCGTCTCCCGTTTTTGACTCATACCGAGGTGTGAGGCTCGCGAATTCACGTTATACACAAAGCTACGCCACACAGGCCATGCTTTGATCATCAACCACAAGACTTTGCTTTTCAACAGAAGCCTTGATCAATTGCCACTTATGCATGCCACAATGGCAATTCACTCCATGCGACTGATGTCCATCGATATACAACCTCTGAGCTCGTACGTCTCAGAGAAGGGCGTTAAGCAAGAGAATAAATTCTCCGCCGCCAAACAGATGTATATTTAATAGAGATCAATCAACACAGAATAAAATCCAATGTCAGACACACAATCCATTTACAAGTTCGTTCTGGGTCTGAACGAAACCGGAGGCACTTTCCTCGCATACCCATCCATCTCCAGGTACGTCTGGACGATCACCAACTGATTCCCTCATCCTGGGTGTACAGCCCAATCAAGATTATCAGTAATCACCCAAACGATGTGAAGACTTCCGGTCTTCAACCACCGTCTTCATCTTCGACATCTCGTCGAATCGATTATTCAGAATGGGTATAAACCCGGCCTTTCTGAATAACCCACGTATATAATAAACGAATGTTACACAAACACAACAAACGCCTCATTCCAATTCAGAATATTCTTTTATTCACAAAAACACATTCTTAGGGAAATGTTCCCATTAATTTTATCCAAGATAAATTCTTCTAAATTTATTCTATAATCTTCCTTTGGATATCATTTCAAACTAGTCGGGATTAGCGAACCACACCGAAGTAATTATTTATTTTATTTCCCAATCCCAACCTATATATCCCATGGAGAAAACTGGCAACACTCCACATCTAACACCATGGTGTTATCGGTAAAATTAATTACCATTTCACGTTCAAATCTAATTAAAGATTTAACTATCGCTTTGGAGCAAAACTGGTGGTACTCCATTCTCGATCACCTTTCAGAATTGATAATTTAAATTATCAATTCACATTTTTAATCTAATTAAAGATTCATTAAAACTCCACTTAGTTTTAATCTTTTCAAAAATCAACATCTTGCCTTTAACTGGGTTAAAGAACCAATGTCATCTAAAACACGATTCACGATAAACCCAAATCACATTCTATTGTTAATTGGGTTAAAGAACGGTGTTGTTCAAAACACCGCTCACGATAAACCTAAAAACCAATTCAAATTCAAATTCAATTAAATATTATTTAATTGATACACTTCATTAAATCTAAATTGAAAGATTTAATCTTTTTCCCTATTGGGCTTAAGAACATTGTTAATGAAGACACCATTCACGACAAACCCAAATCACATTTGATATTAAATACAAGGCTCTGAATAGAAAATATACCGGCTTATATTCAATATCGAATTCTGAAACCAACAAATATTGTATTGGAAATAACGATATAAAATATATCTTTCAAATTCTCATAACAATATCTGTACAGTCACGAAATCCAACATCGAAATATTCCGAAGATAATTTCGATTCAACTCCAGTCCAATTCACATATTGGGAATATTGATTATTTTTAATAATTTTATCAAGGCCCGTACAGTCGATTTCCATCAACGACCATCGGACTACACTTACAGCGACCTTTTTCAAATTTGATTTGGACATAATTCCAAATCCAACCGTTAGATTTCAAATTTCTAATATTCATTTGAAAGCTCCTTTCGATACGAACCCAACGGTTCCGGTTTTAGGAGAATCCGACGGTCGGATCTCCCGCAACGTCAATTCGAAGTCAATGGTCGAAATTCATGAACTACCGCGGCGCGTTCTATTCGGGCCATTATATATATAATATATATATTTCGTCGATTTCCCTTTAAAACGCATTTTATAAATCGTTTTAAATTCGTTTTCAAAACCATTTCAACACTATATTCAATTTCTAATCAAAATTGAATATTTCATATCATTACTATATAAATGATAATATTTTCAAATCGTTATATTTTGAAATCACTTCTTTTCTATATTCATTATAAAAACGAATAAAATCGATATAAATATCGTGCACGTCAAAATAGCGCAACTCTAATCAACACGGCTTTATATATTTCAATAAATTCGTTATCCTATTCAACAAATGAATATTTATTCCATTCAACACATGAATCTATATTTCTTCCAACACCTGACTAATCTCAACACATGAGTACTGTCAACACATCACTATTTTTGTTATGTAAAATATTTTATAAAACTATGGTATCTATCGTTTGATTTTTAATTAGACTTCTACTGGGAAGTAGTTCTAAATTTAAATATGATAAAGATGTAATTTTTATTATTTAAAATATTTTACTCAACACACGAATATTTTCAACACATGAACATCGTCAACACATGACTATTTTTATATGCAACACATGAATTTTCTTTTATAATATTCATTGTTGTCCCGATTGGAATGAGGCCCAATCAATCACCATATAACGTTAATTATATGGATTCCATACAACACATGTATATAATAGCATTGATAAACAATCAACCATCAACCAAAGTGCACTACACTGTATAAGCATCAAATATAAATATCTAACGCTTATAACAGCCTGTCAATCAATCGATCAACATATTTAATCAATCAGGATGAGTGAACTTCAAATTTCATCCCAACACCCGTGTGGGGTTTCAAACAATCAAACACAGATTTTATTTGTGCAGTTGGGCGATGTGTAAAATTTATCGACCCAATCAATGTCAGTCAAATCAGTGTACATAAACAAACCGTCCGGTTTGTAAATGAATATTTTATTTATTCACTTTCACGTTAAAAATTATATTTTTAACGATAATATATTCTATTTTAACACATGAATTTCTATTCATTTCATTTACACAATAAAAATGATATTTTTATTTTTCTAACATATTTTAGAAAATTTCGGCGGCATAACGGCACGATACTAGAAACGGGACAAGGCCTAGCCTTATCCCCGGTCTAGTGAAGGCCCACGCCATTCACACATCAATCAAATCCATTCCATTTCACCAAACAATTCAATTCAAACCAATTAGACTAACCAACTACGCAACCAAACAATTTAACAAACAAGCCATCCATGGTCTGTGGATGACGGGTGTCGGGTGCTACTAAGCACCGTCTACATCCTAGTATATATATATATATATATATATATATATATATATATATATATATATATAACTAGAAAAAGAGAATTTAGAGTGAGAAGTTCTCACCGACTAGCTAAACCAAACGCCACGACTCTTCTTATGTAGAAATCTTCGTCGTTCTTGCCTTTTGTCACTTTCACCGCCCATAGTCACTACATATATAAAAATCACATTTTTATATTGTTACCATGTATATAAAAATCACATTTTTATATTGTTGCTATGTATATAAAAATCACATTTTTATACTACTACTATATAGATAAAAATTCTATTTTTACAACGGTGTTCATATAATAAAGATTATATTTTTATATCGCCACTTATATAAAAATCACATCTTTGCTCCTTTTACATAATAAAGATCAAATCTTTAATACTTCTATAATGTAAAAATCATATTTTTATCATCTCTATAACATAAAAATCATATTTTTATTAACTTCATATGTCAAAAACTGTAGAAGCTTTAAAACGGAGAAAACTCACTTTTTTTCTATCGCCCGGATTTGTTGTTCTGGCTCCTAGAATTTGCAAACGAGCTTCAATCTTCACACCATCTTTTTTTCTAGCACAAGCACGCCATTCTGAACAACTTTTGCCTAGTGGTCTTCTTGCCGAAAATGTGCCATTTCGCCGGAATTCGCGAAAGTACACGAATTTTGCCGCTTCCGGACAGCAGACTTTAAACGCGTTTTCCGAGCAGCTCCGAACTCCAAAGCATGACTTCCATATAGCCAAATCGAAGATAATTTCGCGCTCTACAACTTTGATCTAGAGAGAGTTTGGCCAAAAACGCACCGTTTGGGAGTTATACGTGAAATACGGTCAGGGACTTATTTGCAAAACGGGTAATTTT
Source organism: Allium sativum (assembly GCA_030737875.1). Classification (NCBI taxonomy): domain Eukaryota; kingdom Viridiplantae; phylum Streptophyta; class Magnoliopsida; order Asparagales; family Amaryllidaceae; genus Allium; species Allium sativum. The sequence continues at coordinate 470,792,602 of CM060923.1, read as the reverse complement.
GGTGAAAATGGGTTTTTGGGTGTAGCGGGGCCCACGGCCGGAATTGAGGGGGCTGGAGGGAGGGCGTGGGCCTGATGGACGTGGGGGAGGGTGTGGGTGGCGGTGGTGGGGCCCGTGGTGGCCGCGGTGGTAGTGTTTGGGTGTAGGGTTTGCTAATTGAAGAGAGAGAGAAGAGGAGAGAGAGGAGGTGGAGGAGGTGGCCGGAGGGGGGTGGAGGAGGCCGACGGCCAGTGGTGGCAGCGGGGGAGGGTGCGGCAGCGATGGCATGGGGTGCGGTGGCCATTAAAGAGGAAAATGTAAAAAAGAGAGGAAGAGAGAGTGAGGAAGAAAAGGAAGTAAAAATGTTTATATGCTAGTTTCTCGCGTATCGTCCGAACACAAACGATCTCCGATGGCCGCGGCTTTCGGACATGAGATAGTAGACGTGAAGACGAGTCCAACGAAACAAGTTTCGTCGAATTCCGAGTTCGTTTGACCATCCGTTAAAAATCACAAAAATGCTCAGATAAGTTCTAAAAATGCGATTTTGGCGCACCTTTTCTTCTCGCACGCTCACATGCCAACTCAAAAAATCAAGCCCTATTGGATTTAACCATTATTAGATGATACGAATCTAGAAAAAAAAGTAGAATTGAATTCCGAGGTCGTATCAATAATGTTCCTTTGTAAAATGACTGCACGTTTTACCCTGAACTGTTTTAGCTCGCACGGCCACATACTGACTCCGTTCGACGCACCCTTTGGAACTCAACAATGATTTGTCATTGTGAATCCATAAAAATTTATCTCGTCGAATTCTGAACTCGTATGCAAAATTTCACTTTTTAAGGGCTATGTATTGTTAACCGAACAACTCCAGCCCATAGCCACTATTCCGGATATCGGAATATATCGAAGCTTATACTTTTCGGAGTTCTAAACGGCATTTTGAACTCAATGGAAGTGGTTTCGAGTCCAAATTCATCCGTATGCAAAATATGACTTTTTGGGCCATGCATAATTTACATAGCGACTATTCTGAATTTTCAACTGGGCATAACTTTTGATTCCCGCTATGAAATTTCAATTTTTTGGATTCGTTGGAAAGATATTATCAATTAGATCCTAATGTTTTTGGTTTCACTAAAATCCGTATTGTTTTGCACCCGGTACATTCAATTGAGGTTTGAAATCGAATTATCGAACTACCGCGCCATTTTCAATTCTATTTATAATTATATATAATTATTCATATTCTAACGACGACATATATAATATATACGTCCTAAATATATTCAAAATAAATTTCTCGTCGATATTATTTAAAATAATCTATTTTAAATGTTCAAAATTCACTAAAATTGCCAAAATAAAAATTTTAAACTGGCCCAGATTTTCGGGTTATTACACTGATTGATTAAATATGTCGATCGATTGATTGACAGGCTGTTATAAGCGTTAGATATCTATATTTGATGCTTATACAGTGTAGTGCACTTTGGTTGATGGTTGATTATTTTTCAATGCTATTATATGTGTGTGATGTATGAAAATCCATATAATTAATTTTATATGGTAATTGATTGGGCCTCATTCCAATTTGAAAAATAAAGAATATTATAAAATAAAAGTTCATGTGTTGACAGTACTCATCCATTGAGATTGGTCATGTGTTGAATGAAATATTTTAGTAATAAAATTTACATCTTTATCGATATAAAATAAAAGTTCATGTGTTGACAGTACTCATCCATTGAGATTGGTCATGTGTTGAACGAAATATTTTAGTAATAAAATTTACATCTTTATCGATATAAAATAAAAGTTCATGTGTTGACAGTACTCATCCATTGAGATTGGTCATGTGTTGAACGAAATATTTTAGTAATAAAAACTATTTTGAAAAAGAAATATTTGAAATAGAATATTTGAAAATGGAAATTTATGAAGCCATGTTGATTAGATTGACGCCATTTTGACGTGAACGATATTTATATCGATTTTATTCATTTCGAAATGAATTGAATTGAAAACGATTTCGAAATGAATTGAACTGAAAACGATTTCGAAATGAATTGAACTGAAAACGATTTCGAAATGAATTGAATTAAAAACGATTTCGAAATGAATTGAATTAAAAACGATTTCGAAATGAATTGAATTGAAAACGATTTCGAAATGAATTGAATTAAAAACGATTTCGAAATGAATTGAATTAAAAACGATTTCGAAATGAATTGAATTAAAAACGATTTCGAAATGAATTGAATTAAAAACGATTTCGAAATGAATTGAATGGAAAACGATTTCGAAATGAATTGAATTGAAAACGATTTCGAAATGAATTGAATTGAAAACGATTTCGAAATGAATTGAATTAAAAACGATTTCGAAATGAATTGAATTGAAAACGATTTCGAAATGAATTGAATTGAAAACGATTTCGAAATGAATTAAATTGAAAACGATTTCGAAATGAATTGAATTGAAAACGATTTCGAAATGAATTGAATTAAAAACGATTTCGAAATGAATTGAATTGAAAACGATTTCGAAATGAATTGAATTGAAAACGAATTCAAATTGAATTGAAAGCGAATTGAAATGAATTCAAATTGAATTGAAATGAATTCAAATTGAATTGAAATTTGAATTGAATAGAAATGAATTTTAAAACGAATTTATAAAGAAGAATTCAATTTTGATTTGAATTGAAAAGGAAGTTGAAATTGCTTTTGAAACGAATTTAAAACTATTCATATAATTCGTTTTAAATAGAAATCGACGAAATATATATTATATATATATAATATAATGGCCTGAATAGAACGCGCCGCGCCGCGGCAGTTCGTGAATTTCGACCATTTATTTCAAACGGACATTACGGGAGATCCGACCGTCGGATTCTCCTAAAACCGGAACCGTTGGGCTCGTATCGAAAAGAGCTTTCTAACGAATATTAGAAATTTGAAATCTAACGGTTGGATTTGGAATTATGTCCAAATCAAATTTGAAAAAGGTCGCTGTAAGTGCAGTTCGATAGCCGTTAATGGAAATCGGCTGTACGGGCCTTGATAAAATTATTAAAAATAGTAATAATTTGTGTAAAATCATAAGAAATGATTTAGAAAGAATCGGGATGAAAAACTCCATATTTGAAAAGATAAAAATTGATTTTTATCGAAATGAACTAGTTTTGAACTAGAATTATAATTCTATTTATTTTTAAATAAATAAATTGAATTTGAAAAGGGTTTTAAAAAAAATAACCAAAATTTCCAATGATTGCATTGGAGTGGATTTGAATCGAAATTGTCTTCGGAATATTTCGATGTTGGAATTCGTGATTATACGGATGTTGTTATGGAAATTTGAAAGATATCTATTTATATCGTTATTTCCAGTACGACATTTGTTAATCGTAGAATTTGATATTGAATATAAGCCGATATATTTTCTATTCAGAGCCTTGTATTGAATATCAAATGTGATTTGGGTTTGTCGTGAATGGTGTCTTCACTAACACTGTTCTTGAACCCAGTTGAGAAAAGATTAAATCTTTTTATTTTAGATTTAATGAAGTGTACCAATTAAATAATATTTAATTGGAATAGAATTGATATTGATTTTTGGGTTTATCGTGGACAGTGTTTTAAATAACACTCGTTCTTTAACCCGATAATTAATGGAATGTGACTTTGGGTTTATCGTGAACCGTGTTTTAAATGACACTGATCCTTTAACCTAGTCACAGATTAAAACTAAGTGGAGTTTTAACGAATCTTTAATTAGATTGAAATAATCGAGAATGGAGTATCACCAGTTTGGCTCTAGGCGATAGTTAAATCTTTAATTAGATTTGAACGTGAAATGGTAATTGAATTTACCGATAACACCGTGGTGTTAGATATGAAGTATTACCAGTTTTACTTCATGGGATGAATAGGTTGGGGTTGGGAAATTAAAACAAATGATTACTTCGGTAAGGTTCGTTAACCCCGACTAGTTGAATCGAAATTCAAAGGAAGATTTGAGAATAAATTTTAATGATTTATCTTGGATAAAATTAATGGGAACCTTTCCCTATGAATGTGAAATTTAGAAACTAACTGTCGGTTAGCTAAGTAGAATGGTTTTCTGGATATTGATCTGATGTTGGTTTCGGCCTTTGGGGTTAATATTTGGGAAATTATTCTCTTAATTAATTTACGGTTAGTGACTAATGAATTGGAATGAGGCGTATGTTGTGTTTGTGTAACACTTATTTAAAATATACGCGAGTTATTCGGGAAGACCGGGTTTATCCCATTCTGAATAACTGATACGACGATAAGTCGAAGATAAAGACGATGGTCGAAGACCGGAAGTCTTCACGTCGTTTGGGGTGATTACTGATGATCTTGATTGGGCTGTACACCCAAGAAGATGGAAACAGTTGGTGATCGTCCAGACGTACTTGGAGATCGATGGATATGCGGGGTACTAGGTGCCTCCGGTTTCGTTCAGCCCCAGAACGGACTTGTAAATGGACTGTGTGTCTGACATTGGATTTTAGTCCATGTGATTGATCTCTATTAAATATATATCTGTTTGGCGGCGGAGAATTTATTCTCTTGCTTAACGCCCTTCTCTGAGACGTACGAGCTCAGGGGTTATATATTGATGGATATCAAACGCATGGAGTGAATTGCCTGTGTGGCATGCCTAAGTGGCAATTGATCGAGGCTTCTGTTGAAAAGCAAAGTCTTGTGGTGATGATCAAAGCACGGCCTTTGTGGCATAGCTTTGTGTAACGTTTGCTTCGCGAGTTTCACACCCGGTATGAACCAAAAACGGGAGTCGGACCTCAGGGAGGACTTGCGTTTCTTTCTAGCTAGAAGTGGCGTCAGTGGTTTTACACGCCCTGACGAGTTTGACTTATGTGGTTGTTGCTGTTGCGAGGCGCCTCGGTTATATCGGTTTCGGCCGATGCATTCTGGTCGGCAGACGGACTAGACTTACACCCCATAGGGTGGGGAAACGTAGTGTTCAGGCATAATAATCCACATCGGTGGACCGGCCCTGACGATCCAAGGCTTGCCTGCGCGCTTGCCTGAGGGGCGGGCTAGAGCGTCTCGAATCGGTTGAGGACTATCTTTTGCCTCGGTTCATAGATGGAAACCCAATTTCCAAATACGTGATTCTGCGGTTTTATTTGTAGAGCCTAGTATAGCGACATAGTGGGATGGGGCACTTATGCCGTCTATGATTGATACTTATGATTTGAAGTTGTTTTATACACTATGCACTTATAATAGTATCAAACGATTTGTTTTAAACGTATCAAGCATTCTTTGGCTGTTATAAGGGAAAACCCTATCCTCGGCTGCGTTGCATTGTGTGATGGGACCTGGGTCTTATAATAGCTTCATTTTTAGAAAAGCATTGCGCTGTTTACTTATATGCACTGGTGTTCTTGGGAGGAAACCCGTTCCGTGTTATACGGCGTGGTCCCTTGATTTACCTAACTTTGAAAATAAAGATAACTGTTTTAGTTCTCACACCAGTCACATGACTGACCTGGAGTTTATTGTTTTAACCTAAACTCTGGGTGCCCCTATTTTGACACGGGCAGCTAGTAGTTTTGGTTTTGCAGATTCATATTCACAGGATCCTGGTTTACAGCTGGAACGATATCCGGAAAGCTTTGTATCCGTATATCTCCTTCTAGTTGTGTATTGTATTATTTTCCGCTGCTATGTTTTTAAATGTAATTTAAATCTCTGATATTTCTGTGTAATATTCATTTATACTCTGAATATTCTTGTAATCTGATGCATTGTTGTAATATACAATGAAATGTTCTTCTGTATGAGTTCTGTTGTGGCTTGTTCTCGAACTATCCGACACTTTCCTTTACGGGGAAGTTACGGGTTTTCACAGTTTGTATCAGAGCTTTGGTTTATAGAGCTCGAGAACAAGACACATTAGAACCATACGAAAGAATTCATCAGAAATTGGATTAGTAATATCCAACGAGAATGACTCGTTAGAGATGGGATCAGTAGTATCCTAGAACGAGTGTGAAGAGTGTATTTTTCAAATGAAAACAATTTTTGTTTTGAAAATTTAAATCAATTATTCGTATCTGATTATCTATTTATATTGAGTTGGATAATTCAGTATATAAAGAATTTGCATATACGCCTTGCAAAGGTATATTCAAAGTTTTAATATATTGGATAGATATAGCATCACACTCTAGTCGCCCGGAGATGATATTGATGATAGCGATCGCATCATCAACATTTATGTTCGAGTTTCGAAGGTGTGATTTTCTATATATTTCCATTAGACTGGTGTGAGAACCAAAACTAATATAGCTAGAATACATTGTTGTGATTTGGCATCAAAATATGATTTTCTTTATATATATCAAAATTATGAATTTGAAACTCTAATTCACTAATTGATTGATGTTTGTGTTGTTTGTTTATTTGTTTGCTAATTTTTAGCCATTTAGCCTAATTGAATCAAATATTGAATTATATTGAAAATTTGGTCGCATTTGCTTGCATATACTTGCACTTACATGAAACAGGTCATAGCAAGGAGGCTAGAGCAGAGAATAAAATTTGTTTGCCCGACAAATAGGTACATGTTTACTACATAATTTACTGTTTTGTTTGGGTGATGATGATTTTATGAGCCTATTGGCTAGCCGCTTGGCTTTTTCTTTTTATTTTTGAGATTAGAAGGACCGGGGAAGCTATTTGAAATTCCCCGATGCTCCCATTGCAGGGGAGGTTATGGCGAAATTTTTCAAAAATTTAGGGTGTTAGCCAAAATTTTGAAATTTTTGAAAATTCTCAGAAACTGAAAAGTTGGAGAATGGAAGCCAGATCGAACGTAGAGTTGATTGATCAAACCACTTTCGACTTTGTTCCTTTTCGGGGACGAAAAGTTTTAAGTGGGGGAGATTGTAACAACCCGAAAATATGGGCCAGTTTAAAATTTTTATTTTGGCAATTTTAGCGAATTTTGATTATTTAAAATGAATTATTTTAAATAATATTGACGAGAAATTTATTTTGAGTATGATTCGACGTATATATTATATACGTCGTCGTTAGAATATAAATATTTATATATAATTATAAATAGAATTGAAAATGGCGCAGTAGTTCGATAATTCGATTTCAAACTTCAATTGAATGTACCGGGTGCAAAACAATCCGGATTTTTGTGAAACCAAAAACATTAGGATCTAATTGGTAATATCTTTCCAACGAATCCGAAAAATCAAGATTTCATAGCGGGAATCAAAAGATATGTCCAATTGAAAGTTCTGAATAGTCGCTATGGAATTCAGGCCCTTAAAAATGGAAATTTTGCAAACGACCTCGGATTTCGACGAAACCAGTTTTGTTGGGTCCGTGATGTAAAGTTACTGCTAGGTTTCAAATTTCATAATTTTTCGAATCAATATGTGAGCGTGGCAAAGGAAAACGCGTTTGACCAGTTTCAGTTGATTCTAGTCGACTGAAAAATGGCCATTTTTCATACGGTCTCAGAATTCGACGAAACTAGTTTTGTTAGGACCGTATCGTCAATACGAAGCTAGAAAATATTTTTCGAGAATTTTTCGAGTTAGTATGTGGCCCCGGTAAATTGAAATACGCGTTCAAATTCAATATATAGAGTTATATGTTGATTTTGATGGGAACTTATTCAAACGATCAAATCAGCTTACGATACATATCCCATTGTGTCCGGAATGGGGGTAATTAGCTAGGGACGGCAGTCGTTGGGTCTCGTTTCGAGTTCGAATTAAAAGTCAACTTTTTTATGGAAAAAATAATGTTAAATTATTATATAAATTTATATAAAACTCCCTCCAACCCTCACCCCTCCTTCTCTCCTTCAGTCAACGCCCAAATTTCAGAATGAAGAAAAAAAAACGCGCCTCGATCTCTCCCATCATCGCCGACAGGAGGCGCGCCCCCACCAGTATCGGAGTCGCTCCCCTCCCCTCTACCTCCTCCTTCGATCGCTCCCCCCTCTCCTCTTAACCCAAGCCCTAATACCCGAAACCATCACCAAATCCGTCGACTACAACAATTCGCGACCGCCGCTGGCAACCTGACCACCCCCCCTCCCAACGCTACAACAGCCCCACGCCATCCTCCCCGACCGCCACCTCCGTTGTAGGCACCCCCTCCTCTGTAAAGACCAAAAGAAGTGAGTTTTCTTTATATTTGCATTTATTTTAAATCCGGTTTTATTTTATTTGACTGATAACGAAAACAGGATCTTTGTTTTAGTAAAAATATCATCTTTGTTTTGGTAAAAATATGATTTTTATATTTTAAAAGAATTAAAAATATGATTTTTATATTTTTAAAGTAATAAAAATATGGTTTTTATATTTTTAAAGTATTAAAAATATAATCTTTACTATATAGAAGGTGTAAAAATGTGATTTTTATATTTTTAAAGAATTAAAAATATAATTTTTACATGTTAGGAACATTAAAAATATCATCGTTATATATGTAGCAAAGTAAAAGTTTGATCTTTATATATGTGGCGATATAATAAGAATGCGATTTTTATTATATGTACAGCAAAGTAAAAATTCAATTTTTATATATTGAATAGCGAAGTAAGAATTCGATTTTTATATATTGAATAGCAAAGTAAAAATTCAATTTTTATATATAGAATAACGAAGTAAAAATTCAATTTTTATATTTTGAATAACGAAGTAAAAATTCGATTTTTATATATTGAATAGCGAAGTAAAAATTCGATTTTTATATATTGAATAGCGAAGTAAAAATTCGATTTTTATATATTGAATAGCGAAGTAAAAATTCGATTTTTATATATTGAATAGCGAAGTAAAAATTCGATTTTTATATATTGAATAGCGAAGTAAAAATTCGATTTTTATATATGTAGTGGCTACGGTCAACGAAGGTGACAAAAAGGCGAAACGACGAAGACTTCTGCAAATGAAGAGCCGTGGAGCTAGGATAGCTATTTGTGAGAATTTCTCACCTTTCAATTTCATTTCTATTTATATATATATACTAGGATGCAGACGGTGCTTAGTAGCACCCGACACAATCGTCCACAGACCATGGACTTGTTTGTTTGGTTGCATAGATTAGTTATATGATGTGATTTGAATTTGGTTGTTTGGTGATTTTGATTGATGTGTGAATGGCGTGGGCCTTCACTAGTCCGGGGATAAGGCTAGGCCTTGTCCCGTTTCTAGTATCGTGCCGTTATGCCACCGAAATTTTCTAAAATATGTTAGAAAAATAAAACTATCATTTTATTTAAAGAATGAACTGAATAGAAATTCATATGTTGGAATAAAATGTTTTGTCGTTAAAAATATAATTTTTAACGTGAATGTGAATAAATAAATATTCATTTACAAACCAGACGGTTTGTTTATGTACACCTATTTGAAGGACATTGATTGGGTCGATAAATTTTACACATCGCCCAACTGCACGAATAAAATATGCGTTTGATTGTTTGAAACCCCACACGGGTGTTGGGATGAAATTTGAAGTTCACACATCCTGATTGATTAAATATGTCGATCGATTGATTGACAGGCTGTTATAAGCGTTAGATATCTATATTTGATGCTTATACAGTGTAGTGCACTTTGGTTGATGGTTGATTATTTTTCAATGCTATTATATGTGTGTGATGTATGAAAATCCATATAATTAATTTTATATGGTAATTGATTGGGCCTCATTCAAATTTGAAAAATAAAGAATATTATAAAATAAAAGTTCATGTGTTGACAGTACTCATCCATTGAGATTGGTCATGTGTTGAACGAAATATTTTAGTAATAAAATTTACATCTTTATCGATATAAAATAAAAGTTCATGTGTTGACAGTACTCATCCATTGAGATTGGTCTTGTGTTGAACGAAATATTTTAGTAATAAAATTTACATCTTTATCGATATAAAATAAAAGTTCATGTGTTGACAGTACTCATCCATTGAGATTGGTCATGTGTTGAACGAAATATTTTAGTAATAAAAACTATTTTGAAAAAGAAATATTCGAAATAGAATATTTGAAAATGGAAATTTATGAAGCCGTGTTGATTAGATTGACGCCATTTTGACGTGAACGATATTTATATCGATTTTATTCATTTCGAAATGAATTGAATTGAAAACGATTTCGAAATGAATTGAATTGAAAACGATTTCGAAATGAATTGAATTGAAAACGATTTCGAAATGAATTGAATTAAAAACGATTTCGAAATGAATTGAATTAAAAACGATTTCGAAATGAATTGAATTAAAAACGATTTCGAAATGAATTGAATTAAAAACGATTTCGAAATGAATTGAATTAAAAACGATTTCGAAATGAATTGAATTAAAAACGATTTCGAAATGAATTGAATTCAAAACGATTTCGAAATGAATTGAATTCAAAACGATTTCGAAATGAATTGAATTGAAAACGATTTCGAAATGAATTGAATTGAAAACGATTTCGAAATGAATTGAATTGAAAACGATTTCGAAATGAATTGAATTGAAAACGATTTCGAAATGAATTGAATTGAAAACGATTTCGAAATGAATTGAATTGAAAATGATTTCGAAATGAATTGAATTGAAAACGATTTCGAAATGAATTGAATTGAAAATGAATTCAAATTGAATTGAAAGCGAATTGAAATGAATTCAAATTGAATTCAAATTTGAATTGAATAGAAATGAATTTTAAAACGAATTTATAAAGAAGAATTCAATTTTGATTTGAATTGAAAAGGAAGTTGAAATTGCTTTTGAAACGAATTTAAAACTATTCATATAATTCGTTTTAAATAGAAATCGACGAAATATATATTATATATATTATATATATAATATAATGGCCTGAATAGAACGCGCCGCGCCGCGGCAGTTCGTGAATTTCGACCATTTATTTCAAACGGACATTACGGGAGATCCGACCGTCGGATTCTCCTAAAACCGGAACCGTTGGGTTCGTATCGAAAAGAGCTTTCTAACGAATATTAGAAATTTGAAATCTAACGGTTGGATTTGGAATTATGTCCAAATCAAATTTGAAAAAGGTCGTTGTAAGTGCAGTTCGATAGCCGTTAATGGAAATCGGCTGTACGGGCCTTGATAAAATTATTAAAAATAGTAATAATTTGTGTAAAATCATAAGAAATGATTTAGAAAGAATCGGGATGAAAAACTCCATATTTGAAAAGATAAAAATAGATTTTTATCGAAATGAACTAGTTTTGAACTAGAATTATAATTCTATTTATTTTTAAATAAATAAATTGAATTTGAAAAGGGTTTTAAAAAAAATAACCAAAATTTCCAATGATTGCATTGGAGTGGATTTGAATCGAAATTGTCTTCGGAATATTTCGATGTTGGAATTCGTGATTATACGGATGTTGTTATGGAAATTTGAAAGATATCTATTTATATCGTTATTTCCAATACGACATTTGTTAATCGTAGAATTTGATATTGAATATAAGCCGATATATTTTCTATTCAGAGCCTTGTATTGAATATCAAATGTGATTTGGGTTTGTCGTGAATGGTGTCTTCACTAACACTGTTCTTGAACCCAGTTGAGAAAAGATTAAATCTTTTTATTTTAGATTTAATGAAGTGTACCAATTAAATAATATTTAATTGGAATAGAATTGATATTGATTTTTGGGTTTATCATGGACAGTGTTTTAAATAACACTCGTTCTTTAACCCGATAATTAATGGAATGTGACTTTGGGTTTATCGTGAACCGTGTTTTAAAAGACACTGATTCTTTAACCCAGTCACAGATTAAAACTAAGTGGAGTTTTAATGAATCTTTAATTAGATTGAAATAATCGAGAATGGAGTATCACCAGTTTGGCTCCAGGCGATAGTTAAATCTTTAATTAGATTTGAACGTGAAATGGTAATTGAATTTACCGATAACACCGTGGTGTTAGATATGAAGTATTACCAGTTTTACTTCATGGGATGAATAGGTTGGGGTTGGGAAATTAAAACAAATGATTACTTCGGTAAGGTTCGTTAACCCCGACTAGTTGAATCGAAATTCAAAGGAAGATTTGAGAATAAATTTTAATGATTTATCTTGGATAAAATTAATGGGAACCTTTCCCTATGAATGTGAAATTTAGAAACTAACTGTCGGTTAGCTAAGCAGAATGGTTTTCTAGATATTGATTTGATGTTGGTTTCGGCCTTCGGGGTTAATATTTGGGGAATTATTCTCTTGATTAATTTACGGTTAGTGACTAATGAATTGGAATGAGGCGTATGTTGTGTTTGTGTAACACTTATTTAAAATATACGCGAGTTATTCAGGAAGACCGGGTTTATCCCATTCTGAATAACTGATACGACGATAAGTCGAAGATAAAGACGATGGTCGAAGACCGGAAGTCTTCACGTCGTTTGGGGTGATTACTGATGATCTTGATTGGGCTGTACACCCAAGAAGATGGAAACAGTTGGTGATCGTCCAGACGTACTTGGAGATCGATGGATATGCGGGGTACTAGGTGCCTCCGGTTTCGTTCAGCCCCAGAACGGACTTGTAAATGGACTGTGTGTCTGACATTGGATTTTAGTCCATGTGATTGATCTCTATTAAATATATATCTGTTTGGCGGCGGAGAATTTATTCTCTTGCTTAACGCCCTTCTCTGAGACGTACGAGCTCAGGGGTTATATATTGATGGATATCAAACGCATGGAGTGAATTGCCTGTGTGGCATGCCTAAGTGGCAATTGATCGAGGCTTCTATTGAAAAGCAAAGTCTTGTGGTGATGATCAAAGCACGGCCTTTGTGGCATAGCTTTTTGTAACGTTTTCTTCGCGAGTTTCACACCCAGTATGAACCAAAAAAGGGAGTCGGACCTCAGGGAGGACTTGCGTTTCTTTCTAGCTAGAAGTGGCGTCAGTGGTTTTACACGCCCTGACGAGTTTGACTTATGTGGTTGTTGCTGTTGCGAGGCGCCTCGGTTATATCGGTTTCGGCCGATGCATTCTGGTCGGCAGACGGACTAGACTTACACCCCATAGGGTGGGGAAACGTAGTGTTCAGGCATAATAATCCACATCGGTGGACCGGCCCTGACGATCCAAGGCTTGCCTGCGCGCTTGCCTGAGGGGCGGGCTAGAGCGTCTCGAATCGGTTGAGGACTATCTTTTGCCTCGGTTCATAGATGGAAACCCAATTTCCAAATACGTGATTCTGCGGTTTTATTTGTAGAGCCTAGTATGGCGACATAGTGGGATGGGGCACTTATGCCGTCTATGATTGATACTTATGATTTGAAGTTGTTTTATACACTATGCACTTATAATAGTATCAAACGATTTGTTTTAAACGTATCAAGCATTCTTTGGCTGTTATAAGGGAAAACCCTATCCTCGGCTGCGTTGCATTGTGTGATGGGACCTGGGTCTTATAATAGCTTCATTTTTAGAAAAGCATTGCGCTGTTTACTTATATGCACTGGTGTTCTTGGGAGGAAACCCGTTCCGTGTTATACGGCGTGGTCCCTTGATTTACCTAACTTTGAAAATAAAGATAACTGTTTTAGTTCTCACACCAGTCACATGACTGACCTGGAGTTTATTGTTTTAACCTAAACTCTGGGTGCCCCTATTTTGACACGGGCAGCTAGTAGTTTTGGTTTTGTAGATTCATATTCACAGGATCCTGGTTTACAGCTGGAACGATATCCGGAAAGCTTTGTATCCGTATATCTCCTTCTAGTTGTGTATTGTATTATTTTCCGCTGCTATGTATTTAAATGTAATTTAAATCTTTGATATTTCTGTGTAATATTCATTTATACTCTGAATATTCTTGTAATCTGATGCATTGTTGTAATATACAATGAAATGTTCTTCTGTATGAGTTCTGTTGTGGCTTGTTCTCGAACTATCCGACACTTTCCTTTACGGGGAAGTTACGGGTTTTCACACTTACACACACATATAGTAGTTTATCACAGGGTCAAAAAATCATATACTAGTGATTTTTAGCATCCATACCCATTTATAACACTTGCACACAACATACACTGAGAATCGAAAGAGATCTTACTGATTTTTAGCATATAGCAGTTTATCACAGGGTCAACAAATCATGTAGTTTGTAATTGTTAAATAAAACAATATCCAATAAAGTACATTGGTAGCCAGACAAATAATCTGAATGAGTATATATATGAATTCAAAGTAGCATGAGAAAAATTAATGAACTAAAACAAGAGTAAATTAAGTAACATGCCTACTGCAAGTTGCAATGAAGAAATCCGAGTATGCACCGATTCTGCTTAAAGGAAGATCTAAATTATGCAGCTGTTCTTCATTTTAATTAGTAGTTACATGCGTAGTTTCGAAGACCGAACCGTGAATCAAATCGTGTTCATGAAAGGTTAAAGTTTTTAGTGGTTGAACATGTTAAAAAAATGATTAATTTGGTAAGTGTAGCAGTAGTACTTTTAGGTCAAAGATATTTCAGGGTTCTGCAAAATCACTATTAATGAATGAAATGTGCATATCAGCATGTGCATATCTTTGATCAGGATCCGAAAATAGTAGGACTTTCATTGCTTTGCAGGGAAGAACCATGGTATAAGTTGCTGCTACAATTTTTGCATACTGCTGTAGTGAACTTATTGCCAAATTTTGTTTTTATTTGGGTATTTGGATATCAGATTAGAAATGATAGAGCCGAAATTTTGTATACTCTGTACTCTGCAATGTTTGTGCAACTTTTTAACATGTCCTGCACTTGGTATTCTTTATGGCTGATTGTTTTAACATTTCTATATTTGCAGGTGAGGAAATAAGACATGACTTTGGTGATGGTGCTATGATTACCAATGGAGGGGTGTCTTTTGTGTGTTAACTGAACAATTGTAAACTATGTTTTGTATTTTGTGTACTCAAGTTGACATTAGTGGGAATTGAGAACATATGTATTGAATTAGTTGTTAACTCATGTATTGAATTTCTTTTGTTAGTTGATACTTTATTTGCTATTAGTATAATTTCTGTGTTCATCTTTTAACTTGTTATGAATATTCATTTTGATTATTGTTATTAAAATGCATGAGCTATTATAACAGTAAACCTGCACTATGAATAATCTCATATTTATTGAGATTTAGATGTATAATAGCGGCAAAAATGAGTTATTGTATTGATCGAGCATAACGGCAAAAATGAGTTATTGTATTGATCGAGCATAGCGGCATAAATGAGCTGTCAAAGGGGTTAGTAAAACTATAACACGCTTATTAATAACGCTGAATATCTGTTATCGAACACTTATTTTATAACGGCAAAATTGTGTTATAAATATTTTCTCTTTGAATGAGATTTAGATGTATTATAGTGGTCACCAGGAGCTACGGTAATAAAATAACATAACGGCAAAATACCGCTGTCAAAAGTGATCTTTAATAACGGTATTGAAAGCGTTATAAAAGATCAGTAGTTTTTTATAACATGTTCATATACAATAGTTATGAAACCGCTATCTTTCTTATTCATAGCGGTTTTGGGCCGCTATAAAACAACAGTTCTGTTGTAGTGCTACCATCTTGAGTCAATCGAGCACATGAAGCGAAAAGGCAGAGAACTCCAATAGACCATATACTTGCTATCTAGTTATGGGTGAGGTTGTCCCATAGGTTTGTGGGGGCATAGAGGGGCCTGCGTACAGTTCTCATTCTTGATTTTCCTGAGTGCCTTTCATTAGTTGAGGGAGGGGTCAAGTGGGACCATAGCCACACAAAGATAATAGCAGACCTTAGCATCTTCCTTGGAAGATAACTTAAAGCTCCCGACCGAGTTCTGTGTTTCTTGATTAGTCCTGCCACGGGACTTGGGACGCACATATAGAAGACATGTGCAACTAGACAGCGAGAACGATTCACGACACATATGTGGGGAAAGTCTAGGAACATATACCGCTCTGGGTAGTGTGTCCTAGACTAGAGGGCATCGTTCGATAGGTAGCATAATCCCTAGTTGGACCTAGGTCGCGTAAACCCTGAATCCGAGAAGCGTTTAACAGGTAGCATAAACCCCAGTGGCCCTGGGTAGCGTAAACCCTGGTTGAATCTAGGAAGCGTTCGATAAGTAAACCCTAGTTGGATCAAAGTAACACTCGATGGATAAGGGACTGCATACACAATAAAAAGGGGATCATTTTATCATGAACACACGATGCTAGTTGAAACAATCCTTAATGGGTGCAGAGAAATAGAAGTGGGTGTGATAGCCAATTCCGTTAATCTTACCTTGTCTTGTTTTAGGATTATCTTATCACAATGGTATGGTTCCAAGTTTAGTTTGTTCATGTCATAGTCCTTTTCTTGTTTACATGCTGAAGTATAACTGGACTTACCAGACTTATGTCTGACCTAGTTTGTTTTCGCCTCTTTCTTCCGTTTCCCCCCAGGTAGTCAGGGAGGGAATAGCTTAGCTCATTTTGGACCATTACTCTTTCCGAGCTTGAAGATTCTTTGACGCATTGCTTTGAACTCCATTTTCTACTCCTATGGCTGGCTCATGCTTTATTTGGGAATATCATTGTCAGTTTATGCTTCTTTATTTTAAACAAGAAAGATGCTTTGTTGTAATAAGTATTGGTGTTGTAAAACAATCTTTATACAAGCTGTTTTTAATCAATAAAGGTTATTTATTTTCCGCTTCTTTATTTGTCTGTCTTGTAATTTTTCTGCATCTTGTACCAAAAATTCTCCACCGAAGTTAAGGCATTCCCTTTGTGAGTGACCTTAACAGAGGTGGGGTGTTTCACTTGGTATCAAAGCTGAAGGTTACTGGATCAGATAAAAGATTTAAAAAATTATTTTCAAAACGGTTTCAAAAGAAGCATTTTCAAAAGAAAAGTTTTTGTTTTAAAGGCATATTCCCCAAAGCCATATGCACTATCTTTTGATCCTCTGTTTGAATCCTTGTTTCCTTCTTTCCTGAGTCTCCGGGGCTCCTGGCTTTCTGGGAGGTAACCTCATCGCGTCATGATCCCGTAGGCTTGAAGAGACTACGACACCTGTCAAAGGGAAAATAAGCGCCCAACTTCCATCTATAGCCGCAGTAGTTTCACCCACGGCTAATTTTCTTTTGAGCTTTGTAGGATTTTCCATACGATGGAGGCACCTTTCAGGAGACCTGTCAACAAGTAACACAAGGATGGAAAAGATGAGAATGAGGGAGTTTAGCTAAGGAACACAACACAAGGATGAAGAACTCATGGATATAGACTTGGTTCGCAAAGGAGGGGAGGAAAGAATAGTAAAACCTAAAACAAGAGGAAGTATCTTTATTTTGGTATAATGGGTCGTATAATTAAGGGCAAGGGCAAGAACAAAGGACAAGATTTTCTGGAAGGCAAGTGCATGCTCTCACCGCCAGCATACCTGAGAGAGAGGCAGTAAGATTTCTGTTGAAAGAGTTTTTCCTTTTTGATTATCCTGTTAGTACTCCTTCTGATTTTAGCATTCGTATATATCTGTTTCCATAGATTATCTACACCTTAGTACTTATATAATAGAGGATCCCATTGTTGTCTCAGATCCAATTTGTTGTTCGGCTCATTTATCTTTGGTTTGTAAGGATTTGAGATGCTTATGTTCTGGATTTCATGAGCTATGGGTTGATTCTAGGCATGGATTTGTTATGTAACACCCCACATCCATTAAGGTCACTAACAAAGGGAATGCCTTAACTTCAATGGAGCATTATGGGTACTGGAACAGAAATATTACAAGACAGACATGTATAAAACAGCGGAAAGTAAAGTGGAAGTACTTCAAATCATTTATTAAATATAAGTGTTTACAAGAAAAGCCCATCAACTTCCAATACCCAATTACATAGTTAAAATATCTGTCTTGCTCAAAAACAAAGAAGCATAAAAACAAACTGTAGTATTCCCCAATAAAGCAAAGCAAGCCATAGCCAAGAGAAATCCAAGCCATACATGAAAGAGCCTTGGGGCTTGGTAAGATCCGAACTCAGCTGTATTCCCACCCTGTGAACCTAGGGGGGGGGGGGAACGGAAGAAAAAGAGGCGAAACAAAATGGGTCAGTCATAAAAACTGAGTAAGTCCTAGTGACTTCCAGCACAAAAATAGGTAAAGATAATATGGCATGAGTAAACTGAAAGTAAACATAAGCATGATGACAAGATAAGCAACATGAAGGATAACTAAGGATAACATGATGTGATTTTTGTCGAGTAACATCGCAAGGTTCCCATTCAAGATAAACTAAGTATAATTTCGTAAGATTCCTATCAAGCATATCATGATTCCTCTGCTTCGCCATTAAAAGATTTCTGTGATATCTATTTGCTCTGCACCACCTAACTAGCATCCTCACAAGTGTCTTACAAGGAATGATCCGTATTCTTACTAGTACTCCAACTAGTGTCCTATGTAACAAGGATCCTTACCCTCTACTAGTGTCCCAACTAGTAGCATAATTAGGTGATCCCACCCACTACTTAGAAATCATAATACTAGTCTTATGTACCCCTAGCTGACTACATAGGTGCCGCCTGCCCCTATCTCCATTAGGTGTACCCACCAATCCCCATGCGATCAGCTCCCTAACTCGTAGATACCCATGCTGGCCCCACAGTGGGGTGTATCATTATCCAAAGTGGCAACCCGATACAACGGAGATGCACGGCTTATACCTACACGATGCAACAACATCTTACCTACCAGCCCGGGCCCACACACGCACATGAAACCCGTTGGACTTGCGTTGCCACCGCTTAACCCGTTTTGACCTCTTACGATCAAACCCAGTATGCGTGTCCCGTCCTCGACATGGGTCGAGCTCACAAAGATACGTAATGGGCTACTGGCCTGAAAAGGGTCCCCTTTCCTCGGCACAAGCTTCCCACCTATGCTTGGTCCCCTCTAGTAATTCTTACTTAACCCCTTCTTATTCATGTCCACTTACATGCTTAAATTTTGGTTAAGTATACACCAGTTATGACTTACATGTTACCCATGTCCTCCACTTAACCCCTACATCATCCTCATGTCTTAATACATGCTTTATCTTGGTTAAGTGCTTATAGGTTATATTTTACATGTCATTCATATTACCCCCAACGTCTGGGTTTAACCAAGCACCTTGGCTTTATCTGCCATTAGACCCTATGTCTATCCATTAATTATGCGCTTGTGCTACCTCATCAGTCTTATCATTTAACTTGGTTATTTCCATTCATACCAACCTTCAACTTTGCTTATTAATTCAATTCTTAACTTGCACTATATTAAGTCCATTAATAAGCCCACAACATGTTATTCCTATGATTCATACATTAACCCCCGTTATGGTACAATAACATGTTCTTATTCAATCTTTACAACCAAGTACCCCTTAACTTACAAACACACTGGAGAGAGAGAATAATTCCCTAAATACCAACCCCGAAGACCGGAATCAACATCAGATTGATACTCAGAGGATTATCCAACCTAACCAATGTTTTGTTCCTTTTTATAATATAACTTATGTCGCCTTCAATTGTAAATTCATTCTTGTCTTTACATATTGCTTAATCTACAATGAAGCACATCTTTCCTTATTACATAAGTTATCTCATCTTATCTATTGTTCCGCCTAACTTACTTTATTCCATAAGTTATCATTCCCACTTAGGCATTAATTAAGATTTACTTAACTCAACCATTCATGTCATAACAGTTAAGTGTCATTAGCCTGGTCATATTACCTAACCCACCCACTCATACCATATTGGTTAAGTGTCATTAGCCTAATCATATTACTTAACCCACCCATTTATACCATATTGGTTAAGTGTCATTAGCCTAATCATATTACTTAACCCACCCATTCATCCCATATTGGTTAAGTTTCATTAGCTTAATCATATTACTTAACTCACCCATTCATATCATATTGGTTAAGTGTTCTAAGTTTACTTAACCCTATCCACTAGTCTAATTACCATGTTATGTTGGTTAAGTATTACTATTCATATTTCCACATGTCACCCACTTAACCCCCATGTCCCACCACCTGTTTATCTGGTTAAGTATTTCTTAATTCATTAAGGGCGTAACCCTATAAGGACCTCTCACATTAGACTAACATTTGTGGCAGCTAGATTTGCCAGGCGGGTCCGGGCATTCTTACACCATAAAAGAATCTAACCTCGTGTCTTTACAACTGTTACGCTTTTAATTTGGGCCTAGGACCTCTTACATTGGGCTACCATTTGTGACTACTGGATTCGTCGGGCGGGTCCGGGCAGTTTTACGTCACAAATGAGTCCAACCTCGTGTCCTAAGCATTGATTATCGCTTATAATCTTTTACCCCAGTCTTAATAATTTCCTTATTCAAATTATTAATTAATTCCTAATTTAACGATGTCCATAATTGACTCAATTATGTTCATCAATTAATGGTATGCAAAATCATACCAATTTTATCACAATTTATTTTATGCCATTAAAGGCAACTTATCTCAATTTATATTTATCCATCCTTTAAGACTATTACATTCCAACTACCCAAAACCTACTTAGGCGTGTTCATATTAGCCCCTTTTCAAGACATAAATTATCATATGTGTTTCAACTACAAATCTAACCTAATTAACATATGCCCAAGTTCTAGATTACATGTCCGTTTTACATATTCCTAATTCATACCAAATTTACATATGTTCAGTTCATGCCATTTTATATGTATGCCAAATTTATGCCAATTTACACCTATCAAGTTCTAGCCAAATTACATATGCTAATCCCAGTTCTTGCAATTACCATTTTAATGGCAATATCCAATTATCAAATTTCATATTAATGGCAATAATACCCAAATATCCAATTTTCATGTTTTGCCATCAATTCCACCAATCACATATATCCAAATAGGTAATATTCCCATACTTTTCCCCGTATTCAATCGTACGCAAAATCATGGTTTAGGCCTAGATCCGAAATTGATCTAGGTTCATCAAAAGAAAATAAATAGGGGAAAGGTATTTTTTCGCAATAAAACAAGATCAGAGAGAAAACAACATAAATCATCATGATAGGCATAAAGATTAGATCTTGATAATAATATCAACATGAATCCAAGAAACTGATTTACAACGACTGAATAGAGCATGAACCAGACATAAGAATGGAGATGAACAAGTCTCAAAACCCAAGGTTCAAAGGTAAACAGGAATAGATCTGAATTGATGAACATGCTTATATCCAATTACACTTTATTCCATAGCCATATTAAAATTAAGTATTTTAATCTAAAAAGTAACTAGAACTTACTTAGCATGGCTAGCGAATTAAGAACTGAAATCGATGTAGAAACGTTGTAGAGTTGTTGATTCATCTCCTTGAATTGTTGTAGAAGTCTTCATCTTTGCATTGGATTGCGTATGAAAGCTTAAGAAGAAGATTAGAGACGGCGACCATGACCAAGAAGGATTTTAGCAGTATAACGGTGGCTAGACATGTTGTAGTGAATTAGGGTTTAGGAATCAGGGGGTTTATATAGGATTAGGTAGACGAATATGGACAGAAAACGAGACTAGAAACATCAGAATGCACCCAGGCCCAAAAGTGGGCTCGGGGACCAGGTCGACCTGGTCGGGGGGGGGGGGGGGTCGACTACCCAGTCGACTCCCCAGTCGACCTAAGTCTGGGGGGGGGGTTGACTACCCAGTCGACCTGGGTCTGGGCGGGAAATTTCCCGCCCAGTCTGTTCTGGGTTTTTAATTCAAATTTTGAATTCGAATTCGAGCTGTTTTGAACTCTGAAAATTCCTGAAACTTCGAAGGGCAATATCTCCCTCATACGGACTCCGATTCTCGCAAACTCGGACTCGTTTTCAAGCAGAATTTCGAGACGAACGCAACGGCGCAACCTGTTTTCCCTTATTTTTATTTTAAAATTTAATTCTGCCTTGATTCTTGTATTAACATGTTATAAAAATTCGGGTTGTTACATTCTCCCCTCCTTAAAGGATTTCGTCCCTGAAATCTTCAAGTTAAGAAGAATGTGTCCTACCATCCATCATCCATCTACTCAAAACATCACCCACTAGCAATCATTGTCCTTAAAAGATTTTTAATGCTGTATGAACATATGCGAGAAGTGTGTGTATATGTTCCTTATCTAATGTAAATGATCAGGCCTGATTGATCCTCTTAATGCAAAAGTATGTTTAGTGTCATGAGTCCAACATGTATGCAAATAGTCCTAGTCACATAAACACTATATGTGTGCACAAACATCCATCCATATGCAACATCCGTATGATAACACATTCAATTTCATCCACAAACAAGTGTAAACACTCATGCATATGCAATATGAAAGGCGACTGAGCCGATCTAGTGCCTAATGTGCGTGTATATGCATCCACGAGCAACCACTAGCAACCACTTGCAACCATCAATCATAACATGTCTCAAACACATGTTTACACCCAACTGTTCGTACCTAAAGATATAGTCGAATGATAGAAGCAAGTAAAAACTTTGCGCCCATCAAAGCTAGAAATCTACGTCACATATATACTGATTAGGAGATGAATTCCCTAAGCACCATCCCCGAAGACCGAAATCAACATCAGACTGACACCCAACGAAATTCTCAACCCAACCAATATATATGTGATTCTAGGAAACTAAGCATGATGGATTCCTTTTAGGTCACAAGAAATCCCTTCCTAAAACCAACCCATATCCTATAAAACCCAAAAGGTTTAATCAACCCAACGGACACCCTCAAGCCCCAACATGTAAAACTAACAGATGAGTCATACTCCCTATGGGGTTTGCAACAGAAATTGGATTGAGAATAGGACCGAGAGGATATACACAAAAGATAGCATGCAAGTAAGCTCTACAGGAAAAAGGAATCAAGAATATACTCTTAAAAAGAGATGTGATGCGCGAATCTAGTCTTTAATCTTCTAAGTCGCATTTCCTTGAGCTTAACTCCATTGTGCTTTGACCGTCTTTAACTCCACAATTTCATAGCTTCTTAATTCTTGTTTCCAACATATGAGTTGGAACTCATTTCACTATTGCCTGTCGTTCCACTTTCACTTATCCTCGTCCTAGTATACTCGGCTTAAACATAACTGCGTACTCATGGTTTCACACAAGCTCTCCAAAATTCACTAGTGAATCTTGTATCTCGTTCACTTACTAAGGTGATTCTCTACAACTCATGCATAAGCGAAATGACCCATCCGTCTTAGTGGTGAATACTACTCGAGCGGATTACAGATTGCTAGTAAATGTGTCAAGAGATTCTAGGTAACTAATCATGATAGAACCCTAAAGGTTACACGCGACTTCGAGGGTATTACCGAGGCAAGTCAAAAGTCTAACTACCCTTTTTTTTTTCAAAACCGAGAATGTCACCCTTACTGGATAACCACTCCATCGCTAGGATCTACTCATAGCCCAAAACATAAACATTACTTCTAAACTCAACACTTAGCATAGACATTCTCAAATCCTAACAAGTCATGAATAAATGAGCCGATTCCCCAACAGGATTTGAGAATAATATGGGATCCTCTACTACGCTAGTACTAAGGTGCAGAGACTCAACTACGAAGCAGAATTAAAAGGATGCGATGTACAAAACAAAGTTCTAGCGGGATGATAGAAAAGAAAAGCTAAACCTTTAACGGTAACGTTACCACCTCCCTTAGGTACACTAGTAGTGAGAGCATACAATTTCCCTCTTGACGATCCTGTCATTTTCCCTTGTCCTTGTCCTATAATACTTAACTACACTCCCTCCATACCATACTAAAGATACTCTCTCTTGTCACGGGTTCTACTATTCTTTCACTTTGGCCTCTTTCCTTTCACCTTTTTCCTCCTTCGTGGATTAAGCTATAACAATTAGTTTCTTGTTTTACTATCCTTGTATAGTTTGTTGACAAGTCTCTCGAAGATGCCTCCAACGCACGACAATTATACATAGCTTGAAATACGATTAGTCGCAAGTAAAACTACTGCGGCTACAGATGGAGGTTGGGCACCTCTTTGCCCTCCGACATATGTCGGATGCCTACGAAATTATGGTGAAAAGAGAGAGAAGAGATTTCAAGAGAGAATCAAAAGATAGTGTATATGGCTTTGGGGAATATGCCTTTTTAATCAAAACAAATTTTCTTGAAAATTTGCTTCTTTGTAAATGTTTTGAAAACTAGTTCAGAAGGTTTTCGAAAACTTTTGCCCAGTCTGGTAACCTTCTGCTCTGATACCAAATGTAAAACCCCACATCCATTAAGGTCACTCACAAAGGGAATGCCTTAACTTCAATGGAGCATTATGGGTACTGGAACAGAAATATTACAAGACAGACATATATAAAATAGCGGAAAGTAAAGTGGAAGTACTTCAAATCATTTATTAAATATAAGTGTTTACAAGAAAAGCCCATCAACTTCCAATACCCGATTACATAGTTAAAATATCTGTCTTGCTCAAAAACAAAGAAGCATAAAAACAAACTGTAGCATTCCCCAATAAAGCAAAGCAAGCCATAGCCAAGAGAAATCCAAGCCATACATGAAAAGCCTTGGGGCTTGGTAAGATCTGAACTCAGCTGTATTCCCACCCTGTGAACCTGGGGGGGGGGGGGCAAATGGAAGAAAAAGAGGTGAAACAAAACGGGTCAGTCATAAAGACTGAGTAAGTCCTAGTGATTTCCAGCACAAAAATAGGTAAAGATAATATGGCATGAGTAAACTGGAAGAAAACATAAGCATGATGACAAGATAAGCAACAGGCAGGATAACTAAGGATAACATGATGTGATTTTTGTCGAGTAACATCGCAAGGTTCCCATTCAAGATAAACTAAGTATAATTTCGTAAGATTCCTATCAAGCATATCACGATTCCTATGCTTCACCATTAAAAGATTTCTGTGATATCTATTTGCTCTGCACCACCTAACTAGCATCCTCACAAGTGTCTTACAAGGAATGATCCGTATTCTTACTAGTACTCCAACTAGTGTCCTATGTAACAAGGATCCTTACCCCCTACTAGTATCCCAACTAGTAGCCCGTGTTATATAATAAGGTGATCCCACCCACTACTTAGAAATCATAATACTAGTCTTATGTACCCCTAGCTGACTACATAGGTGTCGCCTGCCCCTATCTTCACTAGGTGTACCCACAAATCCCCATGCGATTGGCTCCCTAACTCGTAGATACCCGTGCTGGCCCTACAGTCGGGTGTATCATTCCCCAAAGTGGCAACCCGATACAACGAAGATGCACGGCTTATACCTACACGATGCAACAACATCTTACCTACCAGCCCGGGCCTACACACGCACATGAAACCCGTTGGACTTGCGTTGCCACCTCTTAACCCGTTTTGACCTCTTACGATCAAACCCAGTATGCGTGTCCCGTCCTCGACATGTGTCGAGCTCACAAAGATACGTAATGGGCTACTGGTCTGAAAAGGGTCCCCTTTCCTCGACACAAGCTTCCCACCTATGCTTGGTCCCCTCTAGTAATTCTTACTTAACCCCTTCTTATTCATGTCCACTTACATGCTTAAATTTTGGTTAAGTATACACCAGTTATGTCTTACATGTTACCCATGTCCTCCACTTAATCCTACATCATCATCATGTCTTAATACATGCTTTATCTTGGTTAAGTGCTTATAGGTTATATTTTACATGTCATTCATATTACCCCCAACGTCTGGGTTTAACCAAGCGCCTTGTCTTTATCTACCATTAGACCCTATGTCTATCCATTAACTATGCCCTTGTGCTACCTCATCAGTCTTATCATTTAACTTGGTTATTTACATTCATACCAACCTTCAACTTTGCTTATTAATTCAATTCTTAACTTGCACTATATTAAGTCCATTAATAAGCCCACAACATGTTATTCCTATGATTCATACATTAACCCCCGTTATGGTACAATAACATGTTCTTATTCAATCTTTACAACCAAGTACCCCTTAACTTACAAACACACTGGAGAGAGAGAATAATTCCCTAAATACCAACCCCGAAGACCGGAATCAACATCAGATTGATACTCAGAGGATTATCCAACCTAACCAATGTTTTGTTCCTTTTTATAATATAACTTATGTCGCCTTCAATTGTAAATTCATTCTTGTCTTTACATATTGCTTAATATACAATGAAGCACATCTTTCCTTATTACATAAGTTATCTCTACTTATCTATTGTTTCGCCTAACTTACTTTATTCCATAAGTTATCATTCCCACTTAGGCATTAATTAAGATTTACTTAACTCAACCATTCATGTCATAACAGTTAAGTGTCATTAGCCTGGTCATATTACCTAACCCACCCATTCATACCATATTGGTTAAGCGTCATTAGCCTAATCATATTACTTAACCCACCCATTCATACCATATTGGTTAAGTGTCATTAGCCTAATCATATTACTTAACCCACCCATTTATACCATATTGGTTAAGTGTCATTAGCCTAATCATATTACTTGATCCACCCATTCATACCATATTGGTTAAGTGTTCTTAGTTTACTTAACCCTATCCACTGGTCTAATTACCATGTTATGTTTGTTAAGTATTACTATTCGTATTTCCACATGTCACCCACATGTCACCCACTTAACCCCCATGTCCCACCACCTGTTTATCTGGTTAAGTATTTCTTAATTCGTTAAGGCCGTAACCCAATAAAGACCTCTCACATTAGACTGACATTTATGGCAGCTGGATTTGCCGGGCGGGTCCGGGCAGTCTTACACCATAAAAGAGTCTAGCCTCGTGTCTTTACAACTGTTACGCTTTTAATTTGGGCCTAGGACCTCTCACATTGGGCTACCATTTGTGACTACTGGATTCGTCGGGCGGGTCCGGGCAGTTTTACGTCATAAATGAGCCCAACCTCGTGTCCTAAGCATTGATTATCGCTTATAATCTTTTACCCCAGCCTTAATAATTTCCTTATTCAAATTATTAATTAATTCCTAATTTAACGATGTCCGTAATTGACTCAATTATGTTCATCAATTAATGGTATGCAAAATCATACCAATTTTATCACAATTTATCTTATGCCATTAAAGGCAACTTATCTCAATTTATATTTATCCCTCCTTTAATACTATTACATTCCAACTACCCAAAACCTACTTAGGTGTGTTCATATTAGCCCCTTTTCAAGACATAAATTATCATATGTGTTTCAACTACAAATCTCACCTAATTAACATATGCCCAAGTTCTAGATTACATGTCCGTTTTACATATGCCTAATTCATACCAAATTTACATATGTTCAGTTCATGCCATTTTATATGTATGCCAAATTTATGCCAATTTACACCTATCAAGTTCTAGCCAAATTACATATGCTAATCCCAATTCTTGCAATTACCATTTTAATGGCAATATCCAATTATCAAATTTCATATTAATGGCAATAATACCCATATATCCAATTTTCATGTTATGCCATCAATTCCACCAATCACATATATCCAAATAGGTAATATTCCCATACTTTTCCCCGTATTCAATCGTACGCAAAATCGTAGTTTAGGCCTAGATCCGAAATTGATCTAGGTTCATCAAAAGAAAATAAATAGGGGAAAGGTAGAATTTTGCAATAAAACAAGATCAGAGAGAAAACAACATAAATCATCATGATAGGCATAAAGATTATATCTTGATAATAATATCAATATGAATCCTAGAAACTGATTTACAACGACTGAATAGAGCATGAACTAGACATAAGAATGGAGATGAACAAGTCTCAAAACCCAAGGTTCAAAGGTAAACAGGAATAGATCTGAATTGATGAACATGCTTATATCCAATTACACTTTATTCCATAGCCATATTAAAATTAAGTATTTTAATCTAAAAAGTAACTAGAACTTACTTAGCATGGCTAGCGAATTAAGAACTGAAATCGATGTAGAAACATTGTAGAGTTGTTGATTCATCTCCTTGATTTGTTGTAGAAGTCTTCATCTTTGCATTGGATTGCGTATGAAAGCTTAAGAAGAAGATTAGAGACGACGGCCATGACCAAGAGGGATTTTAGCAGTATAACGGTGGCTAGACATGTTGTAGTGAATTAGGGTTTAGGTATCAGGGGGTTTATATAGGATTAGGTAGACGAATCTGGATAGAAAACGAGACTAGAAAAATCAGAATGCACCCAGGCCCAAAAGTGGGCTCGGGAACCAGGTCGACCCCCAGGTCGACTACCCAGTCGACCTAGTCAGGGGGGGTCGACTACCTAGTCGACCTGGGTGTAGGGGGGGGAGGGGGTTCGACTACCCAAGTCGACCTAGGTCTGGGCGGGAAATTTCCCGCCCAGTCTGTTCTGGGTTTTTAATTCGAAATTTGAATTCGAATTCGAGCTGTTTTGAACTCTGAAAATTCCTGAAACTTCGGAGGGCCATATCTCCCTCATACGGACTCCGATTCTCGCAAACTCGAACTCGTTTTCAAGCAGAATTTCGAGACGAATGCAACGGCGCAACCCGTTTTCCCTTATTTTTATTTTAAAATTTAATTCTGCCTTGATTCTTGTATTAACATGTTATAAAAATTCGGGTTGTTACAGGTTAGCTAGTAATTGTGGAAGGAGGGTAGTTAGACTTTCGTCTTGCCTTGGGAATACCCTCGAGATTTCGTGCGATACTAAGGGATCAGTTTGTCTTAGCTAGCTAGAATCACTTTATGTATTTATCGACGATTTTCGATCCGTTAGAGTAGCCCATGAGTACGCAAGATGTTTTTGATTAGGGTAGAGGTTTTCCCCTAAAACTCGAGACAGACTTCCGCATATATCTAGTTGACAATGCAAAGCCAGTTATACAATCAACGACAGTTTTGGTGCAAGATTGGCGAGGATAGCCAGAGTCGGTTAAGTGCTCAATTGTTTGGTTGTTTTGCTGGTATCATCTTACATAAATCGTTCAAATTCGGAGGAGGTATTCCTTGGTGCCTGTCTGATATTGGTTTAGGCCTTTGGGGCTTGTACTCGAGGGATGTCGAGTTCGACTAGGATGGTTTTTGTGAGAGATATCGACCATCAGATGTGTGAAAGGATGGATAAGCTAAGTAGAAGAGAGACCTTTAATCATCTTAGTATATACACTTTGTATCATGGTTAACATCTGTTCATCTTGGAAAGATAGTTCGACAACATTGGATACCCTCTAGCATATAAGTGATTGAGGTCCTATCTTTACTAATGGGTTTTGTAAATGGAGGTCAAGAAGCTTCGCAATCGTGAAGTTAAATTAGTTAAGGTACGGTGGAGTGAAGCTTAAGAATATGCGACCTAGAAGACTAAAGACTAGATATGCGCATCATACCCTTTTTAAGGTCGATCCTTAGGTAGAAGCCAATGGATGTAAACATGTGTTTGAGACATGTTATTCTTGGTGGATGCAAGTGGTTGCAAGTGTTTGTTGGTGGTTGCTCGTTAGTGCATATACACACACCTTAGGCACTAGATTGGCTCAGCCACTTTCTTATTACATGTGCATATATGTATTTGTGAAACTTGATGTGTTATCATATGGACAATGCATTTGTATGAATGATTGTGCACTCATGTAGAAGTTATAAAATACGATTAGGAGTAGTTGCATACATGATGGACTCATGACACTGACATGATTTGCATTAAGGAGGTCAACTGAATCAGTAAACCGCCTGATTTTGCATTAGATAAGGACATATACACACACTGTGCATATGATCATGAAAAGCATTAGAAACCTTCTAAGGACAATGGATGCCTATGATTGGATAGTTGAGTAGATAAATGTTTGATGCTAGGATGAACATTCTTCCTAACTTAGAGATTCCGGGACGAAATCCTTTAAAGGAGGGGAGAATGTAACACCCCGTATTTTCGGAAAATACGTTAAGTAACGAATTAGAGAATACTTAATTATAGATGTGAGAATCAAGGGAAACAGGTTACGCCATTGCGTTCGCCTTGGAATTCTGCTTGAGATAGAGTCCGAGTTTGCGTGAATCGGACTCCGTATGAAGAAGATATCTTTAAATTAAATATTGCAGTAAAACATGAAAAAGAGGAACGAGAAAAGAATAATGTTTAACATTATTCTAAGGTTTGTAAGCAAAAGACGTAGTAGCTTATTTGGTGAGAACATGTGACTTGCATACATGGGGTGCAAAGTTCGATCCCCGCCAGCGCCATATTTTTTTGTTTTAAGGGAATGGCTAAAAAGTGGCTCAGTGTGAACGCAGTTCAAAAATTGGTTTAGTGTTAAGATAGAAATATATATATATATATATATATACATACATATATATAGAAAATATATATATATACACACAAACACACACACACACACACATATATATATGATGCATACGCATCATGTGGCGCATTTTTGTTCAAGGATTGTTTTTTTTTTAACGTGGCCTTCTCTAATTGGTCCGAGTGACGAATTTTGACTCACTACTGAGTCATCAGGGCTGAGTTGGCTATTCTAGATAACTCTATCTTGTCTTAATGGTCTTGATTGATTCTGAGATGATCTGACGGTTCCTATTCAATCTAATCTCTATAAAAGCAACCTAATACCTCACCCCTAAATCATATTAAAAATTGAACCTAGAGCCGTCATGCTGCCATTAAACAACCTAGAGTAGCCGCCACTTGAAGCTAACATAGAGACGAACCAAACTAAATTAAAACTAAATCAAAACAACGATTGTCTACATCAAAGGCGAGCATTTAAACTCCAGAATTCAGATTTCAGAAAAACAAGACTTGCCTATATTTTGTAAGTACGGTTATATTTCCGATTTAAAAAATTAATTGGAAGTCATGGCTTGTAAGAAACTGATATTAGAATGGTGCCTATTTGTTTATCTATGTGGATTCATGTTTATTCATGTGATTTTCCCTATGTTATATTTTTGTGTTGAAACTACTAGATGATGCTTATATATTTACATGAAATTATCATGTTTTATAATTTCCCTATGTCATATTCTTGTGATGAAACTAATTGGGATTGATGTTCTCATGTAGTATGTTTGTGGTTTTTATATGTTTACATGAAGCCATCATGTTTGTTGATTTTTCTAAAGTTATGCCATATGCAAGTTCATGAGGCTAAGCTATGTTCACATAATCCTATATGTCTAAATTCACATGACTTTATGATTAGATCTATATATGTTAATTTAAATATGTTTTTATGTTAGAACCAAGTTAGATTTATATGTGTTAATTTAATGTAAGTTACATGTTTTTATGTTCGATGCAATTTAGATCTGCATATGTTCATGGGTATGCAATTTAGATCTATATATGTTCATGGGTATGTAATTTGAATCTATGCTAGTTCTCCCAATTGTGATTAGTAGATCTAACTTAGTCACACTTACATGCCGCGTCAAGTTCATACATATATTTATATGTCAAGATTATATTTATATTGTATGCAAGTTGTATGACATGATTTCACAAAATTTATAAGAACCTATCATGTTGTGAATTAATCTAACATGGTTAGAAACTTGGTGATTCCCTTATGCTATGTTGCATACAAGTTGTTAGGCTAAATAATGTTCGTACAACCTTATATGTTTAGATCTATAATTTTATATGTTTAGATCTACAACCTTACATGTTTAGATTTATGGTAAGTAGATCCAATTCCATGCAAGTTCCCCGTTACATGCCAAGTCTAGTTTGTGTAGATCTATGTAAAGTTCACATGCTTATGATTCATGCAAGTTTATTATCATATGCCAAATTTATATGTCGCATTTTTTTATGCTATTGAAATATTACATGCTCCATGCTTTTCCATTTTTTTTTGAGTTATGCTAAATATCGAGCCGAACACTATATGTAATTTTGTGAATGTACAACGAGGGTAACGTTGAGGGAAAATATGAAATTAAACGTAATTGGCATGTTTGTCACATAATCATGTAAATGAATAGTGGCATGAAAATGGTATAATTTATATACCAAAAATTATGTATATGATTTAGAAGGAAAGTGGGCCGTGATAATAATTGATAATTTACATATAAACATGAAGGATAAATATGTAAATATAGTAAAAGACGAATATGCCTGACCCGAGGTTAGACAGTTGTGGTGTAAACCTGCACGGAACCGACCGGCACATCCAGTGACCACAACAATACCTGTCTAATGTGAGAGGTTAGCACATCAAGCCCAAAAGAACCCGAGGTTAGACTGAGTTGTGGTGTAAACCTGCCCGGAACCGACCGGCACATCCAGTGACCACAACAATACCTGTCTAATGTGAGTGGTTGGTGCTTTAATTAATGAATTAAAGCTCATGAATAATCAAGCTAGAATGGTAGGGTTAAGTAACTGAGGTAACACTTAACCAACTTAACATGTTAATAAGACAGGATTGGTAGGGTTAAGTAATTAAGGAAACACTTAACCATTATAACATGTTAACTAGACAAGTGGGTGAGGTTAAGTAAATGCTTGACCAATTTAACATGTTAACTAGACTAGAAGGTGGGGTTAAGTAAACTTAGAACACTTAGCCGTTATAGCATGATGAATGAACAGGGTTAAGTTAATGAGAAACACTTAACCAATATAACTTGATGAACGATTAAGGTTAGGGAATACTTAACCAATTTGACATGATATAGGGGTGGGTTAAGTCAACATGAACCGCTAGATAACACTTAACCAATTTGACTTAATATATGGGTGGGTTTAAGTCAACGTGGACTGCTGGATAGCACTTAACCAATTTTACATGACAAGTGAATGGGTTAAGTTAACTTGAATTGACTGATGACACTTAACCAATTCAACATGACGAGAAAAAGAACTAAGTAGTAAACCTTAGTTAAGAAGGCTAAGTAGTAAACCTTAGTTAAGAAAACGAACGATTCAGGAAACTAAGTAATAAACCTTAGTTAAGAGAATTAAGTAGTAAACCTTAGTCAAGAAAGCCACGTAGAACACGAGAAGGAGCGAACGTCCGTCTGGTCAGGAAGAAGGCTCCAACGGTCTGGGTTACGAAGCACGCGGCTTCGAGGGGACGTGAGGGTACTCTTGGTATCCCTCTGTAAGGTTGCAGACGATCCTCCTGGGCTCACATAGATTAAGGTCTGTGTTAGAAGAACCAAGAGTATGCCTTGGTTGCAATGTAAGGCAACCTAAAGACTAGGATGGACCAGCGTGAGACGGCGATATCTAGATTAGCGCTGTGATAGCACGTCGTCGTCTACCTACCATCTTGAGTCAATCGAGCACGTGAAGCGGAAAGGCGGAGAACTCCAACAGACCATATACTTGCTATCTAGTTATGGGTGAGGTTGGCCCATAGGTTTGTGGGGGCATAGAGGGGCCTGCATACAGTTCTCATTCTTGATTTTCTTGGGTGCTTTTCATTAGTTGAGGGAGGGGTCAAGTGGGACCATAGCCACACAAAGATAAAAGCAGACCTTTGCATCTGCCTCGGTAGATAACTTAAAGCTCCCGACCGAGTTTCGTGTTTCTTGATTATCCCTGCCACGGGACTCGAGACGCACATATAGAGGACATGTGTAACTAGACAACGAGAACGATTCACGACACATACGTGGGGAAAGTCTAGGAACATATACCGCTCTGGGTAGTGTG
Organism: Allium sativum; assembly: GCA_030737875.1. Lineage (NCBI taxonomy): Eukaryota > Viridiplantae > Streptophyta > Magnoliopsida > Asparagales > Amaryllidaceae > Allium > Allium sativum. The sequence goes on along the minus strand of CM060923.1, from coordinate 470,758,831 downwards.
TCCTAGACTAGAGGGCATCGTTCGATAGGTAGCATAATCCCTAGTTGGACTTAGGCCGCGTAAACCCTGAATCCAAGAAGCGTTCAATAGGTAGCATAAACCCAGTGGCCCTGGGTAGCGTAAACCCTGGTTGAATTTAGGAAGAGTTCGATAAGTAAACCCTAGTTGGATCTAAGTAACGCTCGATGGATAAGGGACTGCATATACAATAAAAAGGGGATCATTTTATCATGAACACACGATGCTAGTTGAAACAGTCCTTAGTGGGTGCAGAGAAACAGGAGTGGGTGCGATAGCCAATTCCATTAATCTTACCTTGTCTTGTTTTAGGATTATCTTATCACAATGGTATGGTTCTAAGTTCAGATTTTTCATGTCATAGTCCTTTTCTTGTTTACATGCTGAAGTATAACTGGACTTTATGTCGGACCTAGTTTGTTTTTGCCTCTTTTCTTCCGGTTCCCCCCCAGGTAGTCAGGGAGGGAATAGCTCAGCTTATTTTGGACCATTACTCCCGAGCTTGAAGATTCTTTGACGCATTGCTTTGAACTCCATTTTCTACTGCTATGGCTGGATCATGCTTTATTTGGGAATATCATTGTCAGTTTATGCTTCTTTATTTTAAACAAGACAGATGCTTTGTTGTAATAAGTATTGGTGTTGTAAAACAATCTTTGTACAAGCTGTTTTTAATCAATAAAGGTTATTTATTTTCTGCTGCTTTATTTGTCTGTCTTGTAATTTTCAGCATCTTGTACCAAAAATGCTCCACCGAAGTTAAGGCATTCCCTTTGTGAGTGACCTTAACGGAGGTGGGATGTTTCATCAAAAGAGAGAAAACGATGCGAAAGATATTCGAGATGGCAAGAAGACTTTCTTCTTTACACTTGCTGAATTCACCCTGCTAAATAATACTCCAAAGAAAATTTACTTCACCACCAAAGATGTAGAACACTATCTAGAATCACCATCGCTGAATATTTCTAAGAGAGCTGCGAATTCTGGAAAATTCTGCCGCTTTCACAATCTAGCCGACGATGATACTAATGAATGCCGACACTTGAAGAACTTAATCGAGGAGTTGATTAGGAAGAACAAACTGCAGAAATATGTGAAAAATCCACAAGCTACAAATCCTTCTTCAACTCCCCCGGGGAAAGGGACAAAAAATGGTCAATGCTATCCAAGCAACGGAGCTTCGGCTTAAAACAATGCAAGGTTGATGATCAACCGATAGCCGATGGTGGTGATCCAATTTCGATGGCTCGGAATAAGCGATCATCATCGCCACAACTTTATTTTCATGCTTTACCTTCATACTATACTTTATGATGTATTCAAACTTCATGAAAAATCTGTAATACTTTTCAAACATTGTACTGAACAGTAGCTCTATGACTAAGAGCATATCTGTCTAAATAAACTTCTTGCTTGCAAAATTTTATGCCAAATCAAAACTTTCTTAAAAGATGATTTCATATTGCAGGCTATCTGTCGAGCGCTTATTCCTTTAAAATCTAACAAAACATAGCGACCCCAACAACACTAGTTCAAGTGCTGAATGCTGTAAATATCAACATGCACAAATGCAAAAATAGAAAAGCACCTCCTTGAAAAGTGAATTGGAAAAGTCGCAAAGATTCAAACAATGAACAAGCGCCGCGACAAACAAACTAGAGGGTTGCGACTTTCATCGAAGGGGCACTTCCCCAACTGAGAGGTTCAAAGCCCCAGTTCCTAAGCTGAGATAGCCTGCCGAGTCAAGCATCCAACAAAGGAACCGGTGTCTTCCCTGTGGAACGATACAACGGCTGTCCCATCCATTTGCGTAGCATCTGATTATCTCAGATGTAAAGAATGATAAAATCCATTTGCGTAGCATTTGATTATCTTAGATGTGAAGAATGATGAAGTCCATTTACGTAGCATCTGATCATCTCAGATATGAAGAATGATGAAATCCATTTGTGTAGCATCTAATTATCCTAGATGTGAAGAATGATGAAATCCATTTGCGTAGCATCTGATTATCTCAGATGTGAAGAATGATGAAGTCCATTTGTGTAGCATCTGATAATCTCAGATGTGAAGAATGATGAAATCCATTTGCATAGCATCTGATTATCCCAAATGTGAAGAATGATGAAATCCATTTGCATAGCATCTGGTTATCTCAGATGTGAAGAATGATGAAATCTATTTGCATAACATCTTATTATCTCAGATGTGAAGAATGATGAAATACATTTGCGTAACATCTAATTATCTCAGATGTGAAGAATGTCGGGTCTCTAATTAACTCGCGTAGTGTCTGAGTACCTTAGACGCAATAAGTGTTGGGAAAAAATAATCAAAAGTCCTCCCATAGAAGAAGAAAAATTAAAAGTCTAGTCCTCCCTGAGCAGGGGCACTAAATCCAAAGACCTCCCCGAGTGGGGTCACTAAACTCAAAGACCTCCCCAAGCAGGGGCACTAAACCCAAGGACCTTCCTGAATGAGGGCACTAAATCCAAGGACCTCCCCTAGTGGGGGTACAAAATATAAGACCTCCCCTAGTGGGGAATGAAATTTAAAGACCTCCCGAAGAGGAGGCACCAAATATACATCCTCCCCTAGTGGGGACACAAACATATATAAACTTCTCCAAGTAGAAGCAACAAACCAGTCAGTAAAGTCAGAATTCCTATTGAATTGACAGGTTCAGAGGTTTTACGCATGATTGGCAAGTTTAAATAACTTTAGCCAACAAAATAGAAGCTTCTAGCGCGTCAACCACAATCAACGAAACTCAACAAGCTAATCACGTCGAGCTCTTGCGACTCATGACGACCCACGATACTAAGACAACACAATCACATAAGAGTTGAATAATGCCTGAAAAAATACCACAGGTCCATCGCGATATTGCAACAAAAAAAAACCAATGTACTTTCATCAAGCAAGCCAATACACTTGGCTTGAATTTGCCTTCAAAAATGGGGTATTTGAAAAATTCGGCAAAATCGATATGTCGATAAAAATCACTGCATCGATAAAGATCAAACTGGGAAACCCAATTAGAATCTCTTAACACAAAGGCTTCCTTGTATGCAAAGCTCCAACCATAAATGACTCAAAAAACCCAATGATATTTTGCTTCAAATCTGAAGATAAGCGATGCTTAAAAGGCGACTGTGCGAATATGGCATAGCTCGATCTAATAGAGCAGTAACGCTTCTCAAGGAATTGAAGACAATACCCGTCAATAGTTTCAATATGTGATATAAAAAGGAGATTGAGCAATAAGAATTGGGGCAAGCCATCGTGAAACAGAGATTTAAAATTTTATATATCCCAGGATGATCCATGGTGTCAAATCAAATTTCTAAACCTAACTGAGCTAATGTAGCAGGCCAGCAAGGATCTCATTTTGTCCCACTAAAAGGTGAAATGGATGCAAAGCAAGGAGTAGAATGCATCACCTGGGAGTGATTGAATCGAACTACTAACCATAAAGTCCCTTTTGTCGGAGAGAGACTGGATTTTCCCTTACAAGGGCCCGAAGGTAAGCCCACAAAGAGGCCATGTGATGGAAAGGTCTGAAGATAGAACATGAATCGATCTAGAGAGACTAAAAATTAGTTCGTTTTAAGTAAGAACAAGCTCATTTTCCACGAAAGTTTGTGAGCTCACCTAAACTAAAAACCACTAAAACCCAATAGTCTTGAAAGACTACCTAATTAAAAGTTGAATTTTAAAATAACCTAGAGAAATTCTCAAATTGAAACGTGACACATGTTTAACGGTCTGAAGAGGCCACATCTCGAATTGGAGATGCGATAACGCAATGCGATTACGATTTAGCTTGTATGCAATGCACTTGGATGGATTAAAGCACCTCAAAGCTGGATGACTCAGAATCAGAAGACGAATATTAGAAAATATTGGTCAGTTTATCTAAAGGCCTCGCCTTGAGCGGAACTTATTCTTGGTTAGTTAGGTTGGGAATCTTAAGATGGATTAAGTCTTAGTCGACCATGTTGGAAAGCTGTACCTTGAGCAAGACAAGGGATTTTGTCTTCAACTGATTACCTTGAGCACGACTGATTTTTTTGTCGGCTTACCTTGGGTAAGATTGGTTCTTAGTCGATTCACCTTAAGATGGATTAAATCTTGGTAGGTTCAGGTAGTTAGTTTTTGCCTTGAGTAAGATTGATCCCCGACCGGTTTTCCTTGTGCATGATAGATCTTAGTTGGTTTGTCATAAGCGAGAATGAGCCTTGGTTGGTTTTTGGGTTGACTTAGCCCAACGACTTTACCTTAAGCCGATACAATCAGCTTAGCTTAATATCTTTGCCTTAAGCGGATTTGGTCGGCCTAATCAAATGGTATTGGCTTGACAAGATTCAGTCAATTTTGCATTAAGAGGATTTGGTTGGCTTAGGCAGAATGTTTTTGGAGAGGGCATATTGATTAGATAAGGATTCAGACTCAAAATTCGAAAAGCTTCACCTTGATTTATCATAAAACTTTGCTTGGATTGATTAGAGAACTTGATACTATTTCAAACTTTTCGAAAAGCACAACTATTGGAATTCAACTAGAGAGTCGGAACGGGAAGTAGTTGGAATGATGATCATCGGATTCGGGTTATTAGGAATTATTCTTATTCAAAACGCATTTGTCGTCTAAAAGACTTCCGTTAGCGAGAAAACGTTTACCCCCTTTTTGACTTGAACAACTTCAACTGAAAGTAGAGGATGCGTACACATTAAGATTGACTTAAAATTCAGAGGCAACACTTAGAAGACATAAAAGAAGGCTAAAAAAATGGTGTCATTTTGAGGAGATCTTATGGGTCAGTATCGAACCATTTAGGCTGGGCTCTATCACCAGCGATATACTTGATAGGTTCCACACATCATATAGAGTGCATACCAAAATTTTTGTGACTATTTGATAAGTATTGAGTGATTTATGGATGCACCTTCTCAGAATTTATCCAGTTTGGTGAATAGAATCCGACCCATCAGCAATGAGCACAATGGCTTGTGACTTATGTCGGAGGTTCTCCAATCCATGTACATTGCATGTGTAAAGTTTCACGTCAATTGGTTAGGTACGGAGTGAGTTATGGGTGGATGTTTCTCTTTGAACAACATCACGAAAATAAACTAAGTGGATGGATTGACATTGATCCATCCCTATGGATCAATACTGATCCATAACTAATGGGTATAACCTACATGAGCCGCACATCTTGATCCTTACCACCTCGATATTCTACCCTCAACGTTTGATTGCATTCCGATGTCTATAATTCAGATTATTGATGGATCATCTAATCCAAAGAGTAGTTCAACACGACTTAAGAATGAGGTACAAGAAAATGAAGTCCAAATGCTATGAAACTTGGCAGGTGCATTACAAGTAGATAATAAATTCAGCAAAGCAAAGTGCAACATTATGTGATTAGCAGCTATAGATTAGTACCAATCCATTCCTTATGGTTTTGTATCGATCCACAAGTTCAAATTGTAACATCCCTCTTTACTACCCTTAGATGTTGATACTAATACATCCGCGGTACTCACATGCTGAGTACCCAAGTGTTGGATGAAAAAAATGTTAGGGTAAAAGAAAAAGTAGAAAAATATGTTAGATCAGAACCTAAAAGTGGAGTGGATAAAATATAATGTACCAATACTCCTTAAATAATAGAGAAAACTGTATATATATACATAAATGAATAATCAAAGTGTAACACAAATAAATTAGTCTGGACAGTTGTAATAACCTATCCTCACAATTGCTGACACATACAACAACATAACACAATGGAATTTGACAATAACAGAATTTGTGAATGCGTCTCGAACTCAAGCTCCGCTCGTGAAGCTTCAAGCTATCAAAAGCTATTTTAAAAAATATACTCGGTTTGACCCAAGTACCAAGGAAAACAATGCCTGGTTCAATCTGGAATATAAGCGTAAGAAATCTCACATCACAAAACTAGCTTAATTTTAGAAAATCTTATATCTCGTAAGACCATGACAAAACATAAATATGGCATGGGTTTTTTACCTTACGATAATCAAATCATTTTATAAAAAAATTAGTTATCTTATTATAATCTACATTGTTGAGAATATAAATATTAATCAATACTGAAATTTGTAAAGACCCGCAACTTCCCCGTAAAGGAAAGCGTCGGATAGTTCGAGAACAAGCCACAACAGAACACATACAGAAGAACATTTCACTATATATAACAACAGTGCATCAGATTACAAGAATATACAGAGTATAAATGAATATTACACAGAAATATCAGAGATTTAAATTACATTTAAATACGTAGCAGCGGAAAATAATACAATACACAACTAGAAGAGATATACGGATACAAAGCTTTCCGGATATCGTTCCAGCTGTAAACCAGGATCCTGTGAATATAAATCTGCAAAACCAAAACTACTAGCTGCCCGTGTCAAAATAGGGGCACCCAGAGTTTAGGTCAAAAACAATAAACTCCAGGTCAGTCATGGGACTGGTGTGAGAACTAAAACAGTTATTAATCTTTATTTTAAATCAATAGGTAAATCAAGGGACCACGCCGTATAACACGGAACAGGTTTCCTCCCAAGAATACCAGTGCATAAAACAAACAGCGCAATGCTAAATAAAGAAAAATGAAGCTGTTATAAGACCCAGGTCCCATCACACAATGCAACGTAGCCGAGGATAGGGTTTTCCCTTATAACAGCCAAAGAATGCTTGATACGGTTAAAACAAATCGTTTGATACTATAATAAGTGCATAGTGTATAAAACATCTTCAAATCATAAGTATCAATCATAGGCGGCATGGGTACCATATATCATGTCGCCATATATAGGTTTACAAATAAAACCGCAAAGGTCACGTATTTGGAAATTGGATTTCCGTCTATGAACCGAGGCAAAAGATAGTCCTCAACCGATTCGAGACTGCCTAGCCCGAGTCTCAGGCAAGCGCGCAGGCAAGCCTTGGAGCGACAGGGCCGGTCCACCGATGTGGATTATTATACCTGAGCACTACGTTTCGCCGCCCTTTGGGGCGTAAGCGAGCCAACGAATAACTCCATCGGACCCGGATCGTCCGATCTAACCGAGGCGCCTCGCAACAGCAACAACCACATAAGTCAAACTCGTCAGGGCGTGTAAAACCACTGACGCCACTTCTAGCTAGGAGGAAACGCAGGCCCTCCCTGAGGTCCGTCTCCCGTTTTTGGTTTATACCGGGTGTGAAACACGCGAGGTAAACGTTACACAAAGCTACGCCACAAAGGCCGTGCTTTGATCATCACCACAAGACTTTGCTTTTCAACAGAAGCCTTGATCATTTGCATCTTAGCATGCCACACAGGCAAACCATCCTATGCAACCGATATCAGTCACACAGAATGAAATCCGATGTCAGACACACAGTCCATTTACAAGTCCGTCCTGGGTCTGAACGAAACCGGAGGCACCTAGTACCCCGCCTATCCATCGATCTCCAAGTACGTCTGGACGATCACTAACTGTTTCCATCTTCTTGGGTGTACAGCCCAATCAAGATCATCAGTAATTACCCAAACGACGTGAAGACCTCCGGTCTTCGACCGTCGTCTTCATCTTCGACTTATCGTCGTATCAGTTATCCAGAATGGGATAAACCCGGTCTTTCCGAATAACTCGCGTATATTTAAATAAGTGTTACACAAACACAACATACGCCTCATTCCAATTCATCAGTCACTAACCGTAAATTAATCAAGAGAATAATTCCCCAAATATTAACCCCGAAGGCCGAAACCAACATCAGATCAATATCCAGAAAACCATTCTGCTTAGCTAACCGACAGTTAGTTTCTAAATTTCACATTCATAGGGAAAGGTTCCCATTAATTTTATCAAAGATAAATTCTTTAATTTATTCTTTAATCTACTTTTGAATATCAATTCAAACTAGTCGGGATTAGCGAACCTTACCGAAGTAATCATTTGTTTTAATTTCCCAATCCCAACCTATTCATCCCATGAAGTAAAACTGGTAATACTTCATATCTAACACCACAGTGTTATCGGTAAATTCAATTACCATTTCACGTTCAAATCTAATTAAAGATTTAACTATCGCCTGGAGCAAAACTGGTGATACTCCATTTTCGATCTTTTCAATCTAATTAAAGATTCATTAAAACTCCACTTAGTTTTAATCTTCGACTGGGTTAAAGAATCCGTGTCATTTAAAAACACCGTTCACAATAAACCCAAAATCACCTTCATTAATTATCGGGTTAAAGAACGAGTGTTATTTAAAACACTGTCCACGATAAACCCAAAAATCAATATCAATTCAATTCCAATTAAATATCATTTAATTGGTACACTTCATTAAATCTAAATAAAAAGATTTAATCTTTTCTCAACTGGGTTCAAGAACAGTGTTAGTGAAGACACCATTCACGACAAACCCCAAATCACATTTGATATTCAATACAAGGCTCTGAATAGAAAATATATCGGCTTATATTCAATATCAAATTCTACGACTAACAAATGTCGTATTGGAAATAACGATATAAATATATCTTTCAAATTTCCATAACAACACCTGTATAATCACGAATTCCAACATCGAAATATTCCGAAGACAATTTCGATTCAATTCCACTCCAATGCAATCATTGGAAATTCTGGTTATTTTTAAAACCATTTCAAATCCAATTTATTTATTTAAAAAATAAATAGAATTATAATTCTAGTTCAAAACTAGTTCATTTCGATAAAAATCTATTTTTATCTTTTCAAATATGGAGTTTTTCATCCTAATTCTTTCTAAATCATTTCTTATGATTTTACACAAATTATTACTATTTTTAATAATTTTATCAAGGCCCGTACAGTCGATTTACATCAATGGCCATCGAACTGCACTTACAGCGACCTTTTTCGAATTTGATTTGGACATAATTCCAAATCCAATCGTTAGATTTCTAATTTCTAGTATTCGTTAGAAAGCTCTTTTCGATACGAACCCAACGGTTCTGGTTTTAGGAGAATCCGACGGTCGGATCTCCCGTAATGCCCGTTTGAAATAAATGGTCGAAATTCGCGAACTGCCGCGGCGCGGCGCGTTCTATTCAGGCCATTATATTATATATATATAATATATATAATATATATATCGTCGATTACTATTTAAAACGAATTATATAAATAGTTTTGAGTTCGTTTCAAAAACATTTTCAACTTCCATTTCAATTCAAATCAAAATTGAATTCTTCCTTATAAATTCGTTTTAAAAATCCATTTCTATTCAATTCAAATTTCAATTCAATTTGAATTCATTTCACTTCGCTTTCAATTCATTTCGAAATCGTTTTCAATTCAATTCATTTCGAAATCGTTTTCAATTCAATTCATTTCGAAACCGTTTTCAATTCAATTCATTTCGAAACCGTTTTCAATTCAATTCATTTCGAAACCGTTTTCAATTCAATTCATTTCGAAATCGTTTTCAATTCAATTCATTTCGAAATGAATAAAATCGATATAAATATCGTTTACGTCAAAATGGCGTCAAACTAATCAACACGGCTTCACAAATTCCTATTTTCAAATATTCCTTTTCAAATTTATTTTTTCAAAATAGTTGTTATTATCAAAATATTTCGTTCAACACATGACCAATCTCAATGGATGAGTACTGTCAACACATGAACTTTTATTTTATATTGATAAAGATGTAAATTTTATTACTAAAATATTTCGTTCAACACATGACCAATCTCAATGGATGAGTATTGTCAACACATGAACTTTTATTTTATAATATTCTTTATTTTTCAAATTGGAATGAGGCCCAATCAATTACCATATAAAGTTAATTATATGGATTTTCATACAACACATGTATAATAGCATTGAAAAATAATCAACCATCAACCAAAGTGCACTACACTGTATAAGCATCAAATATAGATATCTAACGCTTATAACAGCCTGTCAATCAATCGATCGACATATTTAATCAATCAGGATGAGTGAACTTCAAATTTCATCCCAACACCCGTATGGGGTTTCAAACAATCAAGCACAGATTTTTATTCGTGCAGTTGGGCGATGTGTAAAATTTATCGTCCCAATCAATGTCATTCAAATAGGTGTACATAAACAAACCATTCGGTTTATAAATGAATATTTTATTTTATTCACTTCACGTTAAAAATTATATTTTTAACGATAAAACATTTTATTTCATCATATGAATTTCTATTCAATTCATTCTTTAAATAAAATGATATTTTTATTTTTCTAACATATTTTAGAAAATTTCGGCGGCATAACGACACGATACTAGAAACGGGACAAGGCCTAGCCTTATCCCCGGTCTAGTGAAGGCCCACGCCATTCACACATCAATCAAATCAATTCGTTATGCAAACCACAAAATTTGGAGTAAGAGTCTAACCTAGCCTTACTCCTTCGCCTTATAACGGCGCACGTCTAATCCTAACCAATTTATCGATTCGATTTTTCACACCACAAATCACATTCAAACCAATATCGCAATCAATCACCAAACAGTCAAACAAACAAGTCCATGGTCTGTGGACGATTGTGTCGGGTGCTACTAAGCACCGTCTGCATCCTAGTATATATATATATATAACTAGAAAAATTTAATTGAAAGGTGAGAAGTTCTCACTGAAAGCTATCCAATCTCCACGGCACTTCATTGATAGAAATCTTCATTGTTATCGCATCATCGTCATCTTCGTTGCCCGTAGTCACTATATACACAAAATCACATTCTTATATTTTGATCTCTTTAAAATAAAAATCATATTTTTATTCATTCACTTTCAATTTAAAAATCATATTTTTATAATCACTTCATATATTTAAAAATCGAATTTTTACTATGCTATTCAATACATAAAAATCCCATTTCAAAAATATAGATTTCGCCTTTCTAAATATAGTTTTCGCCTTTATAAAAATGAAGTTTTCATCGTTATGAAAATCACCACTTTATTTCAACGTATATAAAATAAAAATCAGATTTTTATTTCGCTACATATACAAAGATGATATTTTTATATTCTCTATCCTATAAAGATTATATTTTTAATACTTTAAAAATATAAAAATCATATTTTTAATATTTCTATATAGTAAAGACTATATTTTTAATACTTTAAAAATATAAAGATCATATTTTTAATTCGAAGTTCAACATATAAAAATCATATTTTTAAAATCAAATCTTTTTCTTTATTTTCCTAAAACATTAATTTTAGTTTTAAAATGAAAATAAGTTTTCAGTTTTTAAAACTAAAATAAAAATCAGTTTTTCAAACTTTTCAAAAATCAGTTTTTAATCTCTTTTAAAAAAATCAGTTTATAAATCTAATAAAAATTCTACTTTTAACATCAAAATAAAAAAATTAACAGATAAAATGAGAATAAATAAATAAATAATTAAAAAAAACAAAACTTACAATCGACAGGGGGGGGGGGGTCTCCAGTTGTGCGCGGGCTGCTTAGGCCGGCGGCAGACCAAAGGGGAAGGTGGAGGTGGGCTTCGCGGTTGAGGGCGACGGTGGGTGGGGGTTTGGGGCCTATCGCGGTTTTCAGGTGGAAGGGGGAAGAAGGAGGAGAGCGGAGGATCGGGGGGGGGGGGGGGGGGGGGGCTGGAGGAAGGGAGGAAGAGGAGGAAGCGGCGGCGGCTCGGGGGGGGGGGGGGGGCGCGCGAGGTGGCGGCGGCGGCTCCCCCCCCCCCGTCGCCTTCGTTATTTTTTTTTATTTTTTTTTCTTTACTTCGATCTGAATGAAATCGAAATAACGGGGGGGGGGGGTATATATTTTAAATTTAATTTAATTATTTTTAATTGCCAAAAAGTTGACTTTCACCAATGACCTCTAAACGAGGTCCACCGCCTGTCGTCCATAGCGTTTTACCCCCATTCCGAACACAATGGGATATGTATCGCATGCTGATTTGATCGTTTCGATCAGTTTCCTTTGAATTTACACTTAAATCACTATATTGAATTTTAAACGTACATTTCAAATTACCGGGGTCACATACTAACTAGAAAAATTGCAGAAAAATATTTTCTAGCTTCGTATTGACGATACGGTCCTAACAAAACTAGTTTCGTCGAATTCTGAGACCGTTGGAAAAATGGTCAATTTCCAGTCGATTAAAATCAACTAAAACTGGTCAAACGCGTTTTCCTTTGCCACGCTCACATATTGATTCGAAAAATTATGAAATTTGAAACCTAGCAATAACTTGACACTGCGGATCCAACAAAAGTGGTTTCGTCGAAATCCGAGGTCATTTGCAAAATGTCCATTTTTAAGGGCCTGAATTCCATAGCGACTATTCAGAATTTTCAACTGGACATATCTTTTGATTCTCAATATGAAATCTCGATTGGTCGGATTCGTTGGAAAGATATTCACTATTAGATCCTAATGTTTTTGGTTTCACTAAAATCCGGATTGTTTTGCACCCGGTACATCCAATTGAAGTTTGAAATCGAATTATCGAACTACCGCGCCATTTTCAATTCTATTTATAATTATATATAAATATTTATATTCTAACGACGACGTATATAATATATACGTCGAATTCAATTCAAAATAAATTTCACGTCGATATTATTTAAAATAATCCATTTTAAATATTCAAAATTCGCTAAAATTGCCAAAATAAAAATTTTAAACTGGCCCAGATTTTCGGGTTATTACAATCTTCCCCACTTAAAACTTTTCATCCCCGAAAAGGAACAAAGTCGAAAGTGGTTTGATTATTCAGCTCTACGATCGATCAGTCTTCCATTCTCCAACTCTTTAGTTTCTAAGAATTTTCAAAATTTCAAAAATTTGGCTAACACCCTAAATTTTCGAAAAATTTCGCCATAACCTCCCCTGCAATGGGAGCATCGGGGAATTTCAAATAGCTTCCCCTGGTTCATACCGGGTGTGAAACACGCGAGGTAAACGTTACACAAAGCTACGCCACAAAGGCCGTGCTTTGATCATCACCACAAGACTTTGCTTTTCAACAGAAGCCTTGATCATTTGCATCTTAGCATGCCACACAGGCAAACCATCCTATGCAACCGATATCAGTCACACAGAATGAAATCCGATGTCAGACACACAGTCCATTTACAAGTCCGTCCTGGGTCTGAACGAAACCGGAGGCACCTAGTACCCCGCCTATCCATCGATCTCCAAGTACGTCTGGACGATCACTAACTGTTTCCATCTTCTTGGGTGTACAGCCCAATCAAGATCATCAGTAATTACCCAAACGACGTGAAGACCTCCGGTCTTCGACCGTCGTCTTCATCTTCGACTTATCGTCGTATCAGTTATCCAGAATGGGATAAACCCGGTCTTTCCGAATAACTCGCGTATATTTAAATAAGTGTTACACAAACACAACATACGCCTCATTCCAATTCATCAGTCACTAACCGTAAATTAATCAAGAGAATAATTCCCCAAATATTAACCCCGAAGGCCGAAACCAACATCAGATCAATATCCAGAAAACCATTCTGCTTAGCTAACCGACAGTTAGTTTCTAAATTTCACATTCATAGGGAAAGGTTCCCATTAATTTTATCAAAGATAAATTCTTTAATTTATTCTTTAATCTACTTTTGAATATCAATTCAAACTAGTCGGGATTAGCGAACCTTACCGAAGTAATCATTTGTTTTAATTTCCCAATCCCAACCTATTCATCCCATGAAGTAAAACTGGTAATACTTCATATCTAACACCACAGTGTTATCGGTAAATTCAATTACCATTTCACGTTCAAATCTAATTAAAGATTTAACTATCGCCTGGAGCAAAACTGGTGATACTCCATTTTCGATCTTTTCAATCTAATTAAAGATTCATTAAAACTCCACTTAGTTTTAATCTTCGACTGGGTTAAAGAATCCGTGTCATTTAAAAACACCGTTCACAATAAACCCAAAATCACCTTCATTAATTATCGGGTTAAAGAACGAGTGTTATTTAAAACACTGTCCACGATAAACCCAAAAATCAATATCAATTCAATTCCAATTAAATATCATTTAATTGGTACACTTCATTAAATCTAAATAAAAAGATTTAATCTTTTCTCAACTGGGTTCAAGAACAGTGTTAGTGAAGACACCATTCACGACAAAGCCCAAATCACATTTGATATTCAATACAAGGCTCTGAATAGAAAATATATCGGCTTATATTCAATATCAAATTCTACGACTAACAAATGTCGTATTGGAAATAACGATATAAATATATCTTTCAAATTTCCATAACAACACCTGTATAATCACGAATTCCAACATCGAAATATTCCGAAGACAATTTCGATTCAATTCCACTCCAATGCAATCATTGGAAATTCTGGTTATTTTTAAAACCATTTCAAATCCAATTTATTTATTTTAAAAATAAATAGAATTATAATTCTAGTTCAAAACTAGTTCATTTCGATAAAAATCTATTTTTATCTTTTCAAATATGGAGTTTTTCATCCCAATTCTTTCTAAATCATTTCTTATGATTTTACACAAATTATTACTATTTTTAATAATTTTATCAAGGCCCGTACAGTCGATTTCCATCAATGGCCTTCGAACTTCACTTACAGCGACCTTTTTCGAATTTGATTTGGACATAATTCCAAATCCAACCGTTAGATTTCTAATTTCTAGTATTCGTTAGAAAGCTCTTTTCGATACGAACCCAACGGTTCCGGTTTTAGGAGAATCCGACGGTCGGATCTCCCGTAATGCCCGTTTGAAATAAATGGTCGAAATTCGCAAACTGCCGCGGCGCGGCGCGTTCTATTCAGGCCATTATATAATATATATAATATATATAATATATATATCGTCGATTACTATTTAAAACGAATTATATAAATAGTTTTGAGTTCGTTTCAAAAACATTTTCAACTTCCATTTCAATTCAAATCAAAATTGAATTCTTCCTTATAAATTCGTTTTAAAAATCCATTTCTATTCAATTCAAATTTCAATTCAATTTGAATTCATTTCACTTCGCTTTCAATTCATTTCGAAATCGTTTTCAATTCAATTCATTTCGAAATCGTTTTCAATTCAATTCATTTCGAAATCGTTTTCAATTCAATTCATTTCGAAATCGTTTTCAATTCAATTCATTTCGAAACCGTTTTCAATTCAATTCATTTCGAAACCGTTTTCAATTCAATTCATTTCGAAACTGTTTTCAATTCAATTCATTTCGAAATCGTTTTCAATTCAATTCATTTCGAAATGAATAAAATCGATATAAATATCGTTCACGTCAAAATGGCGTCAAACTAATCAACACGGCTTCACAAATTCCTATTTTCAAATATTCCTTTTCAAATATTTTTTTTTCAAAATAGTTGTTATTATCAAAATATTTCGTTCAACACATGACCAATCTCAATGGATGAGTACTGTCAACACATGAACTTTTATTTTATATTGATAAAGATGTAAATTTTATTACTAAAATATTTCGTTCAACACATGACCAATCTCAATGGATGAGTATTGTCAACACATGAACTTTTATTTTATAATATTCTTTATTTTTCAAATTGGAATGAGGCCCAATCAATTACCATATAAAGTTAATTATATGGATTTTCATACAACACATGTATAATAGCATTGAAAAATAATCAACCATCAACCAAAGTGCACTACACTGTATAAGCATCAAATATAGATATCTAACGCTTATAACAGCCTGTCAATCAATCGATCGACATATTTAATCAATCAGGATGAGTGAACTTCAAATTTCATCCCAACACCCGTGTGGGGTTTCAAACAATCAAGCACAGATTTTTATTCGTGCAGTTGGGCGATGTGTAAAATTTATCGTCCCAATCAATGTCATTCAAATAGGTGTACATAAACAAACCATTCGGTTTATAAATGAATATTTTATTTTATTCACTTCACGTTAAAAATTATATTTTTAACGATAAAACATTTTATTTCATCATATGAATTTCTATTCAATTCATTCTTTAAATAAAATGATATTTTTATTTTTCTAACATATTTTAGAAAATTTCAACGGCATAACGGCACGATACTAGAAACGGGACAAGGCCTAGCCTTATCCCCGGTCTAGTGAAGGCCCACGCCATTCACACATCAATCAAATCAATTCGTTATGCAAACCACAAAATTTGGAGTAAGAGTCTAACCTAGCCTTACTCCTTCGCCTTATAACGGCGCACGTCTAATCCTAACCAATTTATCGATTTGATTTTTCACACCACAAATCACATTCAAACCAATATCGCAATCAATCACCAAACAGTCAAACAAACAAGTCCATGGTCTGTGGACGATTGTGTCGGGTGCTACTAAGCACCGTCTGCATCCTAGTATATATATATATAACTAGAAAAATTTAATTGAAAGGTGAGAAGTTCTCACTGAAAGCTATCCAATCTCCACGGCACTTCATTGATAGAAATCTTCATTGTTATCGCATCATCGTCATCTTCGTTGCCCGTAGTCACTATATACACAAAATCACATTCTTATATTTTGATCTCTTTAAAATAAAAATCATATTTTTATTCATTCACTTTCAATTTAAAAACCATATTTTTATAATCACTTCATATATTTAAAAATCGAATTTTTACTATGCTATTCAATACATAAAAATCCCATTTCAAAAATATAGATTTCGCCTTTCTAAATATAGTTTTCGCCTTTATAAAAATGAAGTTTTCATCGTTATGAAAATCACCACTTTATTTCAACGTATATAAAATAAAAATCAGATTTTTATTTCGCTACATATACAAAGATGATATTTTTATATTCTCTATCCTATAAAGATTATATTTTTAATACTTTAAAAATATAAAAATCATATTTTTAATATTTCTATATAGTAAAGACTATATTTTTAATACTTTAAAAATATAAAGATCATATTTTTAATTCGAAGTTCAACATATAAAAATCATATTTTTAAAATCAAATCTTTTTCTTTATTTTCCTAAAACATTAATTTTAGTTTTAAAATGAAAATAAGTTTTCAGTTTTTAAAACTAAAATAAAAATCAGTTTTTCAAACTTTTCAAAAATCAGTTTTTAATCTCTTTTAAAAAAATCAGTTTATAAATCTTATAAAAATTCTACTTTTAACATCAAAATAAAAAAATTAACAGATAAAATGAGAATAAATAAATAAATAATTAAAAAAAACAAAACTTACAATCGACAGGGGGGGGGGTCACCAGTTGTGCGCGGGCTGCTTAGGCCGGCGGCAGACCAAAGGGGAAGGTGGAGGTGGGCTTCGCGGTTGAGGGCGACGGTGGGTGGGGGTTTGGGGGCTATCGCGGTTTTCAGGTGGAAGGGGGAAGAAGGAGGAGAGCGGAGGATCGGGGTGGGGGGGGGGGGGGGGCGAAGGGAAGAAGGGAGGAAGAGGAGGAAGCGGCGGCGGCTCTCTCCCACCCCCGTCGCCTTCGTTATTTTTTTTTTCTTTACTTCGATCTGAATGAAATCGAAATAACGGGGGGGGGGGGGGGTATATATTTTAAATTTTATTTAATTTAATTATTTTTATTTGCCAAAAAGTTGACTTTCACCAATGACCTCTAAACGAGGTCCACCGCCTGTCGTCCATAGCGTTTTACCCCCATTCCGAACACAATGGGATATGTATCGCATGCTGATTTGATCGTTTCGATCAGTTTCCTTTGAATTTACACTTAAATCACTATATTGAATTTTAAACGTACATTTCAAATTACCGGGGTCACATACTAACTAGAAAAATTGCAGAAAAATATTTTCTAGCTTCGTATTGACGATACGGTCCTAACAAAACTAGTTTCGTCGAATTCTGAGACCGTTGGAAAAATGGTCAATTTCCAGTCGATTAAAATCAACTAAAACTGGTCAAACGCGTTTTCCTTTGCCACGCTCACATATTGATTCGAAAAATTATGAAATTTGAAACCTAGCAATAACTTGACACTGCGGATCCAACAAAAGTGGTTTCGTCGAAATCCGAGGTCATTTGCAAAATGTCCATTTTTAAGGGCCTGAATTCCATAGCGACTATTCAGAATTTTCAACTGGACATATCTTTTGATTCTCAATATGAAATCTCGATTGGTCGGATTCGTTGGAAAGATATTCACTATTAGATCCTAATGTTTTTGGTTTCACTAAAATCCGGATTGTTTTGCACCCGGTACATCCAATTGAAGTTTGAAATCGAATTATCGAACTACCGCGCCATTTTCAATTCTATTTATAATTATATATAAATATTTATATTCTAACGACGACGTATATAATATATACGTCGAATTCAATTCAAAATAAATTTCACGTCGATATTATTTAAAATAATCCATTTTAAATATTCAAAATTCGCTAAAATTGCCAAAATAAAAATTTTAAACTGGCCCAGATTTTCGGGTTATTACAAAATTCTTGCATCTCACATTCTAAAATATTTGGCATACAAATAAAATTTCTAATGATAAGCTCGCATATGGATTTTCCACGAAAATCCTTAGTAAGTTGAGATCGATCTTTGACAAGAAACGCGGATCACTCTTGAGGGGGTTGAATAATATTTAAAGGAATTTATAATCTTTTTTAATTTACCAGCATCATATGCAAATCACATATATGAATCAAACACAGATGCAAATATAAGTAAAAGAAGTGAAGGAAAGAACATACCGGAACTTTATACTGGTTCGAAGTTACCCTACTTCCAGTCCCATACAACTCTGGGTTATGTATATTTCTTTTCAAATAAACTTCAGTATACATTCTTACAATCCGAATTTCAAGGGCCACGACATCCACCTCGAATCATTTCTAAGCACATGGAGCTTTATATACTTAATCAAGCTACAAGGTCACCTGATTAATTTATAGGCAACAATCATGCCTAATTGATTTGAACGGGCCACAAATACACCTTTTCAGTATCAATTTGGAAGAAAGACTCGATAGAACGTTGATATTATGATCTTTGATTACAAATACTCCTATAGCTATGAATAACACTTGGATTTTTGAAAGAGAGTGGTTGAAAATTAAACTAGAGATGATCTGGTTTAATTCTGTTTGAATTTTGACATAATTTGATTATGGAAACTTGAAAATTAGGACTTTAATGGAGAAGAGAAAAAGAGAGAAGAAGATAATAATAATTAGTTAAGAAATGAATTTTGATGGGTATTTATAAGGAATCAATAGTTATGTCTCTTCAGGAAAAGAATAGACAGTTCTTCTTAAATTTGAATTTAAAAAATAATGGCTATGATGTCGACATGGAGGGTAGTACATATTGACATGCGCTATATATTTTTGAAATTTAAAATTTTGAAAACAATGTAAATGATGTTTAAATAAATCGAGGTAATTCTGAAGTTTAAACATACTATTTTCCTACATATTAAAATAGTATAACAGAGTAAGAATATGACCTTAAAACATATATTTATAATCTATAAAAGTAATATCAAAAACTTGATAAAACTAAATATATAAATATAAGAAATTTAAAACTTAATATATAAAACTATAAAAATGAATAAAGGAAATTAAAACTTAAGTAAATGTTAAACATAAAAACCTTAATATATAATTAGTATCAAACAAGTATGAAAAAAAATCTAAACTATTTAAATCAGGAGCTAAATTAAAATTTAAGAAATGTTTTGAATAATCTAAAGATTAGGAGATTTTTTTTAAATTAGGAAGTAATTATGAAATCAATTTGAAAATAAAATATAAGAAAAAAATGGTGAGAGAATTGGAATAAAAATTTTAGTGCTATTATGAAGTTTTTGAAAAAATTCTAGACTCAATTACTTATTTTGATTTCTTTCTTGAACTCTTAAATTCTTATTACTCATGAGTCTTCAATCTTGAATTCTTCTTCTTTGTGATCTTGAATATTTAAACTGTACAGTCTTCAAAATCAATATATGTGTAAGATACAAGCATATACATCCTGCATATATGTACATATATTTCTATGAAATAGTGCTAGTATATATTTTGTAATTGTAATGACCCGGATTTCCGTGCCATTTGAGTTAACTATATACACCACAGTCCAACCAAAATTGCACAGAAATACGAATCATTATGGTTTAAATAAGAAAAATATAGAAGAAGAACAGAAACAACAACACAGATTCTCACATCGCAGCGGAATAAAATATAATATGTATATATAACAACTTTTGGAATACAAGATTTTCTGTATACATATACATACCATCATCAGAGTACAATACAACACAGCGGAAAAACAATAACTAAATAATGCTGAAGTCTCCTGCTCCAAACTCCTCCAAGTATATCTGTAAATACCTAAACTACTTGACTACCCGTACAAATTTGGACATCCAAGAGCTTAGGGTAAAACAAAACAAAATAAACTATGGGTCAGTCATGGGACTGGTGCGAGCAAACACCAATCATTTGTTTAACTTCTAGAAATCCTTTTTGAAAGAAAAGATAATCGTAAGACCGATCCATACATAAACACGGATGGTTTTTACCTTACGATAACCCAAAACATTCTTTAAAATCGATGCTTTTCTGATATTATAATAGCTTCTAAAACAAGAAAATAACAATCTAGCAGAACGCTTGCATCTCACGCTCTACATACATAGTATACAATCAAAACCGCGGGCTTTTGTTGGAGAATGGATTCCAACTGGCAAGTTATGGGACCACCTTCCGATAGTGTATATCTAAAGAGGAATACACCGGGTTCAACAAGAACATCTTGCAACCCAATCTAAACATGGTCGGCCCCTCACTTCACTTGAGAGTACCAAATGTATTATCACCAACGGTTGGGATCAGCAACCATTCTGAAGCAAAAACAATGACAAGCTAAAGAAGAAAAAGGTTTTCTCTAGATCAGGTGACAATACACCCTAATTGGGTGCGACCCACTTAACTGTAACACCCCGTAATTTTAACAACACTAAAGATGATGAATTAAAGGATAATTAAATAAATGTTCGAAATTAAGCGAAACGGAGTGCTCCATTGCATTCCTCTCGGAATCATGGTGAAAATAGACACTTGGTTTGTGTAAAACGGGCACCGTATGAAGAAGTTATTAAGGTTTGAAGTTTGTATACGCATAAGAATATATATATATATATATAATAAGCCCAGAATTCAAATCAGATCAAAACAATTCAAAATCGCAGAAAAAGGGGGAGCGGGAAAATCCCACCTGGGGGTGTCGACTCTATCAAGGGGGTGTCGACCCCTGGGTCGACCCTATAAGGGGGGTCTACCCCCATATGGTAGATCTAGGCAGAATTCTTCTAGATGAATGTGAACTCCTTTCTTGACTTGGTTTATTGGATTTAGGCTATAAATAAGACCCCATTTCTCCTGTTTCTCCACACCTAAAACAATGGAAAACTATATGCTAGCTCTTCCCAGATTAAATTAAGTCTTTTCTTCTTCAACAATCAACTAGAGTCATTCAAGTTTAGAGATCTGTGATTCAACATAAGCAATCCCTTTTCTATTTTTCTAGATCCAATCACGATGAGTCTATGTTAATTTCAGATTTAAATAACTAAAAGTTAATATTGACATGACTATAACTTAGATCTAAGCATGTGACTTATTGAATCATATCAGATCTGCTATAACCTATGTATTTATGTTATTCCGACATGACTATGAACGAGATCTAAGCCTATACCTATTTATCATGTCAAATCTGCCATTGTTGGTTGATCTAATTCATTGTTTAGATCTTATCATGCCTGTTTATGTGTCCCTATTATGTTAGAATCAGCTCTATTGTCACATGTTCATCTGATCTGGTCCTATATGCATATCTTGTCATTATGCCACTGTATGTGTATGCTTATTTCTGCCATCATATGTCAATCTTGTTAGTATGATCATTTCTGTCCTCTCTCCTTTATCTTTTCCCTTTTATTTTTATAGTCAAGCTACCTTTGAGCCTAGGCATGCCGCTGAATATGCGAATGCGTTAAAATTGGGAACGAGGGGGAAACGGTAAAATTGGGGCATAACTTGTAATTGGAAATTTGGGCATAACTTGAATGAAGTATATGAATATGAATTTGGGGCATATGTTTATTACGAACATAACTTGGGAAAGGGGCATGAAAACCTATAATGACATAGGAATAATTGGTTAATAATGGAAATGCCTAGAATTACAGTAATTAGAAACTCTAACCGCGCCTAGACACAAGGTTAGATTACACTTGTAGTGGAAGTCTTCCCGGAACCAACCGGCATATCCAGCGACCACAAGTGGTGAATCTAATGTGAGGGGTCTAAGTGCATAAACACGATACATGCTAAGACACGAGGTTAAGCTCGACTTGTGCAAGAAGTCTGCTCGGAACCGCCCGACATATCAGCATCCACAAGTTGCAGGTTTAATGTGGGAGGTCTAGTACACAATAACCATAAATGAATATGGTAATAAACTTGAATGCTTAACCAAGTTGAATCCATAGGGATTGTATATGTTGACTTGAGTAGGGGTTAAGTAAAATTGTATGAAACAGTGGGTGGGTTAAGTATATCTTGGGTTGGTAAGTAGTTTTTATGTATAGGCCCACAAACTTAACCTATGGGGTTATGCAATCTTTTACTCTGGTATGACATAACCTATGAAAAACCTAGTGGGGATGAAAGCGTAGAGGGAAGCTTGTATCATCTTGTGTGTGAGACTCGCCAGACTTTATGTTTGACCTATTTTGTTTCCTCTTCTTTCTCTTCTGTTCCCCCCGGTTCTCAGGGTGGAAATACTCAAGCTTGATCAGGACTCTGCTTTCATCTTGCTTGGAGCTGTTTTAGATGTACGACTTGATTTCATATCTCTCTACTACGGCTATTTTTGGGGATTATGCTTATTTTATTATTGTACTCTGATGTTTTAAGTACAAGACAGAAGTTTTAATGATGTATTGAGTTTTATGCATTTCAAACATATGATGTAACCATGTTTTAAACTACGATGTTTTCTGGTTAATAAAAAATTAAATTTCGCTACTACTTTATATCTATCTTGTAATGTTTATGTTTCTATTTACCTATAATGCTTCACGAAACTTAATGCATTCTCTTAATGAGTGACATTAACGAACGTGGGGTGTCATGCTTGGTATCAGAGCAGAAGGTTACCAGATCAGATAAAATATTTTGAAAATTATTTTCAAAAAGGTTTTAAAAGAAAGCATTTTCAAAAGAAAAGTCTATTTTGAAAAATATATTCCCCAAAGCCATATGTAATATCTTTTCGATTCTCTGTCTGAATCCCTTCCCTTTTCTTTTCAGCATGTCAAAGGAACCAAATATTCCTGAGGGCGTTACGATACCAGGCTGGTTCTGTAGGTATCTAGAGGCCACAATGCCTGCCGGTGGTCCAGCAAACATTCCTCCCCAGCTGCACCCGTTGTTCCGCATCCTCCTCCCCCGCAAGCAGATAATTTCTCTAAGATCTGCAAAGATTTTTGTATTATGGGTGGAAAGCCATTCTGAGGAATCGAAACTTTCGTAGAGGCAAGGAATTGGCTTAAAGAGATGGAGGACTTGTTTGAAATTTTGAAGGTGACGATCGTAGGAAGATTCAGTTAGCCGCTTGGCTGTTGAAAGATGAGGCTTCATTCTAACGCAAGCAGGGCGTCCAGTGGAGACTTGGGATGATTTTCGGCAGAGGTTTGAAATGAAGTTTCTTTCTCAAGCTGAGAAAAGCATGCAAATGGAAAGGTTTATAACACTCAAGCAAGGATGCATGACTGTCAAAGAGTATGTTAACAAATTCAATCAACTAGTGAGGTTTGGGTTTGAGCTAGTGGATACTCCGCATAAGAAAGCTTTGCATTTTGTTAAAAGACTGAATGAACCCCTCCATGGGTCTGCTATGTCTCACATTCTGATGGGAGCAACTTTTGAGAGGCTAGTTGATATGACATTAATGCAAGAGAAACATAAATGTGAAAAGAAAGAAACTATGGTGGAGGAAACACAAAATAAGAAAATGTGTCCAAAGAAGGGACAACAACAACAACAAAAGAAGCTAGAAAGAATGACAAGGCTAAGGGTAAGAGGATGTGCCATAATTGCGAACGCTAGGGTCATTTGATCAAGGACTGCAAAAGAAGGAAGAATGCTTGTTTCAGTTGTGGAGAGGTCGGACACTTCTCTAAGGAGTGCTCGAAGAAGCAAGGATAAGGTCAAAGGGCAGGAGCTTCTGGAGGGTAGGTGCATGCTCTTATGACCAGTGCTCCCAATAGAGGTAGGAAAGTTTTCGTGGAAGGTTTGATTTCTCTT
The DNA here is from genome assembly GCA_030737875.1 of Allium sativum. Classification (NCBI taxonomy): domain Eukaryota; kingdom Viridiplantae; phylum Streptophyta; class Magnoliopsida; order Asparagales; family Amaryllidaceae; genus Allium; species Allium sativum. The sequence goes on along the minus strand of CM060923.1, from coordinate 470,734,407 downwards.
TCCAATCATCCTATTAGAACTCTTTTTGATTTTGGCACTTTGTATTCTTTTATATCAGACTCTGTTGTTGAGTTTCTGCACCTTAGTACTAGTATGGTAGTGGATCCCATTGTTGTCTCAAACCCCATTGGTGGTACGACTCATTTATTTATAATTTGTCGGGGTTTGATAATATCAATGTTAGGCGTCGAATTTGAATGTGACGCATATGTGCTTGGTTTCATGGGCTATGGATTGATTCTAGGGATGGATTGATTAGCCATGTATGTTTCCATTCTCGATTGTGAAAGGAAGATCGTTATACTTTTGACTTTCCATGGGAGGACCCTCGAGATTTCTTATGACCCAAAGGGGTCTGTGATGCTTAGTTTACTAGAGTCACTTGATGCATCTATCGATGATATGCGATCTGTACCAGCGGTCCGTGAGTATCATGATGTTTTTATTAAGGTCCGGGGATTACCTCCGAGGTGCGAGATCGATTTTCATATATACTTATGGATAATGCAAAGCAGTTGCATTGCCTGTGCGCCATTTGGCTCCAAGGGAAAGGAGGGAGCTTAGCAAGCAAGTAGGAGAGTTACTTGAGAAAGAGTTTATTAGGTGAAGCATATCTAAATGGGGTGCTCCGGTGGTATTTGCAACTAAGGTGGATGGTTCGCTTCACTTATGTGTAGATGATAGAGAATTGAATAAACTCAGTAAGAAGAATAGGCACCCACTCCCGAGGATAGATGATCTATTTGACCAGCTTGTTGGTGCATCAGTTTTCTCTCAGTTTGACTGTCCACGGGGTTTCATTAGCTGAGAGTGGCCGAGGACAGTAAGACAAGACCTCTTTAAAGAATCCAGATGGTTTCTTTGAATGGCTCTTTATGCCTTTTGGGTTGACGAATGCACCTACCTCTTTTGTTGATCTGATGAGTAGGGTGTTTCGAGAGTTCCTAAATAAATTTGTTGTGGTATTTGTTGATGACATCTTAATTTTCTCGAAGAGCGAGAAAGAGCATGCCTTACATATAAGGGAGGATTTGAAAATTCTGCATGCGCATCGGCTTAAGATGAAATTCTCCAAATGCCATTTTTGGAGAAAAGAGGTGAGATTTCTGTTGCATGTAGTCTCTAAAGATGGGATAGTAGCAGATCCCGCAAAGGTAGTTGCAGTGCAAGATTGGCCAATCCCAAAGAATGCAACGGAGGTGAGAAGCTTTCTTGGATTGGCAGGCTACTCTAGGAAGTTCATTAAGGACTTCGCACAGATATCAGCCCCACTCACAAGGCTGACGAAGAAGAATCTGACGTTTTTGTGGGATATAGATTTTGATTTTGCTTTCCAATGATTGAAGAGGGCTCTTACAACAACCCTAGTCTTGATCTTGGCCGATGGGAACAAAGTGTTATAGTATACACTGATGCATGTGGCACAGGGCTTAGTGCGGTTCTAATGCAAGAGAGAAGGCTAGTATGTTATGGAGGTAGACAGTTAAGGGTTCATGAGAAGAACTACCCTACCCAGACTTAGAGCTAGCTGCCATAGTATTTGTGCTTAAGACTTGGCGCCATTATTTGCTTGGAGAGAAGTTCGAGTTGTACACCGATCATAAATCTCTTAAATAATTTTTCTCGCAGAAGGATCTTAATTTAAGGCAACAAAGGCGGATGGGGTTCCTAGAATCTTATGACTTTGAGATTTCTTATACCCCTAGCAAGGGTAATGTGGTGGCAGACCCACTGAGGAGGCAGAGGATGATGGCCTTAAGTCCTCTGTTTGTGGAGAGGAAAAATTTTGAGTTTATATCGAATTTTGACTTTAAACCCTCCACCGAGTCTTTTCCTGGTTTATTTGCATCACTGGAGGTGCGACCTACTCTTATAGATCAGATAGGAGCTTCACAACTAGTGGATCCTCATATTTTAGGCATCTTGGATAGGCTCAGTAAAGGGGGAACTTCTAGTCACCTCAGTAGATATTCCATAGATGATAGAGGGTGGTTGCGACGAGATGGAAGGCTTTGTGTTCTCCAAGTTGGGAGTTTGTTGAAGACAGTCCTAGAGGAAGCCCATCGTTCTAAGATGACTATTCATCCAGGTGGTGATAAGATGTATTGAGATATGAAGAGATTTTTCTTTTGGACTGGGATGAAGAAAGATGAGGCGGAGTTTGTTTCTCAATGTTTGATTTTCCAGCAACTCAAAGCTGAGTAAAAGAAGCCCGGTGGTTTACTTCATCTTTTGGAGGTCCCACAGTGGAAGTGGGAGAGCGTCTCTATGGATTTCATTGATGGTTTGCCTATATCAAGGAAGGGAAACACTAGTATTTGGGTTGTAGAAGATATACTTACTAAGAGCGCTCATTTCATTCCAATTAAGAGTAAGAGGATGACAACTTGGTTGGCAGCAATTTATGTTCGTGAGATAGTCCGTCTTCATGGAGTACCTTCCAGTATCGTAAATGATCATAACCTCATTTTCACCAGTGAATTTTGGAAGATCTTGTAAGAAGCATTAGGTACACAGTTGTGTTTGAGCACCACTTGTCACCCTCAGACTGATGGACAGACGGAAAGGGTGAATAGAGTTCTTGAGGATCTTTTAAGGCTGTGTATCCTAGACTTCGAAGGGACTTGGGAAGGGAATCTTCCTTTAGTAGAGTTCGCCTATAACAATAGTAACCAAGCTAGTATTGGCATGGCACCCTTCGAAGCATTATACGGACAACCGTGTAGATCACCGACTACTTGGATCAGATATGGTTAGAGAAACATCCGAGAAGGTTAATCTTATTAGACATCGAATGAAGATAGCTCGGGATAGGCAGAAGTCCTACGCAGACAAAAGAAGGACCAACATTGAATTTGTGGTGGGAGACATGGTTTTCATTAAGGTATCACCGTTAAGAAATGTGGTTCGCTTTGGATCTGTAGGGAAATAGGTACCAAGATTTGTAGGGCCATTTCCCATAACAGAAAGGATTGGCCGAATGGCCTGTAGAGTAAATCTACCAGAAAGTCTATCCGACATCCATGATGTTTTCCACGTTTCTCATTTGCGGAAGTGCTTGCATGATACCGCAGAAGTAGTTGAGCCGAGTATATTGGAGGAAGTAGAGGTGGAATGAGAGGCGACAGTTAGACGAGTTCCTACCCATATTCTTGGATCAGAAGTTAAGAAGCTACGCAATAGAGAAGTCAAGTTGATATAAGCTCAATGGGGAGACAACCAAGAGGATGCAACTTGGGAGACAGAGGACAAGATTCACGCTTAGTACCCTTTTTCTTTTCAAGGGTATGTTCTTAACTTCCTTTCCAAATCCTTTATTCATGCTTGTTTCTATCATTTAAGTATATCCTATCGATCAAATCTTCGACATTTAGGTAGGAATCCCATGGATGTAAACATGTGTTTGAGACATGTTATGTTTGATGGATGCAAGTGGATGCAAGTGTTTGCTAGTGGTTGCTCGTAGATGCATATACACACACATTAGGCACTAGATCGGCTCAATAACTCTCATATTGCATATGAATGTGTGTGCATTTTTCTTCTCTTTATGGATGGAAATGGATGTATCATCATATGGATGTTGCATTTGGATGAATGATTGTACACACGTATAGAACTTACATGTTATAAAAGGATTATTTGCACACATGGTGGATTCATTGTAATGACCTAAATCTTTTAGAAAATATTATTTTACAAGAAAATAGGTATCATTTTCACATACACATAAGTATTAGTTATATCCTTATGATATAAAAGTATCACTTTTGTATGCATAAGGATATCGGTTTTAAATTTCACTGAATGTTTACTGAATTTAATTGGAATTAGTGATGTTTTGGAATCTGTGTCCAAATATCAGTGTGTGCACCTGTGTACAACCAAGGCAACATCATAATCCCAGGATATATATATATATATATATATACACATGTATAGTACAACTTATGTATGTGAATATACTTATGTTATCTGAAATGATTTAAGTGCATAATGTTCGGATTGTTTGAAATAATACATGCACATGTATATGGCATAAACAAATGCACTGAGATAAAATAATGGGTTTCCATATTTAGAGAAGTGAAGGAATCATTGTTTTGGCATGACTTGTTTTGGAGGGAAAATAATTTTTAATGCTCTTCTTTTTCTCTGAAAAGTGATGCAGTTTTTACACCCGAGCATCTTAATTAAAATGAGGCAAAATTTGTGGAAAATTCTCACACATATGGCATGATCTGTTGAAGGGTAAAACTGACTTTCTATAACCTTTGAAACCTTAGAAAAATGATGTTATAAATAAGGGTAGCCGGGCAAAAATCAAACTTCCTAGTATAAACTAGTGAAATACATAAAATCAATTTTTAAAGGGAGAAGACAAGCTTGAGGATAAAGCAAGGGTATTCTGATTTTATTTTCTACCTTAGAAGAAGAGGATTTGGTGAGTATTCTCACTTAAAACATATGGCATTAAGTTCTGATTTCAAGAGGCAGCTAATATTTTTATATGCTTTTTTATTTGGATTTGATGTTTTGATTATTTCATTTGCTTTCTTATGACTGGAAAAATGTTACTGATTTTTATTTACAATAATTATTGAGTTTAGCATTATAGATCTAAAGTCATTTTTTAAACCTGTTCAGTTTTATGATCCTTTAAACACCTCTTTACTGATACCTTTAATCTGTATTAGAAATTTGGATATACAAAAGATATATATCTGTGGCAAATCTTCTGTGAAACATTTATATGAGCTGCAATATACTGATGTATAGGTGTTGAGGCTTTATAAGTAGTTGATTTAGAGAGCAATAGATTTTTTATGTGCTAATCTCTAATCAAGAATGCAACCATTGTGCCTTAGCTAGGTTTTAAGATTCACTTGAAACTAGTTGATGCATAGTGGCAAAATCTCTTAAAAATATTCCTAAAGCCATAAATTGATATCAGATGAATGTTCAGACACACACACATATATGTATACTGTCATGATTAAACAAGGATTTATTTCTGTAAAACCTCTGGATAATTGATTTTCTGGAATTTACGTGTTTGTATTGAATGGTTTATATTCTTGCCCAACTGATTATCTCTATTGTTTGGAGTAATCTCTCTGAAATCCATTGTATTCACAGTGAGTATAACTACGTTAGTTTACCTGGATTAGGTAGGTAATCACTAACAAATATAATTGAAGACTCAGTAATTTAACTAAGGACTATTTTGGTCAAGATACCGCGGGATGGCTTGCCTTGAGTTGCAAGTTTGGTACATGGCCTAATTTTGCTCTTGAGATCTTTGTGTAGTATTGTGAATTAGGTTACTACAATGTGCCCTAGTGATCCCTAATGCAGGTGAGGCCAGGGAACTTAAATAACTGAACATGCTAGGAAATAAGTATATAAGGAACTTGAGTTTTCCTGGAGAATTTCCTAGGGCAGTTATGGATACAAATCATGATGTTAACAGAGTGAATTAATCTGTTATGTTCTTATGTTTGATTGACTTTCATGTATTAATTTTGAATATTGATGATGCATGTTTTTATAAATATGTATATGTGCACTTGCACAAGGTTATTTATTAATATGGAAAAGAAGTGAGCATTTTAATAAAATCCCAATATGAAATCATATCATAGATTTTATCACTTTGTTTTAATTGGGATGCTCATACAAGACATTAGTCTGACCTTATTTTTCATGGCAAATGGGGTGTCTCATTTTATACTGAGGCAGCCTCTAATGCTTTTTCAGGTATTGATGGAGCTAAGTATATTTGGTTTAAGGAGTCTGCTGTTTTCTTGGATGATTAGCATGCTTGAGTAGGAAATAAGAGCCTTGAAATATGATATTCACATGAATCCCTGAGAGCTGTTTATGAATTAGTCTTGTAATTATTAAGTTAATATGTTTAAATTGTAGAATGCAAAATGTACGCTGATGACTGATTTGAAATAATATTTTAATTTGATCATTTTATGAACTGAAATGGAAATATATATATATATTAAATTATGGAGATTTACTGATATTATATGTATTACTCAATCTGGAGTCATTTTAGAAAAATATATCTTCAAATTATCAGCTGTGCAAGCACATGATTATCAGTGTTTGGTACACTCAGATTGAAAGTGATGGGCTCATGGTTTTCAGTTTAATAAAACCATTTGTAGATATCACTTTCGTAAGACCAAAAGTATCATTTTGAAATAGCATCATTTTGAAAGGATCACTTTTATATACTCATGGTATCATTCTAAAAGGTATTATTTTTGGCAAGTATCACTTCATAATGTGGGATCATTTCTTTTAAAGGCATTATTTTCTGAAGCAACTACAATATCATTTTCATATACACTGAAGTATCAATTTTTGAAAGCATTATTTTGTAGGCATATAGGTACCATTTTTACACACACACGAATATCAGTTCTGTCCTTAGGATATAAAAGTTTCATTTTATTAAGCTCATAGATATCAGTTTTGAAATATTTGTGTTTAACATTGATTTATACTGAGATCAATGGATCTCTTGCTTTCTTTCTACTCTGATTCAAAGCAAGAGGGATATATATATCTTCACACACACACACAAATATATATATATCATAATAATTTTTGTATGAACCGATATTTTTATATTGGTAAAAATTTTTGATCCTGGATGTTAATTTAGGAAAGAATGGCTCTGGCTTGAAACTTTAAAATAAGAAAACCATTTAAATTACATGCTTAAAAAAAACTCACCAGAAATGATAGGTAAAAGCAGGGTCATTCCATTGTGGTATCAGAGCTGTGTTAATTAAAGACACAGATAATATTTTATTATTAGATGATAGAATAATTTAATTAAAATTGTATGATTGTTTGCTTGTGTATGTGTTTGATTGCGATGAACATATGTGGGGAAATAATACCATATAGGAGTATGAATTTTAGCTAACCCAAAGATTTCTTTTACTAAAGAAACATGGCAGGAAGGGGAAGAGGAACACCCATGGTGAATATGCAAGAATTAGTGAATGCTTTAAGAGAAGGAATAGGGCATAGACCTGAGAATCCACATGAAGAGCTCTCCAAATTACTAAAGACTTATGCTCATTTGGTAGGCAAAAGCTTTGAAGGAACTGAAAGTGTAATGGAAATCCAAGTTTGGCTTAGAACATTGGAAAGGATTTTTGGAAACATGCAATTAGATGATCAAAGAAAGAGCCAAGTAGCTTCTAGACAGTTGAAAGGAGCAGCTTTGAGTTGGTGGGAGGTAATTATAGCTGGAAGAGCTGAAAATGATATTACTTGGAACCAATTCAGGGAACTGATTGAAGCAAGATTTGTGCCTGCATCTGCTAAGGCAGCTCTGCTTGAAGAATTTATAAGACTGAGGCAAGGGAATCTAAGTGTCACTGAGTACACTCAGAAATTTGAAGGACTATCAAAGTATGGAGCTATGTTAGTTGCTGATGAAGCATCTAACAATAGCAGGTACAATAAAGGACTAAATCCAGGGTTGAGTAGAGCTATGTCACCCCATGCTGATAAGACTTTTGATCAAGTCATAGATTTAGCCCTGAATTTTGAACAACATGATAAAGAAAGGGAAAAATTCAGAAATTTTAAGAACAAAAATAATAAGAAGGGTAAGGGAAAGTACCATCCTTATGAAAAGAAACAGGAAGAGGCTGGATGTAAGAAAACTAGTAAGGCCAAAACTAGTGAAAATAAGCAGAAAGTGGTGTGTCATAACTATGGCAAAGAGGGACATATTAAACCAAAGTGTCCAAAATTGAAGGGTGGAGCATTCAAGTGTTATACTTGTGGGAAAGAAGGCCATCTGAAGAGAAATTTCCCTGAGAAATAAACAGCAAGGCAAAGTGGCAACTTTAGCCACAAAAGGCAAATCCATAGTAGAGTCTAATGCAGAAAATCTTGGACAAATGGAAGGTATATTATTTATTTTCCAATTGCCTATGTCAGTAGTTTTTGATACAGGAGCAACACATTCTTTGATCTCCCATGAAATAGTTAAAACCCTGAAACTGAATTGCATTTTTCTAGAGAAACCATTACTTGTTAAAAGCTCTCTAGGAAGTTCTTGTGCCTTGGATATGATTTGTGTGGATGCAGAATTAATTATAGGAGGAAATGTTTTCGTTTCTAATTTATATGTCTTAAATTACCTATATATAGGTAGTATATTGGGTATGGATTGGTTAAAGCAATATAGGGCTATAATTAATTTAAAAACATCCACCATTTCACTCCAAAACAGCAAGAAACAAAGAATTACAGTTCTTTGTGAATCAGCTAAGGAAAGAAAGTTATTTCATGGGGTAGCTGATGAAATTTTTGAGTTTTCAATAGAACACATCCCCATAGTAAATGAATATTTGGAAGTTTTTGAGGAAGTTAAAGGTATCCCAAACAACAGGCCGGTGGAATTTCAAGTTAACTTAATCCCAGGAGCCTGCCCAGTGATTAAAAAGCCTATAAGAATGAGGCTAAGTGAACTTATAGAACTGAAGAAACAGCTAGAAGAGTTAGAAGAATTTTTTTTATAAGACCAAGCAATTCTTGTTGGGGTGCACCAGTGGTTTTTGTGAAGAAACAAGATGGTTCTTTAAGGTTGTGTATAGATTACAGGGAACTCAATAAATTAACCATAAAGAACAAATATCCTTTACCAAGAATTAATGATCTTTTTGATCAATTGATTGGGTCCATTCAACACTAGATATAGATTGTATGAATTTTTAGTAATGCCATTTGGACTGACTAATGCACCATCTTATTTTTTTGATTTAATGAATAGAACATTCAGAGATTATTTGGATATGTTTTTGCTAATTTTTATAGATGTTATTTTGATTTATTCCAAAACAGTAGAGGAGCATAAAAATCATTTGCATTTAGTTTTGAGCAGATTAAGGCAGAATAATTTAAAGGAAATTTTTTCTAAATGCACATTTTGGAAAGAAGAAGTGAATTTTCTGGGGCATGTTACTTCTGCACAAGGTATTTCAGTTAACCCCAATAAAGTAATAGCTATATAGACATGGTAAAGACCCAAGACAGTGAGTGAAGTTAGTTCATTCATGGGAATGGCTGGATATTATAGAAGATTTATTAAAGATTTTTCTAAGATCTCAGCACCACTGACTAATCTAACAAAGAAGAATCAAGCCTATGTTTCTGGGAAATGTGAAGAAGCTTTTGAATAATTAAAGGAAGCATTAGTGAATGCACCTGTCTTGAGAGTACCAAAAGGAAACCATGACTTAACAGTTTACACAGATGCATGTGGGTATGGTTTAGGAGCAGTGTTGATGCAAGAAGGTCAAGTAGTGGCATATGCATCAAGCCAATTGAAACCACATGAGACCAGGTGTGCAACACATGATTTAGAGTTAGTTGCAGTTATGTATGCCTTAAAGCTATGGAGACATTATTTGTTAGGAGCGAAATTTGAGCTCTACAAAGATCACAAATCTTTGAAGTATTTATTCTCACAAAAGGATTTGAATATGAGGCAACATAGGTGGGTGGAATTTTTAGCTGCATATGATTTTGAAATACTCTACACACCAGGAAAGCTAATAAGGTAGCTGATACTTTGAGTAGACAACATGCTAAAATAAGTTTGATGATGATAGAGGAATTTAAGAACTTAATGATACTCACTAATCTGGAAATAAAAAAGGATAATAGTATGCACAAGAAAACATAGGAAAATCAAGCATGATTACCTTGCGGTCTGACTTAGTTCCAAAGGTAGGAAACATGCAAAATGAAGATCCCATTATTTTAGAAAAAAAAAACTCTATTAGAAGCAGGATGAGAAGAGAAAAACCTGCATATTGATGAGAAGGGATATGTGAGATAAAAATTGAATTCGGGTACCTGGAAATTTAGAGTTAAAAGAAGAAATATTGAATGAATTCCATTGAAGTAAATACTCCATACACCCAGGAAACACCAAAATGTATCACAATCTTAAAAGGAATTATTGGTGAAAGGAATGAAAAGTGATGTAGCAAAATTTGTAGTTAAGTGTGTAGTTTGCCGACAGATAAAGGCAGAGGTTTATTGCAACCATTAAGTATACCTCAGTGGAAATGGGAGGATATCTCCATGGATTTTGTAGATGGTCTACCAAGATCAAGGAGAGGAAATACTAGAATATGGGTAGTGGTTGATAGGCTAACTAAGGTAGCACATTTTATACCAGTGAAGGAAGATAGAAATGCACCAAAATTGGCTCAAATATTCATGAAGGAAATAGTGAAATTACGTGGTATACCCAAGACCATTGTAAGTGATAGGGACACTATTTTACATCTAAGTTTTGGAGAAGTTTTCAGGAGGCTATGGGAAGTGAGCTCTGCATGAGCACGACTTACCATCCATAGTCAGATGGACAAACTGAAGTGATTAATAAAGTGCTTGAGGATTTATTAAGAGCATGTATTTAGATTTTGAGGGCAACTGGGAAGAACACCTCCACTTAGCTGAATTTACATAATAATAGTTATCAAAGCACTATAGGAATGGCAGTATTTGAAACTTTATATGGCAGGCCATGTTCATCTCCATTATGTTGGGTTGAAACTGGGGAAAGAGCAGTTTTAGGCCCTGAATATATAAGAGAAACAACTGAGAAGATTACACTGATAAGGAAAAGAATGGCAGCTGCACAAGATAGACAAAAGAAGTACGCAGATAAGAAAAGAAGGCTAGTTGAATACTAGGTAGGGGGCTTTGTTTTCATTAAGATTTCACCCATGAAAAATGTGTTAAGATTTGGGAAATAAGGAAAACTGATACCTAGATACATTGGACCATACAAAATTCTGGAAAGAACTGGTTCTCTGGCTTATAAATTGGAACTCCCTAAAGATATGCAAGGGATACATAATTTTTTCATGTATCACAATTGAGGAGATGAGTTCATGATAAGAATGATATTTTAGAAACCACATCCCAAATTCAAGTGAAGACAAATTTGGTTTATGAAAAAGAGCCAGTGGGAATCTTAGCTAAAGATGTAAAGAAACCGAGAAATAAAACCCTGAAGCTTGTGAAAGTGCAGTGGAGTATTAATCCAAAAGATTGCACATGGGAATTAGAAGACAAGATTAGGATGAATTATCCTAAGCTGTTTGCAAGTTAAAAGTAACTTCATTTTTGAAATCACCTCATAAGTGTATATCTTATGTTTGTTTAGCCAGTTTAAATGACTGGATGCATGTCTGCTTGCAATTTCTGAGTTGTTGAAAATTTTATTCAATTATGAAGAAAATTGTGAGGACACAATTTCTAAAAGGTGGGGTATTTGTAATGACCCAAAATTTTTAGAAAATATTATTTTACAAGCAGATAGGTATAATTTTCACATACACATGAGTATCAGTTCTATCCTTATGATATAAAAATATCACTTTTGTATGCATATGGATATCAGATTTAAATTTCACTGAATGTTTACTAAATTTAATTGGAATTAGTGATGTTTTGGAATCTGTGTGCAAATATGAGTGTGTGCTCACATGTATACGACCAAGGCAACATCATAATCCCAGGATATATATATATATATATATATATATATATATATATATATACACACACACATGTATAATACAGCTCATGTATGTGAATATACTTATGTTATCTGAAATGATTTTAGTGCATAATGTTAGGACTGTTTGAAATAATACATGCACATGTATATGGCATAAACAAATGCATTGAGATAAAACAATAGGTTTCCAGATTTAGAAAAGGGAAGGAATCATTGTTTTGGCATGACTTGTTTTGGGGGGAAAATAATTTCTACTGCTCTTCTTTTTCTCTGAAAAGTGAAGAAGTTTTTACACCCGAGCATTTTAAATAAAATGAGGCAAAATTATGTGGAAAATACTCACACATATGGCATGATTTGTTGAAAGGTAAAATTGACTTTCTATAACCTTTGAAACCCTAGAAAACTGATGTTATAAATAAGGGTGGCCGGGAAAAAAAATCAAACTACCTAGTATAAACCACCGAAATACATAAAATCTATTTTCAAAGGGAGAAGGGAAGCTTGAGGATAAATCAAGGGTTTTCTTATTTTATTTTCTAGCTTAGAATAAGGGGATTTGGTGAGTATTCTCACTTATAACATATGGCATTAAGTCCTGATTTCAAGAGGCAGCAAATAGTTTTATATGCTCATTTTATTTGGATTTGATCTTTTGATTATTTCATCTGCTTTCTTATGATTGGAAAAATGTTGCTGATTTTTTACTTACAATCATTATTGAGTTTAGCATTATGGATCTAAAGTCAGTATTTAAACATGTTCAGTTTTATGATCCTTTAAACACCTCTTTACTGACACCTTTAATCTATACTGGAAATTTGGATATATAAAATATATATTAATGGCAAATCTTCTATGAAACATTTATATGAGCTGCAATATACTAATGTACAGGTGCTGAGGCTCTATAAGTAGTTGATTTAGAGAGCAATAGAATTTTTATGTACTGAACCCTAATCAAGAATGCAACCATTGTGCCTCAGCTAGGTTTTAAGATTCACATGAAACCAGTTGATGCATAGTGGCAAAATCTCTTAAAAATATTCCTAAAGCCATAGATTGATATCAGATGAATGCTCAGACATATATATATATATATTGTCATGATTAAACAAGCTTTTATTTCAGTAAAACCTCTGGATAAATGGTTTTCTGGAATTTACGTGTTTGTATTGAATGGTTTATATTCTTGCCCAACTGATTGTCTCTATTGTTTGGAGTAATCTCTCTGAAATCCATGGTATTCACAGTGAGTCTAACTATGTTAATTTACCTGGATTAGGTAGGTAGTCACCGAAAAATATAAGTGAACACTTAGTAATTTAACTAAGGACTAATTTGGTCAAGACACCGCGGGATGGCTTGCCTTGAGTTGCAAGTTTAGTACATGGCCTAATTTTGGTCCTGAGATCTTTGTGTAGTAGTGTGAATTAGATTACTACAATGTGCCGCAGTGATCCCTAATGCAGGTGAGGCTAGGGAACTTAAATAACTGAAAATGCTAGGAAAGAAGTATATAAGGAACTTGAGTTTTCCTAGAGGATTTCCTAGGGCAGTTATGGATATAGATCGTGATGTTAACAGAGTGAATTTATATGTTATGTTCTTATGTTTGACTGACTTGCATGTATTAATTTTGAATATTGATGATGAATGTTTTTATAAATCAGTGTATTACATAAGGTTATTTATTAACATGGAAAAGAAGTGAGCATTTTAATAAAATTCCTTTATGAAATCATATCATAGATTTTATCACTATGTTTTAATTGGGATGCTCATACTAGATATTAGTCTGACCTTATTTTCTCTTGGCAAATGGGGTGTCTCATTTTATACTGAGGCAACCTCTAATGCTTTTTCAGGTACTGATGGAGCTAAGTAGATTTGGTTTAAGGAGTCTGCTGTTTTCTTGGATGATTAGCATGCTTGAGTAGGAAATAAGAGCCTTGAAATATGATATTTGCATGAATCCCTGAGAGCAGTTTATGAATTAGTCTTCTAATTATTAAGCTAATATGTTTAAATTGTAGATGAATGCAATGCAAAATGTATGCAGATGACCGATTTGAAGTAATATTTTAATTTGATCATTTTATGAATTGAAATGGATATATATATATATATATTGAATTATGGAGATTTACTGATATTATATGTATTAATCAATCTGGAGTCATTTTAGAAAAATATATCTTCAAATTATCAGTTGTGCAAGCACATGATTATCAGTTTTTGGTACACTCAGACTGAAAGTATCACTTTTATGGGCTCATGGTTTTCAATTTAGCAAAACCATTTGTAGATATCACTTTCATAAGACCAAAAGTATCATTTTGAAATAACATCATTTTGAAAGGATCACTTTTATATGCTCAGATTATCATTTTGAATGGTACCATTTTTCGCAAGTATCATATCTTCATAATGTTAGGGGTCATTTCTTTTGAAGGCACTATTTTCTGAAGCAACAACAGTATCATTTTCATATACACTGAAGTATCAGTTTTTGATAGCATTATTTTTTAGGCATATAGGTATCATTTTTACACACACATGAGTACCAGTTCTAACCCTAAGATATAAAAGTATCATTTTACTAAGCACATGGATATCAGTTTTGAAATATCTGTGTTTAACATTAATTTATACTGAGATCAATGGATCTCTTTCATTCTTTCTACTCTAATTCAAAGCAAGAGGGATATATATATCTTCATATATATATATATATATATATCACATAATAATTTCTGTATGAAACGATATTTTTATATTGGTAAAACTTTTGGATCCTGGATGTTAATTTAGGAAAGAATGGCTTTGGCTTGAAACTTTAAAACAAGAGAACCATTAAAATTACATGCTTAAAAAAACTCACCAGAAATGATAGGTAAAAGCAGGGTCATTCCATTCATGGCACTAATATACATTGCATTAAGGAGGCCGACTGAATCAGTAGACCGCTTGATCTTTCGCATTAGCATAAGGACATATACACACACCTTTGCATATGTTCATATAAGCATTAGAAATCTTCTATGGATAATGGATGCCCGTGATTGGAGAAGTAGATGCTGCCTCTGCTCAGATTAAATCAAGTCTTTTCTTCTTCAACAATCAACTAGAGTCATTCAAGTTTAGAGATCTGTGATTCAACATCAACAATCCCTTTTCTTTTTTTCTAGATCCAATCAGGGTGAGTCTATGTTAATTTTAGATCTAAATAATTGAAAGTTAATCTTGACATGACTATAACTTGGATCTAAGCCTGTGACTAATGGAATCATATCAGATCTGCTATAACCGGTGTATTTATGTTATTCTGAGATGACTATGAACTAAATCTAAGCTGATACATATTTATCATGTCAGATCTACAATTGTTAGTTGATCTAATTCATTGTTTGGATCTTGTCAGCCTGTTTATGATGTCCCTATTATGTTAGAGTCAGTTCTATTGTCATATGTTCAACAGATCTGTTCCTATATGCCTATCTTTTCATTATGCCACTATATGTTTATGCCTATTTCTTCCATTATATGCCAATCTTGTTAGTATGATCATTTCTGTCCTCTTCCCTTCATTTTTACCCTTTTATTTTTATAGTCAGGCTACCTTCGAGCCTAGGCGTGCCACTGAAATATGCGAACGTGTTAAAATTGGGAACGAGGGGAAAACGGTAAAATTTGGGCATAACTTGTAATTGGAAATTTGGGCATAATTTGAATGAAATATATGAATATGAATTTGGGGGCATATGGTTATTATGAACATAACTTGGGAAAGGGGCATGAAAACCTATAATGACATAGGAATAATTGGTTAATAATGAAAATGCCTAGAATTACAGTAATTAGAAACTGTAACTGTGCCTAGACACGAGGGTAAATTACACCTGTGGTGGAAATCTACCCGGAAACACCCGGCATATCCAACGACCACAAGTGGTGAATCTAATGTGAGGGGCCTAAGTGCAAAAACAAAAGATGAGCTAAACATGAGGTTAACCAGACTTGTGGAAGAAGTCTTCCCGGGACCGCCCGGCATATCCAGCATCCACAAGTTGTAAGTTTAATGTGGGAGGTCAAGTACACTATAACCATAAATGAATATGGTAATAAACTTGAATACTTAACCTAGTTGAATCCATAGGGATTGTATATGTTAACTTGAGTAGGGGTTAAGTAAAATTGTATGAAACAGTGGGAGGGTTAAGTATATCTTGGGTTGGTGGGTAATATTTATATATAGGCCCACAAACTCAACCTGTAGGGTTATGCAATCTTTTACTCTGGTATGGTATAACCTGTGAAAAACCTAGTTGGGATGCAAGCGTAGGGGGAATCTTGTATCATCTTCTGTGTGGGACTCGTTTCAGTCAGTAACCCATATATAGGTATCAAACGAGTACTCCGAACTAGGTCGAAGTCGGGGGACGCTTACTGGGCTGATTTTAAGGGATCCAAACGAAGGGGTGGTGTGCACGGCGCGTTCTGACGGGGTCATATGCATGCATGGGTCCGGCAGAGGAGGTAAAGACGCCGTGACATCAGTATATATGGTTATGCACATCCTGAAAACGAAGGGTTACCACTTTAGGAAGTGATACTTCCTACTGTGGGGCCAGCACATGGTATCTACGGAGTAAGGAGGCGATCGATTGGGGTAGTAATTAGGGTACATCTAGACTCTATTATGTTTAGGAGTCCGTTATTATCCTTAGGGGTAACTCTGGTATGTTGGGCTACCTGTTGATTGTATGGGGTCAAAACCTCTCACTAGAAGTATGCCTAAGTCTACCATCTTATAGTTGTTGGGATCATCTCATTTTGGTTATATTAGTATTGGTGCAGAGAGAAAGGGAAAGTACTAGAGAAGCACAATATACTCTATCATGTTATTCCTATTTACCTTGCCATACCTGCCTTTTTATGATGTTATCTCTCTTATCCGCTTGATATGCCTATCATGATACTTTTACTTATTTATATGCTAAAAGTAACTGGACTCGCCAGACTTTATGTCTGACCTATTTTTTTTCCTCTTCTTTCTCTTCCGATTCCTCCCCAAGTTCTCAGGGTGGGAATACTCAAGCTTGATCAAGGCTTCGCTTTCATCTTTCTTGGAGCTATTTTAGATTTATGACTTTATTTCATATCTCTATACTATGGCTATGTTTTGAGGATTATGCTTCTTTTATTATTGTATTCTGATGTTTTAAGTACAAGACAGAAGTTTTAATGATGTACTGGGTTTTATGCATTTCAGGCATATGATGTAACCATGTTTCGAACTATGGTGTTTTCTGCTTAATAAAATTTTAAATTCCGCTGCTACTTTATATCTGTCTTGTAATGTTTCTGTTTACTTATAACGCTTCAAGAAACTTAATGCATTCTATTAATGAGTGACATTGACGGACGTGGGGTGTCACATTAACTATGCGACCTACCCGATTTTATACCATTTCCCGGTTTCAAGGCTTGAGGTAATGATTACTTACCTTTTATTGATAGCACAATCACTTTGAATGCCACATTGTCAGATCCGTTAATTACTAATTGATTTGCACAAAGATAATCTAGATATTATGCCAAGAGAATAAATTCTCTGCTACCAGATGTTTATTTGTACAGACTAACATATGCGATCATTGGAAATACTTTGTCAGGAATTAAACCGAAGGCACAATTTCCATTAATCCATCTTAGGCAATTTCTACCTTGGATTAATAGAAAAATCCCTTGCACTTTACTCTGTCTTTAATTGTCTTCATATAATCTGATTCGCACCACTACTGCCAATACAGAGTGGTTCTTGGATAATAATCCAACCGGTCTCTCTATATTGACAATGATATTGGCCAATACTCCGATAGTCGGTTATTTAACTATCGAAGAAAAACAAACATTCATCCAAAGCATCAAACAATCACTGGGCCCCTTAATTAACATTTCATTAGTTAAATCACTTCTCCATTTCCTTATCACTATTTTTTAACTCAATATTTTCGACAATCCTCTTGGCCTCTTTTGCTCTTTGGAAAACATTTTCATATATCACCTTCTTTTATTTTCTAAACTTTGAAAATATTTTCTATTTATAATTGGAAAACATTCCAATTACTTATCTCTTTTCCGAACTCGTTTATTTCTATACTTGAGAAATATTTATTTTTATATTTCCAAAATTCCACTTACTTGGGTTAAAATGAATGTTGTGTAAAACATCGTTACAACCACCCAAAATACTGTATTCAACTACATCTTATCTAAACATTGATCTTCAGGACTGAATCTTTCTATTTATCGATTAATAATGAAATCAATCAAGTTGGGGTATAACTACCTCTCAGACCTTGACTGAATACCATTCTTAACTTCAAAGGGGCAAGACTACTTATCTCGAATAATCAACATCATATAAGACCAATTAAACATGTATACGTTTCTCTTTCTATTCTTACCAGATTTGAATTTGTAGATTTTCTTTTTGTTTATAATATTCTATGTTAAGTTTGTTTCCTTATCGAATTCTTTATATATTGATATATTGATTACTAATTATCAAATTTTCGTAAAAATATTCTAACTCATTAAATTTTCAGAAAATTTCACCAGCACCTCCTTTTACGACTCAATAGATCAAACCCCAACTCACCTCTTTGGGTCCTTTCCATTCAAAAAGAAAATCAAAAAGTCAAGAGGCTTGCCTAATAGGCTCATAAAATCTCATATGGAATTTAAACGTGTACCTTTTTTTCGGACACTCAAATTATAACCTTCATTCTCTTCATTCCATACCTATTCCACATATATACATCCATTCCCAATTTATTCCAACTCAATCCAATCATTTTTAATTCAATTCGCTAATTAATTCTCTGATTAGCTCCTTTGCATATTCCACTTTTTAATTGAACATATCACGTTCATACACAAATTTAGTTTGCTTATAAACCAATCGAAATCCATTTTCAATTCAAGTTTCATATTCGATTTCAAATATGAATTCATCAAATCCAATTCACTTATCCAGAGTCCAATTTCGATTCAAAATTCCATTAACTAATTATTCTTCAAATTAGTTAATTCTATTCAATAATTAAAATTCTATTTTTTGTTTGAAAAATCAATCCATTTACTCCACTCGAGTTCATATTTATTTTATAACTCAAATCTGAATTTTTCTAGTGGAAATCTAATTTTTATTTACTTAAAATCATTTTATTTTATTAAATAAACTGTTATGGTTTTTAAACGATTGTGACGCTGTTTTTTTGAAGATTTGATTTTGACATAACTCAAAATCTATAAGAAAAAATCCAAAATTTTCTCTTCCATTAGAAAACTATTATTTAATCGGTCCTGACAATTTTTATTTCAAAGAATTCTGACTGAAATTGAGTTATATATACTCAATTGATGTTCGAAACGTCAAATTACGAACAACCGTGCTACGACGAGTTCATTTTAATTATATTTAAATATAAACATTAAACTTCAGTTATTATAAAAATTCTGATTCCATTTCTTAAATATTAAATATAAATTAAACTATTTTACCAAATCTAACTTAATAATTCGATCATTCATAATCAACGACTATTTCATTACTCAGTTATAAATCCAATCACAGCTCCATTTTTATTATTAACTTCCCATTCCGCTAGAAGTAATTTATTTTGTAAAATTCGATATAATCAAATTTCAAATATAAATCCATTGGACTTTTCTCGATTCAATTTATATTCCAAATTCCAGAATAAAATTTATTGTTTCCTTTTCGAATGATTCTTTTAAATTCATACTTGAATTTATAATTTCAAATTATCCCATGATAATTATCCCACTTTATTTATAAACATCGTTTATAAATTTACTTCCTTGTTTTATACGTTAAAACAAGTTCCATTACAAAATCTATTTGAATCCGATTATTATTTTGGAATATTTTATTTTTATAACTTACATATATAATTATATAATCTATTTTCAAATTTAATTTCAATTTCAATTTAATACAATTTAAATATTCTTTCTGGACATAATTTATTTTTATAAATTCGACATAGTTGAATTCAAATTATAAATCTGCATGGATTTATTTTAATTCAATTTACATTCCAAACATCGGAATAGATTTCATCATTTCGTTTTGAAAATAATTTCAATTCCCCCTTTTAAATTCACATTTGAATTTACATTTCCCAAATTATCAAATGATAATTTATTTCACTTCATTTATAAACATCGTTTATAAATGAACTAAATGTTTTAATTATTCAAACACTTTACAATTTCCTAGCACATTCGAAATTCAAATTCTATTTTAGAGAAATAGATTTTCCCTTTTAAATCTCAAAATTCCTTTTCACGAAATTTTTATATATCAATATTTAGGGCCAGTGATATTCAAACATCCAAAATATCCAATTATAAATCATTGGTTTTCTAACACATCATATATGATAATATGTATGGAAACAAACCATAATAAATTTTGAGGAATCCAGTTGGATCCCTCCAACCTGTTTTCCTGCATCCACAGATGTTAGCCAACATAAACAATACCCATCCTGCTTCAAGGCGTGATATCGCGGTATAAAGGTCATCCATCATAATATATTGTGGGGCGCATAGGGTCGTCCGCTATTGATATTGCGGGCGTCCGCTAACGGTACTGCGGGAAATATCCAACAACCAATATATGTATATATAATAGCCACAAACACCAAGCCTAAATATAACTAGTATATAATAACTACAAAAATATTTAAATGCATCCAAACAACCAACAACCAACATATAACATTATATTAAATAAATACTCATTTATAATAAAATTATAAACGAACTAGAGAATGGGTTTACTCACCTTGTTTTTATTCACTGAAATAGTGATTTATTCCCAATTAAATTAAACAAGTGTTTATTTTAATCAAAAATCCCTACTGGCTTTATATCACGCCAATCTAATTCGACTACCTAGCCTTCTTCCATATGAATTGATCGTAATTTCGTATCAATTGTATTTTACACAACATTAAAGTTTTATTTCAACTGGCATAATTTAAATATTATTAGTTAACCAATAATTAATAATTACCTTTACTTAAATTAATTATATACATTATCCACGATTTAATCCTCTTCTTCTTCCAATCACCCCAGCAACACCATTTCAATGCCTAAAAAAAAAAATCATTTTTAACTCCCTCAAATTTACAGACCCTTTACCATCACACCTTCTCATCACCCATTTAAAATCACAAAATCCAAAATCCTAAATCTTACTGCCGAACCCTAAGTCCGTCCACTCCAGTCAGTCTCCATATCCATTTCAACCCAGATCACGCCAGTAAATCCACTCCAAAATACCACACTGCCGCTTTAGCGTCAGCTTCTCCTAATCAACTTCAAAAGAAGACGAACACTTACAGTTAATCATTAGCTACTCACATACTCGTACACACCCAAATCCCTACTACAAACTTTTGCAAAAAAAACTACAAACTCACCTTAAACGTGGATGCTCCTCCGCTTGGTTCTGTGCCTCCATCCCCCTTCAACTACCCTGTCCAACCTGACCTTGAAATATATCTATTGATCGTGACCTCGAGTCGAGCCTGTAGCTTGCAAAAGGCTATGATATAAAAATGCACGCAATCCCACCTAACTTCCCCAATCTGCACGCGCTGCCACCATTAACCCAACTCCATACTCCGTTCAACTGTCGAAGACCCAAAACCCCCCAAAACTCAATCGTGATCCAACCTTGTTTCTCCTTTTCCCTTAAATTGAATCGTGACTAATTTAAACGTTAGCCGAATAGGGATTCAAGGTTTTTTTATTTTCTTTTCATAATGGAACCGGTGAATCGATTTTCGATTCAACTAGAGAAGAAACGAAGAAAGAAAAGGCTATGATATATTTCCTCCGCTTTGAGAGATGAGAAAAAAGAAGGCGATGGCTTTATTTACTTACTGGTTTAGAAATGAAAAATATCGAAGGCCATAACTTGAATTTGTTTCCGGTTTTAGAATGGGGAAAGAGATTACGAAGGCAATGGGTTTATTTATAGATGAAGAATAAAAGGATAGAAACAACGTCTATATTCAAACGGTACAGGTAGGTTAGATATGCAGCGATAGGGAGGTTCGCAGTGTACACTTATTGGGTAGCTTAGGGTAGAAGACTTTTTTTGTTTAATTTTAAAACCGATATTACTTTATTTAATTTAAATTATCACGTAGTTTCGAACCCCTATTTGAGTGCAACAAACGACATTCCTAGGGTTATACCACTATTTTGAACACACTGAAATAGTTTTCAAAGCCTCATTCGATCGTATGGAGAAGATATTAATTTAAATCAATAATATAGATTAAATCCAAAACAATTAACTTCTCGATGATAAATTATTATTGTTATTATCCTTTATATTCAAATTGAATTTATATTGATCATCTGCATTATTTTGATTTAGTTTTATTTTCGAATTCAATTGTTCTTGTTTTCGAATTACAATAATTAGATATACTCGAAATTAAATCGTATTCGATTAATAAATCGATAAATTCCATATAAAACCCATTTATATTATCAACTCAACATTTAAAACGATATTAAATGTTTAAAATAAATCAACTAGAAATCCGGGTCATTACAATAATAGTAACTAAAACAAGATTGTTGTCATCAAGACCATCATCACCATCATCTCAGCCCTTTTTGATGATGACAATCTTTATTTACGAAATATACTTACCCGACGCCTTGATTCTTCAATTACCCCTCCTAACTCAAATAACTCCTCCCGAAGATGTTACCTCCTCCTTAATCTAAGCCTATTCTAACCTATTTTATAATTCTCTTTGTCATAAACAAAAACTAAGAGTAACTTATAATATCTCTAGTACTCCCTTTAAACTATGTCTAACCTATACATTGTCCCTTAGACTAATATTATAAGACTTAATAAGAATTATAGTAACAGAATTTAAATATGTATCTACTATTAGTATCCTATTTTAACACATATACCTAACCAGACTACTTAATCAACACGTAATGAATATTTTCAAATACATATATTTTATCTACTAAGTGTTTTTGACAATGGGTGATTTGTGAATTGGACAATTTCAATAATGAAGACAAAAATTTCCATTTTGTTCAATCACATCTCGATTTCTATTAAAACATGCTTCGCCAACGCATAATACTTGATCATCTTCTTCCATCCGAACGTCTTGTCCTTCTTCGTCTTATTATTCTTATTCTTCTACTTCTTCTTCGTCAACACTCATATGATGAATTTGGATAGTAGACGAATCGTCTTAGATAACGATTGTGTTAGAATGATTATCCATTAAGAATTTCTATAGATTCCTAATTATTTTTCCTTGTTTCCCTTGTTCCTTGGCCACTCGTAGTTGCATTTGTTGTGTTTCAACAAGTGTTTGTAGAGAATCCTTCACGGATTCTTCCATTTTGATCGCATGTGCAAGTGTAATACATTGAAATGGTCTTTGAGGGGGCAGAGGGAAGGAGAAATTGTTGTTTCGATTGTATTGGATGAGGAAGCTATTAAATTTTCTTATATTTAGAAGTTTAATAAGTATATAAACTAATTTTGGAGGGAAATCTATTTTTCAGTTATTCTTATTTTTATTTTTATTTTTAGTATATATAGTAATATATCTAGTTATTATATTTTAATTAATGAACAAATACCTAATTCTCTTCTTAATTTAGTAAATGTTGCTTCATTTAAGGGTTTAGTTAAAATTTATGCAAGTTGATTCTCAGTTTTACTGAATTCTAGTGAAATATTTTCTTTACTTATATAATCTCTTAGAAAATGATGTATAACACCAATTTATTTAGCTCTAATATGAAGAGTAGGATTTTTAGATAAATTTATTGCACTAGTATTATCATAATAAATTGTTGATTTAGTTATGCTTAGTCCAAAATCTTTTAGAAATTATTGTAAATAAATTATTTGGGAACAAGCCAAGGCAGCATAGATATATTCTGCTTTGATTATTGATAAGGATATGATATTTTGCTTTCTACAAAACTTGGAAACCAGAGAATGCCCTAAAAAGCAACAAGTTCCACTTGTACTTTTTCGGTCTGATTTACAACCAACATAGTCGGCATCACGACATGAAACTAAATTAAATGGATCATTTTTAGGGTAAAATAAACCAAAGTTTGATGTTTGTTTAACATATCTTAGAATATGTTTTATAGATTTAAGTAAGTTTCCTTAGGTTGAGATTGATACTTTTGTACAAAGAAAGACACGATGCATTATATTTGATCTACTTGCAATTATATATAGTAATGAACCAATCATCCCTCTATATAATTTTTGATCTTTTCCTTTTGAAAGTCGTCTTTGCTTATAGCTTAATTTGTTGCCATAGGAGCGGGTTTTCCACTGGCATTAGTCATATTAAATTTATTAATTAAATACCGATCATATTTTTTTGACTAATAAAAATACCGTTATCTAACTGTTTTATTTGTAATCCTAAAAAGAAAGTGAGTTCTCCCATATGACTCATTTCAAATTCTTTTACCATAATCTCAAAAAATTCTTGATTTATATCATTATTTTGTTGACCCAAAAAATAATATCATCTACATAGATTTGTACTAATTGAATATCATTTTTATTTCTTTTAATAAAAAGGGTATTATCCACTTTACCAATTTCAAATTCAAATTGTAATAAATAAGATCTCAATCTATTATATCAGGCTCTAGGAAGGTGTTTTAGACCTATTGAGCTTTCTTTAATTTATAAAAATGATTTGGATATTTTTAATCTTCAAATAAGGGTTTGCTCAACATAAACATCTTCTTTAATAATACCATTTAAAAATACACTTTTTACATCCATTTGAAATAATTTGAAATTATTACAATTAGTGAAAGCAAGTAGAACTCTTACAGCTTCGAATCTTGCTACAACTGCAAAGGTTTCATCAAAATTTATCCCTTCTTCTTGACAATAACCTTGCACGACTAATTGAGCTTTATTTCTAACAACCTCACCTATTTCATTCATTTATTTGTATAAACCTATTTAGTTCCTATTGTAGTTTTATCCTTGGGTCTAGGAACAAATTTCCATACATTATTTCTGGTAAATTTGTAACAGCACGGATTTTTCGATCATTTGAATTTGAATATTTAAATCTATTTTAAATATTATATTTGAAATATTAATGGATTTTTTTATAAAGAATTCGTTTATTAAATGACGATTGAACGTATTAATTTATATTAAATTTAAGGTGAACTTGTAACGTCATAGTAGTTCGTAATATTAATTTTTGAACTTCAATTGAATATACATAATCAATTATATGTTGGAATTATGTGAAACGAGAAATGTTAGAATCTATTAGATAATAACTTTCTAATAAAAGAGAAAATTCCATATTTTATCTTATATATTGTAAGTTATGTCCAAATCAAATTTTAAAATAGTCGCTATGGAAATCGTCTATAAACGATAAAGTTTATTTAATAAATTTAAAAGGGATTTTTTTATATATATAATTTGGATGTCTATTAACTCAAAATTGTTAATATTGAGTTATAATACCATACTGGTTTACAATTAGAGTGATATGTTTTTTTATTTGGATATTTAAGACAATAGTAATTTATTATTACTAATTTAAATGCTTGGAAATTTGATTATATGTTATTGATATTATATAAGCCTTAAAAATAGCTATTTTTCAAACGACCTCCATTTTTGACTAAACTAATTTTATTGTAATACATATTGTTAACGGCAAAAAATGTCGTAAACACCAAAGATTCCAATTACTAGGAGTAATTAATTCGATCATATATACGAGAGCAGAAAGCGGTAAATAACACAAGAGATTTATAGTGGTTCGGCCTCGTGAGAGGCCTACGTCCACTTTGAAGCGTTGTTGGAATATTATTGATCACAAAAGATTACAAGGTTGAGCCCATCACATGACATCTCATTACACTTGCTTGTAGGCTAGGTGATGTCATCATTATCATATATGATGTCATAATTGGCATATATTGCGGAATATAGGAAAAAGACACTTTTTCCCTTCTTCTTCCTCAAAGTGGAGATGCCATTAATGGAGCTCTCATGAAGTCTCAAGGTCACAAAATCCAACCACTTTGAAGTGCGAGGCTATGGGTATTTATAGGACAAGGATTAGGTAGGAATAGGTGGGAGTAAGTAGGAGTAGGTGAAAATGGAATCCACACCCAGAAATTCGCACCTCATGGGGGGGTGCAAAAGTCTGACCTGTAAGGGTGCGAATTTCGCACCCCAGGGTACAAATTTCGCACCCCTGCGGGGTGCGAATTTCGCACCTGGCTGGGTGTGAATTTTGCACCTGGTTGGGTGTGAATTCCGCATCCTGCTGGGAGAGAATTTTGCACCTGGCGGGGTGCATATTTTGCACCCGGCAGGGTGCAAATTTCGCATCCCTTTGGGGTGCGAAATTCACACCCCGAAGGGTATGAAGGTCGCCTTATGGGGGGTGTGAAGGCCCTGGGCATAGGCGCTCTGGTGGCTTGCGGTTCGGGTTTACTGTTCGGACTACGAGGCTGTTTGTTGGCGCGATCCCCCTTCAACCTATTTCTTTTGCTCCTAGACATCCTCCTGGCCCTGACTCCATGCGATGCGCTGAGTTGGGCATGTCCTGTGTAATTTTGGGAACCGGACCAAAAGGTCGGTTAACATTTGCACCTCAAAGTACGTCTTGTCTTGACATGATGTGCTTTGAATTGGTTAAGAGAGTGGTCCGGTTGTCGACTTGTCCTGTTAAAGAAGCACATATGTTAGCTGTAGGGCTCGTTCGCTGCGGACTTGTGAGCGAGCTGGTGTCCGTGCGGCGACGTGCCCACGTTGTCAACTATTTGTAATGCGCCGCCTCCGTGTGTTTGCGGCGGTCAGTATATGCATGGAATACGTGTACGTGAGAGCGTGGTGTGGTGCTTTGGGCCTAGATATACGAGATAAATTTGTCTCTCCCCTTTTCTCTTTTTTTTGTCTCGAACCCCTGAACCATAGAGGTTCAGAATCTTAAACCCTGAGGATTAGAAATTTTGAACCCTGCAGGTTCGAAATTCCGAACCCTGGGGGCTTGAAATTTCGAACCCACGGGTTCGAGATTTGGGAAGACCAAGGGACTTTTCCCTTTCTATTATAAATAGCCCCCTCCTCATTTCCTTCTGTTAGACCAAAAAGTGGTTCTAACACCCAAATTGATTAAAAGCAGAATGAAATGAAATCAAAAATAAAAATGAACACACAGGATTTATAGTGGTTCGGCGAAGAAATGCCTACGTCCACTTGTCTTTCACTATTTTCTCTGATTTAGTTGCAAGTACAATGAAATATTCACTTGATTTCTCTCACAACTCACTTCCAATCACTCAATTGTCTGAAAGCAAATAATGAAAGAAGATTTGGATTTTCCGAGATTGCTGGAATTCGGGTTATGAATGTGGTTGAACTCTCAAAGTGCTAGAAAAAAGATCCTTTTCTTTGTCTCCCGACGGGGTATTTATAGGTGAGAATTTGCTCAGAATCCGATCCAGATCGGAGCCACGCGTCATCCATCCCATCAGCTTCGGGTTCGGATGAATTACTATGTTGACAACGCATCAGAGTAGTGGACGTTGAGGGTAGGAACTGGTCACTGCCGATCCGGATTACCAGGCGCTCATGCAGGAGAGTGACATGGAAGACAAGCTCGGGTCGGAGGGGTATGTATAAGGGGTTCGGATCGGGGTACCCGATCCGACCCGGATTGACTTGGAACCAATTCTCTCTTCTCTTTATTCTGCTCCGCTCCGCTCCGATCTATCTCCGTAGCAATCAAGTGGCTTTTCGATCCAATTGGGAGTATATTGCCCTCCGATCCGAACGGCTGCGCCTTTCCGATTTCCACAATAATAGTTCACCGATCCGAATAGAAAACATTCCGATCCGAACCGATGCGCCGCTCCGATCCGACCTGCTTCAGTACTTCCCAAGTTTTTCAAGTTCTTCAAAATTTTACATCTTGACTTTATGTTGCCCAGTTCACAAAGTGGGCTAACACTTTGCCCCCTCAAAAGATGCTTCTATTGGAGACGGAGCATGCTTTGACTATCAATGCATAGCGCTCTTCGAGGTAATTTCTCTTTTGATTTTTCTTATGTTTTCCTCTTTTTCTTCAAATTTCAATTCAGTTCGTTGCTGAGCTAAAGGACTCGGTTTGGTTTCCGATCCGAACAGACCCCTTTTCCTTTCTATTTTCCACTGGACTATTGGGCCAAGCTTCGCTTCTGGGCTGTCCATCCGATCCGAACGGGGGTTCTTCTATTGGGCTGCCTATCCGAATGGGGAGACGAATGGATACCCTACTCCTCTATATAAACCGATTCTTCATCCCTCTCTCATTCTTACTGTTTTACTCCCGAGTTCTGCAAAGCGAGAAAGAAAAATCTAACTCCCGAAGCATCAAAGTTTCTTTTAATTCTCAACGTAACTTCATTGGTAGGTTATGAAACTCTGAACAATCCCTTTTTTAATTATTCCCGATTCGAATTCGTAGACGATTAGGATGATTTGAGCATGAAATTCTGATGAACTTTGCCGCCGTGACCCTCCCTCGTCATCATCACCAATAAACTCGTCGTCGTCTCGAGATTGGAATGGAGGAGATTATAATCCGTTGTTAAGCGCACCATCGTAGAATTTCTTGGCTTCGATTTGGGTGAATGGCACGAAATTGGCCTCGGAATTGGATAGGGAAGAAAGAGGGTGAAGGAGAAGAAGAAGATGATGGAGAATCGGTTCGGTTCGGAGGGATATGGAAGGTGAAAAAACAAAGGAAGAAGGAAGGAAATTCAGGAGGTCGGATCGGGTCGGGGCGAGCAAAGAAAGAAAAAAGAAAAGAAATCTAGGAGATCGGATTGGGTCGGAGCAAGCACTTAAGACAGGAGGGAAGGAGCCTACCTAACTGGATCGGGTCGGATCGTAAGATGATGGAGGAGAAATATAACTACGTGATCCGATCCGAATCGTTAGGGGACTTTGCCTCCGATCCGATCCGTTTTCGATTTCTGAGCTTCAATAAGGTTTCCAAGCCTAAGGTCACGCCCCCGATCCGACCCCAATGAATGCACCCGAACCGAACCGAAGCACAGTCTACCTTAACGCATAAAAACTCGTCTAACTGGCCCAATCAACCTTCGGCATAATCTTCAATTTTATGGACAGTTAGGATAGTGCCTTGCGGACGTAACTGGACATCAAGAATCAATTCAACTCTTTATATCTTGCCAAAATTTTTCGCCGCACTTTTAAACATTTACTTTGCACTTTCCGTATACACTTTTTACACTTTAGTTTGCACACACGCACGGGGGGATACGGGCTAATTTGCTCTAATTTGTGTTATTGCTTCTTCAATAGTTTTATGACCATGAGACCCAGACGCTCTTCCAGACTAGCTAAGATGAAGGAAGCCCCGGAAACCTCTCACAAGATTACCCTCGAAGACATATCTTCTCCGTCGGATCCAGAATGGGATAATGAGGGTTCAGACTACAACGTCGGAAATCGTAAAAGTGACGAAGCGTCTTCAGAGAATGAAATTTCTTTAGGGTTTGAAGAAGAAGGAGGGGTTGGCGACGACC
Source organism: Allium sativum (assembly GCA_030737875.1). Classification (NCBI taxonomy): domain Eukaryota; kingdom Viridiplantae; phylum Streptophyta; class Magnoliopsida; order Asparagales; family Amaryllidaceae; genus Allium; species Allium sativum. The sequence continues at coordinate 470,705,099 of CM060923.1, read as the reverse complement.
GGGCTCCTGATGAGTTTGAATCGGCTATCATATTGGAATCGCCCCAAGATTCTGTTGGATCAACGATTGATAACGACCGACTTACCCGAATTTGTTTGAAATATGGGATAATAAAAAGGGACACTCTAGTGCCTTCAAGCTCTGACCGTCCCCACAACTATCCCGAAGGATTTATGGCGGTCACTCGGTTGATGTGTATGGTCGGCGCTATCCCTCCATTTTCTCCCTTCATTGTTGACTTTCTAAGACAAATGCGGATTGCCCCCATGCAGCTGCATCCCAACTCCTATGCCTACTTGCACACTTTGTATATAGCATATCGTGAGGTCTTAGGTATAGAGCTTACGTTCGATGACGTTCATTTCTTCTATAACTTCAAGCATCGGACTCGAGAAACTCCGTCTTTCTGCTATTTTGAGTCTGTTCCTAAGAGGAAGATAATCTCGGCGCCATTCAGCAGTAAAGCTGGAGATTCCAGATTAGAATGGTTCTATATGCGGCAACAGCTTGGAAGTGCCAGGAGGTGGACGAAATCAAGTAAAGCACTGATTTTCTAAATCCGGGCTCTATACACTTGAGTTATCACCTTAACCTGTTTTCCTTTTTGCTTGCAGTCGACAATCCAAAACAAATATCAGATCAGGCGTTCTTTGACCGGATGCACCAACTTCTTAATGGCGATCAGAAATTCTTGACTATCGATGAAGTCCTTAAGGACAAATATCTTCACTTCCATGGGCTATTATCCGTTTCCCGTAGTATTGGTCATGGGACAGCTCCATATGTATACATTCCACCAGTGGCGGTAGTCCCAGAGACAGGAGAAGGCTCGGGAATTCCTACAGTGCCTCTTCGAACTTCACCTTCTCCTTCTTCTACTCAGGATGACGAATTGGCTAACCTGGCCGAAAAGCATCGTGAAGGATATACTGCCCCCGAGGAGGCTACTTCTCTGGAAAAGTCAACATCCTCTCAAGAGTCGCCACTTAATGCTTCTGAGGGAGACGTCCCTAGTACTGATGACCCAATATTTCAGGGCTTGGGGGATCTCCCCTTACCTGAAACCATATATACTTCAGAGGATTTTAGGTAGGATCCTTTAGTCTTCACCTCTTCTGAAGAGACCACTCCTGCTAAGGCCAAAGAGCCTGCCCATACTAGTCTAGCTTCAGACTCGGGTTGGTTGGGGGGAACACACCACTTAGGACACACTTTATACAACAGTATTAGCATTCATTGCACCTCTTTCTCCGTGAATCCATTGATTCTGAATTTCGTTTGTCTTATTGTGCAGGCACGATGTCTTGATCTTACTATGATATCAGGAAGCATCGCCGCAGCATGTCTAATCCACCTCAGGATATCGAGTATGATCGCTGCGATGATCGCGGTAGGGAGGAGAGAAGGCCTTATGATCCCTATCGCTCTCGACCCTCACGTTCTCGCTCTCCCGTTCGGCCGGAACAAGAGAAATACAAAGGTTATCAAAGCTGTAGGGAAGAGGACAGGCCACAATCTAAAGACTCCACTTCTTCCCATGAAAAGCGCAGTAGAGAGAGAAGTCCTCCAAAAGAAACCGGGTCTCGAAGTAAGCACAAGGTCCCTGCTACTAAACGACCTAGGACAGACAAAGAAACTACCGAATCCTCCTCACACAGGTACACCGAATTGACAATCCCCGCTCCTCCCCCACTAGATGCGGAAACTGCAATAAAGCGGGCATATTTGGAGGAGCAATTTCCCGAACACTACTTTGAGACTTTGACTTTTTTACCTTCCCTTGAACCTATTTCTTCTAAGTGGGCAGATGAGGCTAAAGCAAAGATAGATGCGGTGGAAAAACAGTATTCTGAGATGTATAAATATTCACGCAATCTTTCCAGAATCATCCGTACTCTAATCACGAATACCGACTCAATGCAAAAGACCGCGGAGGAGGATGCCAAGGCTTTAAAGGCTCTAGGAAAAGATTTGGAAGACACTCAATCTCAGCTAGCTGTTGCTCAAAGGGACGCTTCTAACTTCAAACAACAATTTGAGGATATGCAAAAGCGCTATCGCGACTTGCTTGAATCTCACACTCAAGAGCGTTCTGAGCTAAAAAAAGCAAGCCGATGATGCTAAGTCAGAAGCTGCTAAGACGCGCCTTGCTTATACTGACCTCGAACGGAAAAATGCCGAGTTAGCAAAGAGGAATGCTGAGCTAGAAAAGAAGAATGCTGACTTGGCTTCAAAGCTATTGGAGGCAGAGAATAGAGCTGCCCTGGCGGAGGGCAATGTTGAGTGTGCTATCAAATCTGCGGAGGAAGCCCGCAAACAATTATCTGAGGCGGAGGCTGATATTCAAGGTTTTGGCGAATTAATGATTGAATTCTTCGCACATATCATCTGTCGCCGAAACATTTCTTGGATCGAAGATTACCCATCCACTCTAGTTCAAGTATGGAATCAGATTGTTGAGTGGGAAAAAGAGGATCTCAAAGTCGATTCCATTGATGAGTGGAAAAATACTTGAGGGATGTTGAGCCAGAACGCCTAGCTGAAGGGCGCCGCCTCATTGCTGAGGCTATGGAAGAAGAGAGGAGGAGGATTAAACAGAAAAACATTCCCGAGACTGGTTCCTCTTCTGCTGCCCCCGCGACTTCGGAAGTTGAGGGGTATGACCCTGAAAATCCGGGAATCCCCCGAACAACTCTGCTATCTCCAATCCCTGAAATGGCATCAGAGACAGTGGTTACCCCCGCTGAGAGGTCTTCGGAAGGTATCCCTACCTTTTCTCCTCAATTTGTCAAGGCTATTTCTACCTTTCGCCACATGATTGAGCAATCGATGAAAAACCCATTGTTTTCGCCTGAGTTGATAACTGTTGCTTCTCATTCTATAGGTATTGAGCCATCCGGAAAGACAGATGTGACTCAGGGAGCCATCGCTGGGGTAGAGCCTACGGAAAAGGCGAAAGGAGGGGAGGACAAGGTTACTCCTATAGACTTGGGAGAAAGAAGTGAACCGACTAAGGCCGACACTCCCCATGATGAAGAAATGATAGCAGCTTTAAAGGATGATGGTGGTGACGGAGGTCATGAGGAGGAACCAGAAGTTGCAATAGTCGGGGAGTCAAAAAATGATGATGATGTTACTTTGGCTGCAATGAAAGCTGATCATGACAAACGCTTGCAATTAAAAGCCGAAGAACTAGACCCTGAAGCCCTAAAGCCCCTCGCAGTTGTGGATGCGGGATCAAGGTTAGTTGTTAAGCTCTCAACTAGATCTATTACAGAGGAACTCGCTAAAAATTCTTCTCTTGATTACAGCGCTCCGCCCTCTGGGAAGAAGTCAACCGGTTCCAGCACCGCATCTTCAGGAAAGAAGAAATCTAAACGAATCTTGACAGAGGCTGAGAAAGAAGCAAAGGATGCGGAGAAAGCCGCCAAGAAGTCCAAGGCTCACTCGAAACCTAAATAGTGGATTGCCTTGTATCGTTTTAGCATTTAGTGAACCAACAATTGCTGCTACAAGAGTGGCTCCTGCACCTTCTTTTTTAGCTATTTTCCTGTACAAATTCATTCATTTGTAAATAAAAAAATAATTCATTTTCTGCAATGTCTGTTTGTCAGTAGTTCTGCACTTATGTAAAAATGCATGTCTTACTATAGTTATGAAATGAAGTTACGGAGGGAGGAAATATGTGTATACATATATGCCCCCAGTCAATTCTCACAAATTATTTAATGCTTAATCAAGCAATCTGAATGCTCCCGATTTTCTGACGGGATAGCACTTCCTGTGTCGTCAATACCTGTCGTTTTTTCTGGCATTTCTTTTATACTCTCTCTCTTTCTCTTGAGAGTTAGAGTTCGAGCTCAACAATATATTCATTCCCCGGTCTTTCAGCGGGGAAGGATTTCTTTCTCAGCGCTCAGTCGGAGACGCTTTTATACTCTCTCTCTCTCTGGAGAGTTAGAGTTAGGGGAAGGATTTCTTTTTCAGCGCTCAGTCGGAGACGCTTTTATACTCTCTCTCTGGAGAGTCAGAGTTAAGAATGTTGTTTTCTCATTCTTTTATGTCTTGTCGCACAAATAGTCGCTGTGCTTTTTCTTATGTCTAAACTGTCTTCAACCTTTTCATGTTTTGAACCATCCTGTATTCTATGATCACAACAGAATAATCGATGAATGTATATATGTAATGCATAAAAGTAAATAACACACAACATTTTTATAGTGGTTCGGCTAAGTCGTAGCCTACATCCACTTTATAGTCATTTATTCATATCGTCAGATTTTCCCAAGGCAAGTCGTGCCTTATTACAGAGTTCATAAGAAAAATAACAAAGAGTACATCATTTCTAATCCAAATATCGCATCAAGTGTTGGGCATTCCATGCTCTAGGGACTTCTTCGCCATCTACGGTCGTTAACTTGAAGGTTCCTTTTTCAAGTTTCCGTTGGATGACAAAGGGTCCTTCCCACTTTGGGCCGAGGTGAGGAAGGGATGGAAAGACTCTCTTTAGCACCAAATCTCCTGGTTCAAAAGTCCTAAGGCGAACTTTTTTGTCGTAATAGCATGCCATCTGACGTCGGTGTCTTGCCGCACGCAAATCTGCTTCGTCCCTTTTTTCTTCGACTTCATCAAGAGACTCAAGTAAGAGTGCCCGATTCGTCATCGGGTCATAATACGTCACCCTGTGGGAAGGAACTTCCAGCTCAACTGGAATTACTGCTTCTGAGCCAAAGGAGAGAGAGAAAGGGGTGTGACCAGTAGCCGTCTTAAATGTTGTACGATATGCCCACAAAGCCAGGGGCAATTCGTCAACCCATTTTTCCTTTGCACGCTCTAACCGTTTCTTGAGGATGGATTTTATTACTTTGTTTATTGCCTCTACTTGCCCGTTCGACCGCGGGTAAGCAACTGCAGTGTATCGCTTGTCAATCTTATACTTCTGGCAGAAATTTCTGAATTCAGTACTATCAAACTGGGTTCCGTTGTCAGTTATAATCGTCCTTGGGATCCCGAATCGGCATATAATATTTCTGACCACGAAACTTATCACCTTTCTTGCCGTGATCTTGGTCAAGGGCTCAGCTTCCACCCACTTCGTAAAATAGTCCACGGCCACTATTGCATATTTCGCTCCTCCTTTAGCAATCGGTAGAACTCCAATGATATCAATTCCCCACGTGGCAAATGGCCAAGGACTCACCATTGATTTAAGTTGGGTCGACGGTGCTCTGGGGATTTTGGCGAATCTCTGGCACTTATCGCAGCGTCGTGAATAATCAGCTGCATCTTTATTAATTGTGGGCCAGAAGTATCCGTATCGCAATATCTTTTTTGCTAAAGTCTGACCTCCTGTATGATCTCCACACTCACCTTCGTGTACTTCTCTTAATACACACTTGATGTCGACGTGTGCTATACATCGTAACAGGGGCATAGAAAATCCTTGCCTATAAAGAGTATCATCTTGCATGACATATCTGGTAGCCTTGCGAACTACAGCCCTTTTCTCACTCTTCTTCAATGGGAGTGTCCCATTCTCAAGGAAGTTCTTAATTGGGGTCATCCACGACTCCTTCTCCGGTTCCACTTCGAAAGAGAACTCAACTTCCATCGACTCAAAGCTTGGCGATTCCAACGTTTCAATTGGAATTATTTCAGACTCTTCTGGATTGTCGGAACTAGCCAGCTTTGCCAGCCTATCCGCCTTCTGGTTTTCGGCTCTTGGGATGTGTGTTATATCGTACCGCTCCAAGCTACTCAATAGCTCTCTCACTTTCCTGAGGTAGGCGATAAGTCGAGGTCCCCGAGCCACAAATTCCTCCTGCACTTGGCAAACAACGATTTTAGAGTCACAGAATATGTCCAACATTTTTATTCCGAGGTCTTTAGCGAGTTTCAGCCCGGCAATCAGGGCTTCGTATTCAGAGTCGTTGTTAGTTGCCGAGAATTCTAATCGCAGAGCGTAATATAACGACCGTCCTTCAGGAGTGACCAGAACGATTCCAGCTCCGGACCTTCGGTCGTTCTTAGCTCCGTCTGTGTATAGCTTCCATGGATCTATCTTCAACTCATCCTCAGACTTGACCACTCTGTCATCAATTACTTCTTCCTCTGGGATGGTGAACTCCGCAATAAAGTCTGCCAGAGCTTGCCCCCTGATCGACTTTCGTGGTTGAAAATTTAAATCAAATTGGCTTAATTCTATATTCCATTTGATCAACCTCCCCGATGCTTTGGGCCTCTGCAGCACCTGCCTCAAGGGCTGGTCGGTGTATATGGTTATTGGATGAGCTTGGAAATAGTGACGAAGCTTTCGGGATGCGATTAGGAGGCTGTAAGCGAGCTTCTCAATCTTTGGGTAGTTGCGCTCTACCGCTGCTAATTTCTTGCTTACATAATACACTGGCCTTTGTACTTTGTCTTCTTCTCGAACCAGGGCTGTGCTAATGGCGTGAGCCGAGACTGCCAAGTAAACAAACAATTCTTCGTGATCCACTGGCTTTGAAAAAATCGGTGGTTTCTCTAGCAGTTCCAGTAAATTTCGAAAGGCCTCAACACAGTCCAGAGTCCACTCGAAGTTCTTCTTTCCTCTTTTAATTAAATCAAAAAACGGAACGCATTTGTCTGTAGCTTTGGAGATGAATCTACTCAACGCGGCTACTTTCCCTGCAAGACTCTGGACATCTTTAATTCTTCTTGGTTCTTCAATGTTTCTAATCGCTGCTATTTGGCTAGGATTGATTTCAATTCCTCGGGAACTCACAATGAAGCCTAGGAATTTTCCCGACGCCACTCCAAATGAGCATTTCAGAGGATTCAACTTCATCCGATACTTTCGCAGGATACCAAACATTTCCGCCAAGTCTTGCGTATGGCTGGAGGACTGTTTCGATTTGACAAGCATATCATCCACATAAACTTCCATAGTCTTCCCTATTTGATTATAAAACATTCTGTTCGCCAAGCGCTGATAAGTGGCTCCGGCGTTTTTCAATCCGAATGGCATTACGACATAACAATATAATCCCAAATTCGTAATGAAGCTCGTATGTTCTTGATCTGGCACGTGCATAGGAATTTGGTTGTACCCAGAATATGCATCCATGAAAGAGAGAATTTCATGACCTGCTGTCGAATCTACAAGCTGGTCAATTCTGGGAAGTGGGAAACTATCTTTTGGGCAGGCTTTGTTCAAATCTGAAAAATAAATACAAGTCCGCCACTTTCCATTCGGCTTCTTTACCAAGACGGGATTCGATATCCAGTCGGGATATGTCGAATCTCGAATAAATCCGTTCTGCTTCAGCTTCTCCACTTCCTCTTTGAGAGCAGCCGACCTCTCTGGGCCCAGCATACGTCTCTTTTGCTTCACAGGCGGATGCTTCGGGTTTACATTTAATTTGTGACTTATAATAGATGGCGATATCCCACACATGTCAGCGTGGGTCCAGGCAAACACGTCCAAGTTCGCCTTCAAAAAGTCTGTTAGTTCTTTGGCCCGACGTGGATCCAATTGAGACCCAATCTTCAAGATTCTTGTCGGATCAGCGTCATCAATGGGAATTTCCACTGTCGCTTCATTAGGAGTTGCATTTTTAGTCTCTGGTTCCTCGTCTTTTCTGGGATCCAGGTCTTCAGGCGTTCCTTTAAGCAACTCCTTCGGGGCCGATTTCTCTAATTGCTACGCCGAGCCCCCCTTTGGGGGAGGCGAGGCATCTTTACTCTCGATGTTAAGTCCTTTCATCAACATCTTTAGTTCGACAACATAGCAGGCCCGTCCGGAAACTTGATCCCCTCTCATTACTCCAGTTCCGGCTTCAGTTGGGAACTTAAGCAATAAACACCAAGGGGCGATACAAGCTCTGAATTCAGCAAGGGCAGGCCTCCCCAAAAATGTATTATAAGGCGAATCTACATCCAATACTACGAACTGAAGCATCCGCACTCTTCTGCGTTCTCCTTGCCCCAAGGTCACGGGCAATTCTATATATCCCATGGGAGCTGTTGACGCCCCGTTGAAGCCTCTGATCCATCCTTCACATGGCTTCAAATCTTCAGATTCCAGCTTCATCTGATCAAATGACTTTTTAAACAAAATATTGACGGAACTTCTGTTGTCTACTAATACCTTATGAACCAAGGCCGGCCCAATGATGGTAGTAATAACCAACGGATCATCAGTGGGTGATTGGATCCCAGTATTATCTCTGCTGCGGAACACCACGTCGTCAAACATGGTCTTCTGTTGTTTTATGGGGACAATTTCTTCCAGATCATCACCTTCATTCACATCTATGTGCTTGGCAGCATTTACATATTGATCCATTGCTCTAAAGCTACGGATTGCTGGGTGAGGTCCGCCCACTATGGAGTTGATAACAATTCCTTTACCTTTTTGATGCGCTATAGGCTTGGGAGCGGGTAGAATCTGTTTTGGAGCTTGCTCTCCTTGCCCACTGTCCCTCGGGGCGACTTTGTATTCATCCAACTTACCTTCACGCATCAGCTTCTCAATCACATCTCTCAAATGCCGACATTCATTGGTTGAATATCCATGAGTTCCATGGAATAAACAAAACTTCCCAGTTGCCATTTCTTTCTCGGTCGAATCACGAGGTGGCGGTCTTTTATACTGCAAAACGTTGTACGTATCCAGGTAAATATTCTCCAAGGTGTCGTACAATGGTGTATAATTCTCGTAGGTCTGGAATCGGGGTCTTTTGTTAGGATCACTTCCTCTATTTCTATTTCTTCTGTTACCGTTCGTATTACGGTTATTGTTGTTGTCCCCGTTTCCAGCATTGTTGTTTCCACCCTTGTTTCCCACATTTACTTCAACCTTTCCGGAACTTTCCCCAGACTGCTTCACGGCGACGTTACTCTGCACATTTTCTTTTGAAGCCGCTTCAGACTTTCTCTTTCGGTTTGCCCTGGCCTCCTCTCGCCTTAAATAAATGTCGGCTTTTTCATAGAATATCTCTCTTGTGGAGGGTGTCTTCCCAGAGAGGTAATCCCCGAATTCAGATTCAGGATCGACTCCTTCCTTTAATGCCATCAGAATGGTGGGCTCATGCGGGTCACTAACTTCAGTCACAGCTAAGTTAAAGCGGTCAAGATATAACCTTAAAGACTCTCCTGGTGCCTGCTTATTTCTTGACAATTCAATAACACTTTTGGACTTTCGGGCATGGAGTCGGAACTGATTCATAAAACGTTCGCTCAGTTCTCTGTAATTCGAAATCGAACGAGGGGGAAGTCGGGTAAACCAGAACAGCGCCACATCTTCTAAATAGATTGGGAATGCTTTACACTTCACTTCATCAGGGGAAGCTGCAGCATTCATGAGCCACGAGTATCGCATCAAATGCTGTCCCGGATCAGTTCTCCCGTTGTACTTGTCCATCTGTGGCAAGTTAAAACGCCGGGGAAACTGGAAGTCGAGGATATCATCGGTGAAAGGAGTATGGCTTCGCTCAATGCCATAATCTTCATTTGTATAGTTCCGGCTCTCGGACATGATCTGGCGCACCATTGCCTGTACATCAGCATTAGTTAAGGGCCGCTCAGGTTCCCTGGCCCTAGTGTCCGGGTTCCTTCTGGGCTCTTGTTCAGGAGATGCCCTTCTTCTTCGAGCTGCTTCTGCTCTATTCCGTTCCCTACGCTCCCGGTCGGTCTCGGGAGGAGGGGACTGGAGCCTTTGCCCCCGAGTGGGATCATTGTTTCCTAATGCTCGTGCAATATCCTCGCGAGACCCCAAAGATCCGAATGTCAGCTGCTCCACATTCTGAGGTCATTCGAGCGGCCTTCGTTCACGGGGTCGCTCTTCCTCGGAAGATGAAGACTGATCCACTGGTGTGTGACGAACCGGTGATGGGGTTCTCTGTCGACGGAGCTCGCTGATCTCCCTACTCATGAGCCTCATATTTTCTTGCATCATCAGGTTGGTGCGCTCGTGGACTTTCATAGCCTCCCTAGTACTTTCAAGCATACCAAGTAGGCGCGAGAAATCTCCTTGAGTAATGGGCGCAGATGGATTGACCTGATCACTGACCCTGGCAGCTGAAATCGGAGCATTTGTAGGGACTCGAGTAGAAGTTCCAACATCACCAAGAGTCGGATCGGATCGGAGATGGGAGGTCGGGTCGGTTCGGAGCTGGGGAGTCTGGTCGGGTCGGTACATGGCAAGCTGCTCGGGTCGGTTCAGATTGGGGGAATGCACTACTTCAGAATCTCCTACCCGGATCGGATCGGAGCTCTCCCCCTGAAGACGGTTCGGATTTCCTGCGTTGGTTCGTCCTGCTGCTGAACTTTGCCCACGAGATCTTGTTACAACCGCATTTTGCTGATCTTCGCCAGCCCCATTTCCTCGACCAGATTGAACTTCTTTGCCTTTTCCTTTGGCCATGATTCTTCGACAATCACTTCAACAAATATCCAAGGGCGTTGAAACTTGAGGATTAACTTCTTTGAACTCAACGGTCCAAAAAGTAGAACGATAATCCCGAAAAACAAAGAATTCAGATGAGTTCTCAGTGAAAGCACCAAAATGTTAGACCAAAAGGTGGTTCTAACACCCAAATTGATTAAAAGCAGAATGAAATGAAATCAAAAATAAAAATGAACACACAGGATTTATAGTGGTTCGGCGAAGAAATGCCTACGTCCACTTGTCTTTCACTATTTTCTCTGATTTAGTTGCAAGTACAATGAAATATTCACTTGATTTCTCTCACAACTCACTTACAATCACTCAATTGTCTGAAAGCAAATAATGAAAGAAGATTTGGATTTTCCGGGATTGCTGGAATTCGGGTTATGAATGTGGTTGAACTCTCAAAGTGACAGAAAAAAGATCCTTTTCTTTGTCTCCCGACGGGGTATTTATAGGTGAGAATTTGCTCAGAATCCGATCCGGATCGGAGCCACGCGTCATCCATCCCATCAGCTTCGGGTTCGGATGAATTACTATGTTGACAATGCATCAGAGTAGTGGACGTTGAGGGTAGGAACTGGTCACTGCCGATCCGGATTACCAGGCGCTCATGCAGGAGAGTGACGTGGAAGACAAGCTTGGGTCGGAGGGGTATGTATAAGGGGTTCGGATCGGGGTACCCGATCCGACCCGGATTGACTTGGAACCAATTCTCTCTTCTCTTTATTCTGCTCCGCTCCGCTCCGATCTATCTCCGTAGCAATCAAGTGGCTTTTCGATCCAATTGGGAGTATATTGCCCTCCGATCCGAACGGCTGCGCCTTTCCGATTTCCACAATAATAGTTCACCGATCCGAATAGAAAACATTATCCGATCCGAACCGATGCGCTGCTCCGATCCGACCTGCTTCAGTACTTCCCAAGTTTTTCAAGTTCTTCAAAATTTTACATCTTGACTTTATGTTGCCCAGTTCACAAAGTGGGCTAACACCTTCCTTCCATTATTTCCTTCTAGGGCTGCCATTGTTGTGAAAGCTTCATAACTCAACACTTTTAACTGAACCTAGGTAATGGACGGGTCGAAGGAGATCAGGAGGAGGGAGGTTGAAGGGCTGAGTTTTGGAGGAGCCTCAAAAAACCGACCCCCTCGGAGGCTCAAATTTTCGAACCCTCTGGGGGTTTGAGTTAAGGGGTTCGAACATTCGAACCTCCGCGGTTCGAATTTCCGAACCTTAGGGTTCTAATTTTCGAACCCTGACGGGGTTCGAATATTTCAACCTCCGGGGTTCGAATTTGCGAACCTTGGGGTTCGAATTTTCGAACCCTGATTGTGTTAGAATATCCAAACCTCTGGGGTTCAAATTTCCGGACTCTGTGAGGTTCAAATTCTTGAATCCCGAGGGAAGTTTGAGTTTCGAACCCAGTGATGGGCTTGATTCTCCTACCAGGTCTGCCTGGCGCGGTTGCTTCATGCTGCCCCGTGGCGGGGTGTTGCTTATCTTTTACAGAACTTCGATCTCCTAACTCCCTGCCATTAGTTTTGTATACCGCTTATTTTCTTGCATAACTGCGCCTAGTGCACATGCACTTAATTGTGCGGACAGGGAGTTGGACCTTTCACATAGGATAGCGCATATACTCGAACTGTGACCGAACTGTTGGCCTGTTTATGTTATCTCTGTTCATCTTGACATTGCATGACACCGCACACACTTGTTGTTTTCACCGACAAGAGGGGTACATGTTATTCTCTTGCGATGTCTAATACTAGTGTATTACAGTATAGCTAGCGATGCAAAAAAGATCAAAGATTGGGAAGACCTTGGAGGCCGAGGCTCCCCCCCCCCGGTCGTCACATACCTCTGATTCTACCAACAATGGTAGCTCGAGTGGCAGTGAGATTGAGACTACCGAAGGATTCGTTCCTTCTCAATAATCCAGTTCACCCAAAGTATCTGATTATGGGGAACAGATTGAGAGACTATACCCTACGGTCATACGTGAGGAGATTGAGAATGTGGTATTATGGGTGGAAATTTGCCATCGACTCCGGTAGCTCCAGATGTGTTGCCTGACACTGTTATCTTGGAAAATCTGATGGACTCGGTACCATCGCGCCTGGATGCTACAACATTCATAAAAATGGTGCAGCGGTTCAATATACCAGTGGGCAATGTCCACGCACCGGGTGAGGGTTGCAGAGCTCATGCACCGCCCGAGGGTTTGACTGCTTGGAATAGACAAGCCTGTTTTACGGGATGCGTGCCCCCAACCAATGACTTTATTTGGGACATGCTTTCCTACTTCCCCCTCTCACCTTCGCAATTTCATCCAAATGCTTATTCCTCGCTGCTAGGCACGTACGCTTTGTACCGAGAGTATTTGCATATGGAACCTACTGGAGAGGACATTCGGTATTTTTTCAGCTTGAGGAGAACGTCTAGCGGGTCACCCTCTCAATGGTTCCTGGAAGTGTCAACCGCCACCAAATTCTTTATCGGGAAGTGGCCGAGGCCGTCAGTGATTAAGTATGATTGGTTTTTTGTGCATTGTCCTTCTGGATTCGCAAGGAGATGGATAGGAGGGAGTAAGTATCTTCGAACTCCATTCCGTGCTACAAAACTATTGGATCTCGTGTCTCATTATTTTTTGATTATGGCAGGAAATCTAGAGGAACCTACTAGTGAGGAGTATCAGCAACGTCTTAATGCTCTATGAGCGATCCCCGAAGAGTTTTGCAAAACTGGTACCGTGACGATCCAAGAGCGCCTTCTCCGCGTTAGGAAGCTCCCGGATGATCGAGCTATAATTAAGCCAACAGTGGCGAGCAGTGTGCCAAAAAAGGTCGTGGCGGAAGGCCCTACGACTCCTGGTCAGAAGAGGAAGTTACCCACTGCGGGGGCCAAGCCAAAAAAGGTTGTAAAGTTCCAGGGAGATGTTGGTGAAGGTGGGGCTCGTGGTGAGGAGGCCGCATCTGGGGACAAAGGCTCGATGAACGTTCCCGTCCCGCCTCTGGCAAAGGGGCTGGGGTGTCGATCAGGCCATTGTCTCCAGTGACCGCTCTTAGAGCCGCAACCCCACTTGAAGATGAGCACCAATTTGATGGCTTAAATAAACTTGACCTGGACATATCCCTATGGCCGACTTTGGCTGGCATGTATGACTTAGCTCTTGCCGTGAGGGAGTTAAATCCTTTGAGTGGAACATAATATGGTTTGTTGAGAGAACACTTAGGGCATACACTCATAATCACTGCATAGTGCAGCGATTCTTCTGAATGCGCGACTTGACTGGTCTTATTTCTTTCTCTTAATAGATGACATGGCTAGAGGACATGGAGGACGAAGTCACGGACCTGGAGACCGACGAGTGATTTTCTTAGTGCCTTTAGGAGAGGGGCTAGCTTGTACGGTGTGGCCCTACCTTCACAAGACCGTGGCAGCGAGAGTCGTCAACTCGATAGACCCCAATTTCTTTTGTCTCCTCCTCCCTCTCCTCCAATCCGAGTGTCTACGGGAGATACCTGACTTGACTTAGGGGGATCGAGGTGCGTGTCATTGACAACTCCTTCTTGTACCACTCCTGAGGCTCCTGTTCAGCCCACTAAGGGGAAGGAGCCATCACTTGTTCATCCAAGGTCGGATGAGGCGACTGTGATAGAGATGGGAGATCTGACATAGGCTCAGGTCATAGCACTTCTTATAGAGGAGCAGAGAGCATTGTTGAAACATTATTTCCCTCATCATTACTTTGATGAGATGAAGTTTCTCCCCGGTCTCCGCCCCGCCCCATCTAGGGAGTCCAGGGAAATATGGATCCACATGAAGGCTGCGTATCACCAGACCAACAAACTTACCAAGTATTCTTTTCATCTACCGGAGCTGATTAAGAAGAAGAATCTGGAGTTGGTTAATCAGCAATTGACTATTGATTGTAAGAAGACCATCATTGGTAATTTAGGAAAGGAGATAGGTAGGTATATATGTTGTATTGGAAAATTTCCTTTAATTGTTCATGTATCTTTGAACGCTAATTCGAGGATCTCATTGTTTTCAGCTGAGCTGAGGCGAGGGTATGAGGCGCTCAAGAGGGAGACCGATCACTCCCGCTCTGTTTTCACAGAAGGTATAGCTGACCTAACTACCCAGAATACGACCCTAAAGAGGGACAAGGACGAGGTGGATAAAATGTGCACCGAATTGGAAAAGGAAAATGCGCAAGTCTTCGATCTCCAAACTGACAACGATGCTCTGAGAGCGGAGAATGACAGCCTAAAAAGGCAGCTTGAGGAGATGAAAAAGGCCAAGGAGGACGCAGAGGCCAGTAATCAAGATGTGTTGGGCACAATGGACGGTCTGAGAGAGGCACACCTAAGAGAGGTAGAGCAATTGAGAGAGGAGCTAAAGAATACAGAGTTTCGAGTGCAATCGTCTGTGGAGGAGGATATCTGAAACATGTATGTTACAGCCCTGAGATTCCATACTCTCATGGGTTGACGATTATCCCTGAGAATTAGCTCGGACTTGTGAGAGGTTGGTTCCGTACGAAGCCTATCTGCGCCAAGTGGCTGTTGGGACCTTAGATGAACGCCAGCTTGCGATTGATCTCCTAACGATCAAGGAGCGTGAGAAGATGGAGGAGGGTAGGAGGTTGTTGCTCGAGGATGACGAGAGAGAGAGAGGCTAGAGAAGCTCACTGTTGAGAAAGGGAAGTGCATTATGACTGAGAGTGTTGTAGTTGTGGAGACATTTGCGGAAGCAAGCTCCTATCTACCACTGGCCCCTGAATCGGGTATAATAAGTGATCCCGCAGCTTCAATCTGGGCATCGACTGAGTATGACCCTGATCACCCGGAGATAAGAGAGTCTGGATTCGCATTGCCTACGGCATCGAGTGTAACGACTCGCTATTTTTCACGTCTTTAATCGGTAGCTCAAAATGGCGAATTGTTATTTTAGCTAGCCGGGTTTAACAGAATAAATCACACAACATGATACTGCTAGCGAAATAAATTTTTATACATATTAGAATTTTACAAAGTAGAATTTATATAGCGGAAGAATTTATATAATATAGTACATGATTTTAGATAAAATAAAAGTTATAGTTTTAGTCGGGCCTTGCGCGCGTGTATGCATCTCATCAAAAAACCACTCCACTATTTCGATTTTGGACAAAGCATGAATTTGGGGATGGTAAGGAAAATGAACAAAATTAGTGAGGAACAAAACATAAAGGTAGAGGGGTGGTGTAAACAAAGGACATGTATTGATACTCAGCAAAATAGAAGACAAGTGTTAAGCACATTCAGCTAAGCCAAACAAGTGGCAAACCCAATTAAATAATTGATTTTCCAAGTGTATATACCATTTGAATGCAATGTATACAAGTAAGAAACTAGTATATATAATAATTTCAAATACAATCTCAAGTAAATATTTAAAACCAAATTTAAATTTAAAATAAATTATAAAAAGTATCTCAAGTTAAAGGAAAAACAAATTTTAAACTTTACTAATAATATGTATTCAATTTGATATAAGAATATTACCAACGTTTTAACAAAACATATAAAAATAATACTTACAAAAATCAATTTAAAACCAAAACGAAATAGACTAGATCTCAAAATTTTCTAAATATCAATTCTAAATCAATTCCATATATTTAAAACGTTGAAAAATTGGTTCATTACAATCTCCCCCCTTAAAGCTTTTCGTCCTCGAAAAGGAGAGACTGTTAAAATCATACATATATATAACATGATATCTACCAATGCTAGATTTAATTTAAAATAAAATAAAAATAGAATTCAAGATTTGAAAATAAAACCAGGATTTAAGTCAAAGAACGATATCATGCTTTAATTTTCAAATGTTGAATTCTATTGTTATTTTATTTTAAATAAAATCTAGCATTGGTAGATATCTTGTTATATATATGTATGGTTTTAACAGTCTCTCCTTTTCGAGGACGAAAGCCTTTAAGGGGGGATTGTAATGAACCAATTTTTCAACGTTTTAAATATATGGAATTCATTTGGAATTGATATTTAGAAAATATATATTGATTAAAATTTGAGATCTAGTCTATTTCATTTTGGTTTTAAATTGATTTTTGTAAGTATAAATTTTTTATTTTATGTTAAAACGTTGGTAATATTCATATATCAAATTGAATACATATTATTAGTAAAGTTTAAAATTTGTTTTTCCTTTCACTTGAGATTTTTTTTATAATTTATTTTAAATTTAAATTTGGTTTTAAATATTTACTTGAGATTGTATTTGAAATTATTACGTATACTAGTATTGTACTTGTATAAATTGCATTCAAATGGTATATACACTTGGAAAATCATTTATTTAATTGGGTTTGCCACTTGTTTGGCTTAGCTAAATGTGCTTAACATTTTCTTCTATTTTGCTGAGTATCAAACGTGTGTCCTTTATTTACGTTGCCCCTCTACCTTTAATTTTTTTCCTCATTCATTTTCCTTACCATCCCCAAATTCATGCTTTGCCCAAAATCTAAATAGTACCTTCAATCTTCCCACGCCATCCCTAACCGGAGGTAAATTCCCTCCCAAAGGATGATGTGATTACCGAATACACGCACTAAACGGTTGTGTTTTTACCATGCAACCCTTCTTACACTGACCATGACATCAGGCCTTGCCCCCTTGGTCCCACAAGTGACTGAGTCTAGGCGAGAGCCTGCGGAAGCACAGTTCGAAGAAGGCGGTGATCAGCTCAACACCTTCTCGGATATACGGATAACATCTTGTCTTTATGAGGGTCTGATGGATGAAGGGGAGACGGTTGACGGAAAGAGTTTTCATGTCAGAGGTCCGGTAGAGGCCGACATGACTTCGATGGCAGCTATAGTGGAAGCTCAGAAAGCCAAGATGGTGGCTAAGAGCGAAGAAGTGGAGGAGAAGCAAGAGCATGACGAGGCTGCCAGGAAGGAGGTCCTAGTGAAGACCAGGCAAGATGCTGAGATGAGAGTCGTCAACACGGTTGCGAAGAGGAAGGTCGATAAGGAGGTCGAGAAGAAGAAGACTGATGAGGAGGTCCAGAAGAAGAGGGAGGATAAGGAAGAAGAAGAGGGAGGATGAGGAAGCACAGCGGAGGACTACTGAATCCCTCGAAAAACCAAGGCTGGTGATGCACGCCGCATAGATCGCAGAAGCTCGCTGTGCGGCGGGTTGCCAAAGAGGCCAAGGAGAAAGCTGAGCAAGAGGGCAAGGTGGTCCCAGAGGAGAGTGACGCTGTGGTCGGCCTCGCTGCTGGGAGTACCCCCAAGCCTACGCCTCATGCCACCCTTATTGATATTACCGAGGCCTTTAGTGGCATTGGGACGGGCGGGAGACGTCACTCGGCTTCTCATGAATCGACCACTTCTCGGAAGGGCCGAGATGGAAGGAGTGGGTTTGCCAAGAAGAGGCCCGGTGCAAAGGATGAATCGTCGAGCGCTGAATCTACAAAAAAAAACAAGCACAAGTACAAGAGGAAGAAACATGATTAGCGTTAGCAACCTAAGTAGAAGTTGCGTTTATTTTGGTAGTGTAGGCCGATAGTTTACGCGAGTATGGCCCTCGCTTTTGGTTTTTCAGGACACGGTGTGGTTCTCATGTACACCCTGTCATTAGAAAGAAAAATGTTAGACATGTAGTCTATTTTTATTGTGTGTGTGTTGAAATGGAATATGAATTAATAAAGATCGCGATTTCTGCGAAGTGTTTGGATTTCTTCTTATGTTTTCCGGCGTCCCGTACTTGCATAAGCATACTTATCGTTACACTTAACAAAAATGCGATTGTGTACCATGCTCTGGGTCGATTATTCCAGAGGGGTGTAATTGTGTACTGCGCTCTGGGTCAGTTATTCCAGAGGGGTGTGATAGAGCGCAGGCTTCTAGTAAGTTTCCCTCAGCTCAGGAAACCGTAGTTTGCGAAGTGAGGCTGAGCGCAGGCTTCTAGTTTTATCTTTACCCTTTTTACTAGATCTGTTTTTTATGTCTACCTTATTATGCCTATTACTCGTCTATGCCAGTATATATGCTTATGTCACTTTTCGAATGATCACTATTGTCATTTTTCCCATCACCTTTCCCTTTTATTGTTCATGACTAGGCTATTTTCTAGCCAAGATGCCGCCAAATATATGCGAATACGTTAGTTAGGGAACGGGGGGAAAATGTTAGAATTGGCATAATTTAAATAATGTTTATATGAATTGAACATATAATTCAAAAGGGGGAAGTGGGGACGTAATCACCTATAAAAACATAGGTAAGAATTGGATAAAAATGGAATGTTTAATAATTACAATTAGGAATTGTAATTGCACTTATGACACAAGGTTAGGTTGCACTAGTGGTAGAAGTTTGCCCGGACCTGACCGGCATATCCAGCAGCCACTAATGTTGAACCTAATGTGGGAGGTCTAAGTGCACAAATACGAATCAGGCTAAGACGCGAGGTTAGGCCCAACTATGAATAAGACTACCCGAACCCGACCGACATATCCAACATCCACAAGTTGTAGGCCTAATGTGGGAGCTCTAGCCCATTATAAACCATAAACGGACATGGTAATAAATTGGACTACTTAACCTAAACTAATCTATAAGGGATTGTATGAATATAAACTAAAGTTAGGGTTAAGTAAAATTGACTGGACGGTGAATGGGTTAAGCAAATCTGGAGGGGGTGGGTAATATTAGTATATATAGGCCCACAAACTTAACCGTTAAATAAACATGCTTGAATCAGTGGGAAGGTTAAGTAAATCTTGGGTAGGTGGGTAATATTAGTATATATAGGCCCACAAACTTAACCATTAAGTAAACATGCTTGAATCAGTGGGAGGGTTAAGTAAATCTTGGATAGGTGGGTAATATTAGTATATATAGGCCCACAAACTTAACCGGTAAATAAACATGCTTGAATCAGTGGAAGGGTTAAGCAAATCTGAGGGGGTGGGTAATATTTACATATAGGTCCACAAACTTAGCCCGATAAGGTTATGTAATTAAAGACACCTAGTGTAAGCATAACCGGTAGAAAGATTGGGGTTATGTAAAATTAAAGACACCTTTAGGGTAAAATATAACCTGTGAAAAACCAAGTGGGGGATACAAGACAAAGGGGAGAGCTTGTATCATATTGTGTAGGAGCCGTTTCATCCAGTAACCCGGAGTAGGTATCAAACATGTACTCCATACTAGGTCGGAGAAGGGGCACGCTTGGTGGACTGATTGTAAGAGATCCAAATATGGAGGCAGTGTTGGCCGCGCGTTCCAACGGGGTCATGTGTGTGCATGACTCCGCCTGCTCGAGAAGATAAGATGCTGTGACATCAGTAGATATGGTTGTGCACATCCGGGAAATGAGGGGTTGCCACTTTAGGGGATGATACACCCTACTGTGGGGCTAACACAAGGTATCTATAGAGTAGGGAGCCGATCGACTAGGGTAGTAAATAGGGTATATCTAGTCCTATCTGTTTCTGTGGGGTACCTGTGTTTCTATTGGGGCTAACACCCGTTATTCCAGTTTAGGTACCGGCTAATTCTGTTTGGGTTAAAACCCGTTACTAGAGTACACCTAAAACTACCATTATATTTCTGTTGGGACCATCCTGTTTTCGTTAAGCAATTAGGGAGTATGTAATCCTGTTACGTACTTGGTTATACTAGTATTGTGCAGAGGAATCTTTAGAGAAACGTATCACTCTATCCTGCCTACCTTGTCACATCTGCCTTTTATGTAGTAATCTCTCTCTTATCCACTTTATATGCATGTCATGCTACTTCTATTTATTTACTTGCTAAAAGTTACTAGACTCGCTAGACTTTATGTCTGACCCTTTTTGTTTCCTCTTATTTCTTCCGTCCCCCTCCCCCGATTTAACAGGGTGGGAATTCTCAGGCTTAGCCAGGACTCGATTATCATCTTGCTTGGAGCAGGTTTTGAAGTATTACTCAATTTCTTATCTCTACTATGGCTTTGTCTCATTTTGGGGAATTATGCTTTTCATGTACTCTGTTGGAACAAGACGGAAAGTTTTATATTATTGTAATGGATTTTATGCAGTTTCAAACTTATGGTACTTTGGACCATGATGATATAATTTTATGTTTTGAAATAAAAATTTAAATTCCGATGTTGCTTTTATATCTATCTTGTAATGTTTCTGTTTCTATTTACATATAACGCTTCACCAAACTTAATGCATTCCCTTTGTGAGTGACATTAACGGACATGGGGTGTCACAAAAGTGGTTAGACGATTTAAGTTATAAAGATGCGATCTAAATTCGTTATATTAAAAAAGATAAGGTTTTATCGAGATATAACTAAAATGGGTTTGAAATAAGCTTATCAGAAGTTTTATAAAGGTACTATTTATAATAGAATTAAGGCTTGTATATAATGTTTTAAAAGATTCTGATTAACAAATGGAAAATTAGAAAAAAGCCAAGTGACGTTGTGTATTGAACCAGTGGTTCTATTTTATTTTTATGGTTGTTTATTTCGATAGTTAAATAACCGACTATCAAAATCTAGCGTAACGCGTTATTGGTACTGAAACGTTTATTTGATAAGTTTAAAAGGAATTTTTATATACAATTTGAATATCATTTAATTCAAAATTGTTAATATTGAGTTATAATACCATATTGGTTTATATTTGGAGTGATATATTATTTTATTTGGATATATATGACAACAAGAATTTACTATTATTAATTTAATTCTTTTGAAACTTTAATTATATTTTATCGATATTATATAAGCCTTAGAAATAGTTGTTTTCAAATGACCTCCATTTTCCACGAAATAAATTTTATTGGAATACATATAACTAATTATTGTTAGATTTTCAGTTTGGAGCCAATCAGAGTTGTTTTGTGAGTATGCAGTATTTAAACGTGAACCGATAAATATATTGAAATTAAAATGTCGTCTTTGAGAAAATGGAGTCGGTTTTCAATGAAATTAATTTCACTGGATCTGGAATGTCAAGACATAGCGATGTGTCTATTTTCTTTACATTTGGAGATTTTGTGTGATGGTGCGTATATTTAACATTTGATATTAAATAGCGGTAAAAATCAAAATAATCGTATTTAAAAATAAAATGTATACAAACTTCTACCCTATAACAAAAATAAAAATACATTGAATCTTCAAACCTATGCCAAGCCAATACCATGGAAGAAATAGCCTACCCTAAGAGACGTAGTCATGCACATGCCTCCTTCCCCAAAAATTCTGTTGCATTCACGTAAATGCACATGTAATCGAAATCAAATAGCTACCTACCTCTACAAACACCGACCTTTGCAGAAGGAAAGAAATCAACTCACATACCAACCTAAAATCTATGATTAATCACCTATATGTTGATTCCTTCACTGCCAAGTTTTCATGTCGTGCCCTCCAAACTATTTTGCGTGATTGCCAAACCTCTTATCCCTATAAAAATCGTGCATAATCACCTCTTCTTCATTTTTTTCCAATGAACTAAAAAGGTATTTCATCCTTTGAAAATTTATTTCAATCCATATACTCACCCATAAATCATGATATATGCTGCAATGAACCCTCTAAGCCAATCTCTACACCTTCAACATTTTTGTTTTGCACCGGTCGACGTCTAATGTTGAAAATGAGGGGCAGGATTTTCTCAGGACTTAAGAGTTGTTTCACGAATTCAAGTGTGGAACGGAGATTAGTAAGATGAGGCGACCGAGTGGCAATTTTTTTTTGCAAATTTCGACGAAGGAATAAATCGCACCTGGAAAGTCCTGTATTATGTCAATCAAAGGCAGAGGGCTTCGAAGGGGGTGTAAATGGGTTCGGCAAGTCAAGCATCGAAGGAGAAGTAGAATGGTGATTTTTATTTGGAGGTTTTGGGGTTTTTGATTGTGTCAGCAGGTTGCATGTACGGGTTTTCACGAGATGGAGCTTCAGGGAGTTCGGGGAAGACAACACTATAGCGAACGGTTATGTGAGTGGCTATGGGCCGGTTTTGGAATAAGTAAGACCAATTTTGTTTTAAGATTATATGTTTAATTTAAATTAATGTTTATACAATTTAGTTAATATCATATCTCGACCATATATGATCAAAATTGCTCGCGGTTGGTCTCTCTTGGAACTGTATGGACGTGAGCTATGAGATGGAGCTGGTTTGGTCAAGATTGGAAGCAATGGGAATTTTTAATTGAATTAAACATTGTTTAATTTAATTAAAAACAAGCGTTTTAACAACTAAATTAAAACCAAGGTGAGTATAACTCACTCAGTTGTCCCACTTATATTTTATTTAAGTCGGGTTAAATGTTTTTGTACTATGTTTTCTAGTTATTGGATGATTTGTTGATTGTTTGAATATATGCTGAATATTTTTATATAACTGATTTAAAATAAACATTTGTTTAATTTAACCGAAACCAATCGTTATTTTTAACAATTATTTCCAATTGAGATAACTTACCTTGTTGGTTATGTTTATAATTATAAAAACGTATTATACGCTTGAATTATTATTATAATCGACCGTTATCAGTTGAATTAATTATTCTTGTTTATTTTTGTAGATAATAGAATGGAATAATCTATTTGAGGTAACCTATTTGGATGCAGGGAAAAACAGGTTGGAGGGATCCAACTAGATTCCTTAATTTTTTTTATATTATCATTATATGAATTGTTTAACGAATATGATTGGATTATTGATTTGGTTGTTGGTTATTGAATCTAAATTCAACGTTTGTCCTGTTATTAACCAATGAGTAGTATTGGTTAAGGAATAAATAGTAGATGGCCTAATAAGACATCATCTTATAAAGATTGATTTACCGTTAGGTGAATCGATATAAATAAAGTTATAAAAATTATTTCTAACTTAAGATAGATTTTGAAATCTATTAGTTTGAATGGAAGTTTCTAAAAAGGGAACAAATATTTATATTTATTATTTAAGGTTATAAGTAATAATTAAATGATATTATAAAGCTAATTCTTATATTAATAAGATTGATAAGCAAGTGAGCAGAAATTAACGTAACGATTAACAACTAAGATTAATTATTTTTAAGAAACAATTGAAATGAGATTATATTGAAATTGAGTATTATTTATTTAATAATAATCAAAATAAAAGGGATTATTTAAATTAAATATACCATTAATTAATTTTAATGAAAATACGAATTGAAATTGATTAATGAGTTAATCATGTTTAGAGTTAACCAAGTCGACTGCGTTAACTGAAATTGATTATTAAATTAGTTTGTTAATTTAATGGAGATAGTTAATGGTGAAGTAAACCAATTTTATTTTTAACAAAAGGTTAAAACTTGATTATTAGTTATTTAGAATTAATTAAAATGGTAATCTTGGAATTTAAAATTTATTAATGGAGATTTATGAAACTATCAGGCCTATGTATAGTTAAAGGATATTTTTAAGCAAATTATATTAATAGTAATTCAAGTTAAGTTTTAAATTGAAGTTTAAACTAAAATTCTTATTGGGATTATATTTAATTGGATTTTATAAAATCTAAGATTTGACGAAGTTATAATACCCAAGTTTTATTGAATGTGTATTGGAATGATTTATTAATTGTAAACCTAAAATTGGTCTATGGATGAAATAAAAGTCCAAGATGTGGAATTTAAAAAATGGAACCTAACTGGAGATTGGTTGAGTTGAATGATTTTCTGAGTATTGATCTAATGTTGGTTTCGGCCTTTAGGGTTGATATATAGGGAATTTCTTACTAATTTACGGTTAGGGACTGATGAAGGTATAAAATGGAAGTCAAACGGAAAACAAAATTTGAATAAAGTGGTTAGGCGAGTTAAGTTATAAAGATGCAATCTAAATTCACTATATTAAAAAGAGATAAGGATTTATTGAGATATAACTAAAATGGGTTTGAAATAAACTTATCAGAAGTTTTATAAAGGGTTCTATTTATAATAGAATTAAGGCTTGTATATAATGTTTTTGAAATATTTAAAGATTTTGATTAACGAACGAAAATTAAGAAAAATGCTAAGTGACCCTGTGTATTGAACCATTGGATCTATTTTATTTTTATGATTGTTATTTTTTGATAGTTAAATAAACGACGATCAAAATCTGGCCTAAAGCGTTATTGGTACGGAAAGACCGGGATCGAATTTATATTCGAAAACCATTCCGAACCAGCAAATACGTACACGAAGAAGATATCTGATGCTAATCGATATGGAGCAATTGAAGACCGTAAATCTTCATGAGCAGAAGAACTTTTGTTGAATTTCTCTAGCTGATCCCTAGAGATATATATTTGATAGTGATTTTGTCGTGATTGAAATCTATGGATTGAAGGACTACTCGCTACTGATCCATAGGGTGATTCCTAGGATGTGGTAGGAGGTTGCCTCTGGTTTGTCTAGTCCTAGGACAACTTGTATGTACATGTGACTTATAGAGTATTTTCAAAGGAATCAAATACGTTGATTTCCTCAAATGTACTTCTGTTTGGTGGTAGAGAAGACACCTTCTCTTTACTTAACATCAAGGGTATTTTTTGGACATCAATTAGTGATTTTATGGCGGATCTGACAATGTGTCATTCAAATTGAATGGTGGCAAAATGTTCTAAAAGTTAATTATAACCTCAAGCCTCTTCAACCTGGAAATGGTATAAAACTGGGTAAGTCGCATGGCTATGTGGGTCGCTTCCATTAGGTTGTATTGTCACCATCCAGAGAAATTCATTTGTTATTCTTTCATTTCTGTATCTCCCGGGAACGTGGTGGTTGGCCAACTGTGACAGGATAATATATTCGTAAAATTCAAGAGATGTTCTTGTTGAGTACTAGTGTATTTTCTCCAGAGGTACACTGTCAGAAGGAGGTCCAATACCTTGCTGTAGTTGGAAATCCATTGTGACGACCCAAATTCCCCCGGTCTCCGAAGAGACGGGAAACACTGAATTGCTTTGAGAACACGACGCATCAGACACAAACAAGAGAGCATTTCATTGCTGTTACAACAATTTACATTAGAGTACAAGAATATCATAGTACGAATAAATAATATTACACAGCGGAAAAGTATCAGAGATTTAAATTACATTCCAAATGTATAATACATTGCACAACGGAAAATACATCAACTAACACAAATGAATGAAATACTGGATACAAAGCTTTCCAATTATAGCTCCAGCTGTAATCCAGGATCTTGTGAAAATAAGTATCTGCGAAAAGAAAAACTACTAGCTGCCCTTGTGAAAAATATGGGCACCCAGATTTTAGGAAGAAACAATAAACTTCAAGTCAGTCATGGGACTGGTGTGAGAACTCAAAACAGTTATTAAAACTTTACTTTAAAAGTTGGGAAATCATGGGACAACGCCGTATAACACAGAACAGGTTTACTCCACATGAATCACAGTTTAAAATAAAACAACGCAATGCTTTTTGGGAAATGAAGTTAATATAAGACTCAGGTCCCATCACACGATGCAACGCAAGCCAGATGATAGATTTTCCCTTATAGTAACAAATATGCTTGATACAATTAAAACAAATCATTTTGATATTACTATAAGTGTATAGTGTGTAAAACAACTTCGAATATAAATGTATCAATCATAGACGACATGGGTACCATATATCATATCGCCATACTAGTTCTATAACTAAAACCGAAAAATCACGTATTGGAAATTAGATTTCCATCTATGAGTCAAGGCAAGGGATCGTCCTCACCGATTCGAGACACTCAAGCCCGCGCCTTAGGATTTAGCCTTAACTGCACCTGGATCTTCAGGGCCGTTCCACACTTACTTTAGTGGATTAGTAATTCCTGAATAATACGTTTCCGTGCCCTATGGGGCATAAAATCTGGTAGTACGTCGACCATATCAAGAGCCATTAGGGACTCAAATCCGAGGCGCCTCGCAATCCATCATCCATATAAGTAAAAATGTCTGAGCTCCATACCATGGCACCACTTCTAGTTAGAAAGAAACGCATGCACTCCCTGTAGTCACTATCTCGTTTTTGACTCATACCGGGTGTGAGGCTCGCGAATTAACGTTATACACAAAGCTATGCTACTTAAATCCGTGCTTTGATCATCATCCACAAGACTTTGCTTTTCAACAAAAGCCTTGACCATTTGCATCTCAGCATGCCACACTGACAATTCACGCCGCCCAACTGATTTCTATCGATATATGACCTCTAAGCTCATACGTCTCAGAGAAGGGTGTTAAGTAAGAGAATAAATTCTTCGCCACCAAACAGCTATATATTTAATAGAAATCAATCAACACAGAATGAAATCTAATGTCAGACACACATCCATTTACAAGTCCTTTTTGGGTCTGAACGAAACCGGAGGCACCTTATTCCTAGTCCCATATATCCAATATAGGAGAGAGGTCCTCGCATATCCGGTCGATCTCCAAGTACGACTGGACGATCACCACTTATTACCTTGTCTTGGGTGTACAACCCAATCAAGACATCGGTAATCATCCAAATGATGTGAGGCTCTCCGGTCTTCAATCATCTTTATCGTCGACTTTCAATCGTCGTATTAATTATTCAGAATGGGTTAAAACCGGTCTTTCCGAATAATTCGCGTATCTATTAATCAAGTGCTATAAAAACACAACATACGCCTCATTCCAATCCAAAGTATTCTTTTATTCAAATATTCATATCATTTGGGAAAGGTTCCCATTAATTTTATCAAAGATAAGTTCATTTAAACTATTTCTTTTGTCTTCCTTTAAAAACCCATTGCAAAAGATTTTATTTTATCCTTTCACAATTCTATATCAAATTAAGGTTTATTAACTAGTCAGGATTAGTGAAATTTACTGAAGTAATCATTTATTTATTAATCCCAATCCCAACCTATTCATCCCATAGAGTAAAACTGGTAGTACTCCATATCTAACACCCACTTTGTTATTAGTAAAATTAATTACCATTTCCTATTCAAATCTAATTAAAGATTTAACTTTCTCCTAGAGTAAAATTGGTGGTACTCCATTCTCGATCATTTCATGAATTCGATAAATTTAATTATCCCATTCTCGTTCCAATCTGATTAAAGATTTATTAAAACTCCAATTGGTTTTAATCTTCCTAAAAATCATTATTTAATGATTATTCAACTTTGGGAAATCAACCTTCCTTTAATTATGTAACGTCCCACATTTTTATCAATTTATACTAGAATATTTAAATTAATTTATATATTGAAATCGTAATATAAATGGAATTTATATTAATTAAAATGAAGTTGAATGTATAAAAATATATATTAATATAAACGAGCTTGAAATGGCACGGTAGTTCGTAATATTAGTTTTGAACTTCAATTTAGCGTACAAAATCCATTATAAGTCGAAATTCGTTGAAATAAGATATATTCGAATCTGTTGAACTATAATTTTGTAAATAAAGAGAAAAATCAGAATATCTTATTGAGAGTTATGCCAAATCAAATTCTCAGAAAATCGCTGTGGATCCGTTTATAAACCGAAATGATTTATTTAATAAAATAAATCGATTTTAAATCAATTTAATATTGGTTTAACATGCAAATGAAATATCGGGTTTAAAATTCAAGTTAATTTATTCTAGAATTTATATGAATTCAGTTTGTGTATATAAATGATATTAGAAATTTATTTTTTATTCTATATTCAGTCAAATTTAATGTTAAATCAATTTAATTTAATATCTTTTGTACATGGTAAAATTAGACCATGGAAACTATTCCAATGTGTTCAGAATGGTGGTAGAACCCTTGTAACGACCCGGAAAATCTAAACCAATTTAAAAAAAAATTAAATTGGCTATTTTAGTGGATTTTAATTATTTAAAATATATATTTTAAATAATAACGATGAAAAGTAAGTTTGAATCGATGTTTGAAAATAAATATAATTAATTCTAATTATAAACAAGGCCCAAAATGGTGCGGTAGTTTCAAAATTTGAATTCAAACTTTGACCGATTGTACCGGGTGCAAAACAAAATGGATTTGAGTGAAACCAAAATTATTTAAATCTGTTAGTGAATATCTTTCTAACCAATCTGAAAAATCGAAGTTTCATAGCGAGAAGCAAAAGTTATGGCCAAACAGATTTTCAGAAAGGTCGTTAAGGAGTTTATATAGCCCATGAAAATGGCTATTTTGCAAACGACCTCGGAATTCGACGAAACCACTTTTGTTGGATCCAGGATGTTAAATTATTGCTAGGTTTCAAATTTCATAATTTTTGAAGCTAATATGTGAGCGTGGCAAAGGAAAACGTGTTTTGGTCAATTATAGTTAAATTGGATCGACCAGAAATGGGCCATTTTTCAAACAGTCTCAGAATTTGACAAAACTAGTATTGTTGGGAATGTATCGTCAAAACATAGATAGATTTATTTTTCTGAATTTTTAGAATCAGTATGTAGCCCCGACAAATTGAATGTACGTTCAAATCGAATATTGAATGTTTTATATTTTAATTTGAAGAAAAACTAACTGAAACAGTGGAATGGGCCTTCGAAACATATCCCATTGTGTTCGGAATGGGGGTAAAATGCTAGGGGCGACAGTCGTTGAGTTTGGATTGGAGTTCGTGTGTGAAAGGGGGTATTTTCGAAATTTTAAAATTTATAAATTAAAAAAAATCTCTCATTGGTCAACGCCACTCTCTCTCCCTGATAAACCCTCTCGTTCGAATGGCGGAAAAGCTCCACCCCTTCCCTCCTCTTTTCCTCTCGATCCACACACTAATATCAAGTGCCCCAGTTAAGGTTTTTGTGGAGAATCCTCCAAGCTTCAAATCAGTACCAGCCCCGTCCCCTATCATCGAGTATTCACCGAGATCTGGCCCTCCAAAGTTCAAGTCTTTAAAGCGCCGCCGCACCTCTGATTGGTGATCGATTTGGGTGAAACTACCAGCGCCGAGGGCGCCCCTCCTAGCTCTACGCTGTGGCGCTGGCCGATCGTTCTGAAGTGGCACGGATTTCGAGAAAAGTGCAAACCTGATTTTGAACAAACGGGAGAGGTATTCGGCTATTTTTATTTTAACTATATTATAGCACTTTCAAGCGCTACGAATTTTGATTTCACTGTAAAAATCATATCTTTTTCGTTTGTTGACGAAATTCAGTGAAACAAGGGACAGTGGACTCGTGTGGACGTCTTCTACATTCTAGAAGAGAACGCATATTTTTCTGAGCCTTTTGCTATTTTTGGTGGAGTGGAACCCAATGTGAGATTTCTAATTTATAAAAGATATGGAAAATGACGATGTATAAATTATAGTCGATGTATGAGTTATATAAGCGTTGTACACCTCATGTATAAGCGTTGTATAAGTTGTACGGTCGATGTATAAGTTATATATGCATTGTAAAAATTATATATGTGTTGAATAGAAGTGAAATATACTTATATATATATATATATACGCCCCTCGTCCACAAACCATAGACGATATTTATTGGTTGTGATTGGTGTGAAAATTGGTTGATAGCGAATGGTTGATTTGAATTGTTTGTGGTTTGAAATTGATTGACTGTGGTTAAAAAATACCCGTTTGTGGTTGAGAATTATTTGGTTGAAACCACGTAGGATTAGTTTGTGGAAATGGAAAAAAAATATACATGCCGCCTGCTTGTGAACTAGATGCATGAAATCCCCATTGTCAAAAGCTGCGAGGCTTTAAGGTAGAGCGAGGAGCCGTACTAGGGATGGCCCCGGTTTTAACTACCCTGCCATTATGCTGCCGAAATTTTGAATAATATTCATGTGTTAGAATTATTTTCATGTGTTGAAACTATATTCGTGTGTTGAATAGAAAACCTTCATGTGTTGAATAGAAATTCATTCGTTGAATAGAAATTCATGTGTTGAATGGTATTTGTGTTTTAAAATAAAGTGTTTTATAATAAAAAACATATTTTTAAAACCTATATGAACTATATAAAATAATCGTGTTTTGAAATATATTGTTTTACAATAAAAATCACATTTTTACTATATATATACAAACTATAGAAAACCTTCATGTGTTGAATAGAAATTCATTCGTTGAATAGAAATTCATGTGTTGAATGGTATTCGTGTTTTAAAATAAATTGTTTTATAATAAAAATCATATTTTTAACATCTATATGAACTATATAAAATAGTCGTGTTTTGAAATAAATTGTTTTATAATAAAAATCATATTTTTATCATATATGAACTATATAAAATAGTCGTGTTTTGAAATAAATTGTTTTATAATAAAAATCATATTTTTATCACCTATATGAACTATATAAAATAATCGTGTTTTGAAATGAATTGTTTTACAATAAAAATCACATTTTCACTATATATATGAATTGTTAAAAATAGCGAAGTGTTGAAATAATTGTCGGTTGGATAAAAATATCATTTTTATCAAATGTATGAAAAGAATATAGTTTTGAAATCGAAGAATAGATATATATATATATATATATAAATAGGATTGAAATATATCGAATAACGAAGCTGCAGTTCGTGTTTTGAAACCGTGATTTCAAATGATTAGTGCGGGAGATCCGACCATCGGATTTTCCCGAAACCGTTGGGTTCGCTTTGGAAATATCTTTCCAACGACACCAACTTTGTGAAGATCCAACGGTTGGATTGTCTGGAATGTTTAATTC
The DNA here is from genome assembly GCA_030737875.1 of Allium sativum. Taxonomy (NCBI): domain Eukaryota; kingdom Viridiplantae; phylum Streptophyta; class Magnoliopsida; order Asparagales; family Amaryllidaceae; genus Allium; species Allium sativum. The sequence goes on along the minus strand of CM060923.1, from coordinate 470,673,929 downwards.
AAATCTGAAGAAAAACAGCGCTAGAATCGATTATATATATATATATATAATTGTATTAAATCGAATAACAACGCTGCAGTTCGTATTTTGAAATCGAAACTTCAAACAAGTGTACCGGGAGATCCGACCGTCGGATTTTCCCAAAACTGGAGCCGTTGGATTCGTTTTCAAAAGATCTTTCTAATGATGTAAATTTTGTGATGATCCAACGGTTAGATTTTCAGATATGTGTAAATCAAATCTGAAGAAAAACAGCACCACGGCCGCGTTATGGCCCAAAGCGTCGTTTGAATAAATTGGCTATTTTAAAATAAATAAAAATGGCGATAAATCGTTATAAAATATTATAAACAATATGGGATGTGAAATTTAGAAACTAACTGAAGGTTAGCTAAGTTGAATGGTTTCCTGGATTTTGATCTGATGTTGGTTTCGGCCTTCGGGGTTAATATTTGGGAAATCATTCTCTTACTGATCTACGGTTAGTGACTGATGAATTGAAATGAGACGTATGATGTGTTTGTGTAGCACTTTTTATTACATACGTGAGTTTCTCAGAAAGACCGGGTTTATCCCATTCTGAACAACTGAATCGACGATAAGAAGTCGAAGATGAAGACGATGGCTGAAGACCGGAGATCTTTACCTCGTTTGGATGGTAACTGATGTCCTGATTGGGAGGCATCCCGAAATATGGATAATGAGTGGTGATCGTCTTGACGTACGTGGAGATCGATGAGTATGCGAGGTATATAGTGCTTCCGGTTTCGTTCAGACCCATTGCAAATGGACTGTGTGTCTGACATTGGAATTCATTCTGTGTGATTGATAGCCATCAATTGCATGGTGTGAATTGCTTGTGTGGCATGCTAAGATGCAGTGATCAGGGCTTCTGTTGAAAAGAAAAGTCTTGTGGTGATGATCAAAGCACCGCCTGTGTGGCATAGCTTTGTGTATAACGTGAATTCGCGAACCTCACACCCCGGTATGAACCAGAAATAGGAGAGGACCTCAAGGAGGGCATGCGTTTCTTTCTAGTTAGAGGTGGTGTCGGTGCTTGAACTGGCTGGCATTTATATTATTTTCACCTATGTGGTTGTTGCTGTTGCGAGGCACCTCGGATATATCGGTCAATCCGGGACCGATGGAGTCATTCGTTGGCTCACTTACGCCCCAAAGGGCGGGGAAACGCAGTGTTCAGGAGTTTTAATCCACATCGGTGGACCGACCCTGACGATCCAACGGCTTGACTGAGTACTTGCCTGAGGCTCGGGCTAAACAGTCTCGAATTCGGTAAGGACTATCTTTAGCCTTGGTTCATGATGGAAATCCAATTTCCAAATACATGACTGTGCGGTTTTGATTGTATACCTATATATGGCGACATGATATATGGTACCCATGTCGTCTATGATTGATAGTTATGATTGAAATTGTTTTTGAAACTTATAAACACTAGTAATAATATCAAATTCTTTAGTTTTATTCGTATCAAGCATATTTTGGTCATTATAAGGAAAAACTCTATCCTCCGGTTTGCGTTGCATTGTGTGATGGGAACTGAGTCTTATAATGGCTTCATTTTTATAAAAAAGCATTGCGATGTTTAAAAGATTTACTTATTTTAAAGCACTGGCAATCCAATGGAGTAAACCCGTTCCGCGAAAGTGGCGTGGTCCTGTGATTAGCCAACTGTGTAATGTGTTAAGTAGATTTCTCATACCAGTCCTTGTTGCTGGTCCTGAGTAGGCTGGGTACGCATGATAGGGGGTTCTCGCTTCGCGGTTTGATGGCGAATGGGAGACTCTTACCCCTACATGTCCCTGTTGAGGGTTGGTTCGGTAGTGCCGGGAGACTCGAGAGGGTCGCCGTAAAACAAGGGGCTGGGGGACCATTGTGAGCCGTGGTGGGTTTTACCTGCTGTACTGGAGGATTAATGGACGGTTGCAAAGCCTACCGGATTTCACGGTAACGTCACAACGTGGTATCAGAGCTATGTTTAAGCTTAGCTATGGCATATAACACATTAACGAACTCGTCAGAGATAGAACCAGTAGTGTTCTAGGACGAATAACTCATTATAGATAGGATCAGCAATATCCTAGTATGAGTATAGCAGAATCAGAACAACTCGTTAGCGATGGGGTCAGAAGTGCCCCAGAACGAGTCGAGAGTCATATGTCTATAAATAACGTATTTTTGATTATGTATATAGTCTGGTTTTAGAAATATGATTTTTGAAAATATAAAAGATATATATTTGAAAAGTAAAATAGTTTATGAATCGATTAGTATATTTTTTAAAAGTTAAAAACAAATTGATTGTTGTTTGTGTTGTGTGATAGTAAATTGGATTAATTAAATTATTGAAATGATAGTTAATTTAATTAATAAGAGAATGAATGGTAGGATTTATTCGATTAACTCACACATTGAACTGATTTAAAAATAGATATATATATATATATATATATATATACATGTGCATTATATATGTTTGAAACAAGTAAATGGATTAGCTGTTGAATGAAGAATTTATTTGCATGCCCGACAAATAGGTAAACCTTAATGAGTTGGATGTAAAATATTATTATATCAACTCCTGTGAATTCCATTGGATGCAGAGTGCAGGTTATTCTGTGTGTAATAATAAACGTCGCCATAGGATAGTAACAATTAATTTTGAACTACACTACATGGCATACTTCTTGAAGTCAGGCATACTTCATCATATACCACATAAGCAATTGGAGCTTGTGTGACGAGGTGGAAGATTTACCATACGAGCGAGAGGCTTGTATGGCGATGACTATATATTACAGGTTGAACTGATGACTGATATGGACCATATAAAATTGTAACGGTAAATTTCCAGATTAATAAAAACCCCACACGGGTCTGGAGTTGACAATAATCACGTCTCTCTAGTTATTAGTTACGGCACATGGATTATTTATTTCCCACATGGGACGAGGTGACGAGAATTTATTCTCTGGAGCAATTAAAATACACACTCCCTCAGGCTTTGACAGGGTGACAAGAATTTATTCTCTGGAGTTATTATCTATACACGCTCCCCTGTAAACACCAGAATATATCACTATAAATATATGTATTCTTTATAGGATTTATTGGGAACCTAATACGGCCCAATAAATTTCCAAACCCCTCCCCGTACAAAGGAGGTTATGGAGAAATTTTTCGAAAATTCCGGGTGTTAGCCAAATTTTTAAAGAATTTGAAAATTCTCAGAAACTGAAAAGTTGGAGAATGGAAGCCAAATGGAACGTAGAGTTGATTAATCAAACCACTTTCGACTTTGTTCCTTTTCGGGGTTGAAAAGTTTTAAGTGGGGGAGATTATAACGACCCGGAAAATCTGAACCAATTTAAAATTTTTAAATTGGCTATTTTAGTGGATTTTAAATATTTAAAATAAATATTTTAAATAATGACGATGAAAAGTAAGTTTGAATGGACGTTTGAAAATAAATATAATTAATTCCAATTATAAACAAGGCCTGAAATGGCGCGGTAGTTTCAAAATTTGAATTCAAACTTTGACTGACTGTACCGGGTGCAAAACAAAACGGATTTGAGTGAAACCAAAAATATTTAAATCTGTTAGTGAATATCTTTCTAACGAATCTGAAAAATCAAAGTTTCATAGCGAGAAGAAAAGTTATGGCCAAACGAATTTTCCGAAAGGTTGCTATGGAGTTTATATAGCCCGTGAAAATGACCATTTTGCAAACGACCTCGGAATTCGACGAAACCACTTTTGTTGGATCCAAGATGTTAAATTATTGCTAGGTTTCAAATTTCATAATTTTTGAAGCTAATATGTGATCATGGCAAAGGAAAATGTGTTTTGGTCAATTATAATTAAATTGGATCGACCAGAAATAGGCCATTTTTCAAACAGTCTCAGAATTCGATGAAACTAGTTTTGTTGGGACCGTATCGTCAAAACATAGCTAGATTTATTTTTCTGGAATTTTTAGAATCAGTATGTGGCCCAGGCAAATTGAAATGTACGTTCAAATGGAATATCGAATGTTTTATATTTTAATTTGAAGAAAAACTAACAGAAATAGTCGAATGGGCCTTCGAAACATATCCCATTGTGTTCGGAATGGGGGTAAAACGCTAGGGATGACAGTTGTTGGGTTTGGATTGGAGTTCTATGTGAAAGGGGGTATTTTCGAAATTTTATAATTTATAAATAAGAAAAAAAATCTCTCATTGGTCAACGCCACTCTCTCTCCCTGATAAATCCTCTCGTTCGAACGACGGAAAAGCTCCACCCCTTCCCTCCTCTTTTCCTCTCGATCCACGCACTAATATCAAGCGCCCCAGTTAAGGTTTTTGTGGAGAATCCTCCAAGCTTCAAATCAGTACCAGCCTCGTCCCCTATCATCGAGTATTCACCGAGATCTGGCCCTCCAAAGTTCGTGTCTTTAAAGCGTCGTCGCACCTCTGATCGGCGATCAATCTGGGTGAAACTACCAGCGCCGAGGGCGCCTCTCCTAGCTCTACGCTGTGGCGCTGGCCGATCGTTCTGAAGTGGCACAGATTTCGAGAAAAGTGCAAACCTAGTTTTGAACAAATGGGAGAGGTATACGGCTATTTTTATTTTAACTATATTATAGCACTTTAAAGCGCTACGGTTTTTGATTTCACGGTAAAAATCATGTCTTTTTCGTTTGTTGACGAAATTCAGTGAAACAAGAGACAGTGGACTCGTGTGGATGTCTTCTACATTCTAGAAGAGACCGCATATTTTTCTGAGCCTTTTGCTATTTTTGGTGGAGTGGAACCCAATGTGAGATTTCTAATTTATAAAAGATATGGAAAACGACGATGTATAAATTATATAGTCGATGTATGAGTTATATAAGAGTTGTACACCTCATGTATAAGCATTGTATAAGTTGTACGGTCGATGTATAAGTTATATATGCGTTGTAAAAATTATATATGTGTTGAATAGAAGTGAAATATACTTATATATATATATATATATATATATATATATATATATATATATACACGCCCCTCGTCCACAAGCCATGGACGATATTTATTGGTTGTGATTGGTGTGAAAATTGGTTGATAGCGAATGGTTGATTTGAATTGTTTGTGGTTTGAAATTGATTGACTGTGGTTGAAAAATACCCGTTTGTGGTTGAGAATTATTTGGTTGAAACCACATAGGATTAGTTTGTGGAAATGGAAAAAAAATATACATGCCGCCTGCATGCGAACTAGATGCATGAAATCCCCATTGTCAAAAGCTGTGAGGCTTTAAGGTAGAGCGAGGACCCGTACTAGGGACGGCCCCGGTTTTAACTACCCTGCCGTTATGCTGCCGAAATTTTGAATAATATTCATGTGTTAGAATTATTTTCATGTGTTGAAACTATATTCGTGTGTTGAATAGAAAACCTTCATGTGTTGAATAGAAATTCATTCGTTGAATAGAAATTCATGTGTTGAATGGTATTCGTGTTTTAAAATAAATTGTTTTATAATAAAAATCATATTTTTAACATCTATATGAACTATATAAAATAATCATGTTTTGAAATAAATTGTTTTACAATAAAAAACACATTTTTACTATATATATACAAACTATAGAAAACCTTCATGTGTTGAATAGAAATTCATTCGTTGAATAGAAATTCATGTGTTGAATGGTATTCATGTTTTAAAATAAATTGTTTTATAATAAAAATCATATTTTTAACATCTATATGAACTATATAAAATAGTCGTGTTTTGAAATAAATTGTTTTATAATAAAAATCATATTTTTTATCATCTATATGAACTATATAAAATAGTCGTGTTTTGAAAAAAATTGTTTTATAATAAAAATCATATTTTTATCACCAATATGAACTATATAAAATAATCGTGTTTTGAAATGAATTGTTTTACAATAAAAATCACATTTTCACTATATACATGAATAGTTAAAAATAGCGAAGTGTTGAAATAATTGTCGGTTGGATAAAAATATCATTTTTATCAAATATATGAAAAGAATATAGTTTTGAAATCGAAGAATCGATATATATATATATATATATATATATATATTGGATTGAAATATATCAAATAACGAAGCTGCAGTTCGTGTTTTGAAACCGTGATTTCAAAGATTAGTGCGGGAGATCGGACCATCGGATTTTCCCGAAACCGAAACCGTTGGGTTCGCTTTGGAAATATCTTTCCAAGACACCAACTTTGTGAAGATCCAATGGTTGGATTGTCTGGAATGTTTAATCAAATATGAAGAAAAACAGCGTCAGAATCGATTATATATATATATATAATTATATTAAATCGAATAATGACGCTGCAGTTCATATTTTAAAATCGAAAATTCAAACGAGTGTACCGGGAGATCCGATCGTCGGATTTTCCCAAAACTAGAACCGTTGGATTCGTTTTGAAAAGATCGTTCTAATGATGTAAATTTTGTGAAGATCCAACGGCTAGATTTTCATATATGTGTAAATCAATTCTAAAGAAAAACAGCGCCACGGTCGCGTTATGGCCCGAAGCGTCGTTTGAATAAATTGGCTATTTTAAAATAAATAAAAATAGCGATAAATCGTTATAAAATATTATAAACGATATGGGATGTGAAATTTAGAAACTAACTGAAGGTTAGCTAAGTCGAATGGTTTCCTGGATTTTGATCTGATGTTGGTTTCGTCCTTCGGGGTTAATATTTGGGAAATCGTTCTCTTACTGATCTACGGTTAGTGACTAATGAATTGAAATGAGACGTATGATGTGTTTGTGTAGCACTTTTTATTATATACATGAGTTGCTCAGAAAGACCGGGTTTATCCCATTCTGAACAACTGAATCGACGATAAGAAGTCGAAGATGAAGACGATGGCTAAAGACCGGAGATCTTCACCTCGTTTGGATGGTAACTGATGTCCTGATTGGGTGGCATCCCGAAATATGATAATGAGTAGTGATCGTCCAGATGTACGTGGAGATCGATGGGTATGCGAGGTATATAGTGCCTCCGGTTTAGTTCAGACCCAGAACGGACTTGACTGTGTGTCTGACATTGGAATTCATTCTGTGTGATTGATAGCCATCAGTTGCATGGTGTGAATTGCATGTGTGGCATGCTAAGATGCAGTGATCAGGGCTTCTGTTGAAAAGCAAAGTCTTGTGGTGATGATCAAAGCACCGCCTGTGTGGCGTAGCTTTGTGTATAACGTGAATTCGCGAACCTCACACCCCGGTATGAACCAGAAACGAGAGAGGACCTCAGGGAGGGCATGCGTTTCTTTCTAGTTAGAGGTGGTGTCGGTGCTTGAACTGGTTGACATTTATATTATTTTCACCTATGTGGTTGTTATTGTTGCGAGGCACCTCAGATATATCGGTCGATCCGGGACCAATGGAGTCATTCGTTGGCTCATTTACGCCCCAAAGGGCGGGGAAACGCAGTGTTCAGGAGTTTTAGTCCACATCAGTGGACCGTCTCTGACGATCCAAAGGCTTGACTGAGTACTTGCCTGAGGCTCGGGCTAGACAGTCTCGAATTCGGTAAGGACTATCTTTTGCCTTGGTTCATGACGGAAATCCAATTTACAAATACGTGACTGTGCGGTTTTGATTGTATACCTATATATGGCGACATGATACATGGTACCCATCCCATCTATGATTGATAGTTATGATTGAAATTGTTTTTGAAACTTATAAACACTAGTAATAATATCAAATTCTTTTGTTTTATTCGTATCACGCATATTTTGGTCATTATAAGGAAAAACTCTATCCTCCGGTTTGCGTTGCATTGTGTGATGGGAACTGAGTCTTATAATGGCTTCATTTTTATAAAAATCATTGCGATGTTTAAAAGATTTACTTGTTTTAAAGCACTGGCAATCCAATGGAGTAAACCTGTTCCGCGAAAGTGGCATGGTTCTGCGATTAGCCAATTGTGTAATGTGTTAAGTAGATTTCTCATACCATTCCCATGACTGACTCATAGTTTGTTTCACTTGCAAACTTGGGTGCCCCCTTTTTCTACACGGGCAGCCTTGTATTTAGGTTTTAGCAGGCTCTTTCTGGATGGCTGGAGCTGAAGATGGATTCTATCATTTATCTCTTTTTATGATGTTCAACTCATATTGTACATATTATGTTTGTTTTCCGCTATAGACATTTATGTATAGCTGAACTGTATTTGTACTAAGTATGATCCTGTATACTGTGTAACTCTGATGATTTCATTTATCCATTGTATTATTTGTTCATTATCTGGTGTATTTATTTAATTCTATTCTGCTATTTCTGTTTATGTGTTATATTACAAAGATTACCATTGCCACCGTCAGTACGGGGTTTGGGGTCGTCACAACCCAGGAAAAGCCGTTCGTTGCATTCATATAGGGGTTCGATAGTGCATGATATTTTAATTTAAGGTACACCGGATAAATAAAATTTTAATAAAAAATAAAAATATTATATTTAGTCGACATAGCTCTTTCCTATCACGGGCTATTTTCTGAGCTACCACCTTTTCCTTTTGAATAAAGTAAAGTCTGTACGTCCTATTTTCTACCTGTCTTCTTCTTTCAACTCACTGTTTATCCTACCATAAGTAGCTTCCATCTTCTTTCCAATCGAGCAACAGTTTTTCCTTACCATCAACGTATGATGAAGTCGTCCTCTACGCCTAACCCTACCATGCCTTTGAAGAGACAGTGTTTTTATCCTCCGTTCATTCGCGTGTATAAATAGGAGCTATGGTATTCTTATATTTCCATCCCAAACTCACGAATAAAAACAATTCAAAGTCTTTACTCCTTCCATTTTCCTCCGTTAGTTTTATTCTTCCAGTCAGAAACAAATCGATCCCCAAATGAATATAAATAAAAGAAATCAAAAATTAAAATCGTGAATTGGATCCGCAACATCCTGAAGCTCGACACGATCTACAGACCACGATTTAAAACTTCTAGATTCCCAGACTCAGATGCGTTCGTGAAAGGGGGTAAGATGATGGTGTTACTCTCAATTGCAGTGAAGATTTACGGGGGTGCGAAGGGTGATTCGGAGGGGTTCTGATGTTGACTAGAGTACTGCGACACTGTTACTAGGGATCGATGTTGATATGGGGATGTTGAAATCTCTGGTAAAGGCGGACGCTGGGTTCTTCGCGTGAGTGAAGGAGTTCGATTTATGATAATGGTTTTGGGGTTGCCTGCATTAGTGTGACGATGGTCTTGTATTTGATTTATGTTATTGGGGATGGTGCAAGTTAAGGATTTAGTTCGATTTATGAAGATCGAATTAAGGGTTTTTGGTACAGTTGGGTTTGAGGATCGATGTGAGAATGTGTATTGTTGTTCTCCTTCTTTCCTCTATTGTTAACTTTTTTCCTACTTCTCATCCTCTAATTTCTTTCTATTAGCTTCTGGGTTCCGATACTTGAATTTGGACATAGTCTGGATTCAAGAGTCGAAATTCCCGGGACACTACAATTGGTATCAGAGCAATGGTTTAGGAATAACATTGGCTCTATGGTGTAACTCAATAGATATGGGGTTAGTAATACCTAGATTGAGTTGAGAGTATATGAGAGATCATATTTGTATATTTTATAAAATGGTATGTATTGTGTCACTTGATCGGTTCAATTTTGAACTGGAGACTGATACAATAATGTTTGTAAAAAGGGTAAATGAAATAATTTTGCCCAAATTATATTTTGTATAGAAAAATAAATAGTTTTCTTATATTATATTGGATTGTTTGATTTGTCTGAATGAAATTCAAATATGATTACTGAATTGAATTGGTTTAATATAACCAGAAGATAAAATAAATGATGGTTGAAATAAAAATCAAAACTTGGAAATATAGATTGGAAACTAAGGAGACAAAATTCCATTGAATGACAGAAACCTGGTGTAAAGGTAAGCTAAATAAAATTGAAGTGGAATGGGAATTATATTAAATTAAAACCATATATAAATTCAAATGGAAGGATAAAATTAGATCTTCGTTAATAAAATTTGGATTTAAGCTATTAAATAAACATGAATTCAGGAGAATTAAACAAAAGGGATTTTTGTAATAAAAATCAAAATTTGAATTCTGAAACGAGGATAACTAATGTAAGAAATCAATTGTTATGGATAAATATAACTTGGTTAAAGTGGATCAGTGAATTAAAGCTTGGAAATTAATATGGAATGAAAACTGTTGAATTCAATTTGAAATGCGAATTAATGTAATATTGATGATATAAATAGAGCTCGATACATATAATTTGAACATGTCGAGTGGAATGAGACATGAATTGGAATAAATCGAATTCGAATATAGATAATTGAATTTGAGTTGGAAGAATAAATCAAATTGAGTTTAATTGAAATTTGAATGTAACTTTAAACCCAAATGGACTTGTATATTAAAAACATGGAACGTGGATTACAAATAAACCCAACTTGTTTATAAGCAAATGTATATACTTTGAACATGAAAGTTTAAATTATCATGAGGTTAGTGGATGAATTGGAAAATTAGAAGTAAAAAGTTAAATTGTTTATGGTCAGATAGAAATGTAGGTGTATATGATTGAACAGGTTATGAGATGGAAGCAGATATGTGAGAACATTATGAGTTGCCCGACAAAATGGTACACGTTTAATTCTATATGGGATTTTATGAGCCTATTTGGCAAGCCGCTTGGTTTTTTAATTTTCTTTTTGATTGGGGAAGGCCCAGAGAGACATTTTGTAGTTGTACCGATCATCCCGTACAAAGGAGGTGCTGGCGAAATTTTTCAAAATTTAGGGAGTTAGAATTTTTTTTCAAAGGTTTTGAAAGTTTTTGTTAACAAAAAAGTAAATGTTCAATTGGAAATTGAAGTTAAGGATTTGTGAGTGAACCGATGAGTTGGTTGTGTAGTAAGAATATTTAGGTGAGTGTCGAATGCATAAGTGGATTGTGGGAAGTTAATAAGGTATAGCTACATTTCCTACATAGTAATTTCGGGGACGAAATTCTTTTAAGGGGGAAGGAATGTAACGTCCCGCGTTTTTTATTAATTTATACTAGAATATTTAAATTAGTTTATATATTGAAATCATAATATAAATGGAATTTATATTAATTCAAACGAAGTTGAATGTATAAATATATATATATATTAATATAAACGAGCTCGAAATGGCGCGATAGTTCGTAATATTAGTTTTGAACTTCAATTGAGCGTACAGAATCCGTTATAAGTCGGAATTCGTTGAAATAAGAAATATTCGAATATGTTGAACTATAATTTTGTAAATAAAGAGAAAAATATGAATTTTGTATTTCATATTGAGAGTTATGGCCAAATCAAATTCTCAGAAAATCGCTGTAGATCCGTTTATAAACCAAAACGATTTATTTAATAAAATAAATCGATTTTAAATCAATTTAATATTGGTTTAACGAGAAAATGAAATATCGGGTTTAAAATTCAAGTTAATTTATTCTGGAATTTATATGAATTCAGTTTGTGTATATAAATTATAATAGAAATTTATTTTTTATTTTTTATTCAATAAAATTTAATGTTAAATCAATTTAATTTAATATTTTCTATATATTGTCAAACTAGACCGTGGAAACTATTCCGGTGTGTTCAGAATGGTAGTAGAACCCTGGGAAAGCCATTCATTGCGTTCAAAAAGGGGTTCGATATCGCATGATATTTTAATTTAAGGTACACCTGATAAATAGAAATTAAATAAAAAGAAATCAAAATAAAAATCTTGTATTAAGTCGACATAGCTCTTTCCTATCACGGGTTATTTTCTAAGCTACCACCTATTCCTTTTGAACATAGTAAAGTATGGACGTCCTATTTTCTAGCTATCTTCTTCTTTCAACTCATTGTTTATTCTACCCTAAGGAGCTGCCATCTTCTTTCCAATCATGCAGCAGTTTTTCCCTTACCATCAACGTACGTTGAAGTCTTCCTCTATGCCTAACCCTAACATGCCTTTAAAGAGACGGTGTTCTTATCCTCCGTTCATTCGCGTGTATAAATAGGAGCTATGTTATTCCTATATTTCCATCCCAAACTCATGAATAAAAAACAATTCAAAGTCTTTACTCCTTACATTTTCCTCCATTAGTTTTATTCTTCCAATCAGAAATAAATCGATCCCCAAATGAATATAAAAAAATCAAAAACTAAAATCGCGAATTGGATCCGCCACATCCTGAAGCTCGACACGATCTACAGACCACGATTTAAAACTTCGAGATTCCCAAACTCAGATGCGTTCGTGAAAGAGGGTAAGATGATTGTGTTACTGTCAGTTGTAGTGAAGATTTAAGGTGGTGCGAAGTGTGAGTGTGACGGCCCGCCCCGCACCAGCCTGCATTTCTTCCGAAAGTGCGTTGTACACATGCCCGACTAGCACGGGACGGTCGTCAGAAGAAAGGAAAGAAGGGAATTAACTAACGAGGAACCTATAGAATGTCCCACAGCGCATGGAATAAAATATAATAATAACATACTTGACATAAACAGGTGAGACAGTGCATAAGCTGATAACTAAAATCAACATCAACATCAGAGCAGCGGAAATCCAAGTACAGCTTATTACAACTTTTCCAAATTTACTGTCTCTAAAACAAAAGAAAGCTTAAAGTAGAAGATGCACTACTAATGCCCAAGCAGTGATCTTCAACAACACAGGGAGAATACTATATATATATTACGTGGAAGCCTCCTGCTCGTCTCCGGATCATCTACCCGTGCATCACCAGCTAACCTGTCTCTAGTCTGCTCGTGTGAGCACCCAGAGTAATAAGAAGAGACATAAAACTCTGGGTCAGACATAAATCCTGGTATGAGCGATAAGCATCTAAACAAAACAATAACAGGTATACTAAACCATACCTGAACCTGGACCTGCAACCAAAGAGTTAGTACCACATACCGTACAATACTCTAAGGTTCCATAATAAATAGTGTAGGGATACGGGGGTGGGGTGTGCATGTCATAGTGATGGCAAACAATTCGTCCATAGCAACCATCCTCACATCTCTCACTCGGTGCGTAAAGCGTACGATGTCCACCACTGTCAATCACTAGACCCATCGAAGTAGTGACGGTGTTCAACTTGTACAACTACTGCTTCTACCAAGCTTACCACATGGAGTCATGACCAAATCTTTACAAATGACCCCACTTCATTGGTTTATAGCCCTTTAGTCGTACCTAGGCCACTGTAGCCCTGAATCCGTTCATGTGCTTCCCATACATAGTGATCCAAAGTCATAGACATCGACTGCCCCTTAGCACACGTCCCGCAGCAAAGGCCAATCATGAAGCCCACTCATTGGTTCCCAGCTGGATCCTGAGTCAAAGCTCCTCATTTGGACTTCCTTTGCAACTCGGGTTTTTATCGAATTGGAGTTGGTCTTCAAAAGAGTCGCCGCGTAGAAGGGATGGAAGTTCAATTCGGTTTGGCCCCATCTGTTTCAATCGGTTCGGTTCGGATGAATCATCCCCAGTCTCCCCGTTCAGTTCGGTTCGGGTTCACAGCGCTGCATCGGTTCGGGTCGGGTGTTCCACTTCGGGTCGGGTCGGGTTGCCATCCCTCATTCAGTTTATACTCCAGCTCATGTGGCTCGTCTAGCCGATTCGATCCTACTCCGTAGCTTCGATCCGATCCTGCTCCATAGCTCCGATCCGATCCTGCTCCATAGCTCCGATCCGATCCCCCTCGCTTGCCTCCTCCGATCCGATCTCGCTCCCTAGCCTACTTCGATCTGATCATGCTCCATGGCTCCGATCCGATCCTCTGTCCATCTCCAATTCAAAGCAATGGCCTTCCTTCTTGCCAAACTTCTTTGTGCCAGATTCCAGTTCGGGTCGGATTCCTTGCCCAGCTCCCTACCCGATCCGAGCCCATACTCGATCCGATCCGAAACCCTGCACAACTTTTTCCAGCAACTTGTTTACACCATTCGACGACGTTTTCGACCAATCTAACTATTATAATCAACCACAAATCATTCCAAATAGTCATAGCAACATAGCAAACTAACCACAAACACCAAAACAATGAATTTACGTGTCAAAATGGATCAAATATACCCAAAACCCCATATTTTCCCCTTAAGCAAGTTTAAGCAAAACTAATCATAGGGTTAACAAAACTTAACCAAATTAAACCAAATTTCTAACAGAGACATAAAATATTATTTTTGAATTTATAGATATTTTCCCAGAATTTATTAGCGTATAAATTCGCTAATCTTCACTAATTACCCTTAATTAACTGTAATTAGTGTCAAAACAATGCTAATCACTCACCTCGGCCACAAATAAAATTCTCAGAACTGAAACCTCGCTGATTTGGGTGAATACTGGTGTCTAACAGCAGCTCTAACCTTGCTTTCGTGTTTTCTCTCCTTAATTTGATGTAGATTAAGCCAAAACTTGATTAGAAAGTGATTAGAAGGTGATTTGGGTGTTGGAGGCCATTGCTAGGGTTCCAAGAATGAAAGTGGCAGCTGAAAGAAATGTTTTCTAACCCTAATCAGCCCCTATACATCTCCAATCCCGAAATCCCCTTTGGGCCTAGCTGCTAATTACCCGGTTAAGCCCAATTAAGCTGTTTTTCACCATCTGAAACTTGTTTCAGCCATATCTCCCAAACGGTGAGTCCGTTTGGCTAATGTGACCACTCTACGGAATTGTAAACCATCATCCGGAGCCAATGGAAGTGGTTTCAGGTAAAAATTCCCTTCCAGTCAAAAGTTATGGCCAAAACAGTGCCAACTAGGGGTAAAATGGTCATTTAAAAATTGGGAAAAATCGTGAACATGGGAAATGACCCCAGTAGTCGTCTCCCAAAGTTACATGACCATACGACTTTGTGAGTGAAAGAAATAAATATTCTATGATCCTATGATGCGTAGAATACGGGTTGTTACACTCTCCCCGCCTTAAGAAATTTCGTCCCCGAAATTCCTTAACCCAAAACATACAAAGGATCCCGCATGCCTAACAGCCACATACAACAATCAAACATGCAAAACAAGCCTATCCTAGAATGCGGAAAAACTAAATCGAAGTCAAAATCTTACCAGGCAAAGAGTTCTGGATATGTCTTCCTAATGTTCTCCTCTGTCTCCCAAGTACAATCATTCTCGTCCTCACCCCATTGAACCTTGACTAGCTTCATCGCCTTCCTTCGAAGTTGCTTCATGTCATGCTCGACAATACGGACTGGCTTGCATTTCCCAACCGCCTCGGGTTCTACTTCGAAGTCCTCTAACAGATCAGGTGAAATAGTCATATCTGGGTCGTGAACGAACTTCCTTAGTTGGGAAACATTAAATACATTGTGAACTCCCGCCATCTTCTCTGGTAAGCCAACTCTATATGCCAAATTCCCGACTAGTTCAAGAACAGGGAACGGGCCAACAAATCTTGGTGCCAACTTGCATCTCCTGCCAAATCGTATTACGCTCTTCAACGGAGAAATCTTGACAAACACCAAGTCACCAACGAAGAATTTTAAGTCTCTTCTCCTCTTATCAGCATAACTCTTCTGCCTATCTTGGGCGGCTTTCATTCGTTGTTGAATGATCTTGATCTTGCTTGAAGTTTCCCTCACCACATCTGGCCCAAGCATAAACTTCTCGCCAGTCTCTATCCAACATGATGGTGAGTTGCACGGTCTTCCGTACAAAGCTTCAAACGGAGTCATACCGATACTGGATTGGTAGCTATTATTATATGCAAACTCCACTAGATGCAAATGGTCATCCCATGATCCACCAAGATCCAATATACATGCTCTCAAGAGATCTTCCAAAATACGATTCACCCTCTCCGTCTGACCGTCGGTCTGAGAATGATATGCGGTACTGAGATGTAACTCTGACCCTAGAGCCTCTTGTAAGCTCTTCCAAAACCCACTAGTGAACAACGGGTCTTGGTCACTCACAATGCTTTTAGGTACTCCATGAAATCTCACTACGCACTTCATATACAATTCTGCTAACTTAGCTGCCGTTCTGGTCGATTTGACTGGTATAAATCTTGCACTTTTAGTCACTCGATCCACAATTACCCAAATGCTATCATGTCCCGCTCTAGTCCTGGATAAACCATCGATGAAATCCATTGAGACTTGCTCCCATTTCCATTCGGGAATTTCTAATGGTTGCAATAATCCACTAGGCTTCTTTTGCTCGGCTTTAACTAGCTGGCAATTCATGCACTTGGATATAAACTTCCCAACGTCTCTTTTCATCCCTTCCCAGTAGTAAGTTTGTCTCATGTCTCGATACATCTTATTACCACCGGGGTGTATAGTCAGTTTTGAGTGATGGCATTCTCTAAGCACTTCATCTCTCAATCCATTGACATTGGGTACAACTAGTCTTCCATTCTTTCTAAGCCATCCATCTCGATCAAGCCCATACTTATTCATCTCCCCACCGTCGATGTCCATCTCTAACTTGGAGATGACTTCCAATAGGTTAGGATCGTCCCTCTGGCTGGAACCAATCCGCTCTATCAAAGTGGGTCTGATCGTCAAACTAGCTAGCATGACCGGATCCAATTCGCACTTTGGTCTGAAGTCAAACCCCGCGATATACTCCAGTTGCTTCCATTCTAGAAACATAGCCCCTAAACCGGCATGTCTCCTACTCAGGGCATCGGCTACCGCATTACCTTTCCCAGGTGTATATGCGATATCAAAATCATAGGAAGCCAAGAATTCTAACCACCTTTGTTGCCGGAGATTTAGATCCTTCTGGGAGAAGAGATACTTCAACGACTTATGATCTGTAAACAACTCAAATCTTTCTCCCAAGAGATAGTGTCTCCACATCTTTAACGTGAACACGATCGCTGCCAATTCCAAATCATGGGTAGGGTATCTTCTCTCGTGCAGTTTCAATTGCCGGGTTGCATAGGCTACAACCCTACCGCCTTGCATCAATACAGCACCCAGTCCGGTACCACAGGCATCCGTGTATACCGTCATCTCTTCATTTCCCTTAGGAATGACTAACACTGGTGCGCATGTCAACTTGTCCTTTAGACTCTTGAATGCATTCTCGCACCTTTCACCCCAGACAAAAGCTTGATTCTTCTTGGTCAACTGGGTCAATGGTGCTGCTATCTTGGAGAAACCTTGGATAAACTTACGATAATATCTAGCTAACCCCAAGAAACTTCTTACATCTGTTGCATTCTTGGGCGTGGACCAATCCTGTACCGTAGCCACCTTCGCAGGGTCCACGGTAATACCATTCTCGGAAACAACATGACCTAAGAACCTCACTTCCCTCCTCCAGAAGTGACACTTAGAAAACTTTGCTTTCAATTGGTGTTTTCTCAACACCTCCATCACTATCCTTAAATGTTCCTTGTGTTCTTCCTCTGTCTTCGAATAGACCAAAATATCATCAACGAACACAAGGACAAACTTATTCAACTGATCTCTGAATACCCTATTCATAAGATCCACAAAATATGCTGGGGCATTGGTCAGCCCGAATGGTATGACCAACCACTCATAAAATCCAGATGGCGTCCGAAATGCCGTTTTAGCTATACTCTCAGCTTCCACTCTAAGCTGATGAAAACCTGTCGCGAGATCCAAATGAGAAAATACTCTCGCGCCACCCAACTGATCGAACAAATCATCTATCCGCGGTAGAGGATACTTGTTCTTCCTCGTCACTTTATTCAACTCGCGGTAGTCTACACACAAACGAAGGGAACCATCCGCCTTGGTAGCAAACACAACTGGTGCTCCCCATTCAGAAACACTCCTTCTGATAAATCCCTTCTTCAAAAGATCGTTGACTTGCACCTCGAGCTCTCGCTGCTCCCTTGGTGCCATACGACGAAGTGGCATCACTATAGGTCTAGCATATTTCACCAAATCAATACGGAACTCAATCTCTCGATGTAGTGGAAGCCCGGTCACTTCTTTGAAAACATCCGGATACTGGCCAACTATGGGAAAACCTGACAACTCACTTTGCGGAATATCGAGGGAGTTTAGAAAACTAGCCAATACCCCCTCACTGGGTAGACCACCAAACACTATCCTCCGCCCATCATCCGCTCTAGCTGTCACCAAAAAGCCCTCACAGTCTACCACCACCCCGTATCTTTGCAGCCAATCTACTCCCAAAATAATGCCAAACCCAGTAAAGCCCAAAACAAAGCAATCACAAACAAACATGCATCCATGACTCGATAAGACCACATTATGACAAATCATGCTAAGGCTCGTCGAACCACCAATCGGGTTCGTCACTGTTAGACCCAAAAGTGGTTCTAACACCCAAATTGGTTAACAGCAAAATGAAATGAGATAAAAATAAAAATGAACACACAGGATTTATAGTGGTTCGGCGAAGAAATGCCTACGTCCACTTATCTTTCACTATATTCAATGATTCAGTTGCAAATACAATGTAAGATTCACTTGATTCCGCTCACAACTCACTTATATTCACTCAATTGACTAAAACAAATAATGAAAGATGATTTGGATTCTCCGGGAGTATTGGAGTTCGGACTATGGAGGTGGTTGAATTCTCGAAATGCCCAAAAAAGATCCTTTTCTGTGTCTCCAGACGGGGTATTTATAGGTGTGAATTTGCTCAAAACTCGATCCGGATCGGAGCCACGTGTCGTCCATCCCATTACCTTCGGGTTCGGATGAATTATTGTGTTGACAACGTATCAGAGTAATGAACGTTATGGGTAGGAACTGGTCATAGCCGATCCGGATGTCCAGGCGCTTTTGCTGGAGAATGATATGGAGAATGGGCTCGGGTCGGAGACACACATATAAGGGGTTCGGATCGGGATACCCGATCTGACCCGGATTGGCTTGGAAGCAACGCTCTCTCTTCTTTAATCTGCTCCGCTCCGGTTCGACCTATCTCTGTAGCAATTGAGTGGCTTTCCGATTCATCTTGAAGAAGACTGCCCTCCGATCCGAACACGCGCTCTCCGCCTTCAAAAGCAATAGCTCACCGATCCGAACAGGAGATTTTATCCGCTCCGAACCGATACGTTGCTTTGACCCGATCCGAACGATTGCAGCTGTCCGATCTAGGTTGTAGTGTCTTCTCCGATCCGAACCGAAGTCTTCTAATTAAAAATGTTCTTCAATGTCTGATATCTAGACTTTGTGTTGCCTAGTTCACAAAGTAGGCTAACACTTTGCCCCCTCAAAGGATGCTTCTGTTGGAAATGGAGCATGCTTTGATTGCTGTTGCACACCGCCTTCATCCTTCTTTTTGAATACGCATGCCAAGCTGTCGTACTGCATCCTGTTCGGTTCAGATTCCGACCCGAACGGATTTTTGGTTTGGGGTCCGATCCGAACGGATCTCCTTCTTCCTATTCCCTGCATTGGATTAGTGGGCCAAGCTGCGTCATTGGGCTTTTCGAACCGGTCCGATCGGGAATACGAATAGTCAGCTTGTTTTTTATATAAATTAACTTCACTTTTCTTCCTTTCTTTCATTCACTGTTTCTGCTCATCCGAACCGATTCCACATCGAAACTTTAGTCTTTCCAAGAAACTCCAAAATTCTCGCTTCAATCTTTGAATCAAATACATAGGTAGCCTTGTAATCTTGAATCTCGTTGCGATAATTGTTTTTAATTTATATCCGCAGTTAAGATAAACGATTCTAGCAAGGTAATCGACTAATTCCATCGTCATGGCTTCCTTCATCCTCCGCCTTCGTCGTTAATGGCATCGACGCCATTTCGAGGCGTTGGAGGAGGGTATTGAGACTCGCTGTTGAATACTTGAGTGCTCACTCATTTGATTTTAATTAAGGCTTGGGACATCGAGTTGGGTTCACTACTTAAGAGGAGGAAGAGGAAGGAAATTGAAGGAGATCGGTTCGGATAGGGGAACGGTAGGAGAAAAAGGAAAAGAGAGAAATTCACAGAATCGGACCGGGTCGGAGCAATAAGGCAAAGAAATGGGACTTAATCTGTTTGACCGGGTCGGATCGGACCTATGAATAAAATGGAGGTCAAGACTTATGCGCTCGGATCGGACCGGGATGTGAAACAAAAGAGAGAATAGGTGCATGGTTATTCAGGTTAATCCGACCCGCCCCGAACGTCAATCCCCGAACCGATCCGGATATATCTCTCAGAGTGCGAGCCTTTGCTTATCCGATCCGAACCTGGTGTCTGCATCCGAACCGAAAACTACTCAATCCAAAACACAAACTTTCGTCCAACTATTTAAAAGATATTACTTTAATCTTCATGAACAGTTAGGATAGTTCCTTGCGGACATAAATGAACATTAAGAACTACTCTGACTATCACTTTCTCTTCGAAGTTTTGTCTTACATTGTTGCACCTTTACTTTGCATTTCTCACATTTGCTGCACGCATTTTAGTTCACACACACGCACAGGGGGGTACGGGCTAATTTACTCTAATTTGTGCTATTGCTTCTTCAATAGTTCTATGACAATGAGACCCAGACGATATTCCAGACTAGCTGAGAGGAAAGAAGCCCCGGAAACCTCTAACAAAATTACTCTCGAGGATATATCTTCTTCTTCGGATCCAGAATGGGACAGTGAGGGTTCAGACTACGGGGTTGGAAATCGAGAAAGCAACGAGGCGTCTTCAGAGAACGAAGTTTCTCTGGGTTTTGAGGAGGAAGGAGGGATCGGTGACGATCGAGCCCCTGACGAATTTGAATCGGCCATTATATTGGAATCACCTCCAGACTCCGTTGAATCGACAATCGACAACGATCGACTTACCCGAATTTGCTTAAAGCATGGAATAATGAAAAGGGACACTCTAGTGCCTTCACGCTCTGACCATCCCCACAACCCTCCTGAAGGATATATGATGGTCACTCGATTGATGTGCATGGTCGGCGCCATTCCTCCATTCTCTCCCTTCATCGTTGACTTTTTAAGACAAATGCGGATTGCCCCCATGCAGTTGCATCCCAATTCATATGCCTATTTGCACACCTTGTACATTGCATATCGTGAAATCTTAGGCATAGAGCTCACGTTCGATGACGTTCACTTCTTCTATAATTTCAAGCATCAGACTCGAGAGACTCCATCTTTCTGCTACTTTGAATCAGTTCCAAAAAGGAAGATAATCTCTGCACCATTCAGCAGTAAAGCTGGAGATTCCAGACTAGAATGGTTCTACGTGAAACGACAGCCTGGATGCGCCAGGAGATGGACAAAATCAAGTAAAGCACTGATTTTCTAAATCTGGGCTCTATACACTTGAATCATCACCTTGACTTGTTTTCCTTTTTGTTTGCAGACGACAATCCCAAACAGATATCAGACCAGGTGTTCTTCGACCGGATGCACCGACTCCTTAATGGCGATCAGAAATTCTTGACTATTGACGAAGCCCTTAAAGACGAATACCTTCACTTTCATGGGCTGTTGTCTGTTTTTCCTAGCATTGGTCATGGGACGGTTCCATACGCATACATTCCTCCAGTGGAGGTAGTCCCAGAGACAGGAGAAGGCTCAGGAGTTCCTACAGCGCCTCTTCAAACTTCACCTTCTCCACCTTCTACACAAGATGATGAATTGGCTAATCTGGCCGAAAAGCATCGTGAAGGATATATTGCCCCCGAGGAAACTACTTCTCTAGAAAAGTCAAAATCCTCCCAAGAGTCACCACTTCATGCTTCCGAGGGGGACGTCCCTAGTACTGATGAGCAAATATTTCAGGGTTTGGGGGATCTCCCCTTACCTGAGACTATATACACTTCAGAGGATTTCAGGAAGGATCCTTTAGTCTTCACCTCTTCTGAAGAGACCACTCCCGCTAAGGCCAAAGAGCCTGCCCGTACTAGTCTAGCTTCAGACTCGGGTTGGTTGGGGGGAAACACACCACTTAGGATACACTTTATATAACGGCATTAGCATTCATTGCACCTCTTTCCTTGTGAATCCATTAATTCTAAATTTCGTTCGTTTTATCGTGCAGGTACGATGTCTCGATCCTACTACGATATAAGAAAGCTTCATCGCAGCATGTCCAATCCTCCTCAGGATGTCGAGTATGATCGCCGGGATGATCGTGGTAGGGAGGAGAGAAGACCTTATGATCCCTATCGTTCTCGACCCTCACGTTCCCGCTCACCAGTTCGACCGGAACAAGAGAAATATAAGGGCTATCAAAGCCGCAGGGAAGAGGACAGACCACCATCTAAAGACTCCACTTCTTCCCATGAAAAGCACAGCAGAGAGAGAACTCCTCCAAAAGAAACTGGGTCTCGAAGCAAGCACAAGGTCCCTGCTACTAAACGACCTAGGACAGACAAAGAGACTACCGAATCCTCTTCACACAGGGACACCGAATTATCGATCCCCGCTCCACCCCCACTAGATGCGGGAACTGCAGTAAGGCGGGCATATTTGGTGGAGCAATTTCCCGAGCACTACTTCGAGACTTTGACTTTTTTACCCGCTCTTGAACCTATTTCTTCTAATTGGGCAGATGAGGCCAAAGCAAAGATTGATGCGGTGGAAAAACAATATACTGAGATGTTCAAATATTCACGCAATCTTTCTAGAATCATCCGCACTCTAATCACAAATACTGATTCAATGCAAAAGACCGCGGAGGAGGATGCTAAGGCCTTAAAAGCTCTAGGAAAAGATTTGGAAGACACTCAAGCTCAGCTAGCGGTCGCTCAAAGGGACGCTTCTAATTTCAAACAACAATTAGAGGACATGCAAAAGCGTTATCACGACTTGCTTGAATCTCACACTCAGGAGCGTTCTGAATTAAAAAAGCAAGCTGACGAGGCCAAATCAGAAGCTGCTAAGACACGCCTTGCTTATGCTGAGCTTGAACGGAAAAACGCCGAGTTAGCAAAGAGGAGTGCTGAATTAGAAAAGAAGAATGCCGACTTGGCTTCAAAGCTGTTGGAGGCAGAGAATAGGGATGCCCTGGCCGAGGGCAATGTGGAGTGTGCTATTAAATCTGCGGAGGAAGCCCGCAAGCAACTATCAGAGGCGGAGGCTGATATTCAGGGTTTCGGCGAACTAATGATTGAATTCTTCGCACATATTATTCGTCGCCGAAACATTTCTTGGATCGAGGATTATCCATCCACTCTAGTTCAAGTATGGAATCATATCGTCGAGTGGGAAAAAGAGGAACTTAAGGTCGATTCCCTCGATGAAGATAAACTAATGGAGAAATACTTGAGGGATGATGAACCGGAGCGCCTAGCTGAAGGGCGCCGCCTTATTGCTGAGGCCATGGAAGAAGAGAGACGGAAGTCTAAACAAAAAACTGTTCTCTAAGCTGGTTCCTCTTCTTCTGCCCCTGCAACTTCTGAAGTAGAGGGGTATGATCCTGAAAATCCGGGAATTCCCCGATCAACTCTGCTATCTCCTATTCCTGAAACAACACCAGAGGTAGTAGTCACCCCCGCAGAAAAATCTTCGGAAGGTATCCCTACCTTTTCTCCTCAATTTGCCAAGGCTATTTCTACCTTTCGCCATGTGATTGAACAATCGATGAAAGATCCATTGTTTTCGCCTGAGTTGATAACTGTTGCTTCTCATTCTGTAGGTGTTGAATCATCCGTAAAGACAGATGTGACTCAGGGAGTCACCGCTGGGACAAAGCCCACAGATAAGGCCAAAAAAGGGGAAGACAAGGCTGCTTCTATAGATTTGGGAGAAGGAGGTGAGCCAACTAAGGTCGCCACTCCCCATGATGAAGAAATGATAGCAGCATTAAAGGATGATGGCGGAGACGGGGGGAATAAAGAGGAACCAGAAGTTGCAATAGTCGGGGAGTCAAAAAATGCTGATGATGTTACCTTGGCTGCAATGAAAGCCGATCAAGACAAACGCTTGCAATTAAAAGCTGAAGAGCTAGACCCCGAAGTCCTCAAACCCCTCGCAATTGTGGATGCGGGATCAAGGTTAGTTGTTAATATCTCAACTAGATCTATTACAGAGGAACTCGCTAAAAAATCTTCTCTTGATTCCAGCGCCCCGCCCTCCGGGAAGAAGTCTACTGGCTCCAGCACCGCATCTTCAGGAAAGAAGAAGACAAAACGAATCTTGACGGAGGCTGAGAAAGAAGCAAAGGACGCGGAGAAAGCCGCCAAGAAATCCAAGGCTCATTCAAAATCTAAATAGTGGATTGCCTTGTATCGTTTTAGCATTTAGTGAACCAATAATTGCTGCCACAAGAGTAGCTCCTGCACTTTCTTTTTTAGCTATTTTCCTGTACAAATTCATTCATTTGTAAATAAAAATAACTCATTTTTTGCAATGTTTATTTGTTAGTAGTTCTGCACTTATGTAAAAATGCATGTCTATAGTTATGAAACGAAGTTGTGGAGGGGGGAATATGCGTATACATACGTATCCCCAGTCAATTCCCACAAATTATTTAATGTTTAATCAAGCAATCTGAATGCTCCCGATTTTCTGACGGGACAACACTTCCTGTGTCGTCAGTACCTATCGTTTTTTCTGGCATTTCTTTTATACTCTCTCTTTCTCTTGAGAGTTTGAGTTCGAGCTCAGTCATCTGTTTATTCCCCGGTCTTTCAACGGGGAAAGATTTATTTCTCAGTGCTCAGTCGGAGACGCCTTTATACTCTCTTTCTCTCTGGAAAATTAGAGTTAGGAAGAGAATTTCTTTTTCAGCGCTCAGTCAGAGACGCTTTTATACTCTCTCTCTCTCTCTGGAGAGTTAGAGTTAGGGTTAGGGGGAGAATTTCTTTTTCAGCGCTCAGTCAGAGATGCTTTTATACTCTCTCTCCCTCTGGAGAGTTAGAGTTAGGGGGAGAATTTCTTTTTCAGCGCTCAGTCGGAGACGCTTTTATACTCTCTCTCTGGAGAGTTAGAGTTAAGAATGTCGTTTTCTCATTCTTTTATGTCTTATCGCACAAATAGTCGTTGTGCTTCTTTTTATGTCTAAACTGTTTTCAACCTTTTTAGGTTGTGAGTTATCCTATATCTTATAATCACAGCAGAATAACTGATAAATGTATATATGTAATGCATAAAAGTAAATAACACACAGTATTTTTATAGTGGTTCGGCTAAGTCGTAGCCTACATCCACTTTATAGTTCTTCATTCATATCGTCAGATTTTCCCAAGGCAAGTCGTGCCTTATTACAGAGTTCATAAGAAAAATAACACAAAGTACAACATTTCTAATCCAAATATCGCATTAAGTGTTGGGCATTCCATGCTCTGGGGACTTCTTCGCCATCCACGGTCGTTAACTTGAAGGTTCCTTTTTCAAGTTTCCGTTGAATGACAAAGGGTCCTTCCCATTTTGGACCAAGGTGAGGAAGGGATGGAAAGACTCTCTTTAGCACCAAATCTCCTGGTTCAAAAGTCCTGAGGCGAACTTTTTTGTCGTAATAGCGTGCCATCTGACGCCGATGTCTTGCCGCACGCAAGTCTGCTTCGTCCCTTTTCTCTTCGACTTCATCAAGAGACTCAAGTAAAAGTGCCCGATTTGTCATCGCGTCATAATATGTCACCCTGTGGGAGGGAACTTCTAGTTCAACTGGAATTACAGCTTCTGAGCCAAAGGAGAGAGAGAAAGGGGTATGACCGGTGGCCGTTTTAAATGTTGTTCGACATGCCCACAAAGCTAGGGGCAATTCATCAACCCATTTTGCCTTTGCACGCTCTAATCGTTTCTTGAGGATGGATTTTATTACTTTGTTTATTGCCTCTACTTGCCCATTCGATTGCGGATAGGCAACTACAGTATATCGTTTGTCTATCTTATACTTCTGGCAGAAATTTCTGAATTCAGTACTATCAAATTGGGTTCCGTTGTCAGTTATAATCGTCCTTGGGATCCCGAACCGGCATATGATATTTCTGACCACAAAACTTATCACCTTTCTTGCCGTGATCTTGGTCAAGGGCTCAGCTTCCACCCATTTCGTAAAATAGTCCACGGCCACTATTGCATACTTAGCTCCTCCTTTAGCAATTGGTAGAACTCCAATGATATCGATTCCCCACGTGGCAAATGGCCAAGGACTCACCATTGATTTAAGTTGGGTCGACGGTGCCCTGGGGATTTTGGCGAATCTCTGGCACTTATCGCAGCGTCGTGAATAATCAGCTGCATCTTTATTGATCGTAGGCCAGAAGTATCCGTACCGCAATATCTTTTTTGCCAAAGTTTGACCTCCTGTATGATCTCCACACTCACCTTCGTGTACTTCTCTTAGTAAACGCTTGATGTCGTCGTGCGCTATACATCGTAACAGGGGCATAGAAAATCCTTGCCTATAAAGAATATCATCTTGTATGACATATCTGGTAGCTTTACGAACTACAACTCTTTTCTCACTCTTCTTTGATGGGAGTGTCCCATTCTTAAGGAAATTCTTAATTGGAGTCATCCACGACTACTTCTCTGGTTCTGCTTCAAAAGCGAATTCAATTTCCATTGACTCAAAGCTTGGCGATTCCAACGTTTCAATTGGAATTATTTCAGTCTCTTCTGGATTGTCAGAACTAGCCAGCTTTGCCAGCCTATCCGCTTTCTGGTTTTCAACTCTGGGAATGTGTGTTATGTTGTACCGCTCTAAGTTATTCAATAGCTCTTTTACTTTCTTGAGGTAGGCGATAAGTCGAGGTCCTCGAGCCACAAATTCCTCTCGCACTTGGCAAACAACAATTTTAGAGTCACAGAATATGTCTAACATTTTTACTCCGAGGTCTTTAGCAAGCTTCAGCCCGGCAATCAGGGCTTCATATTCAGAGTCATTGTTAGTCGCCGAAAATTCTAATCGCAGGGCGTAATATAACGACCGTCCTTCAGGAGTGACTAAGACGACTCCAGCTCCGGACCTTCGGTCGTTCTTGGCTCCATCTGTATATAGTTTCCACGGATCTATCTTTAACTCATCCTCGGACATAACCACTCTGTCATTGACTACTTCCTCCTCTGGAATGGTGAACTCCGCAATAAAGTCTGCTAGAGCTTGCCCCCTGATTGACTTTCGTGGTTGAAAATTCAAATCAAACTGACTTAGTTCTATGTTCCATTTGATCAACCTTCCCGATGCTTCGGGTCTCTGCAACACCTGCCTTAAGGGCTGGTCGGTGTATATGGTTATTGGATGAGCTTGGAAATAGTGACGAAGTTTTCCGGATGCGATCAAGAGGCTGTAAGCGAGCTTCTCAATTTTTGGGTAGTTTCGCTCTGCCGCTGCTAATTTCTTGCTTACATAATACACTGGCCTTTGTATTTTGTCTTCTTCCCGAACCAGGGCTGTACTAACGGCGTGAGCCGAGACTGCCAGGTAAATAAACAATTCTTCGTGATCTACGGGCTTTGATAAAATCGGCAGTTTCTCTAGCAGTTCCAATAGATTTCGAAAGGCCTCAACAAAGTACGGAGTCCACTCGAAGTTCTTCTTTCCTCTTTTAATCAAATCAAAAAACGGAACACATTTGTCTGTGGCTTTGGAGATGAATCTACTCAGTGCCGCTACTTTCCCTGCGAGACTTTGGACGTCTTTAATTCTCCTCGGCTCTTCGATATTTCTAATCGCTGCTATCTGGCTAGGGTTTATTTCAATTCCTCGGGAACTCACAATGAAGCCAAGGAACTTTCCCGATGCCACTCCAAATGAGCATTTCAGAGGATTCAATTTCATCCGGTACTTTCGCAGGATACCAAACATTTCCGCCAAGTCTTGTGTATGGCTGGAGGACTGTTTCGATTTGACAAGCATATCATCCACATAAACCTCCATAGTTTTTCCTATTTGATTATAAAACATTCTGTTCACCAAGCGCTGATAAGTAGCTCCAGCGTTTTTCAATCCGAATGGCATTACAACATAACAATATAATCCCAAATTCGTAATGAAGCTTGTATGTTCTTGGTCTGGTACGTGCATAGGAATTTGGTTGTATCCAGAATATGCGTCCATGAAAGAGAGAAGTTCATGACCTGCTGTCGAGTCTATAAGATGGTCAATCCTGGAAAGTGGGAAACTATCTTTTGGGCAAGCTTTGTTTAAATCTGAAAAGTCAATGCAAGTCCGCCACTTTCCGTTTGGCTTCTTTACCAAGAAGGGATTCGATATCCAGTCGGGATATGTCGAATCTCGAATAAACCCATTCTGCTTCAACTTCTCTACTTCCTCTTTGAGAGCAGCCGACCTCTCTGGGCCCAACATGCGTCTCTTTTGCTTCACAGGCGGATGCTTCGGATTTACATTTAATTTGTGACTTATAATGGATGACGATATCCCATACATGTCAGCATGGGTCCAGGCAAACACGTCTAAATTTGCCTTCAAGAAGTCCGTTAGTTCTTTAGCTCGACGTGGATCCAATTGAGAACCAATCTTCAAAACTTTTGTCGGATCAGCTTTATCAATGGGAATTTCCACTGTCGCTTCATTAGGAGTTGCATTCCTAGCCTCTGGTTCCTCGTCTTTTCTGGGATCCAGGTCTTCGGGCGTTCCTTTGGGCAACTCCTTTGGGGTCAATCTCTCTAATTGCTATGCCGAGCCCCCCTTTGAGGGAGACGAGGCATCTTTACTCTCAATGTTAAGTCCTTTCATCAACATCTTTAATTCGGCCACGTAGCAGGCCCGTCCGGAAACTTGATCCCCTCTCATTACTCCAGTTCCGGCTTCGGTTGGGAACTTAAGTAACAAGCACCAAGGGTCGATACAAACTCTGAATTCAGCAAGGGCAGGCCTCCCCAAAAATGCATTATAAGGCGAATCTACGTCCAATACTACGAACTGAAGCATCTGCACTCTTCTACGTTCTCCTTGCCCCAAGGTCACGGGCAACTCTATGTATCCCATGGGAGCTGTCGACGCTCCGTTGAAGCCTCTGATCCATCCTTCACATGGCTTCAAATCTTCAGATTCAAGCTTCATCTGATCAAATGACTTCTTGAACAAAATATTAACGGAACTTCCGTTGTCTACTAATACCTTATGGACCAAGGCCGGCCCAATGGTGGTAGTAATAACCAACGGATCATCGGTGGGTGACTGGATCCCAGTATTGTCTCGGCTGCGAAATACCACGTCGTCAAACATGGTCTTCTGTTGTTTTATGGGGGTGATATCTTCCAAATCATCACCTTCATTCACGTCTAGATGCTTGGCAGCATTTACATATTGATCCATTGATCTGAAACTTCGGATTGCTGGGTGAGGTCCGCCTACTATGGAGTTGATAACAATTCCTTTACCTTTCTGCTGCGCTGTAGGCTTGGGAGCAGGTAGAATCTGTTTTGGAGCCTGCTCTCCTTGCCCCATGTCCCTTGGGGCAACCTTGTATTCATCCAACTTCCCTTCATGCAGCAGCTTCTCAATCACATCTCTCAAATGCCGACATTCATTGGTTGAATGCCCATGAGTTCCATGAAACAAACAAAATTTCCCTGTCGCCATTTTCTTTCTCGGTCGAATCACGAGGTGGCGGTCTTTTGTACTGTAACACATTGTACGTATCCAGATAAATATTTTCCAGGGTGTCGTTCAATGGTGTATAATTCTCGTAGTTCTGGAATCGGGGTCTTTTGTTAGGATCACTTCCCCTATTTCTGTTTCTTCTGTTACCGTTCGGATTACGGTTATTGTTGTTGTTACCCCCGCTTCCAGCATTGCTGTTTCCACCCTTGTTTCCTACATTTACTTTAACCTTGCCAGAACTTTCCCCAGACTGCTTCACGACGATATTACTCTGCACATTCTCCTTTGAAGTCATCTCAGACTTTCTCTTTCGGTTTGCCCTGGCCTCCTCTCGCCTTAGATAAATATCGGCTTTTTCGTAGAATATCTCCCTTGTGGAGGGTGTTTTCCCAGAAAGGTAATCTCCAAACTCAGATTCAGGATCGACTCCTTCCTTCAATGCCATCAGAATAGTGGGCTCATGCGGGTCACTGACCTCAGTTACAGCTTGGTTAAAACGGTCAAGATATGCCCTCAAAGACTCTCCTGGTGCCTGCTTGATTCTCGATAATTCAATAACACTTTTGGACTTTCGGGCATGGAGTCGAAACTGGTTCATGAAACGCTCGCTTAGTTCCTTGTAATTCGAAATCGAACGAGGAGGAAGTCGGGTAAACTAGAATAGCGCCACATCTTCTAAGTAGATTGGGAATGCTTTGCACTTCACTTCATCAGGGCAGCAGCAGCATTCATGAGCCACGAGTATCGCATTAAATGCTGTCTCGGATCAGTCCTTCCGTTGTATTTGTCCATCTGTGGCAAGTTAAAGCGTCGGGGAAATTGGAAGTCGAGGATATCATCGGTGAAGGGAGTATGGCTTCGTTCGATGCCATAATCTTCATTTGTATAGTTCCGGCTCTCGGACATGATCTGGCGAACCATTGCCTGCACATTAGCGTTAGTTAGGGGCCGCTCAGGTTCCCTGGCCCTAGTATCCGAGTTCCTTCTGGGCTCTTGTTCAGGAGATGCCCTTCTTCTTCGAGCTGCCTCTGCTCGATTCCGTTCCCTGCGCTCCCGGTCGATCTCGGGAGGAGGGGATTGGAGTCTTTGCCCTCGAGTGGGGTCATTGTTTCCTAGCGCTCGTGCAATATCCTCACGAGATCCCAAAGATCCAAATGTCAGCTGCTCCACGTTCTGAGGTCGTTCGAGCGGCCTTCGTTCACGGGGCCGCTCTTCCTCGGAAGATGAAGATTGATCCACTGGTGTGTGACGAACCGGTGATGGAGTTCTCTGTCGACGGAGTTCACTAATCTCCCGACTCATGAGCCTCATATTTTCCTGCATCATGAGATTAGTGCGCTCGAGAACTTTCATAGTCTCCCTTGTGCTCTCAAGCATGTCAAGTAAGCACGAGAAATCTCCTTGAGTGATGGGCGCAGATGGATTGACTTGATCACTAACCCTGGTGGCTGAAATTGGAGCATTCGTAGGGACTCGAGTAGAGGTTCCAGCTTCACCAAGCATCGGGTCGGATCGGAGGTAGGAGGTCGGGTCGGTTCGGAGCTGGGGGGCCTGGTCGGATCGGTATGTGGCAAGCTGCTCGGGTCGGTTCAGATTGGGGGAATGCACTGCTTCAGAGTCTCCTACCCGGATCGGATCAGAGCTCTCCCCCTGCTGGCGGCTCGGATTTCCTGCATTGGTTCTTCCTGCTGCTGAACTCTGCCCCCGAGACCTTGTTACAACCGCATTTTGCTGATCTTCGCCAGCTCCATTTCCTCGACCAGATTGAACTTCTTTGCCTTTTCCTTTGGCCATGATTCTTTGACAATCACTTCAACAAATATAAAAGAGCGGAGAAACTTAAGGATTAACTTCTTTGAACTCAATGGTCCAAAAAGTAGAAAGAAATCCCGGAAAATAAAGAATTTAGATGAGGGTTCTCAGTGAAAGCACCAAAATGTTAGACCCAAAAGTGGTTCTAACACCCAAATTGGTTAACAGCAAAATGAAATGAGATAAAAATAAAAATGAACACACAGGATTTATAGTGGTTCGGCGAAGAAATGCCTACGTCCACTTATCTTTCACTATATTCAATGATTCAGTTGCAAATACAATGTAAGATTCACTTGATTCCACTCACAACTCACTTATATTCACTCAATTGACTAAAACAAATAATGAAAGATGATTTGGATTCTCCGGGAGTATTGGAGTTCGGACTATGGAGGTGGTTGAATTCTCGAAATGCCCAAAAAAAGATCATTTTCTGTGTCTCCAGACGGGGTATTTATAGGTGTGAATTTGCTCAAAACCCGATCCGGATCGGAGCCACGTGTCGTCCATCCCATTAGCTTCGGGTTCGGATGAATTATTGTGTTGACAACGCATCAGAGTAATGAACGTTATGGGTAGGAACTGGTCATAGCCGATCCGGATGTCCAGGCGCTTTTGCTGGAGAATGATATGGAGAATGGGCTCGGGTCGGAGACACACATATAAGGGGTTCGGATCGGGATACCCGATCCGACCCGGATTGGCTTGGAAGCAACGCTCTCTCTTCTTTAATCTGCTCCGCTCCGCTTCGACCTATCTCTGTAGCAATTGAGTGGCTTTCCAATTCATCTTGAAGAAGACTGCCCTCCGATCCGAACACGCGCTCTCCGCCTTCAAAAGCAATAGCTCACCGATCCGAACAGGAGATTTTATCCGCTCCGAACCGATACGTTGCTTTGACTCGATCCGAACGATTGCAGCTGTTCGATCTAGGTTGTAGTGTCTTCTCTGATCCGAACCGAAGTCTTCTAATTAAAAATGTTCTTCAATGTCCGATATCTAGACTTTGTGTTGCCTAGTTCACAAAGTAGGCTAACAGTCACTACTAAAGGTCTATCGACAATCTCGGGCTCCAATCCCAACCTATCTACCAGGTCACTAGATATGAAAGAACTGGAAGCTCCGGTATCAAACAAAACTCTAACAGGAACATCATAAACAGAAACCATACCTTGAATGACGACATTCTTTCCCTTCTCCGCTGCAGTTGGGGCATTCGACAAAGAAGGAATAGCATTAAGGGCATATGCTTTCACCATTTGATTTTCTTTGGGGGGTTGCGGACACTTGTCCTTGTGATGTCCCATTTGGCCACAGTTGAAGCACTTTCTATCCGCTGGCTTGGCCCGACAATTACTAGCATAATGGCCCTTCTTACCACAAAGCTGAAGCACTCCACATCTTGCTTATTCTTTTTCTTCTGACCATCCTTAGTCTGATTCTGCTTTCTCTTATTCTGGGAACCACCCTTGCCTCCACCACTTGCTTGTGGCTTTGGCTCATCTGCGGATGCAACCTCAGTCTTCGGCTTAGGGTAGAGACTTTCTGATCTCAATGCTTTCCCCACAATCGATTCAAATGTCTCATCGATGTGGTTAATAAGCCTTTCCCCCAAGTACTGATCCAGACTAGTTATGAATTTCTCATTCTTCTTCTCGGCAGTATCAATAAGAGATAACCCATATTTTGACAAAGTGTCGAATTCAACAATATACTCCGAGACAGCTCTGCCATTCTGCTTAAGCTCCAAGAATTTCTTAAACAGCACTGACTTCTGAGCAGCTGGAATGAACTTCTCGCTAAAGCGGACCTTAAACTGCTCCCAAGTAATCTGATCTTCGGGAGTAGCTGCCTTTATAGCATTCCACCAATTCATTGCCCGCCCTTGCAGCTGACGGGACGCTAGCTTTCTCTTCATCGCATCCTCGATACCCAAATCTTCGAAGATACGTTCGCAACTATCCAACCAATCCTGAACATCCGTGGCCGACTCCGTTCCGTGAAACGGCTTCCCACCAAGACTAGTATAATCCTTATTCAGTTTGGCGAAGTCGACCCTCGGCGCCTGCACTATTGGAACACCACCATTTCCACCATTGGGAGCAGCCCTCTGCACGTCCCTAAGCATCTCTCTCATGAGGTCAGTAAACATCGTCCTCATGTCAGCAGCATTCCCATTATTGGCTCCTCTACCGGTACCTCTAACATATCGGCTCATCGTCAATCTGTAAAAGGAAACGATTAACGACCCCATAGTGGTGCTAGTGCAGTACGACTTCATCATTATACCAGTAATAGTATATATATATATAGCTTTTGAAAACCAAAGTAATCACAAATACGCTCTCTCGTATACGTATACTATCTCTTCGTGATAACTTCCCTAGGTTAACTACGCAACCTAGAGCTCTGATACCAAGTGTGACGGCCCGCCCCGCACCAGCCTACATTTCCTCTAAAAGTGCGCTGTACACATGCCCGACTAGCACGGGATGGTCGTCAGAAGAAAGGAAAGAAGGGAATTAACTAACGAGGAACCTGTAGAATGTCTCACAGCGCATGGAATAAAATATAATAATAACATACTTGACATAAACAGGTGAGACAGTGCATAAGCTGATAACTAAAATCAACATCAACATCAGAGCAGCGGAAATCCAAGTACAGCTTATTACAACTTTTCCAAA
This sequence comes from Allium sativum, assembly GCA_030737875.1. Taxonomy (NCBI): domain Eukaryota; kingdom Viridiplantae; phylum Streptophyta; class Magnoliopsida; order Asparagales; family Amaryllidaceae; genus Allium; species Allium sativum. Next base: position 470,639,888 of record CM060923.1, on the reverse strand, counting down.
TTTACTGTCTCTAAAACAAAAGAAAACTTAAAGTAGAAGATGCACTACTAATGCCCAAGCAGTGATCTTCAACAACACAGGGAGAATACTATATATATATATATATATTACGTGGAAGCCTCCTGCTCGTCTCCGGATCATCTACCCGTGCATCACCAGCTAACCTATCTCTAGTCTGCTCGTGTGAGCATCCAGAGTAATAAGAAGAGACATAAAACTCTGGTTCAGACATAAAGCCTGGTATGAACGATAAGCATCTAAACAGAACAATAACAGGTATACTAAACCATACTTGAATCTGGACCTACAACCAAAGAGTTATTACCACATACCATACAATACTCTAAGGTGCCATAATAAAAAGTGTAAGGATACGGGGGTGGGGTGTGCATGTCATAGTAATGGCAAACAACTCATCCATAGCAACCATCCTCACATCTCTCACTCAGTGCATAAAGCGTACGATGTCCACCACTGTCAATCACTAGACCCATCGAAGTAGTGACGGTGTTCAACTTGTACAACTACTGCTACTACCAAGCTTACCACATGGAGTCATGACCAAATCTTTACAAATGACCCCACTTCATTGGTTTATAGCCCTTTAGTCGTACCTAGGCCACTGTGGCCCTGAATCCTTTCACGTGCTTCCCATACATAGTGATCCAAAGTCATAGACATCGAATGCCCTTTAGCACACGTCCTGCAGCAAAGCCCAATCATGAAGCCCACTCATTGGTTCTCAGCTGGATCCTGAGTCAAAGCTCCTCATTTGGACTTACTTTGCATCTCGGGTTTTGATCGAATTGGAGTTGGTCTTCAAAAGAGTCGTCGCATAGAAGGGATGGAAGTTCAATTCGGTTTGGCCCCATCTGTTTCAATCGGTTCGGTTCGGATGAATCATCCCCAGTCTCCCCGTTCAGTTCGGTTCGGGTTCACAGCGCTGCATCGGTTCGGGTCGGGTGTTCCACTTCGGGTCGGGTCGGGTTGCCATCCCCCATTCAGTTCGTACTCCAGCTCATGTGCCTCGTCTGGCCGATCCGATCCTACTCCGTAGCTCCGATCCGATCCTTCTCCATAGCTCCGATCCGATCCTGCTCCATAGCTCCGATCCAATCCCCCTTGCTTGCCTCCTCCGATCCGATCTCGCTCCCTAGCCTACTTCGATCTGATCCTGCTCCATGGCTCCGATCCGATCCTCTGTCCAACTCCAACTCGAAGCAATGACCTTCCTTCTTGCCAAACTTCTTTGTGCCAGATTCCAGTTCGGGTCAGATTCCTTGCCCAGCTCCCTACCCGATCCGAGCCCATACCCGACCCGATCCGAAACCCTACACAACTTTCTGCAACTTTTTCCAGCAACTTGTTTACGCCATTCGACGACGTTTTCGACCAATCTAACTATTATAATCAACCACAAATCATTCCAAATAGTCATAGCAACATAGCAAACTAACCACAAACACCAAAACAATGAATTTGCGTGTCAAAATGGATCAAATATACCCAAACCCCCATATTTTCCCCTTAAGCATGTTTAAGCAAAACTAATCATAGGGTTAACAAAACTTAACCAAATTAAACCAAATTTCTAACAGAGACATAAAATATTATTTTCGAATTTATAGATATTTTTCCAGAATTTATTAGTGTATAAATTCACTAATCTTCACTAATTACCCTTAATTAACTGTAATTAGTGTCAAAACAATACTAATCACTCACCTTGGCCACAAATAAAATTCTCAAAAATGAAACCTCACTAATTTGGGTGAATACTGGTGTCTGACAGCAGCTCTAACCTTGCTTTCGTGTTTTCTCTCCTTAATTTGATGTAGATTAAGCCAAAACTTGATTAGAAAGTGATTAGAAGGTGATTTGGGTGTTGGAGGCCATTGCTAGGGTTCCAAGAATGAAAGTGGCGGCTGAAAGAAATGTTTTCTAACCCTAATCAGCCCCTATACATCTCCAATCCCGAAATCCCCTTTGGGCCTAGCTGCTAATTACCCGGTTAAGCTCAATTAAGCTGTTTTTCACCATTTGAAACTTGTTTCAGCCATGTCTCCCAAACGGTGAGTCCATTTGGCTAATGTGACCACTCTACGGAATTATAAACCATCATTCGGAGCCAATGGAAGTGGTCTAAGGTAAAAATTCCCTTCCAGTCAAAATTTATGGCCAAAACAGTGCCAACTAGGGGTAAATGGTCATTTAAAAATTGGGAAAAATCACGAACATGGGAAATGACCCCAATAGTCGTCTCCCAAAGTTACATGACCATACGACTTCGTGAGTGAAATAAATAAATATTCTACGATCCTATGATGCGTAGAATACGGGTCGTTACAGATTCAGAGGGGTTCTGATGTTGACTAGAGTATTGCGACATTGCTACTATGGATCGATGGTGAAATGGGGATGTTGAAATCTCTAGTAAAGGCCGACGTTTGGTTCTTTGCGTGAGTGAAGGAGTTCGATTTCTGATAATGGTTTTGGGGTTGCCTGGATTAGTGCAATGCTAGTCTTGTAGTTTGATTTATGTTACTAGGGATGGTGCTAGTTAAGGATTTAGTTCGATTTCTGAAGATCGAATTAAGGGTTTCTGGTATAGTTGGGTTTGAGGATCGATGTGAGACTATGTATTGTTTTTCTTCTTCTATCTTCTACTCTTAACTTTCTTTCTATTTCTCATCCTCTAATTTCTTTCAATTAGCTTCTGGGTTTCTGATACTTGAATTTGGACATAGTCTGGATTCGAGAGTCGAAATTCCCGAGACGCTACAAATTGGGTTAAAGAACTAATGTCCCTTAAAACACAATTCATGATAAACCCCAAAATCCTATTCCATCAAAATGGATTCTCAATGGAAATCAGATCAGTAAGTACTAATATGAATTTCCGTGTCAGAATAATAATATAAATGGAATGACGACGAAGCCTTTTAAATTCCATATATAGTAACAGTCTTCCTTCACAGAAGCTCATCTCGATTATTACCAAATCGAATTCCATTTGATTTCAATTTAATATATTAAATTGGAAAACTTTACTTTGGAAAATTTCCATTAAATCTTAATAAAAAGATTTATAAATTCCAAATCATAACTTCACTATTAATTGGGTTAAAGAACAAATGTTGTTTAAAACACCGTTCAAGATAAACCCAAAAAATCCAATTTCAATTAAATATTAATTAATTGGTAAATTTCTCTAAATCTTAATTAAAAGATTTATTCTTTTCTCAATTGGATCTAAGAACAGTGTTATTTAAGACACCATTCACGACAAACCAAAAATCCAATTTGATGTTAAATACAAGAATCAAATTCTAAAACCAACAAATATCGTATTGGGAATAACGATATTTATATCAACTAAATTCCTCAACAATATTTGTATAATCACGGAATCCAATATCGAAATATTCCGAAGATTATTTCCATTCCAATTCATATGTTGGAAAATTCTGGTTATATCAAAACCATTTCAAATCGAATTCATTTAAAAACATTGGATTATTATTCTAGTTAATAACTAGTTCATTCAAATAAAAATGTATTTTTATCTTTTCAAAACTTGAAATTTTCATCCATAATCTTTCCAAATCCTTTATTATGATTTTACACAATTTTTCCATATTTTTAACAATTTTATTAAGGCCCTTACAGTTGGTTTCCAACAACGGCCACCGAACTGCATTCATATCGACCTTTTTTGAAATTGATTTGGACATAATTTGAAGCCCAACCGTTCAAATTTGAATTTCATATATTCATTGGAAAGCTCTTTTCGATACGAACCCAAAGGTTCTGGCTTTAGGAGAATCGGACGGTCGGATCTCCCGTTATGTCAATTTGAAGTTAATGGTCGAAATTCGTGAACAGTCGCTGCGTGGCGCGTTCTATTCAGACCATTATATATATAATATATATCATCAATTTCCATTTAAAATGTATTATATAAATCATTTATAAATTCGTTTTAAAACAATTTCAACTTCATTTTCAATTTTAAATCAAAATTGAATATTCCATATCATTACAATATTAAAATGATAATATTTTCAAAATATCTGATTTTGAAATCCATTTCCCTTTCGTATTCTTTATGAAATGAATAACATCAATCGATAAACCCATTCGGGTTAAAATGACGTTTAATACTTAATTGGCTTCACATTTCCATATTTTCGTGTCCATCCAAAATCGGACATCAAAATCACATTTTGATTCTTCACTGGATATTATTTTAAAATATTCGCTATTTTAAAATATTCATTATTTTTTGAATCAGAATGCGACTCAATCAATTACCATATAATTTCAGTTATATGGGTTTCATACATCGCATGTGTTCAACCATAATGATAAACAATCATTAACCTTTCAAACATCATCTAGAGTGCAATTTACAACTGTATAAGCATTAAATAAATAAATAACGCTCATCATAGCCTGTCAACCCATCGATTGACATACAAATAAATATTGGGATTAGTGTGTGTCAAATATCATCCCAATACCCGTGTGGGGTTTTCAAACAACAAATATAAATTATTATTTTTGCACTTGGGCGATGTGTAAAAATTATCGTCCCTATCAATATCAGATAAATAGGTGTACATAAACAAGCCTTCCTACTTGTAAATGAATATTTATTTCAATTTCTTTTTATGCAAATTTTACGTAAATTTTATATAAATAATTTATATATTTCAGTTTCAGAAAAATTCGGCATTATAACGGCGCGATATTAGAAGCAAAATAATGTCTAGCATTATTCCTCTCCTGATACTGGCTCACGCCGTACACAACAATCAATCCAATAATACCATAATACAATTAATTTTTCCACAGCACAATCATATCACACAAATCATCCAAGGTTTGTACAAACACTAGTGTCAGGAGCTACTAATCCCCATCTGCAACCGATGATAAAATAACAGAATGAAAATATGAGTGAGGGAGTTCTCACTTTGGTTTCCACTTGGCCAGTCTTTAATTGACGGTTTTGGTTCCGTTCGGGTTTGAACTTGCCTGAAATTCTAACATGCTCCATTTCTTTCCCAGTTAGTTTCATGTTGTAGTGCTCTCTGACACGATCGCATTGCAATTGAAATCACTGAATTTCGTTACCGTATGCAAAAGATATGTGATTACAAACTTTAAACATGAAATTAAAATAATAATTAATTACATTTTAAAGGGTATTAACCCTTTCTCTTCAAATCGTTACACCAGATGTAATAACCGGAAATCCGAGCCAATTTAAAAATTTTATTTTGGCAATTTTAATGAATTTTGAGTATTTAAAATGATTTATTTTAAATAATAATGGCAAGAAATTTATTTTGAACAGAATTAGAACGAATATATTTATATAGATCGTCGTTAGAATATAAATAATTTATTTTAATTATAAAAGGAATTGAAAATGGCATGGTAGTTTGAAAATTCGATTTCAAAATTCAAATGAATGTACAGAATTCAAAATAAATCGGATTTTAGTGAAATCAAAAATATTAGAATCAACTTGAGAATATTTTTCCAACGAATCCGAAAAATTGAAATTTCATAGCGGGGATAAAAAGTTATGCCCAGTTGAAAATTCAGAATAGTCGCTATGGAATTCTGGCCCTTAAAAAGGGAAGTTTTGCAAACGACCTCGGTTTTCGATGAAACCACTTTTGTTGGATCCGTGGTGTCAAGTTATTTTTAGGTTTCAAAATTCATAATTTTCTGAATCAATATGTGAGCGTGGCGAAGTTAAACGTGTTTTAACAGTTTAAGTCAATTTCGATCGACCAGAAAATGGCCATTTTTCAAACTGTCTTAGAATTTGACGAAATTAGTTTAATTAGGACAGTATCGTCAATACGAAGTTAGAAATAAATTTTCTAGAATTTTTAGAGACTATATGTGGCCCCGATAAATTAAAATGTGCGTTTAAATTGAATATACATTGCATTATATTTTAATTTTAACAAAAACTAATCGTAATGATAGAATTGGCTTACGATACATATCCCATTGTGTTCGGAATGGGGGTAATTAGCTAGGGGCGACAGTCGTTGGGTTTGATTTCGAGTTCGTATCAACACAAGGGTATTTTCAAAATTAAATTAATTAAAATATAAATATATATAACCCTAGGACCTTGGTCAAACCCTCACAACTCCAACCCGCGGTCAAACATTGAAGTGCGCCTCCCTCCATCGAATACGCAGCGGAAACCACTCTTTTCTTCCTCCTCCAATTTCTGATGATCCACACAATAAAACTCCAATCTTCCAAGGGCAAAAATCAAGAGCACACCAAGATCTATCTCTTCAACGAGGGGGGGGATTAGTTTTTATTGTGTATATCGCTTGGATTCTTGGCATGAAGGTCCTCCATTCGAACTCGAAATGCATGGCCTAGGGACCATCGAATGGGTCGCCGTTCAAGGTGCCGATGGAGGGTGCGAAGCTGGTTGGCGTGGCGGAGTTTGATGGAGGTCCAGTCCTCCAGAGAGATGGCGGCGACGAAACCCTAAGTGGGAAGGCTAGTTCAACGATGAAACAGAAAACATTACAGTGAGTTTTCCATTCAATTTTATACATGATTTAAATGCAGTTTTATAAATGATTTAAATTCAGTTTTATACATGATTTAAATTCATTTTTTTCTTTCTTTCTTCATTATATAAAATCAGTTTTTAAAAATAGAAATAGCACATTTTTAAATTATAAGCATAGTATAAGGAAAGTGAACATATAAAGAGGTGATTTTTAAATTGTAAACATCGTATTATAAATACGATTTTTATATAAGTAGAGATATAAAAATCTGATTTTTATATATTATATAGCATTATAAAAATATGATCTTTAGTGAATTGAAAATATGATTTTTAATATAGTTACCGCGTGAAATAGAAGTTGATGAAATAGGCTGAAATCAAAACAGAATCCAAACCGTTCGAATAAAGAACGGCGGAGTGGAACTCCAAGGTGAGAACTCCTCACTTTTATTTTATTTTCTATTTGAAATATATACTAGGATGCAGACGGTGCTTAGTAGCACCCGACACCCGTTGTCCGCAGACCATGGACGACTTGTGTGATTGGTTGTGTTGTGAAATTTGACTGTTGATTGTGATGTGAAATAAAATATATATTCATGTGTTGAAATAAAATATATATTCATGTGTTGAAATAAAATATATATATTCATGTGTTGAAATAAAATAAATATTCATGTGTTGAAATAAAATATATATTCATATGTTGAAATAAAATATATATTCATGTGTTGAAATAAAATATATATTCATGTGTTGAAATAAAATATATATTCATATGTTGAAATCAAATATATATATATTCATGTGTTGAAATAAAATAAATATTCATTTACAAATCGAACGATTTGTTTACGAACAACGATTTGACTGATATTGATTGGGACGATAAATTTTACACATCGCCCAACTGCACAAATAAAAATCAGTGTTTGTTGATGTGAAACCCCACACGGGTGTTGGGATGAAATTGGCCATACACTAGTCCCAATAATTAGCTGTATGTCGATCGATAGATTGACAGGCTGTTATAAGCGTTAAATATTTATATTTGATGCTTATGTAGTGTAGAATGCACTTTGGGTGATGGTTGTCTGTGTTTGATTGTTGTATTGTACGTGTGTGTATGAAATCCATATAATAAACACTATATGGTAGTTGATTGGGCCTCATTCCAATTTGGAAAATATATATTCATGTGTTGAAATAAAATATATATTCATGTGTTGAAATAAAATATATATTCATGTGTTGAAATAAAATATATATTCATGTGTTCGAATCAAATATATATTCATGTGTTGAATAGAAGAAATTCATGTGTTGAATCAAATATTTATTCATGTGTTGAATAGAAGAAAATTCATGTGTTGAATCAAGTATATATTCATGTGTTGAATAGAAGAAAATTCATGTATTGAATAAAATATATATTTATGTGTTGAATAAAAGCAAATTTCATGTGTTGAAGAAAATATTCATTTGTTGAATAGAATAACGAAGTTATTGAAATATATAAAGCCGTGTTGATTAGATTGACGCTATTTCGACATGAACGATATTTTTATCGGTTTTATTCATTTTTATAATCAATATAGAAAAGAAGTGATTTCAAAATATAACGTTTTGAAAATATTATCATTTATAGATTAATGATATGGAATATTCAATTTTGATTAGAAATTGATTATGAAGTTAAAATCGTTTTGAAAACGAATTTTAAACGATTTATAATACACGTTTTGAACTGAAAATGACGAAATATATATAATATATTATATATATATAATGGCCTGAATAGAACGCGTCGCGCCGCGCCGCTGCAGTTCGCGAATTTCGACCATTGACTTTGAATGGATATTACGGGAGATCCAACTGTCGGATTCTCCTAAAACCGGAACCGTTGGGTTAGTATCGAAAAGAGATTTCTAATGAATATTAGAATTTAGAAATCTAACGGTTGGATTTGGAATTATATCCAAATAAAATTTGGAAAAGGTCGCTGTAAGTGCAGTTCGATGGCTGTTGATGGAAATCAACTGTACGGGCCTTGATAAAATTATTAAAAGTAGTAATAATTTGTGTAAAATCATAAGAAATGATTTGTGAAGAATTGGGATGAAAAACTCCATATTTGAAAAGATAAAAATATATTTTTATCGAAATGAACTAGTTTTGAACTAGAATTATAATCCCATTTATTTTTACAATAAATAAAGTGGATTTGAAATGGTTTTGAAAATAACCAGAATTTCCAATAATTGAATTGGAATGAATTTGAATCGAAACTGTCTTTGGGATATTTCGATGTTGGATTTCGTGATTATACAGATATTGTTAAGGAAATTTGAAAGATATATTGATATCGTTATTTCCAATACGATATTTGTGGGTGGTAGAGTTTGATATTGAATATAAGCTGATATATTTTCTATTCAGAGCCTTGTATTTAATATCAAATGGGATTTGGGTTTGTCGTGAATGGTGTCTTCATTAACACTGTTCTTAAGCCCAGTTGAGAAAAAGATTAAATCTTTTTATTTATATTTAATGAAGTGTACCAATTAAATGGTATTTAATTGGAATTGAATTTGAATTGATTTTTGGGTTTATCGTGAACGGTGTTTTAAATAACACTTGTTCTTAACCCGATAATTAATGAAATGTGATTTTGGGTTTATAGTGAACCATGTTTTAAATGACATTGGTTCTTTAACCCAGTTAAAGACAGGATATTGGTTTTTGGGAAGATTAAAACTAAGTGGAGTTTTAATGAATCTTTAGTTAGATTGAAATGATTAGGAATGGAGTATCACCAGTTTTTCTCCAGGCGATAGTTAAATCTTTAACTAGATTTGAACGTGAAATGGTAATTGAATTTACCGATAACACCATGGTGTTAGATATGAAGTATGACCAGTTTTACTTCATGGGATGAATAGGTTGGGATTGGGAAATAAAATAAATGATTACTTCGGTGTGGATCGCTAATCCCGACTAATTTGAATTGATATTCAAAAGAAGATTAAAGAATAAATTTAAAGAATTTATCTTTGATAAAATTAATGGGAACTTTCCCAAAGTATAAGAATATTTGAATAAAAGAACATTCTGAATTGGAATGAGGCGTATGTTGTGTTTGTGTAACACTTGTTTATTATATACGCGAGTTATTCGGAAAGACCGGGTTTATCCCATTATGAATAACTGATTCGACGTGGTGTCGAGGATGAAGACGGTGGTCGAAGATCGGAGGTCTTCACATTGTTTGGGTGATTACTGATGATCTTGATTGGGCTGTACACCCAAGAGGAGGGAATCGGTTGGTGATCGTCCAGAAGTACTTGGAGATCGATGGATATGCGAGGTACAAGGTGCCTCCGGTTTCGTTCAGACCCAGAATGGACTGTGTGTCTGACATTGGATTTTATTCTTTGTGATTGATTTCTATTAAATATATATATCTGTTTGGTGGCAGAGAATTTATCCTCTTGCTTAACGCCCTTCTCTGAGACGTACGAGCTTAGAGGTTATATATTGGTGGATATCAATCGCATGGAGTGAATTGTTTGTGTGGCATGCCAAAGTGGCAATATGATCAAGGCTTTTGTTGAAAAGAAAAGTCTTGTGGTTAATGATCAAAGCACGGCCTATGTGGCATAGCTTTGTGTAGCGTTGATTAGCGAGCCTCACAACCTGGTTGTGAACCAGAAACGGGAGAGGACCTCAGGGAGGGCATGCATTTCCTTCTAGCTAGAAGTGGCGTCAGCTGTGTTACATGCCCTGATGAGTTTGACTTATGTGGTTGTTGTTGTTGCGAGGCACCTTGGATATATCGGTGACTATGTGGAGCCGATGGAGTCATTGGACTCATTGACACCCCATAGGGTGGGGAAACGCAGTGTTCAAGCATTTTAATCCACATCGGTGGACCGGCCCTGACGATCCAAGGGGTAGTTGCGGCTGTTCCTGAGGGGCGGGCTAGAGCATCTCGAATTCGTTAGAGGACGATCCCTTGCCTTGGTTCACAGATGGAAATCCAACTTCCAATACATGATGTGTGCGATTTTGATTGTAGAGCCTAGTATTGGCGACATGATATATGGTACCCATGTCGTCTATGATTAATACTTATGATTGAAATTGTTTTGACACTATACACTTATAGTAATAGTAAAACATGAAATTTAGCGTATCAAGCATCCTTTGGCTATTATAAGGTAAAACCCTATCGTCCAGCTTGTGTTGCATTGTATGGTGGGACCTGGGTCTTATAATAGCTTCATTTTTCTTTATTTAGCATTGCGCTATTGTTTTATGCACTGGTGTTCTTGGGAGGAAACTCGTTCCGTGTTATACGGTGTGGTCCCTTGATATATCCGATTTAAAATAAAGTTTTAAATAACTATTTTAGTTCTAACACCAGTCACATGACTGACCTGGAGTTTATTGTTTTAACCTAAACTCTGGGTGCCTTTATTTTGACATGGGAAGCTAGTAGTTTTGGTTTTGCAGATTTATATTCACAGGATCCTGATTTACAGCTGGAATGATATCCGGAAAGCTCTGTATCCTTATATCTCCTTCAGTTGGGCTTTGTATTATTTTCTGCAGCTGTGTAATGTATTGTAATCTCTGATATTTATCGAATGTGTAATATTTATTTATACTCTGTATATTGTTGTATTCTGATGAATTGTTGTAATTAACAACGAAATGTTCTTCTGTTTGCGTCCCGATGTGGCTTGTTCTCAATTCAATCCGTGATTTCCTGTAAGGGGGATTTCGGGTTGTAACACCAGAAAACCTCAAAACCCATCGTCGTTTTCAATTCATCGTCGCCGCACCACAACCGCGCCCCTATCCGTCGATCTAAGTTCAATGCGCCCCTAGCTTCTCTAATGTTATAGATTCACAATTTATAAAAAATCCAAATCATAGGCATATCACGTTTACTTTTATTCATTTAAATCTAAAAGTAACTAACTCGTAATGTTTGGATTTTAGAAGATAGAAAGGAAATTTTTGGTGTTGAATCTCAGATATATTCTTAAAACACTTGAATCTTTAAACTTGATTTGTAGAGAAGAAAGGATTAGACGCAGTTTAGGCACTGACAGCATTTGGCCTCCATTGTTTTCAGTATGAGAAAACAAGAGAAATGAGGGTAAATTTATAGCTGCCAGCCTCCAGAATTTGACTACCACCTCAGCCTTAGGGGAAACCGGGCCATGGGTTGACACCCACTTGGGTCCAGATGTCCAAAAACTAACATGGGCACACTTTACACATGCGCCTGTGTAAAAATACCTTGGAGCACTTGTCAAGTGCACCAGTTATCCATTTTTTTATCGTCAAACTTCAACTGTTCATAAGTTCTTCATACATTATCCGTTTTACACAAACAAGTGTCTATCTTGACCAAAATTTCGAGATGGACGCAATGATGTAGTCTGTTTCCCTTAATTCATAATATCAAATTAATTATTCTTTAATTTATCCTCTGTGGTGTAGTTGAAATATGAGATGTTACAAAAACTGGTGATATACCATTCTCGATCATTTCATGAATTCGATAAATTTAATTATCCCATTCTCATTCTAACCTGAATAAAGATTTATTAAAACTCCAATTGGTTTTAATCTTCCTAAAAATCATTATTTAATGATTATTGAACTTTAGGAAATCAATCCTGCCTTTAATTGGATTAAAGAACCAATGTCACTTAAAACACAGTTCACGATAAACCCCAAAATCCTATTCCATTAAAATGGAATCTCCACGAAAATCAGATTAGTCAAAATAAATATGAATTTCCGTGTCAGACTAATAATATAAATGCAATAACGGTGAAGCTTTTTAAATTCCATATATAGTAACAGTCATCCTTCAAAGAATCTCATCTCGATTATTACCAAATCGAATTCCATTCGATTCCAATTTAGTATAATAAATTAGAAAACTTTACTTTGGCAAATTTCCATTATATCTTAATAAAAAGATTTATAAATTCAAAATCATAACTTCGTTGTTAATAAGTTAAAGAACAAATTTTATTTAAAACACCGTTCATGATAAACCCAAAAAATCCAATTTCAATTCAATTCCTATTAAATATTAATTAATTGGTGAACTTCTCTAAATCTTAATTAAAAGATTTATTCTTTTCTCAACTGGGTTTAAGAACAGTGTTATTTAAGATACCATTCACGACGAATCCAAAATCCAATTTGATATTAAATACATGGCTCTGAATACAAATTTTAGCGGCTTATATTCAATATTAAATTCTGAAACTAATAAATATCATATTGGAAATAACGATATTTATATCTTCCAAATTCCTCAACAATGTCTGTATAATCACGGAATCCAATATCGAAGTATTCCGAAGATTATTTCCATTACAATTCGTACGTTGGAAAATTTTGGTTATATCAAAACCATTTCAAATCGAGTTTATTTAAAAACATTGGATTATTATTCAAGTTAATAACTAGTTCATTCAGATAAAAATATCTTTTTATCTTTTCAAAACTTGGAATTTTTCATCCAAAATGTTAGACCGAAATTTGGTACTAACACCGAAATGCGGTGCAAAATCCTCATAATCACAGATCACAAAGAATAAATGTGGAAAAGCACTAAATAACAGAAGACACACAAAGTTTTATAGTGGTTCGGCTCAAACCAAGCCTACGTTAACTTTATAGTTTCTTAAATCCTAAGAAATTACAAGTACAATGTTGTCTTACAATCGGTAAGATTCACTCACATACAACATCCTTGTATTTTAATAAAGAAGTGGAGAAAAGAGAGTAATTTTATACACAAAATCCTCATGTTAATTTAGTTTAAGAAGCACAAAGTCCTTGTGTTGAAGCAATGGTGGATGCCGTGAAGAACTAATGCCAAAAATCCTTTAAAAATCCTTCAAATGGTGTATTTATATCGGAATTTTGGGTTCGGTTCGGGTGCAATGTGGCACGCCCAAAGGAAATCTCGAAAAATAGTGGAAAATATGGAGAAGGCCTTTCAAGTTCGTGCTCTACCTTATGGCATTTGATCCATGTATGTAGGAGGTAGTTATGGCATAAGAATGGTCAACATAGCTGTGCAGAACTCGCTCCAGGCGGATTGGTTCGGTTTCTCTCTCCTCCGATCCAATTTGGTGTCCTCGGTCCAAAGATGAGATGCACTTTGGTGTAGAATCCAAGGCGGGTCGGTTCAGCCTATCCCGACCCGACCTGATGTGTACCAGAAGACTTTTTGCCAGAAGTCCAAGTGTTGAGCTGCTTCTCTGGGAGCGGGGTCGAATTGGGTCCGATCCGATCCGAGGTTGTGCCAACGCCAAAATTCAAGTTATTCTGGTTCTGCGTGCGTTCACAGAAATGGGTGTAACTTCTAAATCGTAAGTCCGCTTTGGCCAAACAAAAGCTCTACTTCAAGCTAATTCAGAGGAATATAAGTGTTACGTAGCTATGCTCTGTAATTGATGTTCTCGGGCCCAAAAGAAGTCATATGTAAGGTCTTTCGAGCTATTCTTTGTTTGTGATGCGACTTCAACCAAATTGCTTCATGTCTTCTGACGATGTTCCCAATACTTGAGCGTATTGTTAACAAGAGATTTCATGTGTGACGGCTTTGACCAAAAATCCTGTCAACATTTTGCTCCCTAGAACATATATTGCTGATTGAAGGAAGATGTGTTCTGTATAATACAAGAAATCCAAGGCCATGTCGGGCCTACCAGCTATAAGTGTAATCCATACCCGAGGGACGATCGAATCGTCCTGCCAAAACCTAGCGAGGGTCCTGACCTTCCTAGTATAAGCCATACCAGGAAGTTCAAACTGAGCATAAGCCATACTCGAGTTTTATTGAGTTCCTTTACCCCATCTTAACGAGACCATTCGCCGTTCTAAGTATAGTCCATACTTAGAAACTCAGTGGAGTACAATCCATATTCATACCGAGATAGAGCTATACTTACCAAAGCCTAACAAGATAGTCTGTCCCTAGGCACATTCCATACCTAGGATTTCGAGATAAGTATAAGCCATACTTTAATTAAGATTGAGAATCCTGCCATAACCTGACAAGACACTTAAATTCACCAAACATAATCCATGATCAGAAAGTCCTTCCTTATTCAATTCAAAGTACAAAACCAAAGAAAATCCTGATTGGTTTGTCATCGAGTCCAGAGCATGCTTTGGAGCCAAATCCTAACTCCATACATGTGTACTCCGCTTTAGCCAATCAAAAAATATAAAGAAAGCAGAAACATATCTTAAATCCTAAGAAATATAGGAAATCCAGACTGGTCTCATCCAGATTAGTTGATGATGAGCCCACAAGAGCTCGATCCAGGTTCATTACCTCTCCGAGGAGGAGGTGATGGCAGCGCGGACACAGGCGTTGTTGGTTGTTTCACATACTCGGGTAGCTCTGCACGTCTAACTCGTTCCTTTATCAAGTCTCGTAGGTGCCTATAGTCATTTGTATCATGACTGTCCATATCATGAAATATGTAGTGTTTTCCAGAATCGCGTTCCCTTTGCGATGGCTCCCTCCTGGGAGGCTTTGGGTAGGAGATGGCACTGTTTGTGTCCATGTAAATTTCATTCAACGTCGAGTTGAGTTCAGTGTACTTTTCGTATCTGGGCCCTCTCCAGGGCTGAGTGTTGCAGTCATTCTTGACAGTGGATTTTCCCTTGACTTTTCAGAATCTGACGGTCCTCTGTCTTTAAACATGTTGACTTCGAGAACGCTCTTCTCATAAGTCTCATCCTCTTCCCATAGAAATTTGTCTGCTTTAAGGTAGAATTATCTGAGGTTTTGCGGTGGATCTCGGTGTAAAGATTCCTTGAACTCCGAGTTATCCAGGATACCAGATACTGTTGCCATCTGTACAATCGATGGTTCAGGTCGATCAACAAATGCTGCTACAATGTTGAATCTTTCCAGAAATGAGCGCAGAGTTTCTATGGGTCTCTGCTTGATTGTAGTAAGAGACATGACATTCTTGGGTCGAGAAATGTGGACCCAAAACTGTTCAATGAAGCAAGCGACCAACATGTTCCAACTGTTGATCAATTCAGATTCCAGCTGCCGAATCCACATAGCAGCTATATCAGTCAAGAAGAGGGGGAAGCATTTCGCCATGACATTTTCCGACGCCGATTGAACTTCCATATGTCGTTTGTATCGCATTAGGTGTACGGTAGGATCCATGCAACCATTGTACGGTTCCAGAACTGGAAGTTTGAAATCCGGAGGGTTTCGGGAATTCCTAATTTCCTGAGTGAATGGGTGGTAATTGACGTCATCCACGTCATTCTGATATATGTGGCCTCTTGAGAGGCGTTCAATGAGATTAGCGAGCCGATCGCCTTCGAAAAGTTGTTGCAAGTTGCCAAGATCCGAGCTGATGCCCCCAACGTTAAGTCTTGAAGAGTCTGGAAATGTGTGTGGTGCATCGAAAGCCATCCGGTTCGGATCGTATGCCTGTGGGTCGGAGGGGACAAACCGAACCGGTTCGCGTTGTTCGATCCGCTCCGGTTGTTGGATGCCAGTCCAAGTTCCTTCTTGATGTCGCTTCCTTTGCATGGGTTCTATCCATATGGGAGTTGATGTTGGTCGCGCTCGACCTGTTCCTTGATTTCCAAATGGGAAACTCCTGCGCCCGATCCCATCAAGTTCTGTGGTTCGGATCGGATCTAAACCGACCCGGTCGGGGTTGCCCCTGCTTCCGTTTGCTCTCCGATTTGGATTTGAACCAATCCAATCCAGTTATTGGCTGTTATTTGAACCATTTCCATGCCATTTCGAGCGAGTTGAGTGCGGTTGCCTAGTCTTCTATCCATTCGAGCGAAGAATTCGTCCATCATCTCCTGTTTCTTTCGGAGGAAATCATCTTGCCTAGCCATCTGAGCTCTCAATTCAATGAGAATGCCATCCATCTCTTCTTTGGTTAAGTATACTGATGGATTTATATGAGAGGAAGCCTCTTGGCTTGCCTCCTTCCTTGCGCCTTCAGTGCCAACATTCTCAGCACAGGAGAAGGTTCCGTCTTTCTTTTGTTTTGATAGCAAAAAAAATCTAATTCCTTTAGAGCTTGAAATTGAAGTTGTACCGTGTACCTCCTACCTGGCACGCCAAAATGTTAGGCCGAAATTTGGTACTAACACTCAAATGCAGTGTGAAATCCTTACAATCGCAGATCACAAAGAATAAATGTGGAAAAAGTTGCAAGTAACAGGAGATACATGAAGTTTTTATAGTGGTTTGGCTCAAACCAAGCCTACGTCCACTTTATAGTTTCTTAAATCCTAAGAAATTACCAGTACAATGTTGTCTTACAATCCGTAAGATTCATTCACATACAACACCCTTGTATTATAATGAAGAAGTGGAGAAAGGAGAGTAATTTTATACACGAAATCCTTGTGTTAATTTAGTTTATGAAGCACAAAGTCCTTGTGTTGTAACAATGGTGGATGTCATGAAGAACTAGTGCCAAAAGTCCTTTGAAAATCCTTCAAATGGTGTATTTATAGCTGAATTCTGGGTTAGGCTCGGGTGCCACATGGCATGCCAAGAGGAAATCGCAAAAAGTAGTGGAAAATGTGGAGAAGGCCTCTCCAGTTCGTGCTCTGCCATGTGGCATTTGATCTACGCATGTAGGAGGTAGTTATGGCATAAGAATCGATCAACATAGCTGTGCAGAACTCGCTCCAGGCAGATCGGTTCGGTTTCTCTCTCCTTTGATCTGATCCGGTGTCCTCAATCTGAAGACGAGATGCACTTTAGTGCAGAATCCAAGGTGGGTCGGTTTGGCCTATCCCGATCCGATCCGATGTGTACCAGAAGACTTTTTGCCAGAAGTCCAAGTGCTGAGCTGCTTCTCCGGGAGTGGGGTCGAATTGGGTCCAATCCGACCCGAGATCTCCGATCCGATCCGGGGTTATGCCAATGCCAAAATTCAAGTTATTCCTGTTCTGCATGCGTTCACGGAAACAGGCGTAACTTCCAAATCGTAAGTCCGTTTTGGCTAAATGAAAGCTCTACTTAAAGCTAATTCAGAGGATATAAGAGTTACAGAGCTAAGCCCCGTAATTGATGTTTTCGAGCCCAAAAGAGGTCATCTATTAGGACTTTCGGGCTATTCTTTGTTTGTGATGCAACTTCAACCAAATCGCTTCCTGTCTTCTAACGATATTCCCAATACTTGAGTGTATTGTTAACAAGAGATTTCACTTGTGATGGCTTTTACCAAAAAGCATGTCAACACAAAATCTTACCAAATCCTTTATTATGAATTTACACAATTTTCCATATTTTCAATAATTTTATTAAGGCCCTTACAGTCGGTTTTCAGCAACGGCTACCGAACTACATCCATAGCGACCTTTTCTGAAAATGATTTGGACATAATATGAAATCCAACCGTTCAAATTTAAATCTCATATATTGATTGGAAAGCTCATTTCGATACGAACCCAAGATCTCTCATTACGTCAATTTGAAGTTAATGGTCGAAATTCGTAGACGGCCGCTGCGCGACGCGTTCTATTCAGGCCATTATATATATATATCATCGATTTCCATTTAAAACGTATTTGCAAACCGTTAATAAATTCGTTTTAAAACAATTTCAACTTCATTTTCAGTTTTAAATCAAAATTGAATACTCCATATCATTATAATATTAAAATGATAATATTTTAAAAATATCTGATTTTGAAATCCATTTCCCTTTCGTATTCTTTATGAAATGAATTAAATTGATCGATAAACCCATTCGGGTTAAAATGGTGTTTACTACTTAACTCGGCTTCAAATTTCCATATTTTCGTGTCCATCCAAAATCGGACATCAAAATCACATTTTGATTCTTCACTGAATATTATTTTAAAATATTCTTTATTTTAAAATATTCATTATTTTGTGAATCGGAATGCGACTCAATCAATTACCATATAATTTCAGTTATATGTATTTCATGCATCGCATGTATTCAACAATAATGATAAACAATCATTAACCATTCAAACATCATCCAAAGTGCAATTTACAATTGTATAAGCGTTAAAATAAATAAATAATGCTCATCACAGCCTGTCAACCCATCGATTGACATTCAACTAAATATTGGGATTAGTGTATGTCAAATATCATCCCAATACCCGTGTGGGGTTTTCAAACAATAAATACTGATTATTATATGTGCACTTGGGCGATGTGTAAAAATTATCATCCCAATCGATATCAGATAAATAGGTGTACATAAACAAGCCGTCCGACTTGTAAATGAATATTTATTTCGATTTCTTTTTATGAAAATTATATATATATATATATATATATTTGAGGTAGTTAGGGGTAAGGACAAACTTTGCCGAAAAATTAGGCTAGGACACCAAGTTTTATTTTTAGTCTGAAGGACAAACTTTAAACCAAAATTAAGCTGAAGGAAAATGCTAAATGTAATTAGCATTATATTCAGTTTTTTACACTACACGAAAATGCTAGTTTTAACTAGCATTATTCAGTTTTACACTACAGAAAATGCTAATTATATTTAGCATTGTCCTTCAGCCTAATTTTTCTCAAAGTTGTCCTTCAGCCTAAAAATAAAACCTTATGTCCTTCAAGCTAATTTTTTTCCAAAGTTTGTCCTTATGCCTATTTTCCACTATATATTTTATATAAATAATTTATACATTTCAGTTTTAAAAAAAATCGGCATTATAACGGCGCGAGATTAGAACCGGAATAATGTCTAGCATTATCCCTCTCCTGATACTGGCCAGCGCCATACACAACAATCAATCAATCCAATAATACCACAATACAATCAATTTTTCCACATCACAATCATATCACACAAATCATCCAAGGTTTGTACAAAAAGTAGTCAAGAGCTACTAAGCCCCATCTGCAACCTATGGTAAATAACAGAATGAAAATAATTTGAGTGAGGGAGTTCTCACTTTGGTTTCCACTCCGCCAGTCTTCAATTGACGGTTTTGGTTCCATTCAACTTTGAATTTTCCCGAAATTCTAACATGCTCCGTTTCTGTCCCAGTTGGTTTCATGTTGTAGTGCTCTTTGACTCGATTGCATTGTAATTGAAATCACTAAATTTCGTTTCTATATGCAAAAGATATGTGATTACAAACTTTAAACAATTTAAACATGAAATTAAAATAATAATTACATAATTAATTACATTTTAAAGGGCATTAACCCTTTCTCTTCAAATCGTTACACCCGAAAACCCCAAAACCCATCATCGTTTTCAATTCACCGTCGCCGCACCACAACCGCGCCCCTAGCCGTCGATTTGAGTTTTGTAACATCCCATATTTTTCTGCCATTTAAATTAAAATATTTAAATCTATTTATATATTATATTGGGAATATACTGGATCTTTAATCGAATTTATTTATCTAAAATGAAGTTCGAATACATATATTTATAAATTAATTAAAGCGAGCTCGAAACGCTACGGTAGTTCGTAATTTTCAATTTGAACTTTAGTTGAATATACAGAATCCGATATAAGTCAGAATTCTGTGAAACAAGAAACGTTTGAACCAATTTGATTATATTTTTCTAATGAAAGATAAAAATCGAGATTTCAGCTTGTAGATTTCAAGTTACGTTCAATTCAAATTTCTAAATAGTTACTATGGAATCATTTTTAATTTATAACAATTTATTTATTTATATTAAAGGATTTTTTTATATAAATGGAATATTATTTAAAACCAGCATTTTAGTGTTGAAGTTTTTAATTATATACTATTTGAAATTGAAAATGTTATTTTAATTTTTATGATGATATTAATTTATTATCGTTGAATTTAGTTGTTCGTATTTAATGTATGTATATAGTATTGATATTATATGACATTTTCGAATAACACGCCTAAAGCATGTTACTACATACATTTTACTTGTACAACAAACAACAAACCAAGCAGCTATATAAATAAGGAAAGTAGAAAATTGGAAATGAATATAACATAAACCGGGAAAAGAATTGATCAATATAAAGGAAACAAAATGTATTCATATTATTGTTTATACAAAACAAAGAAAGGAAACAATTCATGATATTATCATGTACAATACAAGTCCTCGAATACAAAACACAAAGAAAGAAATCAACATTTGTAAATCAGCTTCTTCATGTCTCTTTTTACCGAACCAGTGAATCCGAGTTGTCCCCATCGGTTTTGATCTACGAAAAAAAAAACGCATCAAAAGCATGATATCATGACAACATATGAACAGCTAGAAATGTACACTTGCACAGTAAGGAGAAAGTGTAACAACCCGAAAATCTGGGCCAGTTTAAATTTTTTATTTTGGCAATTTTAGCGAATTTTGAATATTTAAAATAGATTATTTTAAATAATATCGACGAGAAATTTATTTTGAATGTAATTCGACGTATATATTATATACGTCGTCGTTAGAATATAAATAATTATATATAATTATTAATAGAATTGAAAATAGCGCGGTAGTTCGATAATTCGATTTCAAACTTCAATTGAATGTACCGGGTGCAAACAATCCGGATTTTAGTGAAACAAAAAATAATAGGATCTAATTGAGAATATCTTTCCAATGAATCTGAAAAATTAAAATTTCATAACGGGAATCAAAAGATATGTCCAGTTGAAAATCCTGAATAGTCGCTATGGAATTCAGGCCCTTAAAAATGGAGATTTTGCAAACGACCTCGGATTTCAACGAAACCACTTTTGTTGGGTCCGGGATGTCAAATTATTGCTAGATTCCAAATTTCATAATTTTTCGAATCAATATGTGAGCGTGGCAAAGGAAAATGCGTTTGACCAGTTTTAGTCAATTTTAATCGACTGGAAAATGGTCATTTTTCAATTGGTCTCAGAATTCGACGAAATTAGTTTTGTTAGGACTGTATCATCAATACGAAGCT
Source organism: Allium sativum (assembly GCA_030737875.1). Taxonomy (NCBI): domain Eukaryota; kingdom Viridiplantae; phylum Streptophyta; class Magnoliopsida; order Asparagales; family Amaryllidaceae; genus Allium; species Allium sativum. Next base: position 470,618,341 of record CM060923.1, on the reverse strand, counting down.
AGAAAATATTTTTCTGGAATTTTTAGAGTTAGTATGTGACCCTGGTAAATTGTAATGCGCGTTCAAATTCAATATATAGAGTTATATGTTGGTTTTAACGGAAACTGATTATAACGATCGAATCAGCCTACGATACATATCCCATTGTGTTCGGAATGGGGGTAATTAGCTAAGGACGACAGGCGGTGGGCCTCGTTTAGAGGTCGTATGTAAAAGTCAACTTTTTGAATTTAAAAATTAATTGAAAATTAATTTCCTCTCTCCTCTCTTTATCCTCTCTTTGCCCCCCTTTCTTTCAAAAACGAATCAGAAAAAAAAAAGAGAAAGACGGGGGGGACCCACCGCCGCCCCGCCCCCCCCCCCCCCCTGATCGATCGCCGCCGCCTCAGAGGTAGGGCGCCACCTCCGAACCCCCCCTTCCACCTCGGCCTCGCAAAGACCCCCCCCCCCTCTTCGATCGACGCGACACAACCCCCCTTCGGGCACCGCAACCGATACCCCCCTCCCTCCATCTTCTCCGTCGAAGCCCCCCCCCCCTGCGCGCAACCGCCACACCCCCCCTTTCCGAGCCTTGCCCCGACCTCCTCCACCCCCGCTGGCCTCGCCGACAGCCCTCCACCGAACGCGAAGACCCCCTCCTCTTCCTTAAAGCAATGCAAGCCCTCTATTTATTTTGTTTTGTTTAATTAATTTTTACAATAGAAAAATATGATTTTTAGGTCATAGAAAGAGTTGATTTTATTTTATGACAAAGATAATATTTTTATGATGAGAAAGATTATATCTTTACGATAGAAAAGGTAAGATTTTTAGAGGAAGAAAGATGATATTTTTTTTTTAAATATGAAAAGATGATATTTTGATATAAGTAGTGAAGTAAAAATATGATTTTTACTTCGATAAAAATATAATTTTGATATAAGTAGTGAAGTAAAAATATGATTTTTACTTCGATAAAAATATAATTTTTATAATGTAGAAAGGTTAAAAATATAATTTTAAACTTGTGGAAGATTAAAAATATGATTTTTATATTTTTAAAGTATTAAAGATATGATTTTTATATTTTTAAAGTATTAAAATATAATCTTTATTATGTAGAAGATGTAAAAATATGATTTTTTGTTTATGTAGAGAATTAAAAATATAATTTTTACATGATAGGAATATTAGAAATATCATCTTTATATGTGTAGCAAAATAAAAATGTGATTTTTATAATGATGAAATTGAAAAGGAGAAATCTTTATATTTGAAAAGGAGAAATCTTTATAGTTGAAAAGGCGAGATCTTTATATAGAGAATAGCGAAGTAAAAATAGAATTTTTATCTATATGATAACGATGTGAAAATAGAATTTTTATCTATATGATAACGATGTGAAAATAGAATTTTTATCTATATAGTAGCGGTGTGGAAATAGAATTTTTATCTATATAGTAGCGGTGTGAAAATAGAATTTTTATCTATATAGTAGCGGTGTGAAAATAGAAATTTTATCCAAATAGCGTGATTATGAAAAGGCGATTTTTATATATTGAATAGCGAAGTAAAAATTCGATTTTTATATATTGAATAGCGAAGTAAAAATTCGATTTTTATATATTGAATAGCGAAGTAATAATTCGATTTTTATATATGTAGTGGCTACGGGCAACGAAGATGACAAAAATGCGATAACGACGAAGATTTCTATAAATGAAGTGTCGTGGAGTTGGAATAGCTATTGGTGAGAACTTCTCACTCTAAATTTCTTTTTCTAGTTATAAATATATATATATATATATATATATATATATATATACTAGGATGCAGACGGTGCTTAGTAGCACCCGACACCCGTCATCCACAGACCAAGGATGGCTTGTTTGTTTAATTGTTGTGTTGTGAAATTTGTTTGTGTTGTTGATGTGAAATCAATAATAAATGTAGGTGGTTGAAATAAATTAATTATCGTTAAAAATATAATTTTTAACGTGAAAGTGAATAAATAAATATTTGTAAACAAATCGACCGATTTGTTTATATACACTGATTTGACTGATATTGATTGGGTCGATAAATTTTACACATCGCCCAACTGCACAAATAAAATCTGTGTTCGATTGTTAGAAACCCCACACGGGTATTGGGATAAAATACGACATACACTAATCCCAATAATTAGTTGTATGTCGATCGATTGATTGACAGGCTGTGATAAGCGTTAGATATTTATATTTGATGCTTATACAGTGTAGTGCACTTTGGATGATGATTGATTATTAATCGTTGCTATTATATACATGTGTTGTATGGAATCCATATAATTAACTTTATATGGTGATTGATTGGGCCTCATTTCAATTTAGAAAATAAAGAACATTATAAAATAAAGGTTCATGTGTTGACTGTACACATCCGTTGAGATTAGTCATGTGTTGAACGAAATATTTTAACAATAAACTTTATATCTTTATCATATATTAAATAACAAAAATAATCACATGTGGACAGTACTCAATCGTTGAGATTAGTCGTGTGTTGACAAAAATAAATATTCATTTGTTGAATAGAATAACGAATTATTTAAATATATAAAGCCGTGTTGATTGGAGTTGCGCTATTTTGACGTGAACGATATTTATGTCGATTTTATTCGTTTTACAATGAATATTGAAAAGTGATTTCATAATTTAATATTTTGAAATAAAATTCAAATTAAATTAGATTAAAATTCAAATTGAAATTTTATTGAACCAATTTGAAATGAATTCAAATTGAATAGAAAATGAATTCGGTTCGAATTGAATAGAAATTGAATTTGAATTGAATATAAAACAAATTCGAATTGAATTAAATATAAACCGAATTTGATTTGAATTGAATATAAAACAAATTCGAATTGAATTGAATATAAAACAAATTCGAATTGAATTGAATATAAAACGAATTCGAATTGAATTGAATATAAACTGAATTTGAATTGAATTGAATATAAAACAAATTCGAATTGAATTGAATATAAAACGAATTCGAATTGAATTGAATATAAAACGAATTTGAATTGAATTGAATATATAATGAATTCAAATTGAATTGAAATGAATTTTAAAACGAATTAATAAGGAAAAATTCAATTTTGATTTGAATTGGAAATGGAAGTTGAAAATGTTTTTGAAACGAAATTAAAACGATTTATAAAATTCGTTTTAAAAAGGAAATCGACGAAATACATATTATATATATAATATAATGGCTTGAATAGAACGCGCCGCGCCGCGGCAGTTCGTAAATTTCGACCATTGACTTCGGAAGGACATTACGGGAGATCCGACCGTCGGATTCTCCTAAAACCGGAACCGTTGGGTTCGTATCGAAAAGAGCTTTCTAACGAATATTAGAAATTTGAAATCTAACGGTTGGATTTGGAGATACATCCAAATCAAATTTGGAAAAGGTCGTTGTAAGTGCAGTTCGATGGCCGTTGATGGAAATCGACTGTACGGACCTTGATAAAATTATTAAAAAAAGTAATAATTTGTGTAAAATCATAAGAAATGATTTGGGAAAGATTGGGATGAAAAACTCCATATTTGAAACGATAAAAATAGATTTTTATCGAAATGAACTAGTTTTGAACTAAAATTAGATCCCATTTATTTTTAAATAAATAAATTGGATTTGAAATGAGTTTTAAATAGAATTGATTTGTGGGTTTATCGTGAAGGGTGTTTTAAATAACACTTGTTCTTTAACCCGATAATAAATAGAAGGTGATTTGGGTTTGTCGTGAACTGTGTTTTAAATGACATTAGTTCTTTGACCCAGCAAAAGGAGTTTTAATGAATCTGCAATTCCATTGAAATGTGAATTGGTAATTTAAATTATTAAATTTGGCAAATGAGCGAGAATGGAGTATTACCAGTTTTGCTCCAAAGCGATAATTAAATCTTTAATTATATTTGAACGTGAAATGGTAATTAATTTTACCGATAACACCATGGTGTTAGATATGGAGTATTACCAGTTTTGCTTCATGGGATGAATAGGTTGGGATTGGAAGATAAAATAAATAATTACTTCGGTGTGGTTCGCTAATCTCGACTAGTTTGGAAAACCATAATTTGGTTTGAAATGACATCCAAAGGAAGATTAAAGAATAAATTTTAAAGAATTTATCTTGGATAAAATTAATGGGAACCTTTCCCTAAGAATATGAAATTTAGAAACTAGCGGTAGGTTAGCTAAGAAGAATGGTTTCCTGGTATTGATCTGATGTTGGTTTCGGCCTTCGGGGTTAATATTTGGGAAATTGTTCTCTTGTTGATTTACGGTTGGTAGCTGATGAATTGGAATGAGGCGTATGTTGTGTTTGTGTAACATTTGTTTTTAATATACGCGGGTTGTTCGGAAAGACCGGGTTTATACCCATTCTGAATAACCGATTCGACGATAAGTCAAAGATGAAGACGGTGGTTGAAGACCGGAAGTCTTCACATCGTTTGGGTGATTACTGATGATCTTGATTGGGCTGTACACCCAAGATGAGGGAATTAGTTGGTGGTCGTCCAGACGTACTTGGAGATCGATGGATATGCGAGGAAAGTGCCTCCGGTTTCGTTCAGACCCAGAACAAACTTGTAAATGGATTATGTGGTTGACATTGGATTTTATTCTGTGTTGATTGATTTCTGTTAAATATATATCTGTTTGGCGGTGGAGAATTTATTCTCTTGCTTAACGCCCTTCTCTGAGACGTACGAGCTTAGAGGTTATACATCAATAGATATCAATCGCATAGCATGAATTGCCTGTGTGGCACGCTGAGTTGCACTGGATCAAGGCTTCTGTTGAAAAGCAAAGTCTTGTGGTTGATGATCAAAGCACGGCCTACGTGGCAGCTTTGTGTATAACGTGAATTCGTGAGCCTCACACCTCGGCATGAGTTAAAAACGGGATACGGACCGCTGGGAGGACACGACGTTTCTTTCTAGCTTTGGTGGTGTCAGTGACTTACCAGCCCTGACATTTATATATCTTTCACCTTTGTGGTTGTTGGAACGAAGCGCCTCGATTATAGGTCTGTAAGGACCGGGAAACGTGTGTTCAGGAATTGCCAATCCTCAAACGTAAGAGAGGACCGGCCCAGCCGAATCCAGGGTTACCCAGAGTGTGTAGTCCTGAGGCATTTGCTAGAGTGTCTCGAATCGGAGAGGAGCTTGCCCCTTGCCTCGACTCATGACGGAAATCCAATTTCCAATACGTGTATTGCGGTTTTAATTGTAGAACTAGTATGGCGACATGATATATGGTACCCATGCCGTCTATGATTGATATTTATGATTGAAATTGTTTTGACACTATACACTTATTATAGTATCAAATGATTTGTTTTAAGCGTACCAAGCATGTTTGGCTATTATAAGGGAAAACCCTATCCTCCGGCTTGCGTTGCATTGTGTGATGGGACCTGGGTCTTATAATAGCTTCATTTTTCGAAAAAGCATTGCGCTGTTTATTCTATGCACTGGTATTCTTGGGAGGAAACCCGTTCCGTGTTATACGGCGTGGTCCCTTGAATTACTCTCTTTTAAAATAAATTTTTAATAACTGTTTTAGTTCTCACACCAGTCACATGACTGACCTGGAGTTTATTGTTTTAACCTAAACTCTGGGTGCCCTTATTTTCCACACGGGCAGCTAGTAGTTTTGGTTTTGCAGATGTATATTCACGGGATCCTGGTTTACAGCTGGAATGATATCCGGAAAGCTCTGTATCCGTATATCACCTTCAGTTGTGCTTTTTGTTATTTTCCGCTGCTATGTAATTTATTGTAATCTCTGATATTTATCGAATGTAATTTATTCATTTATACTCTGTATATTCTTGTATCTGATGGAATTGTTGTAATAACAATGAAATGTTCTTCCGTCTGCGTTCATTTGTGTGTTGTTCTCAAAGTATCCGCTCTTTCCTTCACGGGGAAGTTACGGGTTCCTTACAGTGGTATCAGAGCTTAGGTTTACAGAGCTCGAGAACAAGACACATTAGAACCATACGAAAGAATTCATCAGATATTGGATTAGTAATATCCAATTAGCATGACTCGTTAGAGATAGGATCAGTAGTATCCTAGAACGAGTGTGAAGAGTATATTTTTCAATTGAAAACAATTTTGTTTTGAAAATTTAAATCGCTTTATACGTATTTGAATATTTATTTATTTTGAATTTGGACAATCCAATATATAAAGATTTTGCATATACGCGTCATAAACGTATATTCGAAGTTTCAATATACTGGATAGATATAGAATCACATTCTAGACACCCGGAGATGGTTCTGATGATTGATATATCATCATCATAATTTGTGTTCGTGTTTCGAAGGTGTGGTTTCTATATATTTCCATTAGACTGGTGTGATAACCAAAACTTATATAGATAAGTTTATTTGTTGTGATTGGCATCAAAAACATGATTTTTTGTGTATGTACCAAAATTATGAATTTGAAACGTTAAATTCACTAATTGATTGATGATTGTGTTGTTTGTTTATTTGTTTGACAATTTTGAACCATTATGCCTAATTGAACCAAATATTGAATTGTATTGAAAATTGGTCGCATTTGCTTGCATATACATGTACTTACATTGAACAGGTCATAGCAAGGAGGCTAGGGCAGAGAATAAAATTTGTTTGCCCGACAAATAGGTGCATGTTTACTATAATTTACTATTTTGTTTGGGTGATGATGATTTTATGAGCCGATTGGCTAGCCGCTTGGCTTTTTCTTTTTCTTTTTGAGATCAGAAGGCCTGTACGGCAATTTCGGGATTTTTCCCGTGGCTCCCGGTGCAGGGGAGGTTATGGCGAAATTTTTCGAAAATTTAGGGTGTTAGCCAAATTTTTGAAGAATTTGAAAATTCTCAGAAACTGGAAAGTTGGAGAATGGAAGCTAGATCGAACGTAGAGTTGATTAATCAAACCACTTTCGACTTTGTTCCTTTTCGGGGACAAAAAGTTTTAAGTGGGGGAGATTGTAACAACCCGAAAATCTGGGCCAGTTTAAAATTTTTATTTTGGCAATTTTAGCGAATTTTGAATATTTAAAATAGATTATTTTAAATAATATCGACGAGAAATTTATTTTGAATGTAATTCGACGTATATATTATATACGTCGTCGTTAGAATATAAATAATTATATATAATTATTAATAGAATTGAAAATAGCGCGGTAGTTCGATAATTCGATTTCAAACTTCAATTGAATGTACCGGGTGCAAAACAATCCGGATTTTAGTGAAACCAAAAATAATGGGATCTAATTGATAATATCTTTCCAACGAATCTGAAAAATTAAAATTTCATAACGGGAATCAAAAGATATGTCCAGTTGAAAATCCTGAATAGTCGCTATGGAATTCAGGCCCTTAAAAATGGAGATTTTGCAAACGACCTCAGATTTCGACGAAACCAATTTTGTTGGGTCCGGGATGTCAAATTATTGCAAGATTCCAAATTTCATAATTTTTCGAATCAATATGTGAGCGTGGCAAAGGAAAATGCGTTTGACCAGTTTCAGTCAATTTTAATCGACTGGAAAATGGCCATTTTTCAAATGGTCTCAGAATTCGACGAAATTAGTTTTGTTAGGACCGTATCGTCAATACGAAGCTAGAAAATATTTTTCTGGAATTTTTAGAGTTAGTATGTGACCCCGGTAAATTGAAATGCGCGTTCAAATTCAATATATAGAGTTATATGTTGATTTTAACGGAAACTGATTATAACGATCGAATCAGCCTACGATACATATCCCATTGTGTTCGGAATGGGGGTAATTAGCTAGGACGACAGGCGGTGGGCCTCGTTTAGAGGTCGTATGTAAAAGTCAACTTTTTGAATTTAAAAATTAATTGAAAATTAATTTCCTCTCTCCTCTCTTTATCCTCTCTTTGCCTCCCCCTTTTCTTTCAAAAACGAATCAGAAAATAAAAAAAGAAAAAAGAAAGAAAGAGAAAGACGGGGGGGGAGGGGGAACCCGCCCCCCCCCCCCCCCCTCCCCGATCGATCGCCGCCGCCTCAGAGGTAGGGCGCCACCTACGAACCCATCCTTCCACCTCGGCCTCGCAAAGACCCCCCTTCAATCGACGCGACACAGCCCCCCCCTTCGGGCACCGCAACCGATACCCCCCTCCCTCCATCTTCTCCGTCAAAGCCCCCTCCTGCGCGCAACCGCCACACCCCCTCCCCCTTCCGAGCCTTGCCCCGACCTCCTCCACCCCCGCTGGCCTCGCCGACAGCCCTCCACCGAACGCAAAGACCCCCCTCCTCTTCCTTAAAGCAATGTAAGGCCTCTATTTATTTTATTTTGTTTTGTTTAATTAATTTTTACAATAGAAAAATATGATTTTTAGGTCATAGAAAGAGCTTATTTTATTTTATGACAAAGATAATATTTTTATGATGAGAAAGATTATATCTTTACGATAGAAAAGATAAGATTTTTAAAGGAAGAAAGACGATATTTTTTTTAAATATGAAAAGATGGTATTTTGGTATAAGTAGTGAAGTAAAAATATGATTTTTACTTCGATAAAAATATAATTTTTATAATGTAGAAAGGTTAAAAATATAATTTTTAAACTTGTGGAAGATTAAAAATATGATTTTTATATTTTTAAAGTATTAAAGATATGATTTTTATATTTTTAAAGTATTAAAAATATAATCTTTATTATGTAGAAGATGTAAAAATATGATTCTTTGTTTATGTAGAGAATTAAAAATATAATTTTTACATGATAGGAATATTTGAAATATCATCTTTATATGTGTAGCAAAATAAAAATGTGATTTTTATAACGATGAAATTGAAAAGGAGAAATCTTTATATTTGAAAAGGAGAAATCTTTATAGTTGAAAAGGCGAGATCTTTATATAGAGAATAGCGAAGTAAAAATAGAATTTTTATCTATATGATAACGATGTGAAAATAGAATTTTTATCTATATGATAACGATGTGAAAATAGAATTTTTATCTATATAGTAGCGGTGTGAAAATATAATTTTTATCTATATAGTAGCGGTGTGAAAATAGAATTTTTATCTATATAGTAGCGGTGTGAAAATAGAAATTTTATCCAAATAGCGTGATTATGAAAAGGCAATTTTTATATATTGAATAGCGAAGTAAAATTTTGATTTTTATATATTGAATAGCGAAGTGAAAATTCGATTTTTATATATTGAATAGCGAAGTAAAAAATCGATTTTTATATATGTAGTGGCTACGGGCAACGAAGATGACAAAAATGCGATAACGACGAAGATTTCTATAAATGAAGTGTTGTGGAGTTGGAATAGCTATTGGTGAGAACTTCTCACTCTAAATTACTTTTTCTAGTTATATATATATATATATACTAGGATGCAGACGGTGCTTAGTAGCACCCGACACCCGTCATCCACAGACCATGGATGGCTTGTTTGTTTAATTGTTGTGTTGTGAAATTTGTTTGTGTTGTTGATGTGAAATCGATAAAAAATGTAGGTGGTTGAAATAAATTAATTATCGTTAAAAATATAATTTTTAACGTGAAAGTGAATAAATAAATATTTATAAACAAATCGGCCGACTTGTTTATATACACTGATTTGACTGATATTGATTGGGTCGATAAATTTTACACATCGCCCAACTGCACAAATAAAATCTGTGTTTGATTGTTTGAAACCCCACACAGGTATTGGGATAAAATACGGCATACACTAATCCCAATAATTAGTTGTATGTCGATCGATTGATTGACAGGCTGTGATAAGCGTTAGATATCTATATTTGATGCTTATACAGTGTAGTGCACTTTGGATGATGATTGATTATTTATCGTTGCTATTATATTCATGTGTTGTATGGAATCCATATAATTAACTTTATATGGTGATTGATTGGGTCTCATTTCAATTTAAAAAATAAAGAACATTATAAAATAAAGGTTCATGTGTTGACTGTACTCATCCGTTGAGATTAGTCATGTGTTGAACGAAATATTTTAACAATAAACTTTATATCTTTATCATATATTAAATAACAAAAATAATCACACGTGGACAGTACTCATTCGTTGAGATTAGTCGTGTGTTGACAAAAATAAATATTCATTTGTTGAATAGAATAACGAATTATTGAAATATATAAAGCCGTGTTGATTGGAGTTGCGCTATTTTGACGTGAACGATATTTATATCGATTTTATTCAATTTACAATAAATATTGAAAAGTGATTTAAAAATTTAAAATTTTGAAATAAAATTCAAATAAAATTAGATTAAAATTCAAATTGAAATTTTATTGAACCAATTTGAAATGAATTCAAATTGAATAGAAAATGAATTCGGTTCGAATTGAATAGAAATTGAATTTGAATTGAATATAAAACAAATTTGAATTGAATTGAATATAAACCGAATTCGAATTGAATTGAATATAAAAAAAATTCGAATTGAATTGAATATAAAACGAATTCGAATTGAATTGAATATAAACCGAATTTGAATTGAATTGAATATAAAACAAATTCGAATTGAATTGAATATAAAACGAATTCGAATTGAATTGAATATAAACCGAATTTGAATTGAATTGAATATATAATGAATTCAAATTGAATTTAAATTTTAATTGAATTGAAATGAATTTTAAAACGAATTTATAAGGAAAAATTCAATTTTGATTTGAATTGGAAATGGAAGTTGAAAATGTTTTTGAAACAAAATTAAAACGATTTATAAAATTCGTTTTAAAAAGGAAATCGACGAAATATATATTATATATATAATATAATGGCCTGAATAGAACGCGCCGCGCCGCGGCAGTTCGTAAATTTCGACCATTGACTTCGAACGGACATTACGGGAGGTCCGACCGTCGGATTCTCCTAAAACCAGAACCTTTAGGTTCGTATCGAAAAGAGCTTTCTAACGAATATTAGAAATTTGAAATCTAACGGTTGGATTTGGAGATACGTCCAAATCAAATTGGGAAAAGGTCGCTGTAAGTGCAGTTCGATGGCCGTCGATCGAAATCGACTGTACGGACCTTGATAAAATTATTAAAAATAGTAATAATTTGTGTAAAATCATAAGAAATGATTTGGGAAAGATTGGGATGAAAAAATCCATATTTGAAACGATAAAAATAGATTTTTATCGAAATGAACTAGTTTTGAACTAAAATTAGAACCCATTTATTTTTAAATAAATAAATTGGATTTGAAAAGAGTTTTAAATCGAATTGATTTGTGGGTTTATCGTGAAGGGTGTTTTAAATAACACTTGTTCTTTAACCCGATAATAAATAGAAGGTGATTTGGGTTTGTCGTGAACTGTGTTTTAAATGACAATAGTTCTTTGACCCAGCAAAAGGAGTTTTAATGAATCTGCAATTCCATTGAAATGTGAATTGGAAATTTAAATTATCAAATTTGGAAAATGAGCGAGAATGGAGTATTACCAGTTTTGCTCCAAAGCAATAGTTAAATCTTTAATTAGATTTGAACGTGAAATGGTAATTAATTTTACCGATAACACCATGGTGTTAGATATGGAGTATTACCAGTTTTGCTTCATGGGATGAATAGGTTGGGATTGGGAGATAAAATAAATAATTACTTCGGTGTGGTTCGCTAATCTCGACTAGTTTGGAAAACCATAATTTGGTTTGAAATGACATCCAAAGGAAGATTAAAGAATAAATTTTAAAGAATTTATCTTGGATAAAATTAATGGGAACCTTTCCCTAAGAATATGAAATTTAGAAACTAACGGTAGGTTAGCTAAGAAGAATGGTTTCCTGGTATTGATCTGATGTTGGTTTCGGCCTTCGGGGTTAATATTTGTGAAATTGTTCTCTTGTTGATTTACGGTTAGTAGCTGATGAATTGGAATGAGGCGTATGTTGTGTTTGTGTAACATTTGTTTTTAATATACGCGGGTTGTTCGGAAAGACCGGGTTTATACCCATTCTGAATAACCGATTCGAGATAAGTCAAAGATGAAGACGGTGGTTGAAGACCGGAAGTCTTCACATCGTTTGGGTGATTACTGGTGATCTTGATTGGGCTGTACACCCAAGATGAGCGAATCAGTTGGTGGTCGTCCAGACGTACTTGGAGATCGATGGATATGCGAGGAAAGTGCCTCCGGTTTTGTTCAGACCCAGAACGAACTTGTAAATGGATTGTGTGTCTGACATTGGATTTTATTCTGTGTTGATTGATTTCTGTTAAATATATATCTGTTTGGCGGCGGAGAATTTATTCTCTTGCTTAACGCCCTTCTCTGAGACGTACGAGCTTAGAGGTTATATATCAATAGATATCAATCGCATAGCATGAATTGCCTGTGTGGCACGCTGAGTTGCATTGGATCAAGGCTTCTGTTGAAAAGCAAAGTCTTATGGTTGATGATCAAAGCACGGCCTACGTGGCAGCTTTGTGTATAACGTGAATTCGCGAGCCTCACACCTCGGTATGAGTTAAAAACGGGATACGGACCGCTGGGAGGACACGACGTTTCTTTCTAGCTTTGGTGGTGTCAGTGACTTACAAACCCTGACATTTATATATCTTTCACCTTTGTGGTTGTTGGAACGAGGCGCCTCGATTATAGGTCTGTAAGGACCGGGAAACGTGTGTTCAGGAATTGCCAATCCTCAAACGTAAGAGAGGACCGGCCCAGCCGAATCCAGGGTTACCCAGAGTGTGTAGTCCTGAGGCATTTGCTAGAGTGTCTCGAAGTGGAGAGGAGCTTGCCCCTTGCCTCGACTCATGACAGAAATCCAATTTCCAATACGTGTATTGCGGTTTTAATTGTAGAACTAGTATGGCGACATGATATATGGTACCCGTCTATGATTGATATTTATGATTGAAATTGTTTTGATACTATACACTTATTATAGTATCAAATGATTTGTTTTAAGCGTACCAAGCATGTTTGGCTATTATAAGGGAAAACCCTATCCTCCGGCTTGCGTTGCATTGTGTGATGGGACCTGGGTCTTATAATAGCTACATTTTTCGAAAAAGTATTGCGCTGTTTATTCCATGCACTGGTATTCTTGGGAGGAAACCCGTTCCGTGTTATACGGCGTGGTCCCTTGAATTACTCTCTTTTAAAATAAAGTTTTAATAACTGTTTTAGTTCTCACACCAGTCACATGACTGACCTGGAGTTTATTGTTTTAACCTAAACTCTGGGTGCCCTTATTTTCCGCACGGGCAGCTAGTAGTTTTGGTTTTGCAGATTTATATTCACAGGATCCTGGTTTACAGCTGGAATGATATCCGGAAAGCTCTGTATCCGTATATCACCTTCAGTTGTGCTTTGTATTATTTTCCGCTACTATGTAATTTATTGTAATCTCTGATATTTATCGAATGTAATTTATTCATTTATACTCTGTATATTCTTGTATCTGATGGAGTTGTTGTAATAACAATGAAATGTTCTTCCGTCTGCGTTCATTTGTGTGTTGTTATCAAAGTATCTGCTCTTTCCTTCACGGGGAAGTTACGGGTTCCTTACAGAAAGAAACTGATATATATATATATATTTGTATACAAAAAATCTTTATGGCCAAATCAAACAGTAACTCACATGTATATACAGTAAATTTCTGATACAAAATTCACTGTTTACATATATTTAAAATAGGAATAAAATCTATATTACAGTTTCGAATTCTCTGATTGAAAGTTAATTAGACATAGCCATAGTTGCCTAACCTATCCAAGTTCGATCAAAATCCATTTCGAACAAATCAATAAGTGCTGAAAATCCTATACTAAAATCCAAACCAAAAATTTAACCTATAGGTCCCAAATCTCTTATTGAATTAAAAATTCATAGTTGCAGTCAATCATACACAGTTCGATGGAAATTAATAGTATCGAAAATTCAAAACTAATCATCACGCCACCTCAATACAGCCATCATTAGTACACAAAAATCTGAAAAAGGGTTGCCTAAGCTAGAGTAGCTGAGCCTATCTAGGATGGACTGATAGACGTGGATCATATCTACTTAACCACACTATAAATATGTATTCACACGGTGGAGGCGGTTCTGTTGTGAGGTAGGGATCGGTGGTAAGGGTTTTAAGGGGAAACGGGTTTGAGAAGTTTTGGGCCGAGGTTAAAGGTAAAAGCCCATTTAATAAATATAAACAAAACATGTTTAAAAATTTGATTTATTTATAAATTTGTTTATGTGATTTCTTGCACATATGCTAACAGATTTTAGCGCGATCAATTTCGTTGGAACCGTAAAGATGAGAACTTTGAGATGAAGTAGAGTTGGTCAGGATCAGGAACAACTGGGAATTTCAGTAAAATTAAATGTCAGTTTAATTTGACTAAAACATACTATTCATCGACGAATTCAAATCCAGGTGAGTTAAACTCACTCGGCTTTTCTCGTTTATATTTTATATAAATTGGGTTTTTATTTTGCGTGTTCTGGTTGTTAGTGGTTGACTGATTACTAGTTATATAATTATTGTTGGATCAACAAAAATGGAATTTAACGGTCATTTAATTTCAGTAAGATACAAATTGTTATGATTTGACCTAGTAAAAAGGTAGTTTCCCTTGATTGGCCTTGTTTATAAACGTGTTTGAATTGTTTGAATTATTTGAATGGTACGTGAATTACTTGAATGGTTGTTATAGAAACTTTCAGTTAAATGGAAGTGAGTGATTTGATTTGGGATAATCATAATAACAGATTGAAGGGATCCAACTAGATTTCATATTACCATTATATTAACAGTTTACCCTGTTTGGTTGAATAATTGATTATTGTGGATTGTTGAACTATATTTCAACATTTATTCTGATATTTGCCAATGGATAGTATTGGTTGGGTAATTGGCATCACAAGGCCTATAAATCAATCAATTTATAGAATATGGATTTTATCGATAGTGAATCGACAGTATTGGAGTTATAAATATATTTTACAACTGAAATAAGTTTTGAAAGATGTTACTTTAAATGAAAGTTATTTAAAAGAAAATAAATATTAATGAATTATTAATTAATGTTTATAAGTAATTATGAAATTGTTTTACAAAATAAATACTTATGTTAATAAGAATTATGAGCAAATGAGCAAGAAATAACCTAGCTGTTAAGTATTCGATTAATCACATCTAATAAACAATTAAATGAAGTTATTTAAATTAATTATATTTTAATTAAATTAAAGGAGGAATTAACTGGAATGGGTTAGAGAAATAATCGTGTTTTTGAATTGATCGAGTTGACCATTTTAACTAAGATTGTCTTTTAATTAGTTTGCCGTTAGTGACCTAAATAGAATCACTTAACGAAAAATGTTTAAATTTTAAGAAGATTTTAAAAGAGATTTTATTATTTATTTTTGTAAATAAAGCATTTAACTGATTTTACAATAGTGGAAGTAAATTATTTGTATTAATTTAAGTAATTACTTCTTAAATACATTTAAGTAAGTAATTGTTTTAGAATGGAATATAGTTGAGATTTGAAAAGAAGTTATGAACAAGTTTTGTATTTGAACTCGAGTTTTATAATGAAGTAATAAAGAGTTCTAAACGGATACGAGAGCTTAAATGGAAATTCCACTTAACGTTTGGATTAAGTGGAAGGAGTCGAAGATGTAAAGGATTTATGTTAAACCTAGATTTATAAACATAGTTATAAAAGGAATGTGAGATCAAAGCGATGTTTTTGAATTGGAAATACTTAATAATGGAGTTATGTTAAATTCATGGAATTGAAAGGAGATTTCCCGAAAGAAAAGGGGATTGGAAAAAGAATTTAAATTGAGCTTGGTAAAAGAGGTTGGAAATAGGATTTGAAATAGTAATCTAGTTTAGGGAACCAAGTTATTTAAAAAGGTCGAAAGTAAATAAAGTGATGTTTAGTGAACAATTATTTAATTGACGAATTAAGCAATATTAATTATATTTAAAAAGAGAGTCTTCCAAAAAGATAAGAAGAATTATAAAGTTATATTTTAAATAAACTAGTTAAGTGGGATGTGTTTTGACATTAGATTGAATATCAATTTTGAATTACAACTCGTATTTATCTGAAAATAAGAATGTTGTTGATCAAGGTCTGAGAGGTAATTAAAATACCCCAACTTGAATGACTTCGGCACTATCCAAGGATGATGCTAGTTGGTAATGGCGAGAATGTATAATAATATTTCCAAAGTAACGACAATAAATAGATTTGAGAATGTTTGAGGAGATTTTCCAAGTTACGGAAATAATATAAGATGATATTTCCCTAGTAACGGAATTAAAAGGAGATTGGGCGATAATTTCAAAGAGTAAAGAAATGAGAAATAGAATGGTTTATTCTATAAGAATAAGGATTGGATACTTTTCCAAGTAATGAAAACAAAAGAGTTTGCGTAACGTCGAATAGTAAGTTTAACTGATTTCTCAATTATAATTAACGATAATGTTATATTAAATGTCTTGAAAATAATAGCCAAATGGAATATGGAATATGGAAAATGGAATATTGTTATATAATATTTTTCTAAATATTAAAACAAAGTAGTTGCGAATATTAGTATACTAGAATAAGAATTGAAATATGGTTTTCCCAATATTGAAATATTTAAGTTTAATTAATTTTAATTAAAAAAGCCAGTGATGCTAAGTACTAAACCAGTAAATCTATTTTTATGGTTGCATGGATGTTTATTTAATAGTTAAATAACCGACTATCAAGTTTGACCTTTACGATTGTTGGTATGGAAAGACCAAGATCGAATGTATATTCAAAAACCATTCTGACCAACAAATACGAAAATATAGGAGATATCAAATGACGATCGAGATGGAGCATTTGAAGACCATAGATCTTCATAAAATGGAAGAACCACTTACAATCTCTGATTCGACCCGGAGATATACCGAGGTTCTGTCATGGTCGAAATATATGGATTGCAAAGACTGCTCGCTACTGATCCATGTGTAATTCCTATATTTGATGCAATAGGAGAGTGCCTTCGGTTCATCCTATTCCTGGATGACTTGTATGGACGGATGTCTGACGGAGTATTTCCTAAAAACTTCGTATGTTGATTTTTACAAATATACCGAGTTGGTGGCAAAGAGAGGCACGTCTTTTATACCCAGAGTATATTTGTGGACGTCAATTAGTGATTTGAAGGATCTTACGATGTGGCATTAAAAGTGAATGGTGGCCAGGTGTTCGAAAAGATTTATAACCTCAAGCCTCATCAACTGGGAAATGACAAAAATCGGGCAGGCAGCATGGCTATGTGGATCGCTTCCATTAGGGTGTATTGTCACCATCTAGAGAATATTCATATCTGTTACTTCTTTTCGCTTCTATATCTCGCGGGAACGGTTATGTTGCTAGCAACCGTAGGTAATAATATATTCGATACACTCAAGAGAAATGAGTGGTCGGTCATGTGTGGGCCGGGTTATAAGACGTTCTTATTGAACCCAGTGTATTCCTTTCTAGAGATATACTATCGGCAGGTGGTCCCATAACTTGTCATGGTCGGAAATCAAATCTACAATAAGTGCCTGTGTTTTTGTTTGTATACTATATATGTAGAGCGTGAGATGCAAGCATTCTGCTAGATTCTATTATTTGTATATAGACATTATCATAATATCTAACGGGATATGATTTAAAGATGTTTTGGGTTATAGTAAGATAAAAACCGTACGTGTTTATGTGTGGATTGGTCTTACTATTATTCTTTTCTTTCGAAAGACTTTTGACTTTAAAATCGATATGGATGTTATTTAAACTTAGTGGGTTTCTCGCTCTGGTTCACCAGACTGACCCATCGTTTGTAATGCTTGGGTTAGCAGGGTCTGCAGGTTCAGGTTAAGATGCTATGGGTTTTCAGAAGACGTATTGGGAGAGATCAAACGTATTACTATATTTTCCGCTGTGTGGTGTATATGAGGACAAATCATTAAAACTGTCCAGGTGTAAGGATGTACTCTGATGATTGTAAGTGTTTATTTCAAAAACTCTCAATAAAGTTTTATTTCTATATTATATTTTTGTTCCGCTGCGATGTGAGACTCTGATATTGTGCTTCTTCTTTTTCTTCTATTCTGATATTTCTTTCTTTCTTATCTCATCCTCTAAATTCTTTCTATTGGCATTTGAGTTTCTAGTACAAATTGGGTTGGACTGGTATGGTTTAGTCAGCTCAAAAGGTACTGGAAATTTGGGTCGTCACAAGTTCACCACGCCATTTCCGCTGGCGCCGCCCATCTCCACACTGAGTCTCAACCAACTCGCATGTGCCTCCGCCACCAAAAACCGCTCCAAAATCGAACCCTTCAGCCTACGATTTCTCCCAAAATACGCCACCATAAATGGTCAAACTCCTATAAAGATGAAGATATCTATTTCCTATCGAATTTTTATTTTAATGTCCTTGTCTAATTCAAAGTAAAATGGAAAGGATTAGGGATTAAAATCGCAAGCTCTATGGCCATCGAATTCTGAAGTAACGGCTCTGATATGATTGGTTTCCTAGGGTTTAGATGAGGAAAATATTTTTATACTAAATTATTAATAATATTTAATTCTTTTAATTTAAAAAACACTTATTCGTTGATACAAACTCCAAATCGAACCCAATGACTATCGCCCCTAGCCAAATACCCCCATTCCAGACATAATGGGATATGTTTCATAAGCTAATTCGACTGTTTTGATCAGTTTTCATCAAAAATAAAATATAAATCAATATATATTGAATTTAAACATACATTTTAATTTACCAGGAGCGACATACTAACTCCAAAAATTACAGAAAATTAATCTATCTATGCTTTGATGATACGGTCCTAACAAAACTAAGTACATCGAACTTGGAGACCGTTTGAAAAATGGTCATCTTCCAGTCGATTAAATTCAAACTGAATTGACCAAACGCGTTTAAATTTACCACGCTCACATATTAATTCCCAAAATTATGAATTTTTGAACCTGACTATAATTTGATGTTCCGGAGCCAACAAAAGTGGTTTCGTCGAAAACGGAGGTCATTTGCAAAATGTCTATTTTTAAGGGCTTTATATTATATTAAGATATATATACATTCCATAGCGACTATTTTAAAAATTAAACTGGACATAAATTATAATTTATAATGTGAAATCTCAATTTCTCACATTCGTTACAAAGATATAGTTAAATAGATTCCAACGTTTCATGTTTTACTGAAATCTGATTTATTTTGAATCCTATACATTCAATTGAAACTTAAAATCGAATTTTCAAACTACCGTACCATTTCAGACTTGATTTATAATTAATATAAATTTATTTGTTCTAACTTCGATTGAAATAAATTTTAAATTGTTATTATTTAAAATAAATCATTTTGAATATTCAAAATCCATTAAAATAGCTAAAATAAAATTTTTAAATTGGTTCAGAAATTCTGGGTTATTATATCCATTCTCAAGTAAGAGCCCATGGTTTTTTATTGTAGACTATGTATGTAGAGTGTAAGATGCAAGCGTTTTGCTAGATGATTATTTATTTGATTTAGACACTATTATAATATCAAAAAAGATATGATTTCAAAAAAATTTGGGTTATCGTAAGGTAAGAACCATCCGTATTTATGTGTGGATTTGGTCTTACAGTTATCCTTTTCTTTTGAAAAGATTTGACTTTAAAATCAAGTTGGATGTTACCTATAAACTAAGTGCGTTTTCTCACGCTGATCACCAGACTGATCCTAGCGTTTGCAATGCTCGGGTCAGACCGAGTTTTACAGGTTCAGGATATCAGATGTTGTTAAGTCCAGAGACGAGCTGGAGGAGTTCCGACTTATAGTATTATCTAGTATTTTTCCGCTGTGTGTTGTATTTGAAGATAGTTATTATAACTGTTTAGATGTACTCTGGTGATTGTAAGTTTTATTTCAAGCTCTTAATAAATATTTATTTTTATATTATATTTTGTTCCGCTGCAATGTGAGACTATGTGTTGTGTTAGTTCTTATTCTTAGTCTTCTATTCTAAACTTTCTTTCTCTCAACATCCTCTAATTTCTTTCTTTTAGCCTTTTGGGTTTTCGGTACTTGGGTTTGGAGACGGGATGTGGTAGTGTCGAAATTCGAGCATCGAATTTCCCGGGTTGCTACAAAATTGATCCAGTTCTTCTTGCATAGCAAGTATCAATTTGTTTGGTTTTGATTGATCAAATCGATTAAACCTAGAATGTTGATTTAAAAAAATTAAACCATGAATCTATACAATAAGTGTAAATCGAATTGATCGGGTTTAGATTCATTACCGTATCGTGTTGAATCCAGATGAAGAACAAGCTGTTGAAGAAGGATGGAGTATCGAATCCAGAAGCACAACAAATCACCGGCTCTCTATTGGTCATCCACAAGAACACCTTCCCTTTTTGATCGAATCAAAAAAGGAAGTTGAAAAGAAAGATGGTGCTAGCCACCATGATATTTTAGGGTTTTATTTTGGGATAAGTAGTCGGGTTTTCATTATCACATATGTATCTTATTTTTGGTTAGCCGGTTTATTTTTTTTCGTACAAAAGGAATTAAATACCCTTTTAATAACAAAGCTTAACCCAAAAAAGGATCCTTTTGAATAATTATTCCCACTACAAATAAAATATTAACAAATTAATATTTTATACATCCAAAATATTTTCTTATTTATAATGTTCTATATTTTGTGACCCTATAGGTTATTACAACGTTGGCGATGATTTTAAATAGTATTTAAAATCATAAATAGTGATTGGCATCTAGCAGTACATTGTTGCTACCAAGTTATAATAAGATCAACGATTCGATACAATCTTTCCGTGACCAGTGTCTCAATGTAATATAATCCATTTAACCAATATATCCAGGATTAAACTCAAGGCATCGATCATACCATCCTCTTTATAATTTAATCCTTTTATCTTGATTGATGAGTAGACTGTTTAAAATAAATCAATATTTGAGCACGGCCATGAATTTTATAGTCTCACTCAATCAAGAGGCCCATGGATATCACTACAAATGTATATATATTGCAGGGTTAAATTCCATCTAGATCATTCGTAATTTTCATTCAATTCGAGATGTATCCAATAATCACTGTTATCGTTATTCTTTTACGAGTAACTTTACATGATATCAAAAACAAATATCCTAGAATAAAATTATAATGATTTCAGGTCCGAGGACCATTACATCACTGCCACTATGAGAATAACTTGTGATACTGTTAATTATATTCCATGTAGTTTTTCTCATATTGGGTCAGCCCAATACGATATTCTCTAATACGTATTTATGTTTTGACATTAATATCGCGTATATTAATAATCAATGAGAAGTGTTCATTAGTCTATCAACATAGTAGTCTCAATGTTTTATTGTTGTCCCATATAAACAATAAAACTTGATAAGGGACATTTAAGAATTATAATACTTAATATATTATATAATCTCAAATTCAAGTCTTATCAAACTATATAATTCCGTATTATTATTCTAGGGACTTATATTATGTTAATGTTTATATTAGGCAGTAAATATAACATTACAGAATATGTTCTATTCCAAATAAAATAATAACATCAATAATGTTGTTAATCACATCAAATGGATTACCTCTAGGGAATAAACTCTAACACAATGAACCATTAGATAATGCTTACTTTGGATTTTTAGGTTTAATAATTGATATAAAAGTTATTTTACTCATTTTATTTGTGAAAACCCGTAACTTCCCCGTAAAGGAAAGTGTCGGATAGTTCGAGAACAAGCCACAACAGAACACATACAGAAGAACATTTCATTGTATATTACAACAATGCATCAGATTACAAGAATATACAGAGTATAAACAAATAAATATTACACAGAAATATCAGAGATTTAAATTACATTTAAATACATCGCAGCGGAAAATAATAAAATACACAACTAGAAGTAGATATGCAGATACAAAGCTTTCCGGATATCATTCCAGCTGTAAACTAGGATCCTGTGAATATAAATCTGCAAAACCAAAACTACTAGCTGCCCGTGTCAAAATAGGGGCACACAGAGTTTAGGTTAAAACAATAAACTCCAGGTCAGTCATGTGACTGGTGTGAGAACTAAAACAGTTATTATTCTTTATTTTAAAAGTTAGGTAAATCAAGGGACCACGCCGTATAACACGGAACGGGTTTCCTCCCAAGAATACCAGTGCATAAAACAAACAGCGCAATGCTAAATAAAGAAAAATGAAGCTGTTATAAGACCCAGGTCCCATCACACAATGCAACGCAGCCGAGGATAGGGTTTTCCCTTATAACAGCCAAAGAATGCTTGATACGTTTAAAACAGATTATTTGATACTATAATAAGTGCATAGTGTATAAAACAACTTCAAATCATAAGTATTAATCATAGGCGGCATGAATGCCCCATAACACTATGTCGCCATACTAGGCTCTACAAATAAAACCGCACATGTCACGTATTTGGAAATTGGATTTCCGTCTATGAACCGAGGCAAAAGATAGTCCTCACCGTCTTCGAGACTCTCTAGCCGAGCCTCAGGGTCAGAGCGCATCGACCCTTGGATCGTCAGGGCCGGTCCACCGATGTGGATTAAACTTAAACCCTGAACATGCGTTCCCCCGCCCTATGGGGCGTAAATGAGCCAACGAATGACTCCATCGGACCCGGATCGTCCGATCAAACCGAGGCGCCTCGCAACAGCAACAACCACATAAGTCAAACTCGTCAGGGCGTGTAAAACCACTGACGCCACTTCTAACTAGAAAGAAACGCATGCCCTCCCTGAGGTCCGTCTCCCGTTTTTTGTTCATACCGGGTGTGAAACTCGCGAAGTAATCGTTACACAAAGCTACGCCACAAAGGCCGTGCTTTGATCATCACCACAAGACTTTGCTTTTCAACAGAAGCCTCGATCAATTGCCACTTAGGCATGCCACACAGGCAATTCACTCCATGCGTTTGATATCCATCAATATATAACCCCTGAGCTCGTACGTCTCAGAGAAGGGCGTTAAGCAAGAGAATAAATTCCCCGCCGCCAAACAGATATATATTTAATAGAGATCAATCACACGGACTAAAATCCAATGTCAGACACACAGTCCATTTACAAGTCCGTTCTGGGTCTGAACGAAACCGGAGGCACCTAGTACCCCGCATATCCATCGATCTCCAAGTACGTCTGGACGATCACCAACTGTTTCCATCTTCTTGGGTGTACAGCCCAATCAAGATCATCAGTAATCACCCAAACGACGTGAAGACTTCCGTTCTTTGACCATCGTCTTCATCTTCGACTTATCGTCGTATCAGTTATTCAGAATGGGATAAACCCGGTCTTTCCGAATAACTCGCGTATATTTTAAATAAGTGTTACACAAACACAACATATGCCTCATTCCAATTCATTAGTCACTAACCGTAAATTAATCAAGAGAATAATTCCCCAAATATTAACCCCGAAGGCCGAAACCAACATCAGATTAATATTCAGGAAAACATTCTGCTTGGCTAACCGACAGTTAGTTTCTAAATTTCACATTCATAGGGAAAGGTTCCCATTAATTTTATCCAAGATAAATTCCTTGAATTTATTCTTTATTCTATTTTTGAATCTTAATTCAAACTAGTCGGGATTAGCGAACCTTACCGAAGTAATTATTTATTTTAATTTCCCCATCCCAACCTATTCATCCCATGAAGTAAAACTGGTAATACTTCATATCTAACACCACAGTGTTATCGGTAAATTCAATTACCATTTCACGTTCAAATCTAATTAAAGATTTAACTATCGCCTGGAGCAAAACTGGTGATACTCCATTTTCGATCATTTCAATCTAATTAAAGATTCATTAAAACTCCACTTAGTTTTAATCTTCGACTGGGTTAAAGAATCAGTGTCATTTAAAACACGGTTCACGATAAACCCAAAATCACATTCATTAATTATCGGGTTAAAGAACGAGTGTTATTTAAAACACTGTTCACGATAAACCCAAAAATCAATATCAATTCAATTTCAATTAAATATTATTTAATTGGTACACTTCATTAAATCTAAATAAAAAGATTTAATCTTTTCTCAACTGGGTTCAAGAACAGTGTTAGTGAAGACACCATTCACGACAAACCCAAATCACATTTGATATTCAATACAAGGCTCTGAATAGAAAATATACCGGCTTATATTCAATATCAAATTCTACGACTAACAAATATCGCATTGGAAATAACGATATATATGTCTATATCTTTCAAATTTCCATAACAACATTTGTATAATCACGAAATCCAACATCGAAATATTCCGAAGACAATTTCGATTCAAATCCATTCCAATGCAATCATTGGAAATTTTGGTTATTTTCAAAACCATTTCAAATTCAATTTATTTATTTAAAAATAAATAGAATTATAATCCTAGTTCAAAACTAGTTCATTTCGATAAAAATCTATTTTTATCTTTTCAAACATGGAGTTTTTCATCCCAATTCTTGCTAAATCATTTCTTATGATTTTACACAAATTATTACTATTTTTAATAATTTTACCAAGGCCTGTACAGTCGATTTCCATCAACGGCCATCGAACTGCACTTACAACGACCTTTTTCAAATTTGATTTGGACATAATTCCAAATCCAACCGTTAGATTTCAAATTTCTAATATTCGTTAGAAAGCTCTTTTCGATACGAACCCAACGGTTCCGGTTTTAGGAGAATCCGACGATCGGATCTCCTGTAATGTCCGTTTGAAATATATGGTCGAAATTCACGAACTGCCGCGACGCGGCGCGTTCTATTCAGGCCATTATATTATATATATAATATATATAATATATACTTCGTCGATTTCTATTTAAAACGAATTATATAAATAGTTTTAAAATCGTTTCAAAAGAAATTTCAACTTTCTTTTCAATTCAAATCAAAATTGAATTCTTCTTTAAAAATTCGTTTTAAAATTCATTTCTATTCAATTCAAATTTCAATTCAATTTGAATTCATTTCAATTCGCTTTCAATTCAATTTGAATTCGTTTTCAATTCAATTCATTTCGAAATCGTTTTCAATTTAATTCATTTCGAAATCGTTTTCAATTCAATTCATTTCGAAATCGTTTTTAATTCAATCCATTTCGAAATCGTTTTTAATTCAATTCATTTCGAAATCGTTTTCAATTCAATTCATTTCGAAATCGTTTTCAATTCAATTCATTTCGAAATCGTTTTCAATTCAATTCATTTCGAAATCGTTTTTAATTCAATCCATTTCGAAATCGTTTTTAATTCAATTCATTTCGAAATCGTTTTCAATTCAATTCATTTCGAAATCGTTTTCAATTCAATTCATTTCGAAATCGTTTTCAATTCAATTCATTTCGAAATCATTTTCAATTTAATTCATTTCGAAATCGTTTTCAATTTAATTCATTTCGAAATCGTTTTCAATTCAATTCATTTCGAAATCGTTTTCAATTTAATTCATTTCGAAATCGTTTTCAATTTAATTCATTTCGAAATCGTTTTCAATTTAATTCATTTCGAAATCGTTTTCAATTCAATTCATTTCGAAATCGTTTTCAATTCAGTTCATTTCGAAATGAATAAAATCGATATAAATATCGTTTACGTCAAAATGGCGTCAATCTAATCAACACGGCTTCATAAATTTCTATTTTCAAATATCCTATTTCAAATATTTCTTTTTCAAAATAGTTGTTATTATCAAAATATTTCGTTCAACACATGACCAATCTCAATGGATGAGTACTGTCAACACATGAACCTTTATTTTATATTGATAAAGATGTAAATTTTATTACTAAAATATTTCGTTCAACACATGACCAATCTCAATGGATGAGTACTGTCAACACATGAACCTTTATTTTATAATATTCTTTATTTTTCAAATTGGAATGAGGCCCAATCAATTACCATATAAAGTTAATTATATGGATTTTCATACATTACACACATATAATATCATTGAAAAATAATCAACCATCAACCAAAGTGCACTACACTGTATAAGCATCAAATATAGATATCTAACGCTTATAACAGCCTGTCAATCGATCGATCGACATATTTAATCAATCAGGATGAGTGAACTTCAAATTTCATCCCAACACCCGTGTGGGGTTTCAAACAATCAAACACAGATTTTATTTATGCAGTTGGGCGATGTGTAAAATTTATCGTCCCAATCAATGTCATTCAAATAGGTGTACATACACAAACCGTCCGGTTTGTAAATGAATATTTTATTTTATTCACTTCACGTTAAAAATTATATTTTTAACGATAAAACATTTTATTTTAACATATGAATTTCTATTCAGTTCATTCTTTAAATAAAATGTTATTTTTATCTTTCTAATATGTTTTAGAAAATTTCGGCGGCATAACGGCACGATACTAGAAACGGGACGAGGCCTAGCCTTATCCCCGGTCTAGTGAAGGCCCACGCCATTCACACATCAATCAAATCCATTCATTTCACCAAACATTTCAATCAAATGATCTAACTAATTTTTGCAATCAAACAAACAAGTCCATGGTCTGTGGACGATTGTGTCGGGTGCTACTAAGCACCGTCTGCATCCTAGTATATGTATAACTAGAAAAAGAAATTGAAAGGTGAGAAGTTCTCACCGATAGCTATCCTAACTCCACGGCACTCCCAATGCAGGAAATCTTCACCGTTCTCACCTTTTCGTCCTCTTCGTTGCCCGTAGCCACTACATAGGTAAAAATCGAATTTTTACTTTGTTATTCAATATATAAAAATCATATTTTTATTTCGAAGTTCAATATATAAAAATCATATTTTTATTTCGAAGTTCAATATATAAAAATCATATTTTTATTTCGAAGTTCAATATATAAAAAATCATATTTTTATTTCGAAGTTCAATATATAAAAAAATCATATTTTTATTTCGAAGTTCAATATATAAAAAATCATATTTTTATTTCGAAGTTCAATATATAAAAATCATATTTTTATTTCGAAGTTCAATATATAAAAATCATATTTTTATTTCGAAGTTCAATATATAAAAAATCATATTTTTATTTCGAAGTTCAATATATAAAAATCATATTTTTATTTCGAAGTTCAATATATAAAAAATCATATTTTTATTTCGAAGTTCAATATATAAAAATCATATTTTTATTTCGAAGTTCAATATATAAAAATCATATATTTATTTCGAAGTTCAATATATAAAAAACATATTTTTATTTCGAAGTTCAATATATAAAAATCATATTTTTATCTCCGCTATTTCTATTTTAAAAACAATGTTAATTTTATTTTCAAAATCAATTCAAAATTCATTTTCATAAATAATGCAAACTTTGTTTTCAAAGCTAATTCATTTCTACACATATAAAAATTCAATTTTTTAAACCTTTACCTATATAAAAATTAAATTTTCAGTCCTATGTTAATAAAATTAAAAGTAATAAAAATAAAAGATTACCTTTTTAATGTTATACAAACGCTATTACTTCTCCCACAATGTCCATTCTTGTTCAGCCGACCTACTCCGAAGTTTCCATCGTAGCTTAGGGTTTGAAATCGAACCCCTCATCATACGTCGGAGATCTGCAGGTCGAGGGGGGAGTTGCTGCTGGCCAGGTGGCGGGCCAGGGTGATGGGAGGCGCGCTAGTTGTCTGGTCAACAGAGGGGGGTCACGGAGGAGCTCGGGGGTGGCTCGGGTGGTGTTTTGGGGTTGACTTGAGGGGATAAACGGCGGCGCCGGAGGAGGTTCGACGTGATGAGGAGACGGAGGCGATGGGTTGGATGCTCGACGCGGTGGGGGAGGGCGGCGAACGGAGGTGGGCGGCGGTGGAGCCATCGCGATCTGGAAAGGCGTGGGCGTTTTTTTTATTCGTGTTCTGAATGGCATTCGTGAGGGAGAAGGAAAATAAAAGGGCTTGAGTGTAAATATATATTATATATTTTTTTTAATTAATTCTCCTATGTTGACTTTTCATTCGTACACGAAATCAAGCCCCACGACTGTCGTCCCTAGCTAATTACCCTCATTCCGAACACAATGGGATATGTATCGTAGGTTGATTCGATCGTTTCGATCAGTTTTCGTCAAAATCAACATATAACTCTATATTTTGAATTTGAACGCGTATTTCAATTTACCGGGGTCACATACTAACTCTAAAAATTCCAGAAAAATATTTTCTAGCTTCGTATTGACTATACGGTCCTAACAAAACTAGTTTCGTCGAATTCTGAGACCGTTGGAAAAATGGCCAATTTCCAGTCGATTAAAATCAACCGAAACTGGTAAAACGCGTTTTCCTTTGCCACGCTCACATATTGATTCGAAAAATTATGAAATTTGAAACCTAGCAATAACCTCACCTCCCGGACCCAACAAAACTGGTTTCGTCGAAATCCGAGGTCGTTTGCAAAATGTCCATTTTTAAGGGCCTGAATTCCATAGCGACTATTCAGAATTTTCAACTGGACATATCTTTTGATTCCCGCTATGAAACTTCGGTTGGTCGGATTCGTTGGAAAGATATTCACAATTAGATTCTATTTCTTTCGGTTTCACTAAAATCTGGATTGTTTTGCACTTGGTACATTCAATTGAAGTTTGAAATCGAATTATCGAACTACCGCGCCATTTTCAATTCTATTTATAAATATATATAAATATTTATATTCTAACGGCGACGCGTATAATATATACGTTCTAATTATATTCA
This sequence comes from Allium sativum, assembly GCA_030737875.1. NCBI lineage: Eukaryota > Viridiplantae > Streptophyta > Magnoliopsida > Asparagales > Amaryllidaceae > Allium > Allium sativum. The sequence goes on along the minus strand of CM060923.1, from coordinate 470,589,480 downwards.
AAATAATTTTCTAGTCGATATTATTTAAAATAATTCATTTTAAATAATCAAAATTCGCTAAAATTGCCAAAATAAAAATTTTAAACTGGCCCAGATTTTCGGGTTGCTACAATCTCCCCCACTTAAAAATTTTCGTCCCCGAAAAGGAACAAAGTCGAAAGTGGTTTGATTAATCAACTCTACGCTCGATCTGGCTTCCATTCTCCAACTTTTCAGTTTCTGAGAATTTTCAAATTTTCAAAAATTTGGCTAACACCCTAAATTTTCGAAAAATTTCGCCATAACCTCCCCTGCACCGGGAGCATCGGGGAATTTCAAATAGCTTCCCCGGTCCTTCAGATCTCAAAAAGAAAAAGAAAAAGCCAAGCGGCTAGCCAATAGGCTCATAAAATCATCATCACCCAAACAAAACAGGAAATTATGTAGTAAACATGTACCTATTTGTCGGGCAAACAAATTTTATTCTCTGCTCTAGCCTCCTTGCTATGACCTGTTCAATGTAAGTACAAGTATATGCAAACAAATGCGACCAATTTTCAATACAATTCAATATTTGATCAAATTAGGCATAATGGTTAAAATTATCAAACAAATAAACAACCAACACAAACATCAATCAATTAGTGAATTAGAGTTTCAAATTCATAATTTTGATACATAGTCAAAAATCTGATTTTTGATGTCAAATCACAACAATACATTCTAGCTATATTAGTTTTGGTTCTCACACCAGTCTAATGGAAATATATAGAAAATCACACCTTCGAAACTCGAACATAAATGTTGATGATGCGATCGCTATCATCAATATCATCTTCGGGCGACTAGAGTGTGATGCTATATCTATCCAATATATTAAAACTTTGAATACACGCGGATCAGACGTATACGCAAAATCTATATATACTGGATTGTCCACATCAATATAAATAAATAACCCAATACGAATAATTGATTTATATTTCAAAACAAGATTTGTTTTCATTTTAAAAATATACTCTTCACACTCGTTCTAGGATACTACTGATCCCATCTCTAACGAGTCATTCCATTGGATATTACTAATCCAATATCTGATGAATCCTTTCGTATGGTTCTAATGTGTCTTATTCTCTGAGCTTTGTAAACCAAAGCTCTGATACCAACTGTGAAAACCCGTAACTTCCCCGTAAAGGAAAGTGTCGGATAGTTCGAGAACAAGCCACAACATAACACATACAGAAGAACATTTCATTGTATATTACAACAATGCATCAGATTACAAGAATATACAGAGTATAAACAAATAAATATTACACAGAAATATCAGAGATTTAAATTACATTTAAATACATCGCAGCGGAAAATAATAAAATACACAACTAGAAGTAGATATGCAGATACAAAGCTTTCCGGATATCATTCCAGCTGTAAACCAGGATCCTGTGAATATAAATCTGCAAAACCAAAACTACTAGCTGCCCATGTCAAAATAGGGGCACCCAGAGTTTAGGTTAAAACAATAAACTCCAGGTCAGTCATGTGACTGGTGTGAGAACTAAAACAGTTATTATTCTTTATTTTAAAAGTTAGTTAAATCAAGGGACCACGCCGTATAACACGGAACGGGTTTCCTCCCAAGAATACCAGTGCATAAAACAAACATCGCAATGCTAAATAAAGAAAAATGAAGCTGTTATAAGACCCAGGTCCCATCACACAATGCAACGCAGCCGAGGATAGGGTTTTCCCTTATAACAGCCAAAGAATGCTTGATACGTTTAAAACAGATTATTTGATACTATAATAAGTGCATAGTGTATAAAACAACTTCAAATCATAAGTATCAATCATAGGCGGCATGAATGCCCCATAACACTATGTCGCCATACTAGGCTCTACAAATAAAACCGCACATGTCACGTATTTGGAAATTGGATTTCCGTCTATGAACCGAGGCAAAAGATAGTCCTCACCGTCTTCGAGACTCTCTAGCCCGAGCCTCAGGGTCAGAGCGCATCGACCCTTGGATCGTCAGGGCCGGTCCACCGATGTGGATTAAACTTAAACCCTGAACATGCGTTCCCCCGCCCTATGGGGCGTAAATGAGCCAACGAATGACTCCATCGGACCCGGATCGTCTGATCAAACCGAGGCGCCTCGCAACAGCAACAACCACATAAGTCAAACTCGTCAGGGCGTGTAAAACCACTGACGCCACTTCTAACTAGAAAGAAACGCATGCCCTCCCTGAGGTCCGTCTCCCGTTTTTTGTTCATACCGGGTGTGAAACTCGCGAAGTAATCGTTACACAAAGCTACGCCACAAAGGCCGTGCTTTGATCATCACCACAAGACTTTGCTTTTCAATAGAAGCCTCGATCAATTGCCACTTAGGCATGCCACACAGGCAATTCACTCCATGCGTTTGATATCCATCAATATATAACCCCTGAGCTCGTACGTCTCAGAGAAGGGCGTTAAGCAAGAGAATAAATTCCCCGCCGCCAAACAGATATATATTTAATAGAGATCAATCACACGGACTAAAATCCAATGTCAGACACACAGTCCATTTCCAAGTCCGTTCTGGGTCTGAACGAAACCGGAGGCACCTAGTACCCCGCATATCCATCGATCTCCAAGTACGTCTGGACGATCACCAACTGTTTCCATCTTCTTGGGTGTACAGCCCAATCAAGATCATCAGTAATCACCCAAACGACGTGAAGACTTCCGGTCTTCGAGCATCGTCTTCATCTTCGACTTATCGTCGTATCAGTTATTCAGAATGGGATAAACCCGGTCTTTCCGAATAACTCGCGTATATTTTAAATAAGTGTTACACAAACACAACATACGCCTCATTACAATTCATTAGTCACTAACCGTAAATTAATCAAGAGAATAATTCCCCAAATATTAACCCCGAAGGCCGAAACCAACATCAGATCAATATTCAGGAAACCATTCTGCTTGGCTAACCGACAGTTAGTTTCTAAATTTCACATTCATAGGGAAAGGTTCCCATTAATTTTATCCAAGATAAATTCCTTGAATTTATTCTTTATTCTATTTTTGAATCTCAATTCAAACTAGTCGGGATTAGCGAACCTTACCGAAGTAATTATTTATTTTAATTTCCCCATCCCAACCTATTCATCCCATGAAGTAAAACTGGTAATACTTCATATCTAACACCGCAGTGTTATCGGTAAATTCAATTACCATTTCACGTTCAAATCTAATTAAAGATTTAACTATCGCCTGGAGCAAAACTGGTGATACTCCATTTTTGATCATTTCAATTTAATTAAAGATTCATTAAAACTCCACTTAGTTTTAATCTTCGACTGGGTTAAAGAATCAGTGTCATTTAAAACACGGTTCACGATAAACCCAAAATCACATTCATTAATTATCGGGTTAAAGAACGAGTGTTATTTAAAACACTATTCACAATAAACCCAAAAATCAATATCAATTCAATTTCAATTAAATATTATTTAATTGGTACATTTCATTAAATCTAAATAAAAAGATTTAATCTTTTCTCAACTGGGTTCAAGAACAGTGTTAGTGAAGACACCATTCACGACAAACCCAAATCACATTTGATATTCAAAACAAGGCTCTGAATAGAAAATATACCGTCTTATATTCAATATCAAATTCTACGACTAACAAATATCGCATTGGAAATAACGATATATATGTCTATATCTTTCAAATTTCCATAACAACATTTGTATAATCACGAAATCCAACATCGAAATATTCCGAAGACAATTTCGATTCAAATCTATTCCAATGCAATCATTGGAAATTTTGGTTATTTTCAAAACCATTTCAAATTCAATTTATTTATTTAAAAATAAATAGAATTATAATCCTAGTTCAAAACTAGTTCATTTCGATAAAAATCTATTTTTATCTTTTCAAACATGGAATTTTTCATTCCAATTCTTGCTAAATAATTTCTTATGATTTTACACAAATTATTACTATTTTTAATAATTTTACCAAGGCCTGTACAGTCGATTTCCATCAACGGCCATCGAACTGCACTTACAGCGACCTTTTTCAAATTTGATTTGGACATAATTCCAAATCCAACCGTTAGATTTCAAATTTCTAATATTCCTTAGAAAGCTCTTTTCGATACGAACCCAACGGTTCCGGTTTTAGGAGAATCCGACGGTCGGATCTCCTGTAATGTCCGTTTGAAATATATGGTCGAAATTCACGAACTGCCGCGGCGCGGCGCGTTCTATTCAGGCCATTATATTATATATATAATATATATAATATATACTTCGTCGATTTCTATTTAAAACGAATTATATAAATAGTTTTAAAATCGTTTCAAAAGCAATTTCAACTTTCTTTTCAATTCAAATCAAAATTGAATTCTTCTTTATAAATTCGTTTTAAAATTCATTTCTGTTCAATTCAAATTTCAATTCAATATGAATTCATTTCAATTCGCTTTCAATTCAATTTGAATTCTTTTTCAATTCAATTCATTTCGAAATCGTTTTCTATTTAATTCATTTCGAAATCGTTTTCAATTCAATTCATTTCAAAATCGTTTTTAATTCAATCCATTTCGAAATCGTTTTTAATTCAATTCATTTCGAAATCGTTTTCAATTCAATTCATTTCGAAATCGTTTTCAATTCAATTCATTTCGAAATCGTTTTCAATTCAATTCATTTCGAAATCGTTTTTAATTCAATCCATTTCGAAATCGTTTTTAATTCAATTCATTTCGAAATCGTTTTCAATTCAATTCATTTCGAAATCGTTTTCAATTCAATTCATTTCGAAATCGTTTTCAATTCAATTCATTTCGAAATCGTTTTCAATTTAATTCATTTCGAAATCCTTTTCAATTTAATTCATTTCGAAATCGTTTTCAATTCAATTCATTTCGAAATCGTTTTCAATTTAATTCATTTCGAAATCGTTTTCAATTTAATTCATTTCGAAATTGTTTTCAATTTAATTCATTTCGAAATCGTTTTCAATTCAATTCATTTCGAAATCGTTTTCAATTCAATTCATTTCGAAATGAATAAAATTGATATAAATATCGTTTACGTCAAAATGGCGTCAATCTAATCAACACGGCTTCATAAATTTCTATTTTCAAATATCCTATTTCAAATATTTCTTTTTCAAAATAGTTGTTATTATCAAAATATTTCGTTCAACACATGACCAATCTCAATGGATGAGTACTGTCAACACATGAACCTTTATTTTATATTGATAAAGATGTAAATTTTATTACTAAAATATTTCGTTCAACACATGACCAATCTCAATGGATGAGTACTGTCAACACATGAACCTTTATTTTATAATATTCTTTATTTTTCAAATTGGAATGAGGCCCAATCAATTACCATATAAAGTTAATTATATGGATTTTCATACATTACACACATATAATATCATTGAAAAATAATCAACCATCAACCAAAGTGCACTACACTGTATAAGCATCAAATATAGATATCTAACGCTTATAACAGCCTGTCAATCGATCGATCGACATATTTAATCAATCAGGATGAGTGAACTTCAAATTTCATCCCAACACCCATGTGGGGATTCAAACAATCAAACACAGATTTTATTTGTGCAGTTGGGCGATGTGTAAAATTTATCGTCCCAATCAATGTCATTCAAATAGGCGTACATACACAAACCGTCCGGTTTGTAAATGAATATTTTATTTTATTCACTTCACGTTAAAAATTATATTTTTAACGATAAAACATTTTATTTTAACATATGAATTTCTATTCAGTTCATTCTTTAAATAAAATGTTATTTTTATCTTTCTAATATGTTTTAGAAAATTTCGGCGGCATAACGGCACGATACTAGAAACGGGACGAGGCCTAGCCTTATCCCCGGTCTAGTGAAGGCCCACGCCATTCACACATCAATCAAATCCATTCATTTCACCAAACATTTCAATCAAATGATCTAACTAATTTTTGCAATCAAACAAACAAGTCCATGGTCTGTGGACGATTGTGTCGGGTGCTACTAAGCACCGTCTGCATCCTAGTATATGTATAACTAGAAAAAGAAATTGAAAGGTGAGAAGTTCTCACCGATAGCTATCCTAACTCCACGGCACTCCCAATGCAGGAAATCTTCACCGTTCTCACCTTTTCGTCCTCTTCGTTGCCCGTAGCCACTACATAGGTAAAAATCGAATTTTTACTTTGTTATTCAATATATAAAAATCATATTTTTATTTCGAAGTTCAATATATAAAAATCATATTTTTATTTCGAAGTTCAATATATAAAAATCATATTTTTATTTCGAAGTTCAATATATAAAAAATCATATTTTTATTTCGAATTTCAATATATAAAAAATCATATTTTTATTTCGAAGTTCAATATATAAAAAATCATATTTTTATTTCGAAGTTCAATATATAAAAATCATATTTTTATTTCGAAGTTCAATATATAAAAATCATATTTTTATTTCAAAGTTCAATATATAAAAAATCATATTTTTATTTCGAAGTTCAATATATAAAAATCATATTTTTATTTCGAAGTTCAATATATAAAAAATCATATTTTTATTTCGAAGTTCAATATATAAAAATCATATTTTTATTTCGAAGTTCAATATATAAAAATCATATTTTTATTTCGAAGTTCAATATATAAAAATCATATTTTTGTCTCCGCTATTTCTATTTTAAAAACAATGTTAATTTTATTTTCAAAATCAATGCAAAATTCATTTTCATAAAGAATGCAAACTTTGTTTTCAAAGCTAATTCATTTCTACACATATAAAAATTCAATTTTTTAAACCTTTACCTATATAAAAATTAAATTTTCAATCCTATGTTAATAAAATTAAAAGTAATAAAAATAAAAGATTACCTTTTTAATGTTATACAAACGCTATTACTTCTCCCACAATGTCCATTCTTGTTCAGCCGACCTACTCCGAAGTTTCCATCGTAGCTTAGGGTTTGAAATCGAACCCCTCATCATACGTCGGAGATCTGCAGGTCGAGGGGGGAGTTGCTGCTGGCCAGGTGGCGGGCCAGGGTGATGGGAGGCGCGCTAGTTGTCTGGTCAACAGAGGGGGGTCACGGCGGAGCTCGGGGGTGGCTCGGGTGGTGTTTTGGGGTTGACTTGAGGGGATAAACGGCGGCGCTGGAGGAGGTTCGACGTGATGAGGAGACGGAGGCGATGGGTTGGATGCTCGACGCGGTGGGGGAGGGCGGCGAACGGAGGTGGGCGGCGGTGGAGCCATCGCGATCTGGAGAGGCGCGGGTTTTTTTTTATTCGTGTTCTGAATGGCAATCGTGAGGGAGAAGGAAAATAAAAGGGCTTTAGTGTAAATATATATATTATATATTTTTTTTAATTAATTCTCCTATGTTGACTTTTCATTCGTACACGAAATCAAGCCCCACGACTGTCGTCCCTAGCTAATTACCCCCATTCCGAACACAATGGGATATGTATCGTAGGTTGATTCGATCGTTTCGATCAGTTTTCGTCAAAATCAACATATAACTCTATATTTTGAATTTGAACGCGTATTTCAATTTACCGGGGTCACATACTAACTCTAAAAATTCCAGAAAAATATTTTCTAGCTTCGTGTTGACTATACGGTCCTAACAAAACTAGTTTCGTCGAATTCTGAGACCGTTGGAAAAATGGCCAATTTCCAGTCGATTAAAATCAACCGAAACTGGTCAAACGCGTTTTCCTTTGCCACGCTCACATATTGATTCGAAAAATTATGAAATTTGAAACCTAGCAATAACCTCACCTCCCGGACCCAACAAAACTGGTTTCGTCGAAATCCGAGGTCGTTTGCAAAATGTCCATTTTTAAGGGCCTGAATTCCATAGCGACTATTCAGAATTTTCAACTGGACATATCTTTTGATTCCCGCTATGAAACTTCGATTGGTCGGATTCGTTGGAAAGATATTCACAATTAGATTCTATTGCTTTCGGTTTCACTAAAATCTGGATTGTTTTGCACTTGGTACATTCAATTGAAGTTTGAAATCGAATTATCGAACTACCGCGCCATTTTCAATTCTATTTATAAATATATATAAATATTTATATTCTAACGACGACACGTATAATATATACGTTCTAATTATATTCAAAATAATTTTCTCGTCGATATTATTTAAAATAATTCATTTTAAATAATCAAAATTCGCTAAAATTGCCAAAATAAAATTTTTAAACTGGCCCAGATTTTCGGGTTGCTACAATATTTAATTGATTTCTAGTTCTAATTATAGATTCGATATTACCTGGTATATTTTCTTCAAGATGATCTTTTAAAAGTATCATTCTTTTATTAAGTTGATTGATTTCACAATTTATCTTGTTTGATTCATTATTTTCATTAAAAAACTCATCTTCATCATATATATGACCAATATCTCTATAATTTTCAACAAAAGATGCATGCATTGTTTCTTCAATAGTGTTAGTTTTTAAGCTGTAAACTCTGTAGGCTTTATTTCTATTTGAATATCTTTTAAAAATACCTTTATCTGATTTAGAATAAAAATTATTCAAATTTTATTTAGTAAAAATAATACATTTACTTTCGATTGTGCAAAAGTTCATATAGTGTTTTGATGATTAGTGGTCTGATTAAAATTCTATTCATGATATAACAAGATGTAGAAATTGCTTCAACCAATTTTTTTTAGTAATTTACTATCTTAACATAGTTCTGGAACACTCTTGAATCATTCTATTTTTGTGCTCAACTACTTCATTTTGTTATGGAGTTCTTGGAAAGGAGAAATTATGAGTAATTTCCTTTTCATTGCAGAAACTCTCAAAATTTTCATTTTCAAATTCTCCATCACGGTCACTATGTATAGTTTTGATTTCTAAAGAAATAGATTTTGAATTCTTTCTGTTAAAGTTTTAAATAAATCAAAAGCATCACTTTTACGTTTGAGAAAAAGAGTCCAGGTGTATCTGGAATAATCATCGACAATAAAAAAAACATATCTTCTCTGATTTATTTACTAAACTTGAGATGGACCAAATAAATCCATATGAAGTAACTCTAGAGGTTTTAAAGTGGAAAACTTTTTTTTTAGTTTAGATGAACTTTTGCTTAGTTTTACTATTTGGTAGGCATCACATATACTTATCTATTTTAAAATCCATTTTAGGAGTCCTCTTACTAAATATAACTTAGAAATTTTAGAAAGGAGCTTGAAATTTAAATGTCCAAATCTTTTATGTCAAATTCAAGAGTCACTTGTATTAACCAAAGGACATAAGTTGTCACTTGAATTTTTCATACTTAGATTATAAATATTTTTCTTCATAATTCCTTCAAATATAACATTTGAAGTATTATCTTCGATGTAGCACTTATTTTTTCAAATTTTATTTTATAACCTTTATCACATAACTAACTTATACCAAGTAAGTTGTGTTTTTAATTCCTAACTAGTGAAACATCAGAAAAAGTAAGAGTTTTAGAATTATCAACATTGCCAATGCCAACCACATATTCTTTTGAGTTGTTACCAAATTTACTATTCCTCCATCTTCATAAACTATATCATTCGGTATCTCTGGATTTAAAAACATATGTCTTGAACAACAACTATCAAGTATCCATTTGTTTTCTTGATTTGCACCATTTCTCTATTGATTGTTGAATCGTTAAGAGGCATATAACACATCAATTTCTGCACAACACACCAATTCGGTAGATAACTTGATTTTTCAAAGTATAAATGAAGACATATGAAACGATGGTGAATTGAATATTTTTGAACTAGGATTATAATGAATTCCAAAAATTGCCCTTTTAAACTTTTAAAAAATTTAGATTATGAAAACTTTGAAAATCAATGCTCTAATACCAATTGTTGGATATGCGAATAACAAATTATAAGGCTAACTTAACACTAGAAGAGGGTGAGTAGTGCTTAATGGAATTTATGACCTTTTTGAAATCTTTTTGAGTTTAATATAATCAAATGCAAATCAGAGCCATGAATCAAACATAGATGAAAATAATAAGTAAAATCGGTAAAGGAAAGAACACACCATAATTTTATACTGGTTCTAGTCCCACACAACTCTAGGTTACATAGATTTCTTTTCAATTAAAATTCAATATCCAATCTTACAATTCTCGATATGGTCTACGAGGTCCTAACTGCTTCCGAGCACATGGCGCTCCCCCTTGATTTAACAAGGCTACAAGATTACCTAATTGATTTACGGGCTACAATCACATCCAATTGATTCAAATAGGCTACAACCACACCTTTATAACATCATTTTGGAAGTAAGACTCGATATAAATTTGATCTTATCATCTTGGATTATAAATACTCCTATAATTCTGAATAGCACTTGAATCTTTGAGAGGGTGTAGTAGAGAATTAAACTAGATACGATCTTGTTTGATTCTTTTTTAATTTCGATAGAATTTGGTTATGGAAAATTAAAAATTAGGAGTTTAAATGGAGAGGAGAAAAAGAGAAAAGAAGATAATAAAAAGTAGTTAAAAATTGAATTTTGATGGGTATTTATAGGGAATCAATAGTTATGTCTCTTCAAGAAAAGCTCTAAACAAATAGACACTTCTTTTGAAATTTGAATTCCAAAAATAATGGCTATGATGTCGATATGGGGGTAGTACATGTTGACATACCCTATATATTTATGAAATTTTAAATTTTGAAAACAATGTAATTGATGTTTAAAAAATCAAGGTAATTCTAGAGTTTAAACAAACTATTTTCCTATATATTAAAATAGTATAATAAAGTAAGAATATAAGTTTAAAGCATATATTTATAATATATAAAAGTGATACTATTGACGTGTAAAATTGGCATCAAACACAAAGATTCTCGACTAAGAGAGAATACAGTTTTGCGTATGGAAAATAAAGTGCAGAAAGTAGAAACACAAGATATACAGTGGTTCGATTCTTGTCGAACCTACATCCACTTTGAAGTGTTTGCCTATTTTATTCATAATTGAAGGTTTACAGTAATGGACATTATCACTAGAATGGTTTACAATATTTGGTTAGGTTTACAGTGATGGACATCATCATTAGAATGGTTTACAATATTTGGTTAAGTTTTTGAGAGTCTTTGCTTGTATGTAGCAAGTCTTGAGAAAAAATGAAACACCCCACCTCCGTTAGGGTCACTCTCAAAGGGAATGCCCTAATTTTGGTGGAGGTTTATAAGTATAAGTCACAGATATACAAGAAGATATAAGAACACATATTTTTGAACAGCGGAAAACAACAACTTTTATTTCATTAAAATACGTGTTACACAAACCATGCCATAATTTGTTTTACAGTACTTCCAAAAACATAACATCTTCATAACTGTCTCGATTACATTATTTAAAGAAGAATAAAGAAAACATAAATAAACTGCATAAGTCCCATGATTGTTGTCCAAAGCCATAGTCCAAAACGAAAAGATCCAAGCAATACATTCTTTCTCTTCAAGCTGGATGTGAAAGCTAGTCAGGCTGCGGTATTCCCTCCCTGTGGACCTGGGGGGTGGGGGGGACGAAAGAAAAGAAGGCGAAATAAAAGTAGAGTCAGACATAAAGCCTGAGTAAGTCTAGGACTATTCAGTCTATGAATAAAGAACTGGGTATGATAAGTATAAACTGGAAATGGGAAAGCACCATAAACTAAGTTAAGTTGTCTAGGGTCGAATATGCTATCGTACCCCATATTAATCTCTATACCCATATAAACTAGTTCCCAACGGGCACCCCATAATTAGGGTGAAGTGATCCATTTTATGATGATCGGCTCCTACTCGCATAGTTACATGTGTCTTACGGCCCCCGATGTTGTAGTTACCTATGTTGGTCCCACCATGGGGTGTATCAAGTCCCATGGTGGCGGCCCGACACAATCCTAGAATGCACAGGTATGCTACTAGTGCCCAGTGCCTTATTTTTCTGCTCCGGAGTGTTTGCACGCCCGCACCCCGTTAGAACCTACACTGCTGCACCACCGCCGTCGATTTGACCTCTTACAGTCAGCCCAGTAATCGTGCCCCACCCTGCCTAGTTCAGGGTATCCTGATACACCTTGTAGGGTTACTGCTGAAAAGGGTCCCCCGCTACTAGGTTTTCTATTTCTAGCCAACATGCTAAGTTGGTTAAGTGTTTTATAAACCTAACCCCCAAATCAGTCTGTTTAGTTTAGCATGTTCCATTTTGATTAAGTATTAATTTAATTTACTTAATCCTATCAATCCAGACTCAGCCTTAATTGTCTTATTAAAGCCTTGACCTCTCACATTAGACAGGTATTGTTGTGGTTGCCTGTTGCCGGTTGGGTCCGGGCAGTCTTACGCCACAACTCAGTCTAACCTCGGGTCCTTATTGGGCTCCATGTTTAACCACCCACATTGGATAGGTATTGTTGTGACTACTGGACAGCCGGGCGGTTCCGGGTAGGTTTACATCACAACTCAATCCAACCTCGGGTTAAACACATCGTATTTTCTACATTTGCATATTTTGTCTCTTTTCTTTTTATATGTAAACATTTGCGGCCCATTATTCAAATTCATCTTTATTGGTTAAAATTTATTTATGCCACTTAATTGTTTTTCAAGGTTGTTGGCATGCGTCAAACATGCCAACACATATGTTCTATATTTTAACCCCATCGTCATTACCCCCGTTTTACACATTCGCTACAATATAGGATATGTTGGGTTTAACATTTAAACCCAACTTAGCCATATGAAAAGGGGAGGCTTATAACATGATGTTTATAAGGTAACATAAAAAGGGGAGTGTGAACGCATGAACTTGCAACATAACGATCTAATTAACATGAATTAGGCACATGTGAACTTGCATTGTATTAACATATAATCATGGCATAAGCATACTTGAACATGAATCATTCTATTCATATAATCATGGCATAAACATACTTAAACATGAATCCTTCTATTCATATAATCATGGCATAAATAATAATACTTAAACATGAGTCATTCTATTCACGTGGTCACGGCATAACTTATACTTAAACATTACTAAACTTAAATCATGGTTTTTATTCCATCTATGTAAACTTGCAAGTGGAATGTAATTCTAATGTAACTTATGTGTCACATATATTATCATATGGTCATGATAACAACATAAGCCTAAAAACATGTTTTCAACTAGGCATAATAACAAACATAGTTTAGTCATGTTCATAAAATTAATAATAGTTCACAAAGATGCTTGCTTTTGTCACTATCACAAAAGCATGATTTTTATACTTGAACTATGATGCCAATTCCAACATAACTTCATATGAATCATAATACTCAAATGGATCAAATTACCCTAAAGATGACCATAAAATTATACATCATGTTGGCATAACAGTAAATCATATACTTGCATGAATCTCAAATAAACTATTACAACATATAGTTGTTACTTTCAACATGAATCATATACTTGCAATTATCAAATGGGTGATGTAAATAACTACCACAAACATGTAGTTTTCAATATGAAACATATGCTTGCGAATATCAAATCGTATACCACAACATTCCCAAATCGTTTAGCATCAAAGCAACATACAATTATAGATTATTATCGCCACAATTCCATTTCTTACTTTACACAAATCAACACAATTATTTAATTCACATCGGAATAGCACTCTACTTACAACGTATGATGAATCTTCAATTCAGGAATCTGAATTCTGAATTTGGAGATGCTATCCTTTGTTGTAGGCGTTGCTTTGATTCAATTAACGTTGCTTTAAGCTTTTGATTTATCTCTTAATTGTCTCTCAATTTCTGACGGCTATCCTTAGTCTCTCCTCAGCAGCATGACGGTCTCATCTCCATTTTAGTTTGTGTGAATTAGGGTTAGTCTTAGGTCCTTTTTATAGAGTTTGTGAGTTGATTTAGACCGTCGATGAAGCTTGGTTCAATAATAGCCGTTCGTTTGAAGGGGAGACCAACCAGGAGATGACACCTAGCCCTAGTGACAAGGCAAGGCTCAGAAAATCGACCAAACACAGACCAGGCCAGCCAAGACCTGACCAGCAGGTCATTTTGACATGGGCGCACTTGGCAGGTGCGCCAGGCTAAAAATGTACTGGCGCACTTCCCAAGTGCGGCAGTTCGTTTTTGTTCTGGCGCACTTCCCAAGTGCGCCAGTGCATTCTGACCCGTTTTCTGGTTTTTCGCCAAATTTCGTTCGTCCATATCTTCTTCATACGATATCCGTTTTACGCAAACTCGGACTCTATCTCAAGCAGAATTCCGAGACGAACGCAATGGCGTATCCCGTTTCCCTTAATTCTTTGATTTGAAATTAGTTATACTTTAATTTGTGAATCTCACTGTCATTAAATACACGGGGTGTTACATTCTCCCCCACTTAAGAGGATTTCATCCCCGAAATATTCAAGTTCAGGAAGAATGTACATCCTAACATCCAAACATCCAAACATCCATCTACTCATCCATCAAACACGAGCATCCATTGTCCTTAAAAGACTTCTAATGCTTCATGATCATATGCGAAGTGTGTGTGTACATGTACTTATCTAATGCAAAATCAGGCGGACTACTGATTCAGTTGACCTCCTTAATGCAAATTATGTAAGTGACATGAATCCATTATGTATGCAAATTCTCCTATTCATGATTCTACATGAGTGCTCAATCATTCATACAAATGCAACATCCATATGACAACACATTAAAGTTCAACCATATATGATTGCAAACATACATATATGCATATGCAATATGAAGTGACTGAGCCGATCTAAGACCTAAATTGTGTGTGTATATGCAACCACGAGCAATCACTAGCAATCACTTGCAACCACTTGCAACCATCATCCATAACATGTTTCAATTACATGTTTTCATCCAAAGAGTTTTTACCTAAAAGATAAGGTCGAGGAGATATATCTAAGAAGATAGATAAAAACGCAACTTAAGGAAAAAGGAAAGATCAAAGATGTACCCTCGAAAAGAAAAGGGTAGGTTGCGCATATTCTAGCTTCAGTTTCCCAAGTTGCGTCTCCCTTGGCGTCGCTCCACTGAACTTTGACGAGCTTGACTTCGCGGTTGCGTAGCTTCTTCACTTCCGTTCCTAATATGCGGGTTGGAACTTTCCTTACGGTTGCTTCACGTTCCACTTCAGCTTCTTCTAGGATATTTGGCTCTACCACTTCAGCAGATTCATGTAGACATTTTCGGAGGTGCGAAACGTGAAAAACGTTGTGAACTCCGGCCAATTTTTCGGGTAGCTCTAATCTATAGGCCATTTTCCCAATTTTCTCGATGATAGGGAATGGCCCTACGAACCTTGGTGTTAGCTTTCCTGTGGTTCCAAAACGAACAACGTTCCTTAGCGGAGATTCCTTAAGAAAAACTCTGTCCCCAACCTCAAATTCAAGGTCGGTCCTCCTCTTGTCGGCGTAGGACTTTTGTCTATCTTGGGCCGTCTTCATCCTTCTTCGTATTAAGTCTACTTTCTCTGAAGTCTCTCGGATCATATCTGGTCCAAGTAGGAGCTTATCAATAGACTCCTACCAACAAGTGGGCGATCGGCACAGTCTTCCATATAAAGCTTCAAAGGGCGCCATTCCGATGGTTGCTTGATAGCTGTTGTTGTAGGCAAATTCCACCACAGGAAGATGGTCTTCCCATGTCCCTCCGAAGTCAAGGACGCACGGTCTTAAAAGGTCCTCCAAAACTCTGTTCACTCTTTCTATTTGGCCGTCGGTTTAGGGATGATAGGCTGCGCTCAAGCATAACTGTGTTCCTACCGCTTCTTGCAGACTCCGCCAAAACTCACTGGTGAAGATAGGGTCTCGGTCACTAACAATGCTGGATGGTATTCCATGGAGTCGAACGATTTCCTTGAGGTAAAGAGATGCTAGGGATGAGGCAGTTCTTTTACTTTTGACAGGTAAAAAGTGGGCGCTTTTAGTAAGCCTATCCACTATTACCCATATGCTAGTGTTGCCTCTCCTAGACCTAGGCAGCCCATCAATGAAGTCCATTGAGATGCTATCCCACTTCCACTGCGGGACCTCTAGAGGATGGAGCAGACCGCCAGGCTTTTTATGTTCCGCCTTAACCTGTTAGCACACCATACACTTAGAAACGAAATCTGCCACGTCCTTCTTCATGCCGTTCCAAAAGAAAGTTCTTTTTATGTCCTTGTACATTTTATCTCCGCCTGGGTGTATCGTCATCTTGGAGTGATGTGCTTCCTCGAGAACCTTCTTTACTAAATCCCTTGTCTGTGGGACGCATAGTCTTCCGTCTCGCCTTAGCCAACCCTTATCGTCGATGGAGTATCTGTTGAGGTGACTTGAAGTCTCACCCCTAATTAGCCTATCAATCGTCTCCACAAGCTGAGGGTCCTCGCGTTGTGCTGTCCCTATCGAGTCCACTAAAGTCGGGCGTACTTCGAGAGATGCTAGCAAGCCTGGTACAAAATCGGAGGAGGGCCTAAAGTCAAAACTGGCTATAAACTCTAGGCTTTGTCTTTCAACAAACAACGGGCTTAGGGTCAGTTTCTTTCGGCTCAACGCGTCCGCCACTACGTTGCCTTTGCCCGGAGTGTAGGAGATCTCGAAATCATACGAGGCAAGAAACTCCATCCATCTCTGTTGCCTTTAGTTAAGGTCCTTCTGCGAGAAAAGGTATTTCAACGATTTATGGTCAGTGTAAAGTTCGAACTTCTCACCTAGGAGATAGTGTCGCCAAGACTTGAGTGCAAAGACGATGGCAGCTAACTCAAGATCGTGGGTCGGGTAGTTCTTTTCGTGCACTTTCAATTGTCTCCCACCATAAGCTACTACCCTTCCTTCTTGCATTAAGACGGCGCCTAGCCCAGTCCCACATGCATTTGTATAAACTGTGAACATCTTGCTTCCATCGGGCAATATCAGAACCGGGGCTGTTGTAAGAGCCCTTTTTAGTCGTTGGAAAGCAAACTCGCAATCCAAGTCCCAATTGAACACTAGATTCTCCTTGGTCAACTTTGTGAGCGGAGCTGATATCTTTGCAAAGTCTCTGATGAATTTCCGATAGAAGCCTGCTAGCCCGAGAAAGCTTCGGACCTCTGTTGCGTTCTTTGGTGTCTTCCAATCCTGAACCGCTACTACCTTAGCCGAGTCTACTGCTAATCCTTCCTTGGATACTATGTGCCCAAGAAATCTTACTTCCTCTCTCCAAAAGTGGCATTTGGAGAATTTGTCTTTTAGCTGATGGACTCGCAGAGTTTCCATGATTGCCCTTAGGTGCTGAGCATGTTCCTCTTCGCTCTTTGAGAAGATAAGGATATCGTCTACGAAGACCACTACGAACTTATTGAGGAAATCTCTGAACACCCTACTCATTAGGTCCACGAAGTAAGCGGGTGCGTTTGTCAAGCCGAAAGGCATGACAAGCCATTCGAAGAAGCCGTCTGGGGTTCTGAATGCCGTTTTATCGATGCTATCCTCAGCCACCCTTAGCTGATGAAAACCGGTTGCTAAATCAAGTTGGGAGAAAACAGACGCTCCTACAAGCTGATCAAACAGATCGTCAATTCTGGGGAGAGGGTGCCTATTCTTTTTCGTTAGCTTGTTGAGCTCCCTATAGTCAACACATAGACGGAGTGAACCATCCGCCTTTGTAGCGAACACCACTGGAGCGCCCCATTCTGAAATGCTCCTTCTAATGAACCCCTTCTCTAAGAGCTCTTTAATTTGTTTACTGAGCTCTTTCCTTTCCCGTGGAGCCATGTGTCTAACGGGCAATGCCACGGGCTTTGCATTATCTACAAGATACATGCGGAAGTCTATCTCCCGCTTCGGAGGCAAGCCCTTCACCTCTTCGAAGACATCCGAATATTCCCGGACCACTCTAACCGATTGCAAATTTTCAACGGAGGCATCTAGCGATTCAAGGTAACTAAGCATAACCGCATACGAGGGATTACAAGAAATTTCCAAAGTGTTACCGAGCTGGGTTAGGAGCCTAACAACCCTTTTCTCACAATCAAGGATGGCCCCATTACTGGATAGCCAATCCATGCCTAAAATCAAACCATATCCCGAAAAGCCTAAAATCAAACCATAACCCGAAAAGCCCAAAACAAAGGCACTACATTTAAATTCTACGCTTAGAATAGAAATTTTCAATCCCAAACAGATCATAGACAAATGAGCTGGGCCCCAAATTGGGTTTGAAACAATTAAGGGGTCCTCTACCATACTAGTTTTTAGGTGCAGAGATTCTACTAAAGCAGACGAGATAAAGGAGTGTGATGCGCCAGAATCAAATAAAGTGCGAACGAGGTGATCATAAAGATAAAATACACTTTCTACAGAAGTATTTATACCTCGCTGTTGCAGAGGTGGTGCCTCTAGCACATGAACCTGTGCCCCTGAGGTGGATCCAGCCCTCTGCCCCTGTCCTCGTTTCTTTGGGCAGTCCTTTGCCATGTGGCCTGTCTC
Organism: Allium sativum; assembly: GCA_030737875.1. Taxonomy (NCBI): domain Eukaryota; kingdom Viridiplantae; phylum Streptophyta; class Magnoliopsida; order Asparagales; family Amaryllidaceae; genus Allium; species Allium sativum. The sequence goes on along the minus strand of CM060923.1, from coordinate 470,570,933 downwards.
ACCGCAAGAAAAGCACCTACCATTCATCTTGGCCTTCTTTTTCCGGCAATCTTTCACTAAGTGCCCCACTTTGCCACAGAAATTACACTTCCTCTTCTCTTTGTTGTCTTTCCCGCCCTTCTTAAAGTCTGTCTTCTTAGGCTGTAAACCCTCTTTCTTCCCTTGAGAGCTTTCTGCCTTTGTCTCCTTCTTGCCCTTATCCTCTTCGTTCAGCAATGCCATTTGTACCAACCTTTCATATGTAGCTCCCATGGGTATATGGGTTATGGCCAAACTGTGTAATAGCTCATTCAACCCTTTGAAAAAACGGAGAGCCTTCTTGTGCGGGGTGTTGACTAGGACCAGTCCGAACCTAGCCAGCTCATCGAACTGATTAACATACTCCTTGACTGTTTTGTTCCCTTGCTTAAGAAATAAGAATTTTTCCAACTGCAAACTCCTTTCCGCGTCTGAGAGAAATTTAGCCTCAAACCTTGCCCTAAAGTCCTCCCATGTTTCCACTGGTCTTTCTGCATTAGTGACTTCCCACAAGTAGGAAGCCTCGCCCTTTAGTAGCCATACTACCAGTTGTACTTTCTGCCTATCTTCTACCTCAAAGATGACGAATAAGTCCTCGGTTTCTTTCAGCCAATTTCTAGCTGCCACGAATGACTCAGTTCCATGAAAATCCTTTCCTTCCATAGCTTTAAAATCTTTACATATCTTAGCAAAAGTGTTTCCCCGCGGAGGAGGTGGAGGATAAGGTGCTGCTGCAGCCGGATGATTCCCTGCAGCTGAGGGAGGAGGAACGGTAGGGCCTGGCTGAGTGGCCCTTGCTTCTAAGAATCGTCTAAACCAACCAGGTATTGGTACACCCTCTGGCAAGTTAAGTTCTTCGGACATGCTGAAACAAAAAGGATAGATTCAAAACGAAGGATACGAGATAGTACCTATGGCTTTGGGGGACTTTGCCTTTCTAAAATAATATTTTATCTTTTAAAAATGCTTCTTTAAATTTTCTTTTGAAAATAAACTTTCAAAACTTTTTATCTTATCTGGTAAACCTATGCTCTGATACCAAGTGAAACACCCCACCTCCGTTAGGGTCACTCTCAAAGGGAATGCCCTAATTTTGGTGGAGGTTTATAAGTATAAGTCACAGATATACAAGACAGATATAAGAACACATATTTTTGAACAGCGGAAAACAACAACTTTTATTTCATTAAAATACGTGTTACACAAACCATGCCATAATTTGTTTTACAGTACTTCCAAAAACATAACATCTTCATAACTGTCTTGATTACATTATTTAAAGAAGCATAAAGAAAACATAAATAAACTGCATAAGTCCCATGATTGTTGTCCAAAGCCATAGTCCAAAACGAAAAGATCCAAGCAATACATTCTTTCTCTTCAAGCTGGATGTGAAAGCTAGTCAGGCTGCGGTATTCCCTTCCTATGGACCTGGGGGGGGGGGACGAAAGAAAAGAAGGTGAAAGAAAAGTAGAGTCAGACATAAAGCCTGAGTAAGTCTAGGACTATTCAGTCTATGAATAAAGAACTGGGTATGATAAGCATAAACTGTAAATGGGAAAGCACCATAAACTAAGTTAAGTTGTCTAGGGTCGAATATACTATCGTACCCCATATTAATCTCTGTACCCATATAAACTTGTTCCCAACGGGCACCCCATAATCAGGGTGAAGTGATCCATTTTATGATGATCGGCTCCTACTCGCATAGTTACATGTGTCTTACGGCCCCCGATGTTGTAGTTACCTATGCTGGTCCCACCATGGGGTGTATCAAGTCCCATGGTGGCGGCCCGACACAATCCTAGAATGCACAGGTATGCTACTGGTGCCCAGTGCCTTATTTTTCTATGCCGAAGTGTGTGCACGTCCGCACCCCATTAGAACCTACACTGCTGCACCACCGCCGTCGATTTGACCTCTTACAGTCAGCCCAGTAATCGTGCCCCACCCTGCCTAGTTCAGGGTATCCTGATACACCTTGTAGGGTTACTACTGAAAAGGGTCCCCCGCTACTAGGTTTTCTATTTCTAGCCAACATGCTAAGTTGGTTAAGTGTTTTATAAACCTAACCCCCAAATCAGTCTGTTTAGTTTAGCATGTTCCATTTTGATTAAGTATTAATTTAATTTACTTAATCCTATCAATACAGACTCAGCCTTAATTGTCTTATTAAAGCCTTGACCTCTCACATTATACAGGTATTGTTGTGGCTGCCTGTTGCCAGTTGGGTCAGGGCAGTCTTACGCCACAACTCAGTCTAACCTCGGGTCCTTATTGGGCTCCGTGTTTAACCACCCACATTGGATAGGTATTGTTGTGACTACTGGACAGTCGGGCGGTTCCGGGCAGGTTTACATCACAACTCAATCCAACTTTGGGTTAAACACATCGTATTTTCTACATTTACATATTTTGTCTCTTTTCTTTTTATATGTAAACATTTGCGGCCCATTATTCAAATTCATCTTTATTGGTTAAAATTTATTTATGCCACTTAATTGTTTTTCAAGGTTGTTGGCATGCGTCAAACATGCCAACACATATGTTCTATATTTTAACCCCATCGTCATTACCCCCGTTCTACACATTCGCTACAATATAGGATATGTTGGGTTTAACATTTAAACCCAACTTAGCCATATGAAAAGGGGAGGCTTATAACATGATGTTTATAAGGTAACATAAAAAGGGGAGTGTGAACGCATGAACTTGCAACATAACGATCTAATTAACATGAATTAGGCACATGTGAACTTGCATTGTATTAACATATAATCATGGCATAAACATACTTAAACATGAATCATTCTATTCATATAATCATGGCATAATCATACTTAAACATGAATCCTTCTATTCATATAATCATGGCATAAATAATAATACTTAAACGTGAGTCATTCTATTCATGTGGTCACGGCATAACTTATACTTAAACATTACTAAACTTAAATCATGGTTTTTATTCCATCTATGTAAACTTGCAAGTGGAATGTAATTCTAATGTAACTTATGTGTCACATATATTATCATATGGTCATGATAACAACATAAGCCTAAAAACATGTTTTCAACTAGGCATAATAACAAACATAGTTTAGTCATGTTCATAAAATTAATAATAGTTCACAAAGATGCTTGCTTTTGTCACTATCACAAAAGTATGATTTTTATACTTGAACTATGATGCCAATTCCGACATAACTTCATATGAATCATAATACTCAAATGGATCAAATTACCCTAAAGATGACCATAAAATTATACATCATGTTGGCATAACAGTAAATCATATACTTGCATGAATCTCAAATAAACTATTACAACATATAGTTGTTACTTTCAACATGAATCATATACTTGCAATTATCAAATGGGTGATGTAAATAACTACCACAAACATGTAGTTTTCAATATGAAACATATGCTTGCGAATATCAAATCGTATACCACAACATTCCCAAATCGTTTAGCATCAAAGCAACATACAATTATAGATTATTATCGCCATAATTCCATTTCTTACTTTACACAAATCAACACAATTATTTAATTCACATCGGCATAGCACCCTACTTACAACGTATGATGAATCTTCAATTCAGGAATCTGAATTCTGAATTTGGAGATGCTATCCTTTGTTGTAGGCGTTACTTTGATTCAATTAACGTTGCTTTAAGCTTTTGATTTATCTCCTAATTGTCTCTCAATTTCTGACGGCTATCCTTAGTCTCTCCTCAGCAGCATGACGGTCTCATCTCCATTTTAGTTTGTGTGAATTAGGGTTAGTCTTAGGTCCTTTTTATAGAGGTTGTGAGTTGATTTAGACCGTCGATGAAGCTTGGTTCAATAATAGCCGTTCGTTTGAAGGGGAGACCAACCAGGAGCTGACACCTAGCCCTAGTGACAAGGCAAGGCTCAGAAAATCGACCAAACACAGACCAGGCCCGCCAAGACCTGATCAGCAGGTCATTTTGACCTGGGCGCACTTGGCAGGTGCGCCAGGCTAAAAATGTACTGGCGCACTTCCCAAGTGCGGCAGTTCATTTTTGTTCTGGCGCACTTCCCAAGTGCGCCAGTGCATTCTGACCCGTTTTCTGGTTTTTCGCCAAATTTCGTTCGTCTATATCTTCTTCATACGATATCCGTTTTACGCAAGCTCGGACTCTATCTCAAGCAGAATTCCGAGACGAACGCAATGGCGTATCCCGTTTCCCTTAATTCTTTGATTTGAAATTAGTTATACTTTAATTTGTGAATCTCACTGTTATTAAATACACAGGGTGTTACAAAAAAATTAGTTTTTCTTCTTCCCCAAAGCTCAAGAAGCCATTAATGATGGAGTCTTTTCAAGTTGTCAAATCAAGCAGATGCCAACCTCTTCAAGTATATGACATGGGGTATTTATAGATAGTGGATTAGATCGAAGTATGTGAGAATTAGGGACCACAAGCTGAATTTTGCATCCCAAAGTAGTGGCTCTGGAGATTTTCGCATCCCTCTGAAGGATACGAATTTCATATCCCGAAGGATAAGAAATTTGTATCCTGTAGGGATACAATGTTTCGTATCCCGGGGGATATAGAGCCTCATATCGCATAGGATATGAGACTTCGTATCCTAGAGGAAAATGATGGCTCGTATCCCATGGTGATACGAGTTATTTTATCCTCGTGGTGGTAGATAATTTGTATCCTCTAGGGATACGAAATTCGTATCCCGAAGGATATGAGGTGCGCGATGACTTATGGGATGTGAATTATCGAGGTGGGATGCAAATTGTGAGTTGCAATCGAAATTTTGAGGGATGTTAATTATATGCTATGGCCATTTTTAAGGGGTTGTGGGGTCGTGCTCGCGCGGCACATTCTGGGCCTAGATTGTGAGTGTTTTGGTGAAACTTTGGGATTTGTACCATGCGATGGGACGAGTCGAGTGGGCGTGACATGCTTTTGGTAACCGGACCAAAAGGTCGGTTAACACTTGCCCCCATAAGTATGTCTTGTCTTAACATAAGGTGCTTTAAGTTGAGTCGATCATTTTTAGAAGTTGGAAAGATCTCTAATCGTGTCAAACGCTAGGTCGTGACCATCCGTTCAGCATGTTGTGAATTCTGATTCCTTGGTAGCTTCAGTGAACATCTAATTCCTATTGACTCAAGAAATTAAATGTTAGTCATCAACTCCTACTTACATCAAAATGTAAATGAGTCGTTGTCGATGAAGTATCGCGTATTCACTGACATTTTTTCACTTGATTTTTCTCGATGCGATCAGAGTTTGAAATAGAACATAATCAGTAAATATGTCTTTGGCTCACGATTACGAGAAAATGGGTTTTTGAAAATGACATTAAATCGTGAACTGGATTTCTTGGCATACGTTCTTTACTTTAAACTTATGAGCGCATGATTGGTTAGCGAATCGAATTGGTCTCGATGGTCGTAGTTTTGAAAACATGTACACATTGTCGTAGCCAGAGTTGTGAGTCAAGAATCTTCCAAAGTTGGAAATTACTTTCTTCTTTTCTTTCTCTTTTTTTATTAAAGAGGGATATGAAAGACTCGTATCCGCTTAAGGGATGCAGTTTCTTGTATCCCACGTGGGATGCAAAATGCGCATCCCTAAGCAATGCGAAATTTCGTATGCAAATTATCACATCCTCCTACACAGTGTATAAATATTGGGATACAAATCCCTTCCTCCTCCACCTCTCATAAATCAGGATACGACAATCTTGTTGATTTTCCTTTGAAACAGAACTTCGCCTTCTAGGAATTTCAGAAAACTGACCTACCCGAATCAAATAGGTCGGATTTTAACTCCCGTATAATTTAATTTGAACTCGCAACCGTGGGGAGTTTCTATTGAGTTTGGAGCTTGAGGCCATGGTGTCTCAAGGAGAAGGCGAAAGTCTCTCAGGAAACACAGGGTTGTTATGGGAGGCAGAGAGTCAGCGAGAGTGAGGTTTCTGGGGTATGGGTTCGACTTCGTATCCCTATATCTCTAAGCTCCTGGGGTGAGTCGAGGAGGAGGAAGGATGAAGAAATATGGTCGAGAGAAGGGGGAGACGAAGAGGACTTGGACCTAGAATTTTGCACCCCAAAAATAATGTGAACTTCGGATTTTGTATCCCCATAGGGGATACGAATTCCTTACTTAGTACCCGGTTGGGAAGTCGAAGTTTGCTAAACCCCGAGATATGAAAACAATTATTTCTAGGACTTATGATTTAGAGACCCAAGGTGGATGCGACATAAAAAGAAGTTTTGGGATACGAATCCTTCTGGCGCGAAGGGGATGCAAATTGTGCTCAGCGCATGGGACGTGAGTTTTGACTCCTTGACACTTAAGAATTATTCATATCCTTGGGGGAGTTGAATGTGAATTTCACATTAGCATGGGGATACAAAATAACTCGGTCTTGGGGATGCATTTTCGCATCACTAGGACTTAGCATATTTTGAAATCTCTTGACAGTGTTGCATCCCACTGTTCATATTGAAAATTCGAATCCTAAGAGACCTATCTTCGTACTTGTATCGTTTTCACGACGTTACGTGATCAGATAGACTTGACTAATAATGCCTTTATGCTCAGATAAGAGTTGATAATTCGGACTTGCACATAGGATTAGAGCATAAACTCGAAATATGGACATGTGACTAAACTACCGATCTTTGGATCTTATTCCCGATTTCAGTTACGACATAATCGCGAATCGATGCGAGCTCGACTTTATCGGTTAACGACAACGATGGCTTTAATCCTGAGGGTAGTGATCGTCGCCACGTTCTGAGTTCTTTTATTATAATCGTATCAGCACCTCATGACACTGCACGTTCCATATTAGTTTACACCAACATGAGGGGTGCAGGTTTTTCAATGCGATATCTAGTGCGACTATGTTAAAAGTATAGTTTGCAATGGCATCATGATCTTCTCAATGACTTAAGGGCTTGAAAGCTGAAGTTTGAGAACTCTCATGATCCCCTACAGAAGCTTCCATCCCCTCCCTGCATGTAAACCCATCTATTGCACCTAACCAGGGTGCAAAGTCAGAAAAACCAAAAACAATCAGCCAATCGCACAATCAAGCTAGTATTACTAGAAGGGACTAGAACTGTAGAAGGAAACCCTGAGGGAGAAGAGGATGTAGATATCATGGAGGAAGACATTCCTGAGACACTGAATATGGTGGTGGATGTCGCTATAGTCAACGATCTGTAGAATTCAGTGCCTTCGCGGATATATGAACCTACGTTGAGGCATGTGCGTAAGATGTACGGCATACCCTGGGGTGATGTTTGTGTCCTCAACAAGGGGATAAGTCGCATGCACCTCCAGAAGGATACACTATCAGGAATAGGAATATGTGTGTTTCCGGGTGTGCGCCCCGTCCCGCGGGTTCATCTAGCTTAGCTTAGCGCTGACACAGTTTCACCCAAACGCGTATGCCTTCATATTTGGTACCTGCATTCTATTCATGGAATACCTGCACAGAGTACAAGTTGGTAAGGACATCCGGTTTCTTTTCCATATGAAGAGGAGAACCATTTTCGCCCCTTCTTATGTTCACTTAGAGCGTCGAACAGGCTTATTACCCGTAAATCGTTCAATATGTCGTCCGGTTGGTGCTAGAGAGGAAGAAGACGTGGTAGCTGAGGGAGGAAAAAGTCCTCTGGGTATGCAAGCGAAAGCGCATAAGGACTCAGGAAGAAACTAGTGAGCGTGGCACTGACGATGAGGAGATAATTACTAAAGAAGAGGGTCTACCAATCACCCTTGTCCCGTCTCCAATAGCTGAAATAAGGTCGAGAGCGTCACCCTGTCGGTTTCTCTAGTTACTACCTCCCGGACTACCGCATCGCTGGAAATGGAGGGACAGTTTAAAGACTTGGACAAAGTCCCACTTGATTTTACAATGTCTTGGCCTAGTGGAAAAAGTACCAAGAGCCTTACGTTGAACATCAGGGAGGTTATCCCTTCAAGCGGGCTTAAATCTGGTCCACGGAGTGAACACTTAGGACACACACTCATAAACACTGCATAACACAACATTTGTTTGTGTGTGTGGAGTATCAGATTCTAACTTTGAATCTACTCTATGCAGGTGAAATGGCTCGAGATAGCGACAGAGACTGAGGTCGAGGTTTAGGAGGTCACCGGCCTTAGAAGAAAGGGGTCCTGAGTAGTTTCAGAAGAGGCACAGACTCATTTACATACCTCCCTCATTCTTATGAACGCGATAGTGACAGTCGTTATAGAGATCAACCCTGACACTCGAAATTTCCGCTACCTCTTATTTGGTCAGCGGGAACATATTCAATGCTAGAAATTTGAGCACAATAGAGCAGGTATCAATGAATCCTCCTTATGTTCCACCTTTGGCGCCTGTGATCACATCTTTAAGTAAGAAGTTGGCACCTGGGGAGTGGAGACACGAGAAGAAAATAGTGGCAAATAGAGGAACAAATTTCCTGATATGTTGGGGATCCCACAACTCAGTCCCGAACAAAAGAAAGAGATGCCTGAACAGTCATTTCCCAGCTTCTATTTTGATGAGCTGGTGTGGTTGCCGAAATTCATCTAACCTCGATAGACGTGGAAAAAGACATGTACGACAAAGTATACAATGTCTACTTTCATTATAAATAATTGTACAAGTATGTAAGGCATCTCTTAGAGTTGATTCTCAAGAAGAACGTCGAGCTCCAGAATTTGGAACTGGATGTCAAGGCTGAAAGGGAGTGCCTCAAGAATAGGGAGAACGAATTGAGTAAGACAGCTCTCCAAATTGTATCTATTTCTACATATACGAGCAATATGTTTATGTGCTAACTCTCTATTACCGAAACAAAGCAATTAGTGTGGGTGCATAAGAAGGTCAAGGCTGAGGCGAAACAGGCCCGAGAGTCGTACAAAAATACACCATCCTCGGTCTCATCAGAGAATATGATTCTCAAACAAGATGACAAAGCTCTGACGGAGGAGAATATCTGATTAGAGAATGAAAATAAGGAGGTACATGTAATGACCCACATTTTACGTATTAGAGGATCATAAAATATTTTTATTTAATTCCCTATTGGTAGGGTCATTCTCGTCTTTTGATATGTTGTTCATGAGGATGTAAGACATGTCCAAGATTTTTATCAATTTTATTTGTGACCATTTTGCCCCTTTTATTTTTGTTTAGGAAATAACTTTTGAATGAGATAGAATCAGGTGCTGGGATCAATTTCATTGAATCGGGAATGGTGTTTCCAATTTCGTAGAGTGGTCACATTAAAGATTTGGCTGAGTGGTTTGGGAGGAATCACTATTTTATTGTTGCTAGTTTTCTGGACAGACTAATTAGTCATTAGTGGATTGATTATTGAGGCCCATTAAGGCTAGTGGCTGTTGGCTATAAATAGGAGGGTAGAGGTAAACAACATTATTTAGTCTCTTCATTTCTCATTTGGTTGGGTGTTTGCAATTCTCCGACTCAAGCAAATACACATCCACTTCATTTCTATTCATAGATTTGAGATCTACGATTGAAGATCGACATCGTGGAAGGGTTGATCACATCTATTGAGTAGATTTGGAAGCCTTTCTTCGTTGTTCTTCACTGTCCGGATTAAAGCTTTGTTGATTTGAAGCTATTTCGTGGATTTGGTGAGTGATAAGCATCTCTCACATGGATTCAATCGAGTAAATCGGTTTGTTTAATCTTCATTTCACGTTTTTTTTCACCTTGATGTAACCGAGCTAAGTATATTTTCACTTCGGATCACACTATAGGATCAAATCTAGCAAGTTATAATGGTTTAATAATATGTTTATGCAAGTTTAGATCTAATTATTGATCCGTTTATCATTTTATTTTGATTTAGTGAGTTTCATATTATTGTATGATGATTATTTGTTGTGCTAACGTTGTTTGATGATTGTTTGTTGTGTTATTGATCATTTGGTTGAAATTGGTCGATTTGGATTAATTGTATGCATAAAAGTTAATCGTAGAGTGCTTAGATTGTGTTCAAAGATGGATGGATCATTCAGATTGAGCAAAGATAGATGGACCGTTCGGTTCAGCAAAGTGGTGGATCGGTCATGTGTGTAGATGGGTTGGTGGTGACATGGATCGTTCTGTACATGGATCGGCTGTGTTGATGGATCGTTCTGTGCATGGATCAGCCAGGTACTGGAAGGCATATGTTGATGGATCGTTGATCGCACATAGATGGGTCGGCCGAAGCACGGAGAAGGAATGCATGATGATGGATCATGCAAGGCAATTGGATCGTTCACGGTCCATAGATGGTCAGGTTGGTGGACTTTGAAGATTTTGATGATCGATCGGCTAAAGTCGGTTGCGCAATGATGGAGCATGGATCAGCCATGATGGATTGCATAAGTTGGACTTCGGTAGTGGACCGTGTATGAAAGCTTGGATTGGGTTTGGCTCGTGTACATTAAAGGGGATGGATCGTATAAAAGACATGGATTGCATGGATCATGTGAAAGGGATATATCACATGGATTGTATAAAAGAGATGGATCGCATGGATCGTGTGAAAGGGATGGATTGCATGGATCAATGTGAATGGGGTGGGATCCATATGGATCAATGGCGATCCATAGGGGACGATCAATCAATATTTGACCAAATGAAGTCTATTTTTGGTTCGACGATCGGTGTAGCTTTGATGTGAATTTAGATGGAATAATTGAAGCAAAGTAAAGTGTTCGTTGATGGTGATGTGATGTAACAAAGTTATGAAGACGACTCAAGATGATTTGAGTTTATAGATAATGGTTGCTCGAGAAGGCGCGAGCTTATGGATAGTCGCCGATGATGACGGCTAGACTTATTGAAGTGCCAAGGGATCATCTTTAGTCGAAGGTTCTAGCGGACTCAAAGCATGGGTATAATGGGGGCAGCCAAAGACTAGATGATTAGTCCGGTACCCTGGTTAGTCACGATGGGCCTAGATACAAGTCCCGATGGCGTCTAGAGTTTTGATGGAATCGAGGTTACCTTAGCCCTTGACGTATGGCAAGATGGGTGAGCCATAAGATTAATAATGGATTCAAGGCAAGGAAGACGATGATAGCCAGATTCATGGATGTTTTTGTTGCTTATATCGTCTTGTTTGCATTATTCGACGTCGAGGGAGATATTTCTTGGGTGCTTATCTGATGTTGATTTAGGCCTTCGGGGTTTGTGCGTAGTAGGTATTGAACTTGATTAGAATGGTCTATGCTTGATAATTGGTTGCTATGGATGTACTGTTTGTTTCTTCTCTAATTTTCTAAGAAGGTTATCACCGTAGGTTGTGGAGGAGAAGTGGGTTTGGGTTTTCTTCTCTGTTGTTATACTAGGTGTTAGACCAAAAAGTGGTCCTAACACCTAATTTAATTTTAATTAAGAAAGAAAAGCAAAGAGAACACACGATTTATAGTGGTTCGGCATTAAAGAGCCTACGTCCATTTTATACTGTGTTGATGGATGATTCAAATACAAATACAATGATGATTATCATTCAATCTCACTTTTACAATTGGTAAATTCACTCAATCTTTAATGAAATATGCTCCAAAAGTTTGGAATGATTTGGATAAAGTGATAAAATTCGATGGTAATGGGAATTAGAGCCAACAATTTGCCAAAAAATCCCCTCAAATGGTGCTGATTGGTGTATTTATAGGCAGAAAATCAAACAGGTTCGGAGCCACGTGCCATTCACTCTGCTCGGTTCGGATCAAGCGTGCATCAGGATGATGATAGCGCATTGAGATTGTGGGTTCGTGGGAAGAAACCACTCCGCATCTTCAGGGGATCGTGCATTGTTGGTGCAGCGTTGCTGGTCCATGGTTTGGATCGGATGGTCAAATAAGGGATCCGGATCGGAGAGCTCGGATCCGATATGATTGTGCCTTCTGTTTACCATCTCCTGGGCTGCTTGCTTCGAAGTGGGAGGGTTTGGTTTGGGGGTCTCCATACTGATCCAATTTCCGACTACAAATTCTTTCTACACACCTGTTCGTTGAGTCACGTCTTAGCTTTGTGTAGCCCGGTCGCAAAGCAGGCTAACATTTTAGCCCCTCGAAGTACACCTTTACTGAAGATAAGGCGTGCTTCGAAAGGATCCTTCTTCCTGCTTCTAAATTGGTCTCATTCAATGGTTGCTTTCACCTATCTATATAGTCGCGACATTTCATGAAGTCGTATCTCTTGGAGCTTATAAATACTCTGCGAGCTTGGGTGATGCCATTATTTCTTTTACCGATTCTGATATTTTGAGCAAGGCTTTAAGCAAATCCTTCAGGTATTCCTTTGATATACATACGAGAATTTTGTATACTATTCTTTGGATTTCTTCATCATATTAAGTAGCCTTTTTGAGTTAACATTCATGCTTAGGCTCGAACTAGGGTAATCCGATCCGTGTCATGTTTGGTTTTTAATCTCATTTTTGGGCCAAAAAGGCTTTTCATTGTTTGATTCTTCTTCTAAGTGGATCAGCTCGGGCCGTCACGTCCAAGAATACAAACAGTCCCTTCCACCCAATATATAAGTTTGATCCATCTTCTGTCTCTCTTTATTACTTCTTTAATCCGTCTGCGCCTAACTGATTCCACCAAACTGAAACCCTAACCCCCCTCTTCTTAATTTCACTCCAATTTTTGGATCCAAATATAGGTATATTATTAAATTCTTAATCTCACAAGCTTTAAACTTTGAATTCACATGTAAATACTCGAATCGCTATGTCAATCCACTTCAATTCAACCAAATTAATGGCGGAGCCCACATCAGGGTCCTTCGCACCATGGCCAACGATGGCGACGTCATATCTGGTTCTAGGCGACGAGTTGGGTAGTTTGTGCTTGGCAGCGTGAGGTTTAGTGTTAGGATTATTTACACGGCTTTGTGTGAGAAGAGAGAATGGTGGAGGTTCAACTTTTAGCATAATGAGAAGGAAGGAAAAGATGGTGGATTAAGGAAGAAGGGTACTGTTCGGACTAGGGTAAATGGTCTCAAAGTGAATTGTGAAGTATTTAAGTAAAGTGACAGAGTAGTAGTGAGCTGATCGGCTCGGTTCGGTTGGAATTTTTCTTAATTCGCTTCGATAGAGATTTTGATCTGATCCAAATCAATAGAGTTTATCATAAGATTCGGGCCCGAACTGGATCGACTTCATTGATTACCCCGTACCATATCATTGTTCTCACTTCCACCTTCCGAACCGATCCGGTGACTTCAATGCATATGTCTCTGGAAGATTTGCTACATTGCTTATGCTACCGAACGGATCCGATATACCGATTCTAAGAAACCCGGTCTGAGTCGTTGCTTTTGATATGGAGTGTAAACACAACTTAGCTCCATTGAACTTGGATAAAAATCAGAACTCAGGGGGCGTAAATCTATAACATAATTCTATATATAATCCAACTAAAATCAAGCATAACTCGTGAATTTGTGGACAGTTAGGATAGAGCCTTCTCTACTAAAATTTTAGGACTGTTATGAACACACAATTGCTTGGCCTCCTTTTGCATTGCAGTCTTTCAAGTTGCTTTTTAGCTCTGTTGATATTGTATCCAGCATTGTACACACTTGCACCACTTAGTGCACACACATAGAGGGGGGCACGGGCAATTATACTCTAACTTTCGCTATTGTTTCTTCGATAGTACAACAACAATGACTAAAAGTCGTTCATCAAGATTAGCAGGAAAGGAGAGAAGCTATGAGGCATCTGCAAGTCTTACTAATGAAGATATACCCTCCACCTTGGATCTGGAATAGGATAGTGAGGGTCCAGACTACGAAATGGGAACTCATGATAGCGAAGTATCATCCGAGGGTGATGTCTCCATGGTTGAAGAGGATGAAGGAGGAATTGGAGATGATCGTGCTCCCGATGAGTTTGAGAATGTTTCTATCTTGGAGAAACCCAATGATTCGGATGCCTCAACAATTGACAATGACAAACTCGCACGTATATGTTTGAAACATGGAGTACTTCGAAGAGATACCGAGTTGCCTTCCAAAATAGACCGGCCTCACAATCCCCCTGAAGGGTACATGGCCATCAGCAGATTAATGTGCATTGTTGGGGCGATACCTCCATTGTCGCCATTCGTTGTCGATTTTCTGAGACAGATGCGGATTGCCCCAATGCAACTTCAGCCCAACTCTTATTCTTATCTATATACTTTGTACATAGCATATAGAGAAACTCTAGGTGTAGAGCTTACTTTAGAGGACGTTCATTTCTTCTATAAGTTCAAGCATAGAACTCAGGATACCCCTTCCTTTCTATACTTTGAATCGAATGCTTAAAAGATAAATCATAACCATTCCGTTTAGTAGCAAGGTTGGCGATCCAAGACTTAAATGGTTCTATATTAAGCAGCAACCAGGATGTACCAGGAGATGGCTTAAATCAAGTAAAGGCATCATCCTTTGAGTTCTAGTTCTGATCACCATTATAAATATATTAACCAATACTTATTTTCACTTGCAGTTCCTAACCCGCCGCAAGAGAAGCATCAGGTGCAATTTGATCGCTTGAACCGATTACTCAATGGTGATCAAATTTTTTTGACTATCAGGGACTGCTTAGTGGATGAGTACCTTCATCGGCATCGTTTGGTTGCTATAACTCGCATAGGCCATGGACAAGGTCCTTACTTGTATATCCCTCCAGTTGAAGGGCCAATTGAAACTTTAGCCAAGAAGGGAGAAAGTTCAAAAGGTCCAATGACACCTCTCAAGAGTCCTCCTTTTCTTCGACCCAAGACGACGTATTAGCAAATATAGCTGAAAAGGATAGAGATAAATACATCACTCCTGAGGATGCGACCACTCCTGAAAAACCAATTTCCGTCAGTCATTCCCCAAGGAGATGATCCCACCGTAGATGACTCTATATATTGGGGTTTGGGAAATCTTCCCTTGCCCGAGACCCTTTATACTTCAGAAGATTTTAGAACAAATCCTCTTACTTTCACCTCAGAAGAAGAAGTTACTCCTATAAAGACCGGGGGAACTGCAAATACCAGCCCCACTCCAGGCTCTGGTCTGTTGGGGGGTATCACTTAGGATATACCCCACACTTTGGCACTGCACGTCACAATACTTGTGCCTTGTATTAATGTTGATTCTAACACCTTCTTGTTTCGTTTTATAGGACAAATGGGACGTCCCCTTTACTATATGAGAGATGTTCATTCGAGTATGCCCCCAATGGACTCTGAGATGGGGCATGGTCAACATGAAGGTCGGGGTAGAATGACAAAAGGAATCAACCTTCTCAATCTCATCGGTACTCTTGTTCTCGATCTCCACATCGCAAAGATTCAGACAAGCATAAGATTCAACCTTCACATCGTGAGGGGGATAAGCATAACTCCAAGCCTCCGCTTCATCTAAAGATAAGAGTCCTCAAGACAGCTCTTCGAAGAAAGGACCCAATCCAAAAGAGAAACAAAAGGAATCGGGGAAAGAAGCAGAGAAGAGCAGGCCTATTGTGAAACTAAAGCGTCGCACTATCGACATTACCACCATAAGGCTAGTTATACTTGACGATGAAAACCATGCCAGATTGAAAATTTTAAGGGAATAATCTCTTGAGCACCACTTTGGGAACATGCATTTCATCCAAAGCTCAAACCAGTAGATCCTGACTGGGCTACTGAAGTTAACGCTTCTGCAGATTTCGTGGACGATCAATATAAGGAGATGAAGAGGTATGTAAAGAATCTATCCAGAATCATTAGCGATCTGATAGCGGATGTGAAAATCACGACCGACGCCATTGAGTATGATGCAAGGGATATTGAAAAGTCAGAGAAAGAACTTGAGGATGCTCAATCCCACTTGCCCTTATACAACGTGATGAAGGCAAATATAAGCATCAATTTGAAGAATTACAAAAGCGCTATCATTCCGAGTTCGAGTCCCATAGTCAAGAGCGCATAGACCTAAAGAAAAAAGCTGAGGATGCAAAGTCTGAAAGCACCGCTGCTAACCTGGCTTGCACTCATCATGAACAAGAGAAAACGGAGTTAGCTAGGAATAATGCGGAGTTAGAAGCCAAATTGATGGAGGCTGAAACATGGGCAACTCTCACTGAGGGGAATGCAAATGCGGTTTTGCAACAGGTCAAGAAAGTCAATGATCAGCTTGTAGATGCTCAAAAAGAGCTGGATGAGAGTGCTGAAACTATGATTGGAATTTTTGCTCAGGTAATCCGTCACCGAAATATTGCATGGCTGAAGGATTATCCTATCCCTCTGGTGTATGCATGGGATTAGTTGGTCGAATGGGAAAAGCAAGAACTCAAAGTGAATTCGATCGACGAGGACAAGCTAATAGAGAAATATCTGAGGGGTGAGAAACAACACGCTTGGCCGAAGGACACAAACTTATTGATGTTGCTACGGAGGATGAGAGACGTCAAGCTAAGGGAAAAGAAACTATTGAAATTGGCTCCTCCTCTTTTGCTCCTGGAGCTATCAAAATGGAAGGATATAATCCGGAGAATCTAGGAATTCCCAAGGCATATTTGTTATCTCCTATTGTTGAAACAAATTTAGAGACTCCTATTAGTCATATTGAGAAATCATCCGAAGGTATTTCCACCTTTTCACCTCAGTTTGTAAGAGCCATCTCAACTTTTCGTCATATTATTAGACAAACAATTGAAGGATACGAGTTTTCTCTTGAGTTAATAACTGTTGCTTCTCATTCTGTAGGTGCCAAACCGATCGAAAAAGCCGATGAGCAACGAGAAGAAGTGACCGACTCGAAGTTAAATGAAGAGACCCAAGAGAAACATGACGAAGCCGCTGACCCGAAACTTGCAGAGAGGGTCGAGGATAAGGAAAAGGTTGCTAAGAAAGCTCCCTTGCCATCTAGAACTGAGATTCCCAAAGACGGGGATATGATAAATGCCTTGAAAGATGATGGCGGCAATGATGAGCATGAGGAGGAGGATGACGTCGCCGTGACCGAGGATTCGGGGAATGCCGATGATATGACTTTGGCTGACATAAAAGCTAAGCAGGATATGCTTTCAAAAGCCAAAGTTGAGAACGAAGATCCCAAGTTTCTCAAACCACTCGCAACAATTCCTTATGGGTCAAGGTTAGTTGTCAAACTTTCAACTAGGTCAATTACTGAAGAGCTTGCTAAAAAATCTCCCATTGATCCCTGCGCTCCATCCCCAGGGAAGAGGAAACCAAAGCGTAATTTTACCGAAGCTGAGAAAAAGGAGAAGGAAAAACTTAAGGCCACCAAGAAAGCTAAGTCCACTCCGAAGTCTAAATGAAAGGCCGCTTTATCCTTTCTTTTGATTTTTTTCCTTGGCATGCTGTTGTTGTAGCAAGTGTGGCCCTGCATTTCTTTGCTTAGTCTTTTTGTATAAGCCTGCACTTATGTAAAATAAAGTAATTTGTTTCCCACTATGTCAAATGTTTGCAAATTCGTTATTTGTCTATATTAATGTCAAAAGGTTAATAAGCATAAGCGGTAAACAATGATTTAAGTCACTATCATGTTCCCCTACAAGCGTATAGACAGGGAAAATATCATTCGCAGAAATTGCTGCTTAAATAAAATAAATGATCAATGATAGGGGGTGTGATGTGTATGCCCTCAATCTATCTTGAATATAATGCCTGGCCAGGGCTTGTTCGAGATTGATTAGGTTCGACATTAAACTGCCCACAGCTCTTTAGCGAGACTAAGATTATTTTTCATTAGTACTTAGTCCTAGTACCTTTATACTCCTCTATCGCATGGTTAGGTTAGAGTGGATCCGAGGCGGTCTTTTGTCATAGTGCACCTTCACGCCTTAAGGACGCCATCTTCCCATCCTTTATACACTCTCTTGGATATGAGAGTTAGAGTTTGGGACATCGTCTTCCTGTCTTCTTTATGTCATTATGAAAATAGTTATTTCATTTGCTTTGGAATTGATTCAAATTCCAAAATGTTTTACACTTATATCACGACAATCACTGAATATACATGAAACAAAATTCGAGCCAGAAAAGTAAGTCACACATAATATTTTATAGTGGTTCGGCCAAGTCGTGGCCTACGTCCACTTTATGATCTTTTGTTTATGTTAACCAGACTTTTCTAGGCAAGTCATGCCTTTTTATATGGCTTACAAAACAAAGAAAAAAGCACAAATTCAAGTCAAGTATTTCCGCAAATGTTGGGCGTTCCAAGCTCTAGGAATTTCTTCACCATCTACGGTCGTTAACTTAAAAGCTCTTGTGTCAAGTTTCTTTTGGATGGTATATGGTCCTTCCCACTTTGGACCTAGATGAACTGGAGGTGGGAAGACTCGTTTCAGTACCAAGTCTCCAGGTTCAAAGGTCTGAGGGTGAACCTTTCTATCATAATAGCGTGCCACTTGGCGTCTGTGCCTGGAGGCACGTAAGTCCACTTCATCCCTCTTCTCTTCAATCATGTCTAGGGACTCAAGGAGGAGTGCTTTGTTTGTCATTAGGTCATAATACGTCACCCTATGAGAGGGGACTTTAAGCTCCATCGGAATTACCGCTTCTGATCCAAAGGAGAGTGAAAAAGGGTGTGACCAGTCGTCGTCTTGGAAGTCACCCAATATGCCCACAAAGCTAGTGGTAATTCGTCAGCCCACAAAGCTATTGCTCATTCCAATCACTTTTTAAGAATTGACTTAATAACTTTATTTATCGCTTCAACTTGTCTGTTTGACTGTGGGTGAGCTACGACAGTATATCTCTTGTCAATCTTATACTTCAGGCAGAAATTTCTGAATTCTATGCTATCAAATTGGGTTCCATTGTCAGTTATAATGGTTTTTGGTACCCAAATCGACAAATGATATTCCTGACCACAAAGTTTATCAATCGTTTTGTCATGATCGTGGTTAAGGGTTCGGCCTCCACCCATTTTGTGAAATAATCCACGGCCACGATTGCATATTTAGCTCCCCCTTGGTGATTGGCAAGGTCCCGATGATGTCTATTCCCCATATAGCGAACGACCATGGGCTAACCATCGGCTTAACCTATCTCGGAGGTGCCCTTGGAACTTTAATGAATCTTTGGCATTTATCATAGCGTCGTGAGTGATCAGCTGCATCTTTATTTACGGTTGGCCAAAAATAACCATATCTTAATCTTTCTTCGCCAAAGTTTGGCCTCCGGTGTGATCTCCTTGCCTATGTAGTTAAACCCCCAATAAACCCCGCAAAATCTCTGTTATAGCCCAAAGCGCTCTCTGGCCGCTACACTATTTCAATTTAGCGTTGATAAACAGTAGCTCCGCTTAAAGCCCCGCTATTTCTACTACACCCGCTGAATCAACGCTATTTAGCACCTGCTTTAGCAATATTAGTATACAAAGATTGATTTGACTAGTTACTTTCTAAAATAAATCAAACAAGTTAATGTAAAGAGCTAATTTTAAGTCATAAGTGTCTTATTAAGATAAAAATCTGCAGTAATCCTCAAATCTAGTATGCATAACCATGGTATTCTTTGATTTTGTTATATAACATTAATTACTATTTGTTTCTTCTACACAAATGATGTGAGAATGATAATTAATTAATTTTAATTATATAGTTTTACATCTAATTAACATTTTTGCACTTCCGCTATATCCATGTTATTTCCCCTCTTTATCCCCGCTACAGCTTTTTACACCTCTATCGCTACATAACCGCTAAGCGCTTTAACTGCACAACTCCACGCTCACCTTCATGTACTTCTCTCAATACACGCTTGATGTCGTTATGTGATATACATCGGAGGAGAAGCATGGAAAATCCTTGGCGATAAAGGACATCGTCCTGTAAAACGTATCTTGCGGCTTTACGTATTACAGCTCGTCTCTCACTTTTTTTGATGGGAGAGTTCCGCTCCTACGGAAGTTCTTAATCGATGTCATCCATGACACCCTTTCTGATTCAGCTTTCAGGACTAAGTCGACTTCCATTTGTTCAAAGCTTGGTGATTCCAATACCTCCATTGGAACCCTCTCGGTTTCTTTTGGGTTGTCAGAACTTACTAACCTAGCCAGTCGGTCTGCCCTTTGGTTTTCTTTTCTCGGGATATGAGTTATGCTATAATGTTCCAGGTTACCTAGTAATTCCTCTACTTTTTCAAGGTAAGTAACAAGTCGAGGCCCCCTGGTTTCAAATTCCTTTCGAACTTGGCAGACTACTATCTTGGAGTCACATAATATGTCCAGTGTCTTTACCCCCTAGTTCCTTAGCGAGTTTTAGCGCGGCAATCAGGGCCTCGTGCTCGACATCAATGTTGGTGGAGGAGAATTCCAACCGCAAGGCGTAGTAAATGGATCGTCCTTTAGGAGTGGTTAAAACAACTCCAGCACTGGACCTTCGATCGTTCTTAGCCCCGTCCATATATAATTTCTATGGACTAAGCTCTAATTTTTGCTCTGAAGTATCAGCCTTATCGTCCAGTGCTTCATCCTCGGGGATCGTGAATTTTGCTATGAAGTCAACTAGGGCTTGTCCCCTTATCGATCTCCTTGGTTGAAAATTTAAATCGAATTGGCTCAACTCGATATTCCACTTAAGTAGTCGTCTCGAAGCTTCGGGTCGTTGTAGCGCTTGTCTTAGCGGCTGATCAGTGTATATATGACTATCGGGTGTGCCTGGAAATAATGACGGAGCTTCGAGGATGCAATCAAGAGGCTATAGGAAAGCTTTTCTATTTTCGGACAATTTCGTTCTGCCGCCGCTAGCTTCTTGCTTATGCAGTACACTGGACTTTGGATCTTGTCTTCTTCACGCACTAAAGTTGTGCTGACAACATGAGATGGCACCACTAAATATACGTACAAATCTTCATGATCCACTGGCTTCGACAATATCGGAGGTTTCTCTAATAAGTTCAACAGATTTTGGAAAGCATCTACGCAATCGGGAGTCCACTTAAAGTTTCGCTTCACCCGTTTAATTAAATCAAAGAAAGGGACACATTTGTCCGTGGCTTTGGAAATGAATCTGCTCAATGCTGCAACTTTCCTAGCCAAGCTTTGAACATCTCTAATCTTTCGCGGGTCTTCTATGTTCCTGATTGTTTCTATTTGGTTAGGATTAATTTCAATCCCTCGAGAACTTACAATGAAACCGAGAAATTTTCCTGACGCAACCCAAAATGAGCACTTTAAGGGGTTCAACTTCATCTCGTACCTTCGTAGAATATCAAACATTTCTGACAAACCTTTCGTATGATCGGGAGACTTTCTAGATTCCACAAGCATGTCATCTACATAAACCTCCATAGTTTTTTCGATCTGATTATAGAACATTCGGTTCACCAGACGCTGATACGTGGCTCCAGCATTCTTTAGTCTGAATGGCATCACCACATAACAGTATAATCCCAATTTTATAATAAAACTTGTGTGCTCTTGATCCGGTACATTTATGGAGATCTGGTTGTATCTCAAATACGCGTCCATGAAGGAGAGAAGTTCATGTCCGACTATTGAGTCCACTAGTTGATCAATCATGGGGAGTGAAAAGCTATCTTTTGGACAACCCTTGTTCAAATCGAAAAAGTCAATGCACGTTCTCCATTTCCCATTTGATTTCTTGACAAGAACGGGATTCGATATCCAGTTGGGATATGTCGAATCTCTAATGAACCCATTACTCTTTAACTTCTCTACTTCTTCCTTTAAGGCTGCCGACCTCTCCGGGCCCAACATACGTCTCTTCTGCTTAAGGGGTGGATGCTTTGGGTTGATACTCAATGAGTGGCTCATAATGGAGGGTGATATCCCACACATATCAGCGTGAGTCCAGGTAAACACATCCAAATTTTCCTTTAAAAAGTCAGTCAATTCCTTTGCCCGAAGCGGACTAGCTAGGATCCAATCTTTAAAACCTTCGTCGAATCAACATCGTCAATGGAGATGTCCACAATTGTTTCGTTGGGGGTCGCCATCCTGTCCCCAGGCTCCTCATCCTCTTTAGGATCCATGTCCTTGGGCAGTTCACTGGGAGACTCCCTCGGGGTCGATCCCCTTAATTGCTATGCTGAGTCTTTTTTCGCAGGGGATGAAACAGCATTAATTTCTATGTTTAATCCTTTCAACAACATCTTCAATTCTACCATGTAGTAGGTTCGTTTGGTGACTTGATCACCTCTCATTACTCGTATATTTTTTATTATATTTTATCCATGCATTGTGAGTTATACGACAGGTTCCGTGTGTGTTATTCTACCCTGATGATCATCTCGTATCGGCCTGGCATGTCTTTCAGTGCATCATTTCCTTGGTTTGTGCAGAAGGTACGGGGAGGTCGTCACATTTGGTATCAGAGCTTTGGTTAATCAATTTTATCCAAAGTGTGTAGGCACAATGACGTATGAGAGACGTATTTCTACTTTCCTAATGGATGATTACTATATTATAGTGTATAGTATAGGAGTGCTTGAACTCCATTGTAGCTTTCCTATGTGTGGACTAATCATTCTATTTTCAAATTTAGAATGAGTCCTCGATCTTCGAGACTTGCTGCTTGGGAAGAGCCTGTTACTAGTGGCGGAGATGGTGGTTTACCCGATTAACCAGCTATGTTCGAGGCCATGGTGGTAGCGATCATGAGGGGGCGTACCCATTCTAGAAGCAACTGGGGTGGATGTTAGGGTTCAGGTGGAAGTGTCTAGCGTGGTTGATTTTTGCTAAGCTATGTAAGGACCACACATCTCTTGGTGGGAAGCCGTTCAAGGGGGCAGAGCCAATTGCAGAGATTCAGGGGTGGGTTGACACTTGTATTTGGATATTCGAAGATTTGGGTATTGACCATGCGACTAAGAGGAAGCTTGCATCGAGGCAGCTACAAGGCGAAGTTATGGATTGGTGGAACTCTGTCACTTTAGAGACTCCTGAAGAAGAGATCATTTATGGTCAGTTCCAGGTCAAGTTTGAGACGAAGTTCATTTCTATTGCCCAGAAATCAGTTATGTTCAGGAAGTTTGTTGAGCTAAAGCAGAGTGGTCGACCAGTGTTGGAGTATGTTTCCGAGTTTGAAGCATTATCCGAGTATGCTCATTCATATATTGAAACTCCTTATCAAAAGTATGAGAAGTTCGTCATGGGCTTGGATACTTATCTTGGGAAGCAATTGGTTTATCATTTGGATGACCCTTATGAGAAGATTGTTGAGAAAGCTTTGAGGCTCAAGAGTCTGTTTCCCAAGAAAGAAGTTGTTGTTGCAAACAAAGAAGATCCAAAACACAACAGGAAGGCAATAAGAAAAAGTGGAATCGAAAGAGGAAGCAACAACAATAAAAGAGGACGATGGTCAAAAGAAGAAGAAAAGCGAGGTGACTTGCTATAACTATCAGCAGAAGGGCCATTATTCCAAGGATTATAATAATCCGAAAGACGAGAGAAAGTTATATAACTATGGTAAACCTAGGCATAACAAGAAGGGTTGTACAGAACTGTCGAAGGGTAAGCAGATAGTGAAGGCGTATGCTTTGCATGTAGTGCCATCTTCTTCGAGAGCTCCTACCGTGGAGGAGAAAGGGAAGAGTGTTGTTGTTTAAGGTACGCTTTCTATCAAGGGTGTTTCAGTTTGAGTGTTGTTTGATAGTAGAGCATCACATTCTTTCATTTGCAATGAGCTTGTGTGTCGATTAGGTTTGGAACCCGAGATTTGTGATAGACCATTTGTTGTGACTAATCTAGTAAGGGGTTCATCTAGTCTTTGTATGCTTTGTCGTGTTCTAGTGTTGTCGAGTCATGGTTTCTCCTTTGTGTGTGATTGCTTTGTGTTAAACTTCGCTTGGTTTGGGATCAATTTGGTATGGACCGGCTCAAGAGGTTGCGGCTAAAGTGGATTGCGAGAAGCTTGAGGTGATGGTCGGGAATGCGGAAGGGCGAATGGTTGTGATTTGATGTAAGCTAGAAGATGGTGTCTTCATAAGCATTTTATGTTCGCTTGTGATTCCATGAGAAGACTTGTCATGTGTGCCGATCGCTAATGAGTTTGGTGATGTCATTGAAGAGATCAAAGGTTTGCCGCCGCATCATGAGATTAAGTTTAGGATCGATTTGGTCGAAGGTGCTAGACCTATCGTTATGTCCCTTAGGCGAATGGCACCTAGAGAATAGAGAGAGTTAGAGGTGCAAGTAAGTGCCCTTTTGGGAAAAGGATTCATTTAGGGAAGTGTGTCTGAATGGGGTGCACCAGTTGTGTTTACAACCAAGGTTGATGGATCTTTGAGATTTTGTGTGGATTATCGTGAGCTGAACAGGGTGACTAAAGAAAAACAAGTATCCATTGCCAAGAATAGATGACTTATTTGATCAGCTTCACGAAGCCGAGGTATTTTCCCAAATGGATTTGGCGATGGTATGTCACCATTTGAGATTGGCAAGTGATAAAATGTCGAAGACCTCTTTTACGACACCATCCGGTTTCTTTGAGTGGTTGGTGATGCCATTTGGATTGACCAACACACTAGCATATTTTTTGGATCTTATGAATAGGGTATTCAGAGATCAGTTGAACAATTTCGTGCTTGTATTCGTGGATGATATTCTGGTTTATTCCGGGAATGAGGAGGAGCATAAGACGCACTTGCGAGCTATTTTTGAAATCTTGCGAAAGAATAAGCTGAGAGCTAAGTTTTCAAAGTGTGACTTCTGGAATGATGAAGTGAGGTTCTTAGGACATGTTGTATTTGGAAACATAATAGTGGTGGATCCCGTTAAGGTAGCAGGAATTCAGGTTTGAGGTAGACCTAAAAATGCTATGGATGTTTGGAGTTTCCTTGGGTTGGCGAGATATTACCGTTGATTTATCAAGGATTTTTCCAAGACAACTGCACCAATAATGAGATTGACGAAGAAGAATCAAGTGTTTACATGGAATGAGAAGTGTGAGCAAGCTTTTGGAATGCTAACTGTCGAGTGATCCTGTTTTGACTATTCCAAGTGGGAGTGAGGAAATGGTGGTATTTACCAATGCATGTGGTACTGGACTTGGAGCACTGCTGATGTAAAAGGATAGAGTTGTGGCTTATGCGAGTCGATAGATGAAGCCGCAAAAAAGTAATTATCCGACATGATTTGGAGTTAGCGGATATCATGTTTTCCCTGAAGATGTGGAGACATTACCTGTTGGGAGTTCGGTTCGGGTTGTTCACGGATCACAGGTCGTTAAATTATATTTTCTCCCTAAAGGATTTGAATCTTCAGACGTAGCGGTGACTAGAGTTTTTGGCATCTTACGATTTTGGTGTATCCTATACTCCTGGTAAAGGTAACGTAGTGGCGGATGCGTTAAGTCGAAGACATGTAGGTTTGGGAGCGATGTTTTTGGAAAGAAAGCACCTCGAGTACTTGGCAGGATTTGACTTCAGACCTAGATGTGAGTTAGAGCCTGAAATGTTGGCAAGCTTATCGATAAGACATACTCTCATCGAAAGGATCGGCGAAAGCCAAAAGCGTGACAGGAAGCTTGTCGAGATTATCCAAAGGTTGGAAGCAAGAGTGGAACCAGAAAAGCATAAGGAATTCTAGGTCGATCGAGAAGGTTGACTTCGGAAGAAAGGATGACTTGTTGTTCCTGATATTGAGGGATAGAGAGATGAGTTTCTGAAAGAATGTCATCACTCTAAGTTGACGATTCATCCTGGTGCTAATAAGATATATCAGGACATGAAGTGAGTTTACTACTGGGAATGTATGAAGAGGGATGTTGGAAATTTTGTTTCCAAATGTATGAACTGACAATTAGTGGAAGCTGAACAGATGAAGCCGAGTGGATTGCTTCATCCTTTAGAAATTCCAACATGGAAGTGAGAGCAAATATCGATGGATTTTATCGATAGACTACCTAGAACCAGGGCATGAAATGAATATATTTCGGTCACAGTAGATCGCTTGACCAAGAGCGCAAGGTTTATAGATGTCAGATCGACCAGGACCACATCGAAGTTAGCTGAGCTATACATTAAATGGATAGATTGATTCCATGGCATCCTGAAGAGCGTAGTAAGTGATCGAGATACATTGTTCACGAGTGGGTTTTGGAAGAGTTTGCAAGAGAGAACCGACTATGTTTGAGTACAGCTTATCATCCCCAGACTGATGGTCAAACGAGCGAGTGAATCGAGTATTGGAAGATATCCTTAGAGCTTATGTATTGGATTTTGGGGGTCATGGGAAGAACATGTACATCTGGTTGAGTTTGCATATAACAACAATTACCAGTCGAGCATCGGGATGGCACCATACAAGGCATTGCATGGAAGACCATGTAATTCTCCAGCATGTTGGTTAGAGACTGGAAATAAGCTGATACTTGGGACTGAGATGATAAGAGAGATAACGGATTGTATTGAGATCGTTCGGTAACGAGTGAAGGCTGCCCAAGATCGTAAGAAGAGTTACGCCAATAAACTTCGTAAGGATTTGAATTCAACGTTGGTGATATGTTTTTCGTTATGAATTGACCGTTGAAGAATGTTTTTCAGTTCGGAAGCAAAGGAATGTTGGCCCCAAGATTCGTTGAACCGTTTCCGATAGTCGAACGAATTGGAAATCTCGCGTATAGATTGGATTTACCCAAAAAGATGTCGAGTGCGCACAATGTTTTCCATGTGTCTAGTCTACGGAAGTGTGTGCACGATTCGAATATAGTGGTATCCCTGAATCAATATGAGGACTTAGAAGTTTAGTTTGTTGTTTCAAGACCTCGTAATCTGCTTTTTGTTGTTGGGAATGACACGAAACAATTAGGAGGAAGGTGGTTAAGCTAGTCAAGGTGCAATGAAGTGAGGATGGTGACGATTGTTTGTGGGAAATGGAAGGGAGTATGAACACGTCCTATTAAGAACTCTACGTTTGTATGATCCATTGATATCGTGTCACCCTTACACCATTGTAGCTTGTATATTATTAGAATTCTGCATGCTAGATTAAGGCTATAGATGCATGGTTTGTTTGATGTTAGATTGGATGGTAAATTGGCTGCTCATGAATGATAGGCATGCAGAATGGTTTTGGTCACTTGTGCTTGCTTGTGGTTTCGAGGGCAAAATTCCTAAAGGGGGAGGAGAATGTGACCCACATTTTACATATCGAAGGATCGTAAAGTATTTTTATTTAATTACCTAAGGGTTGGATCATTCTCATCTTTTGATATGTTGTTCATGGGGATGTGGGACATGCCCATGATTTTTATCAATTTTATTTGAGACCATTTTGCCCCTATTATTTTTGTTTAGGAAACAACTTTTGGATGAGATCGAACCAGGTGTGGGGATCGTTTTCATTGAATCGGAAATGGTATTTTCAATTTTGTAGAGTGGTCACATTAAAGATTTGGCTGGGCGATTTGGGAGGAATCATTATTTTAGTGTTGCTAGTTTTCTGGATAGACCAATTGTCATTAGTGGGTTGATTATTGAGGTCCATTAAGGCTAGGGTCTATTGGCTATAAATAGGAGGGCATGGGTAAGGAGAATTGTTTAGTCTCTTCATTCCTTATTTGGTTGGGTGTTTGTGATTCTCCAACTTAGCCAAATACATCTCCACTTCATTTCCATTTGAGATCTAAGATTGAAGATCAACATCGAGGAAGGGTATATCGCATCAATTGAGTTGACTCAGAGGTTGTTCTTCGCTCTTCTTTGCTAATCGGATTAGAGGTTTGTTGATTTGAAGCTATTTCGTAGGTTTTATGAGTGATTAGCATTCTCACACGGATTCAATCGAGTATATAGGTTTGTTTGATCTTAATTTCATCATTTCAAGTTGTTTTCACCTAGATCTAACTGAGGTAAGTGTATTTTCGCTTCGGATCACACCATATAGGATCAAATCTAGCAAGTTATAATGTTTAATCATATGTTTATGCAAGTTAGATCTAATTATTGATTCATTTATAGTTTTATTTTGATTTGGTTAATTTCATATGATTGTATGATGATTATTTGTTGTGATAATGTTGTTTGATGTTTGTTTGTTGTGCCATTGATTGTTTGGTTAATATTGCTCGATTTGGATGAATTGTATGTATAGAGGTTCATCGTAGAGTGTTTAGATTATGTGCAAAGATGGATGGATCATCAGGATCGAGCAAAGATGGATGGATCGTTTGGTTCGGCAAAGTAGTGGATTGGTCCTGTGTGTAGATGGGTCGGTGGTGGCGTGGATCGTTCTATGCATGGATCGATTGAGTATTGGAAGGCATGTGTTGATGGATCGGTTGGATCGTGGGTTGCACATAGATGAGTCAGCCAAAACAAAGAGAACGAATGCACGAGGATGGATCGTGCAAGGCAACTGGATCGCACATGATCTATAGATGGATTGGGTCGGTGGACTTTGAAGATGTTTATGATGGATCAGCCAAAATTGGTTATGCAATGATGGAGCATGGATCATCCATGATGGATCGCGTAAGCTAGGGTTCGGTGATGGATAGTGTGTGAAAGCTTGGATCAGGTTTGGCTCATGTGCATTGAAGGGGATGGATCACATGGATCATATAAAATGGATCGTGTGAAAGGGATGGATCGCATGGATCGGTGTGAATGGGATGCAATCCATAGGGGACGATCTATAAAATTTTGACCAAATGAAGTTTATTTTTGGTTCGATGATGGGTGTAGCTTCGAGGTAAATTCAAATGAAATAATTGAAGAAAAGTAAAGTGTTCGTTGATCATGATGTAATGCACGAAGTTACGAAGATGACTCAAGATGATTTGATTTTGTGGATATTGGTTGCTCGAGAAGGCGCGAGCTTATGGATAGTCGTCGATGATGATGGGTAGAGTTATCGAATTGCCAAGGGATCGTCATTAGTCGGAGATTCTAGCGGACTCAAAGTAGGGGTATAATTAATGGGGTCCCCAAAATACTAGATGATTAGTCGAGTACCCTGGGTAGTCACGATGGGCCTAGATAGAGTCACGATGGCATATGGAGTTGTCGTAGAACTGGCATTACCGTTAGCCCTTAACGGATGGCAAGATGGGTCAGTCATATGATTAACGATGGATTCAAAGCAAGGCAGAGTGCAGACGGTGACAAGAAGAGTCATGGATGTTATTGTTTCTTGTGTCATCTTGTGTGGATTATTTGATGTCTAGGGAGATATTTCTTGGGTGCTTATCTGATGTTGGTTTAGGCCTTCGGGGTTTGTGCTTAGGAGATATTGAGCTTGATTAGAAAGGTCTACGCTTGATAGTTAGTTGCTATGGATGTACTATTTGTTTCTTCTCTAATTCTCTAGGAAAGCTATCACCGTTGGTTGTAGGGGAGAAGTGGGTTTGGGTTTTATTCTCTGTTTTTGTACTAGCAGATCTGATGATTGGACTATCTAGCATCCGTATACTTTATTATCGATGTTGATAGTTGTTTTATCCCTCATTAAGACTATTGTATGAGTTGTTTATTGTTTCCTCGTATTACCTTGGGATGTTCATCCATGTTGTGGATGGACAAACTAGGTAGCAGGTAGTAGATCTTGATGAGGACAATGCTGCTGAGTGACGATGAGCCGGAGGCTGATATATTGCTTTCTACTATACAAATGCGTTGTTTCTGCTATTATTGTTAATGTGTGATACTCTAAGTGAACTTGTAGTGATGCTTTTTGTATAGACTCTGATGTAATCCAGTTAGTAGTATGGACATTTTCATGATAATATGAAAATTTTAAGATTATGTTCAATTGGGATTCACTATTACTTCCTATTATATATGTTCTATTTTATTTTACCCATGCTTTGTGAGTTATACGATAGGTTCCATGTGTAATATTCTACCCAGATGATCGTCCCGTATCGGCCTGGCATGTCTTTCAACACATGATTTCCTTGGTTTGTGGAGGAGGTACGGGGAAGTTGTCACAGTGCACCAACTCCGCAAATGAAATGAAACCCTAGTTGAGGAGAACAAGAAGCTGAAAGAGGAGAACGAGCGGAAACAATGACTCATCAATGAGAATACCGAGTATAGAAAGCTTCTCGACTTGAGGAATGTTGAGCTCGCTCAAGCTACGAAGGAAAAGGAGGATTTTGAGGCCTCAAACAAAGAGGTGTTGAGTTAGGTGGACAGCGTAAAAGCTGAGCACCAGGCTGAGGTGGAAAAGCTCGAAGAAGAGATTGCAAACATTGAGGCTAGGGTAGAGGAGTCTCTATAGAAATCGATTTGGGGCATGTACATCAAAGCATTTCGATTCCGTGGAATTTCGTGAGTCGAAAATTATCCCTGAACCATGGCTCAGACTTGGGAAAGGCTGGTGCAGTTTGGGGCTAGGCTGTGGCAGGTAGATTCGGTCCATGAACATCAATTTGATGTTTGAGCTGTTAACCGAGGAGGAGCGCAAGGTTCTGGTCGAAGGAAGAGCGATTTTGAGAGAGGATGTTGAGAAGTCGAGGATGGCGCAACTTGCTGTTACGAAGGAAAATTGTTGGATACTATGAGCATGATAGTTGCCCATGAGTTTGAAAGAGGAAGCTCTAAGCAGCAACAAGTTATTTAGCCTGCCTCTACAAGTTTCCATTGGTCCTAGACCCATCACTACCGAGTTTGATCCCAATTATCCAAGGTTGGGACATGGAAGCTCTCTTCAGCCAACAGTTAGGAGAATTATACATGCCGAAGCTGTGTCGCAAGTGTTGGAAGGTAAAGTCTAATTCTCACGAATGCTTAGAAGGATGGTATTACGAATTCGAAGTACACTAATTTGCCTTTCTTTTCATCTGCAGGTCCCTCCGGAGTAGAGGTGACAATGGGCTTCACACCAACACTACCTGCAATGCTTGGGTTTGATTCGAGAATTCAAAGGGAGCAGCTCGGAGAAGGAGGCAGTCACTTAGACACATTCTCGGACTTGGATCTTGAGAATTTAAAAGTGGAGGACCTTCTTTCGGAAGAGGAAGAAAAGGATGGCTAGGATGTACAAGTGACAGGTCCAATGGAAGCGGGCGAGCAAACAATACACAATATGGCTGAAAAACAGAAAGTCGAGTTGCTTGTTAAGTCAGAAGAAAAGGAGGAGAAGAGGAAGGAAGATCGGGCGGCCCTATAGACGTCTCAGGATGAGGCTAGGAAGAAAGTTGAGAATGAGGGTTGGGATAAAGTGCATGAGGCGACCAAGAAGAAAGCTAATGATGAGGCCGCCAAGAAGAGAGACGATGATAAGGCCTCCTAGAAGAGGGGTAAAGAGACGTTCAAGAAATTGCAGGAGGAAGAGGCTAAGATGCTCAAAGCTGGGCGCATGGCCAAATAGAAAGCGGAGAAGGATGCCAAGAAAAAGGACGATAGGGATGCAAAGAAGGCTAAGGAGTCTGGGAAAGAGGAGGGCACCACGTCTATACTAGCGCTCGCTAGCGAAGTCCCATCCAAACCTTTACAAGCGATCGCGGCTGCTGGAGAGCTGATCGCTGAGGTCTTGAGTAGTGACGATGATGAGGAGAAATTCAAGGTGGAGCCCCGTGGGTCAACTACCCTGACCATGAGGGAAGAAAGGAAATGGAGGGAGTGACTCCCGAAAGAGGAAGATGAAGGTTAATGATGAGCCGTCCAGTGTTGAGTTCGATAAAAGAAGAAGACGGGAGTCTCGTCCAAGTAATGTGCATGCTTGAGCCGACGAAGGAAAATAAGATACTGTAACACCTGTGATCAATGTTATATATTTTGTTAATGGGGTCGAGCCAGATAAACCCAAGGCACATAAGTAGGCATAGTTTATCACTCTTTGGTATTGTCGGCCGATCTGTCGAAAAATTGGATCGATTAATAGCTAATTTTAACAAATTATAACTACTATTACTGTCATGAATTCAAAAATTGGATAAATAGTGTACCTTTTGCCCTTGTTTTCAAATCAATGAAAACATGCGAGACTTGGAACTGGTTGAATCAATATGAGCCCTCCAAACGACAGTGCCTTTCTAGAAATCCATGAACGATATCCTCGACAATGTCGAACAAAATCGAGGAGGATGAAATTTCGGTACTAGCCGAATTGGAGATCTAGGTTTTCCGTTCTTTCATATTTCACTTTTCTATGTAATAATAAAACATGGGTCGAACTCTATTTTTATATTATGAAACGAGATATTAAAGGTATAGTATTAAACCCGTATACCATTTCAAAACAAAGAAAAAGTCAACATTTGATTCCCCTTTTTGTTATGAATTGTTTTCATCCTTTGATATGTTCTTATGTGTAACCCTATAGGTTACTATAACATTGGAAATAATTTAAATAATATTTAAATTATAAATAGTGAGTGACATCTAGTGTACATCGCTACTACCCAAGTTATAATAATATCACTAATTTGATACAATCTTTTCTGTGACTAGTGTTTCAATTTAATTTAATCCTTTTAACTAATATATCCAAGATTAAACTCAAGGCATGGAACCTATCATCCTCTTTATAATTTAATCCTTTTGTCTTGATCAATGATTAGACTATATAAAACAAATCAATATTTGAGCACGACCATGCATTTCGTAGTCCCACTCAATCAAGAGGCCCATTGATAACTCTACTTATATTACAGGGTTAAATTCCATGTAGATCATTCATATTTTTCAATCGATTTGAGATGTATCCGATAATCACCTTTATCGTCTACTCGGTTAAAAGTAACTACTGATGATATCAAAATACAAATATCCTCAAATAAAAATATAATGATTTCAGGTCTGAGAATCATTACATCACTGTCACTATGAGAATTACTTATAACACTATTAATTGTATTCCATGAAGTTTTCTCAAGTTGGGTCAGTCCAGTACACTATTCTCTAACATGTAGTTATGTATTGACATTAATATCATGTATATTAATGATCAATGAGATATGATCATCAATCAATCAACATATTCTCAATTTTTTATTGTTATCCTATATAAACAATAAAACTTGACAAGGGACATTTAAGAATTATAATACCTTTTATTATATTATATAATCTGTTGTTCATGTCGCTTACTTGAAATTACATAATTTTGTATTATTGTTCTATGGACTTCTATTATATTAATATTTATATTACGTAGTAAATATAACATAATAAAATCGTTTATTCAAAATAAAATATAGCACCAATAATGTTATCTTTCACATCAAATGGATTGCCTCTAGGGCATAAACTCTAACACAGTCGATGGATAGTATTAAGAAAATCTTCATAACTATTTTGTTCTTAAATTGGTAGAAGTCAAAAGAGTCAAAGTGAATGGGAATAGTCAACCCTGTCTGTAACCTTTTATGTCATCCTATATGTTCACTTTAGGTGTGTACGGACACTTACTATATCTGACACTAGAACTGATGTTTTATCCGTTTCCCTTACTTATCTATCGCGCTAGTAATCATAACAGCTCACCAGACTTTATGTCTGACCCATTTTTCCTTCTTTAATTTTTATTTACCCAAGCTCGTAGGGAGGACGTGTGTAGTTCGGATTATTAGTTGATTCCGTCTTGGAGGATTTTATTTGCAGCAAATTTACAACTCTTTGTTATTTTCTCTTTTCCATGGTTTGGTTTTATCTACTGACTATTTAAGGGATATTATTTATGTACTCTGATATTATTCACGATTGAGATTTTATCTTTATGAGACATGGTATCTTGTGACAATAGGTTTTTCTGAAATAAATGGTTATTTCCGTATTTTTAAATTGTCTTCTTCTTCCACTGTGTTTTGTTTAATTCATGTCTTGTGAATCTTAGTCTCTGTGGTGTATTTCTATCGTTATACATATAGCGCTTCATATTCCTTAGCGAGATCCTATTTTGGGAAACATTAGGGGGTGTAGGTGTTTCAATTTGTAAGATGGCTTTTGAGATGAAACTACTTAGCGTTGTTACCTTTCCGTTCAGACTCATTACATCCTTAGTCACTTTAGGTTTGACCATGTCTCTTATCGCCTTTATTTTTGTAGGACTAGCCTCTATCCCTCGCTCACTTATGATATACCTTAGGAACTTCTCTGAGTGAACTCCATAATGTCATATTTGAGGATCTGTATTCAATTGGTACTCCCACATTACCTCAAACATTTCTTCAAGATCCTTTAAATGGTCTTCCACCTTTCGTGACTTTATTAACATATCATCCACATAACCTATATGTTCTTTTCGATCAGCTCATAGAACTTCCTATTAACCAATCTATGATATGTTGCTCCAGCATTCTCTAGGCCAAAGGACATAGCCTTATAGCAGTATGTTCCTGTTAGGGATTGCGGAATGGACCGTTAAGGCAAAAAAAACACTAGGAGGGGGGTGAATAGTGTTTTTGAGAATTCAAACAAAATCTAAAGTTTATATGAACTACTATATGAATCAAACACCACAGAGACAATCACAGACACAGAATCGAACACAATCACAAATAAAAACAAAAGTAAAGTGCAGAAAAGGAAAGAACACACCGAATTTTATACTGGTTTGGAATTGCTCCTACGTCCAGTCCCACACAACGTTGGATTGTGCAGAGTTTTATTACTATACCCATGTCAAATACAACCCTTCTTGATTTCATGGCTACAAGGTATACCACCGATTCCACACACACACTTGATCAAGTATACCTTCCTTGATTTCACGGCTACAAGGGACACCACCGATTACCCGTCCTTGATTTCAAGGCTATAAGGGATACCACTGTTACCTTTACTCAACCCAAACAATTACAAACAACCCTATAACTCTTCAATAACACTTGATTCAGAGAGTAATGAGTAGAGAGTGTAGAGAGAAGAAGACTAGTGAAAAAAGAATTGAATTTGGTAGGTATAGGTGTAGAAATCATAAAAATAATAAAGAATAATGGTGTATTAAAAGGGAATGAAAGTGGAGAAGAAGAAGTGATTAAAAATTCTAAATCATCCCCTTTTTATAATGTGTGAAAGGTTGAAATGTCTTAGAACCATCACAGATAGTGAAAAGACACTTCCTTTCAAATTTGAAAAAAATGATAGTTATATTTCGACATGTATATATATGTATGTTGACATATACATGTGTAAATTTGAAATTTAATATTTTTCAAGTGTTTTGATATGTATATAATTATGGAAATTATTGAATTAAAATATCGTGTTATAAATAAATATTATAAAGTAGAAAATAATATGAAAACATAATTATAAACTATATAAGCATATTTATAAAATTTTAGAGTTTAAAACTATATAAATATAAAGTATATAAAATATAAATATATATTACTTAAAAAGTATAAATCTATAAAACTTAAGTTTAAAATCAAATAAAATAGATAGTAAAACAGAAAAGAAAGATATTGAAGATAGAATTTGAAAACAGAATTGGAAATTATTTTGAATTTGAACCTGGAGTGTTATTCGGAGTCTTACATAATCTAGACTTTGTAACTATATTTATCTTGAACTCTTGAATCTTGAATACTCATGAGTCTTGAATCATCTCTGAATTCTGAATCTCTAACATCTTTTAACTAAATGGTTTTCAACAATATTTCTTGTATATAAATTCTACATATGTGTATGTGTCTATATATATATATATATATATATATATATATATATATTCTAGATAGAAGTGTTAATATTTTATAACAAATTAATATTGAAATAAGGAGGTTGTCATCAAAAAATACATTCTCCAACAAGCTCCCATTTGATGATGACAATCTTAGTTTATAAAAATACCATACCTGTATATACCTGTTGATGATGATCCTTCAAATACTCCCCTTGTCTGTATGAATCCTATAAACTATGTCTATATTTTATAATTTCTCCCCCTTTGACATTATCAAAAATAAATTCTACAACTACTCCCCTTAAATCCTATCTAAATAATTCCTATACTAAAGTAAAATACACCCCTTAAATTTATGCTTATAAATATCCTAATTATTAAATATAACTATCCCTGATTTTAATTCTAATCCTAAAATATTATAACTCTCCCTAAAATTATGACTATACTATTCTAATAAACTAAATAGAAGAATCATAAACTAGGCAAACCAATCAATATTTATAATCAATTCAAAAAACCAAGTCAATCTAAATAAGCAATTCAAACAAAAAATTCAAGCAATCAACTCAAGCAATCAATTCAAGCAATCAACAAAATTAAATAATATTTGTTAATAAAAACTTCTTGAACCTTCAATTAATCCTAGAAACTATAAAACTCCCCCTTAATCTAATACAATACTAAGCCTAGCATATACTCTAATTCCCATAAAACTATAATAAGACTTTAATTTAGACTAAGAAATAACTTTGATAAGTTATCCTTAAAACTATGATACAACTTAAAGTTATATATGTGAAATAATGATAAGTCAATATTTAAGCAATTTAAACCAATCAATCACCCAAATTAAGTTTTGTTGTCAAAACATAAACTCAAACATTTCTTGTAACTTCTATTTTTCCTAAAACCCTATAAATCTCCTGTTGACTACAAAAGCATAAGTATTTTTTTAATAAATCTATCAAACACTAATGAAATTTAATTGCAACACCTAAAATTTTTAACGACATTAAAGAGAATAAATTAAATAGTAATTAATTTAATATACAGAATTAGAGGAAACGGACTGCACTATTGCGTCCATCTCGA
Source organism: Allium sativum (assembly GCA_030737875.1). Classification (NCBI taxonomy): domain Eukaryota; kingdom Viridiplantae; phylum Streptophyta; class Magnoliopsida; order Asparagales; family Amaryllidaceae; genus Allium; species Allium sativum. Next base: position 470,534,249 of record CM060923.1, on the reverse strand, counting down.
AATTCTGCTCAAGATAGCCATTTGGTTTGCGTAAAATGGACAACGTATGAAAAAGTTATGAGGGTTTTAAGTTTGTATATGTGTAGAAATATTATGTATACACATATGAGTCAGAGATAAGTCAGAATTTTATCCGTAACAGTTCAAATTAGAAAATTGAAAAATAGCGGTAGAATTCCTGCTCTAAGGGGTCGACCCCCTAGAGCGGTGTCGACACCAGGGTCGACCCCCCTTAAGGGGTGTCAACCTAGGGGTCGACCCACCCACAGGGTGTCGACACCTCTAGGGCTGAGGTGGCAGTCAGTTTCAGAGGGTTCTACACCTATAAATATGTGCTCCATTCTCCTATTTCTTTATTGGAAAATATGGGAGCCATATGCTGCCAGTGTGCGAACTGAGACGGAACCGTTTTCTTCAACAGCGTACTTTGCAAATCAAATTCATAAACTCAAGATCTGTTCTTTCTCAATTCTCTAAACCTAACGCTGTGAGTTTCTAGTTGCTTTTGGGTTAAGATAAATAAAAGTAAGTTTTGAAAGACTGTGAATTGGATGAGTGATTCTATGCTAGTGTTAAACCATATACTATGACATGATAGATCTATTTTCCTAGATCTAACACAATTGTGGTTATTCTATTATGTTGCCTATGTGGATCTTGACTTGTAACTATATTGTGGTGAAAGTACATCTATTAAAATTGGACAGTTGTAACATTGGCTAGATCTAGTTCTTTATGTAAATCCCCCTTTTCACCTGTCATATTGTGGTCAATCTAGATTTGTTGTAAACTTGACATGTGAAGCCATCTTTAGATCTATACATGTTACTATGTCACCCTAATTATGCTAGATCTAAATAGTTGGACACCTAAATGGTTAATTTAGATCTCATTATGCTTGCTTTGACATCGTAGTTGCCATAAGTTCATTTGTTTTATGTCCACCTTGTTATGATGTTAATTACATGTCCATTCACCTTGTTATCATGCTAGTTTATGCCAAGATATGTTGAAACTATCACCCTTGTCATATTCCCTTTTTCATTATTATGGCTAGGCTACTTTACAGCCTAGATGCCGCCAAAATACGTGTGAATACGTTGGTTAGGAAATAGGGAAAATGGATTTATAATTGGCATAATTTATGTAATATTTATATGAGATGGGACATACAATTCAAATGGGGAAACATAGAAATAATCACCTATAATGACATAGGTAGATTTAGATAAAAATGATATATTTAGTAATTACAATTAGGAATTGTAATTGTACTTATGACACGAGGTTAGGTTGCAATAGTGGTGGAAGTCTGCCCGGACCCGACCGGTATATCCAGCAGCCACTAATGTTGAACCTAATGTGGGAGGTCTAAGTATGTAAATACGAATCGGGCTATGACAAGAGGTCAGGCCCAACTGTGGAATAAGTCTGCCCGGACCCGACCGGCATATCCAGCATCCACATGTTGTAGGCCTAATGTGGGAGGTCTAGCCCATTATAAACCATAAATGGACATGGTAAAGAATTGGACTACTTAACCTAATTTAATCCATAAGGATTGTATGATTATGAACTTAAGTTAGCGTTAAGTAAAATTAGATGGGTAGTGGGTGGGTTAAGTAAATTAGAGGGGGTGGGCAATATTTACATATAGGCCCATGAACTTAACCCAACAAGGTTATGTAATTAAAGACACCTAGTGGTATACATAACCTGTGGAAAAATATAATAAACTTATGTAATTAAAGGCACCCTTTAGGGTAAGCATAACTGACATAGGGCTATGTAATTAAAGACACCTAAGGGTATACATACTCAGTAAAAAACCTAGTGGGGATACAAGACAAAGGGGAGAGCCTGTATCATATTGTGTGGGACCCATTTCAGTCATTAACCCGGAGTAGATATCAAATAAAGAACTCCGTACTAGGCGGAGAAAGGGCGCGCTTACTAATTGATTATAAGAGATCCAAACGAGACGGACGGTGTGGGCGGCGCAAACCAATTGGGCCATGTGCGTGCATGAGCTGGGTAGAGGGGGATAAGACGATCGTGACACCAGTAGATATGGTTGTGCACACCTTAAGGGTTTCCACTTTAGGAAGTGATACCTCCTACCGTGGGGCCAGCACAGGATATCTATGGAGTAGGGAGCCGATCGATTAGGGTAGTGGTTAGGGTACAGTCAGATGTATGCCCCAAGTCTACCAACTTATAATGGAAGGGATCATCTCATTTTAGTTATACTAGTAATAGTGCAGAGTAATCATTAGTGAAGCGCATACTTCTTACCCTGTCTACCTTGTCACACCTGCCATTTATGTAATGATCTCTCTTATCCATTTTATATGCCTATCATGTTACTTTTATTTATTTATTGGCTAAAAGTAACTAGACTCACCAGAGTTTATGTCCAACCCTTTTGTTTCTTCTTCTTTCTTCCATTCCCCCCTCCCAAGTTCTCAGGGAGGAAACACTCAGGTTAGTCAGGACTCATATATCATCTTGCTAAGAGCTACTTCTGAAGTATGGCTCAAGCTCTTGTCTCTACTATGGCTTAACTCTTTCAATTGGGGAATTATGTTTTTTTCATATTCTTATGTACTCTGATGATGCAAGACAGAAGTTATTTTATTGTAATGGTTTTTTTGATTTATGGTATTATGGACAACGACATTATGACTTATGATTGAAATAAAAATTTAGAATTTCCGCTGCTATCTTATTTATATCTGTCTTATAATTATTCTATGTCTGTTTACCTATAACGCTTCACGAAACTTAATGCATTCCCTTAGTGAGTGACATTAACGGATGTAGGGTGTCACATTAACCATGTTAAGTAAGTCAATCAAGTTATTCAAGTCAAACAAATCAAACAAACCAAACAGGTCAATCAATTCAACCAGTTTTAATCAAGCCAGATAAGTCAATCAAATTAATCAAGACAAAGTAAATATGTTATGTATACTTGTTATGTGTGGAGTTAAAGTTAACATGTAATGCAGTATCTTGGTAATAATGTAGTATGACATATGCAAAACTATATGAAGTGATATATTGAATAAAATGCAATTTGTGATGTAAATGATTTTAATTTGAGTTGAAATGATGTATGATATGAAATAAGATGTGTAATGATATTATGGTAATAATATATAGAATGATTTGAATATGATATGCAATGCTATGAAGATACTTAAAGTAATATCTAACTATTATGCATATAATAAATTATTTGAATTAAACAAGAATAATATATATATATATATATATATATTAATTTCTAGACTTAGGTTAATGATACTTATGAAAGTGATTTAAAGGATAGTAAGGATAAATGTTTTATGGTATTCATATTAGATAATAAAAAGTTTAGTATAACTTTAAGAGAAATGTGGAGTTAAATAATCTTAATAGGATGCTTCTTTTTAAAAATACTATAGTAAATGTTGAAGATCAATTTTTAAAGAAAATATTGAATTATATAAAGTAAACTATTAGAAATATAAATCAATCAACTTAAACTTTTAGAAATCAATTATATTAATTTTCTAAAGAACCATTTATATGATAAAACTTTTAAAAAATCTATAGTCATGAAAAATTATGAAATCTGGATATAAATTGAACTATAAAACTATAACTTCTTATATTTAAACTACATATTTAAGACATAAAATCAAATGTATATTATTATTTTTATACCAAAATATTAGGTTAAATATTCAAGCTTTTATAAACCTTAATAAGAAATTAAAATAAGTATTAAGTTACAAATAGTATTTGTGATAATATAACTCGAAATCATATGAACAATATAAGTTAAACTATGCATGTTTAAACTATATAAAAGATGAATAAATTTATATTTTATAACAATATAAAAAGTTATATTAATTTTGTATATCATATTAATATGTTTACATAATTTTATTAATTTATATACTTATAATATATATATTTTGAAACAAGATATAAGAAAATAAGTAGATCGATAAAGATAATAACTAAAATTTGAACTGGAATTTTCTAATTAAAAAGATGGAGAGAAGTTTGAAAGTTTAAACTCTTGAAATTCAAAATTTCATTATGTCGACGTGACCATTTTTGTATGTCGAGATACATATAGAAAATCAAAAATATATTGTTTTTACTTCTTGGTTTTATATTATCGATTTATATTTCAGATTTAACTATTTTCTGAAATAATATTAATCCTAGCAAACATCCATTTTTTTTTTTTTTGATATTTTGAACTTTAAATTTGAATTTTAAATTTCAAATTTGAGTTTTAAAGTTTTAAATTTCAAACTCAAATCAAAGCAAACAAGCAAGACAATCAAAGCATTCAAATAAAAAATATTAAAAATTAATTAAAGCATACCTATTTTTGCAATCCTTCTTTTTGTTGTTCTTCCATTGTCATGAATCACACATTAACATCTTCTAGAATTTGATGATGAAATCTGCTCTATTGCGACGGGCTCATTTTTCTAGTCAAGATAGTACATTTATTTGCTGAATTTAAGCACCGTACGAGAAAGATATCGAAGATTTAGTAGTTCAACCAATTTGGCGCCAAAAGTTGAATTTTAATTTCAAATGAATGGAAACTTCAACTATTATATAAAGGCCAAAAAGTCAAGTCTCCTCACAATCTCTTCTTCTTATTCTTCTCGTTTTTCACTTTCAATCAAACTTTCAGGAGGCATAACTTCTTCGTTTCTTAACGGAATTGGAAAAAATCAACATCAATCGAAGAGTAATTCAAGGACTACAACCTAGTGATAGTTTGGGAAAGAATTTGGATGGTATTGGGGTGCAGCAAGTCCAAACGGTAAGAGATATGTATGAAATCCTGTAACAATTTTTCAGTTTTGCATAGCCAACTTCAAATAATCGTATCTCACTCAATTTTGATCGGAATTTGACGATCTACCCATCAAATCGACCGCGAGAACGAGAACTACAATATGGAATTGAGACAAAATAATATAACCTATGGATGCAATTTGAAGATAACCGTTGATAGTTTTGGTTTCCTTCTCCTTTTATTCACCAAAACTTCATTTGATCATTACTTAATCAATTCTTGATGGATTTTTGTGAAATCGGCGACATTACGAAGAAAATGAAGAGAAGTACAGTATTGAATCTACTTGTAGATGTGAATCAAAAGTTTCTACTTATCTGGTAGCCATTTCTTTGTTGATTTACATTGTATATTTCCATTTCTTCTTCTTGATGTCTTTTCACCAACGGTCATTACTCTTCTTCAATTGTCCTTCAGAATTTGAATTCTCAACACCCATGTACACCAATTTGAAATTTGAATTTCCAAAAGCCACCTTTTCAGAATTTGAATTTTCAGTAGTCACCATTTCGAAATTTGAATTGTCAATAGCCACCATTTCGGAATTTGAACCACCAACAACCACTTTACACATCTTTTCAACTTTTGAATTTTCAAAAGCTATATAACACATCTTCTCCTGTAAAACAACACAACTTTGCAAAGAATCAAGTGATTTTTCAAAATAACTAATTGTAATTTGAAATAATAACATCATGAAGATTCTGTGATATATCCATTTAAACTTTTCAACAAATCGTATCAATATAACTTGATTTTTCAATAAAATTGAATGCAGACTCATCTAATACTGATGCAATACATTAATTTAAACTAGTGCTCAAAATTTGCCATTTTAAAATTTTTTCAAAAATCAGATTATGAACTTTTTGAAATACCTTACTCTGGTACCAATTGTTAGGGATTGTGGAATGGATCGTTAAGGCAAAACAAACACTAGAGGGAATGTGAATTAGTGTTTTTGAGAATTTAAGCAAAATCTAAAGTTTATATGAACTACTATATGAATCAAACACCACAGAGACAATCACATGCACAGAATCAAAGACAAATATAAACAAAAGTAAAATGCAGAAAAGGAAAGAACACACCAAATTTTATATTGGTTCAGAATTGCTCCTACGTCCAGTCCCACACAATGCTGGATTGTGCAGAGTTTTATTACTATATCAATATCCCAATACAACCCTCCTTGATTTCACGGCTACAAGGGATACCACTGATTCTACACACACACTTGATCAAGTATACCTTCCTTGATTTCACAGCTACAAGGGATACCATTGATTACCCGTCCTTGATTTCATGGCTACAAGGGATACCGCGGATTCCTTTAATCAACCCAAACAATTAGAAACAACCCTATACTCTTCAATAACACTTGATTTTGAGAGTAATGAGTAGAGAGTGTAGAGAGAAGAAGATTAGTGAAAACAGAATTGAATTTGGGAAAGTATAGGTGTAGAAATCATAAAAATGATAAAGAATAATGGTGTAATGAAAGGGAATGAAAGTGAAGAAGAAGAAGTGATTATGTAACGACCCAGATTTTTCGTCGATTTATTTTAAATATTAATATCGTTTAAATATTGTGTTGGTAATATAAAAGAATTTTTATATTGAATTTATCGATTAAATAATCGAAATACGATTTAATTTGATAATTATCAAAATACGAGAACTAAACAATTTAATTCAAAGGTAAAATTGAATCGAAACAGTTTAGATAATCAATGTATATATACGATTTAAATATGAACAATGATAATTGAAATTATTTGTTAAATTTATTTGTCTTGAATTTAACTTGATTTAATATGGTTATTTTATATTACATTCAAATTAAATTATATAATCAGTCTCGTTGAATTCAGAATAGTGAATAATGTTGGGAACATCAGTCGTTTGCTGAAATTTGGTTCGGGGTTTTTAAATTAAAGAACCGCGATATAGTTTAGTTTTAATTAAAGAAAAATTCAAATCAAAATGTTTTCAATCCTTCAGCCGACCTATCTGCATACCTACCTATGTGTCTAACTGCATTCCTTTCCATTCATGTCTCGCGCCTCCCATATCAAGCAGACAAAAACTTAATGGACTCGTCCTCTTTATCTCTTCTCGCAGTTATAAATTAGGCCATACCAGTACTGTTTTTATTCATTCTAAAACCACGAAATCCTTCTGAGATTTTCTTTCCCCCTTTGTTCTTTAATTCACCGATTAGGAAATAAAATCGCGAATTCAAAATTTGTATTGAGGGGTTGCGATTGTTGATTGGAAGGGAAGAGGGGTTCGACGAGGGTTGTCGCGGGTTTCTCTTGAGCAGCAGTGAGGATTGAGGAGATTCCGATCTCAAGGGAGGCTCGACACTTGAATATACGGTGATTTGAGGGGTTTCGATCAATGCCTGTAGCAGCAGAAGGAGTCGCAAATTGTGTTAGGGCATCGAGTTCGAATTCGCCGTGGTTACAGAAAAGGGGCGACGCGACCTTGTCTAAAGTTCCTCGACGAGCAGAGACCTGCGATGATGATAGTGACTGGCAGGAAGGGCGCGATGTAGTCATGAGGAGGACTGGAGTGCGATAGTGGATGTTTGGAGGTCGCGGTGTGGTTTTGGGGATACAACGCCGGTATTGAAGTCCGATGGGTGGACTGGAAATTGGCGATGGGTGGACTGGGAATTGATCGGTTCTCGCAAGGAAGCAGTGGGATTTTTCATCAAAGAATTTGACTAATAAGGTAATTAATTAGATAATAATGTAATTAGGATTTTTTCTAGTTAAATAAGTTATAAAAAAAAACTATGTATAACCATACATAAAATAAATGGTGAGTTAGAAAATTTGTGAGTAACCAAAATTCCTTTATCATGTCCCGTTGGTTATTTTATTCATTTATTTTAATAATGAAGTGAAATAAAGCTGGAATTTGATTTCTAAATTAATTTAGTAAGCTGTTTAAAATAAATGGAAATTAGCGATTTAATTAGTTAACTAAGGTATAATCAGGTAATTAAAATTTATCATCTTGTTATACAAGGTTTATTTATGAGATTATTCGAGTTGGGTTCGTAGCTGGGATTCTAGAAGTTGTTTGTCAAAGCCAACTGTGAATTCATGAAAATCCAGACTTTGAATATTCGGCAAAAAGGAAATCGAGGTGAGTAAATCTCACTCACCTTTAGAATTATTTTTATTTCATTAAAAATAATTGTCTGTTGCTTGTGTGCATGTTTTATGGTTGTTTTATATATATTAGTTATTTAGGCTATATATATATATATATATTGGGTTGATTGATTGGTTGGATTCCCGCAGTCTCATTAGCGGATGCCCGCAGTTTCATAGCGGATGATTACCCTATACGCCCCACGCTATGATTAGTGGATGACCTTCTATACCGCGATATTCTGCCACGAAGCAGAATGGGTATTATTTATGTGCTAACATCTGTGAATGCAGAGAAACAGGTTGGAGGAATCCAACTGGATTCCTCAAAAATATATTATCTGTTTGTTTATTTGTTTGCATATATATTTTTATATATGATGTGTTAGAAAAATAAATAATTTGTTGCTTTGTGTGTTTAAATATCACTGGGCTTAAGAAATGATATTTTAAAATATCGTGAAAGGATATTGGAGATTTAAAAAGGGAAATTCTATTTTTAAATAAAATTTGAATTTTTAATGGAAATTAAAAATATAAACTTGTTTTTGAAAAATAAAACGAGTAGTTTCTTTATAAACTAAGTTTATAAATAGTTCCTTTATAACGAAGTTATAAATGAAGTAAAAAGAATTATCATTCAGAAATAGAAGTACAAGCGTGGAATTGGAATTTGAAATGAAATTTCAAAACGGGATGTGAAATGGAATTTTTAAATATATAACTCAAATGAAATTTGAGTATAACATTTGAATTTTAAAAGGAGTTTAAATATTTGAATTTTAAGAGGAGTTTGAATATTAGAATTTTAATTGGGGTTGGAAATAAATTTGAATATTAGAATTCAAATGGATTTGAGTGAAGAAATTCAAATAGAAGTTCAAATAGAACTTGAATAGAAGAAATTAGAATGAAAAATTGAATTTGAATTCAAGGAATTAAAATAAAATTTGAATTCAAAGGAATTCGAATAAAGAAATTCAAATAGAGATTTGAATGTAGAATTTCAAAATAGAATTTGAAATATAAAAATTCAAAGAAGAATTGAATAGAATTTGAAATATAGTATTTCAAAGAAGAATTGAAATATGAAATTTGAATAGAGATTTGAAATGGAATTCGAATATGAAATTTGAATAGAAATTTGAAATAGAAATTCGAGTGTTGAATTTGAACGTGGAATTGAACATAGAAATTCAAGTAGAAATTTGAATATGAGATTTCAAAATAGAATTTGAAATAAACTTTGAAAATAGAATTTCAAAGTAGAATGGGAAATGGAATTTCAAATAGGAATTCAAATAGGAAATCCAAAGGGTTTTGAAATGGGATTTGAATTCAAGGGAATTCAAATGAATTTGAATATTAGAAATTCAAATGGTGTTAATGAATTTGAATATTAGAAATTCAAATGGTGATAAGGAATTTGAATATTAGAAATTCAAATGGGGCTGGAAACGAATTTGAATATTAGAATTCAAATGGAAAATGAAATTTGAATGTAAGAGATTCAAATTGAATTTAAATAGGATTTGATCTATGGGGTTTGAATATGGAATTCAAATGAGTTTTAAACTAAGGAATTTCAAATATAGAATTTAAAAAGGAGTTGAATATTTGAATTCCAATAGAATTCAAATATAGAAATGGGAATGTAGAAGTTAAAATGGAATTTAAAAATAGAGTTTGAATAAAAGAATTCAAAGGAATTCAAGTATTGAATTTAAATATAGGGAATTCAAATAAGTATTGAATTTGAATATCAAATAGAAAAGGGATTGAAATTTGAATATGGAATTCAAAGTGAGATTTGAATTTGAATCAAGGAGTTCAAATAGAATTAAATAAAGTTGAATTCATTTAACGAAGTTTAAAAGGTTTATATTTATAAATATAATTAAAACGAATTCGCCGCAGCACTGCAGTTCGTAAATTGGCAATTCGAACTTCAATTGAATATACAGAGTGCAATTGAAGTCGGAATTCTTTGAAACAAGAAACGTCAGGACCGATTTGATAATAGTTTTCTAGTGAAAGAGAAAAATCTGGAATTCGTCGTATAGATTTTGAGTTATGTCAAAATCAAAATTTCAAAAATGCAGCGCCAGAAACCATTATAAACCATAATGGATTTTATATATAAATATTGGGATTTTTAAGCAAATAAAAATCCGGATTGCCATTTAAAAATCTAGACTTGAGTTAGAAAATAAATATGGACTCAAGTGAAGTAAAGAAGATGATTTTTGAAATAATAATCATATTTTTGATTATTGAATAGAATTAACTAAAGAAGAATTAGTTAATTGAGTTTGAACTAAAATCGAACTTTGAAAAGTGAAATTTGGGATTGTAAATATATATTCGAAATCGAATATAGAACTAAAATTGAAATTTGAATTCAATTGATGGATAAGTAAGTGGAAATATATTTGAAAGCGTGTTATATTCAAATATACAAGCGAGATAGGCAGAGAGTTAGTTAAAGAATTACTTTAACGAATTGAGTCAAACGAGTGTATGAAGTTGAAATAAATTGGACAGGTATAGACATACAGGAGACAGGTATGGGACAAGGATAATGCATGTATATAAATAATGTGCTCGACAGAAAGGTACATGTTTAATTCATATATGAGATTTTATGCGCCGTATCGGCAAGCCGCTTGGCTTTTTCTTTTTCTTTTTGAGATTGGAAGATACCGGGAAGCTATTTGAAATTTCCCGATGCTCCCGATACAGGGGAGGTTATGGCGAAATTTTCTGGGAATTTAAGGAGTTAGAATATTTTTAAGATATTTTGATAATTTTGAAATCATTATATCGACGTATTGAATTCAATAGTAAAGTGAATATAAAAATCGAATGTTGTAACAAAAAGGGATAGAGATAAGTGATTGGAATTGTTTCCAATTGCAAATAGAGAATTTTCTAATATATAGAAAATAAAAGAAGTTAATGTGTTGGAAACGTTTTCCAAATGACATAAGAGGCCGAGATGGTTATTGAAATATTTGGTTAACAAATATTGATAAGAGAAATAGAGAAGTGGTTTAATTAATGAAATATTAATTAAAGAGCCCAGTGATTTGTTTGATATGTTTGGATGAACACTTGTTTTATTCGATAGTTAAATCACAGACTATCGAAGTTTGACCATCGTTGTCAATATGGAGAGACCGGTTGGATTATTATCCGTGAACCACTCCGTATCGGCATAAGCGTTGCGAACCAAGTATGCTGAATATATTGAAGACGGAGTAAAGTGCAAGGGCTTTTCTATTTATAGAAATAGTGCCTTCGGTTTCGTTCAGTCCCAGAACGAACATATATGGACGAATGTCTGACAAAGTATTTCCAATGATCAAATGGGTTGGTCTGTATGAATATATATGGTTGCAACGGATTTATCCCTTAGCATAATATCCAGAATATTTGTGCAAACTCAACTAGTGATTAACGGATCTGACAATGTGGCATTCAAAGTGATGGTGCTATCAATGAATGGTAAGTATGCGTAGCCTCAGGCCTCAACAACCGGAAAAGGACAAAAATCGGGCAGGCAGCATGGCTATGTGGGTCGCACCCATTAGGGTGTATAATCACCTATCTAGAGAAATTCCTTTTGTTTCTAAATCTATCGATTCTGCCCATTCGGGAAACGGTGGTTTGAGTCCAACCGTTGGTGATATACATTCGATACACTCAAGCGAAATGAGTGGTCGGTCATGTGTGGGCCGGGTTGCAAGACGTTCTTGTTGAACCCAGGTGTATTCGCCTCTAGAGATACATCATCGGAAGGTGGTTCCATACCTTGTCATGTTGGAAATCCAATCTCCAATAAGCGCCATGCGGGTTTTGATTTTATACTATATATGTGGAGCGTGAGATGCAAGCGTTCTGCTATTTGGTTATTTACTTGATGTAGACATTATTATAATATCACTGGATTTTCGTATCAAAGTGTTTTGGGTTATAGTAAGGTAAAAACCGTCCGTGTTTATGTGTGGACTGGTCTTACTATTATCTTTTCTTTCGAAAGGGTTTTTGAAAGTTAAACAAGTGGTTGGAGTTTACTCACACCAGTCCCATGACTGACCCAGAGTTTATTTTGTTTTGTTTTCCCTAAACTCTTGGGTGCCCAAATTTGTACGGGCAGTCAAGTAGTTCAGGTATTTACAGATACCATTGGAGGAGCTCGGAGCAGGAGGCTTCAGCGTTAGTTACCTAGTGTCATTTTCCGCTGTATTGTAAGTGTTGAACTCTGATTCTGAATGTACATGTATACAGAAATTTTGTATTACAAAAGTATATGATATATTATATTTTATTTCGTTCCGCTGTGAGTTGTGATCTTCGTTTTTTCTTCTATTCTAATATTTCTTTCTTTCTATTCCTCATCCTCTAACTTCTTTCTAATAATGAGTCATATTTCTGTGTTATTTGGGTTGGACGTGTTGTGTATTTAGTCAACTCAGATAGCACGGATTTGCGGGTCGTTTCAGTTGGTATCAGAGCTTAGGTTGAGCAAACACCTAGGCTTGTGTGGCATGTGCTCATTAGAGATAGGGTCAGTAGTACCCTAGAATGAGTTGAGCGTATATATACGAGAGAGCGTATTTGTAAATTGATATAAAAGTTGTTTTATATTGTGTTGGCTTGTCTGTTGAGTGGTTTATGAATTCTGGTCGAATCGTGGGACGCCACGAAGTCGATAGGAATTTCTAAACACTTGAACAGAAGATTGAACACAGTATTGTTTTAAATGGGTAAATGAAATAATTTTACCCAAAATTTCTATTTTTGATATAGAAAGAATAATTTTCTAGGATTATTATTATATGGATGTGTTGGATGTTGATTTTATAATCAAATGAGATTATAAAATTGAAATGATTATTTATAACCAAATAGAACTTGTATATGAATTAAATATACAAATGAGATGAATTAGAATTAAATTCAAACCAGAGTTAAGAATTTAAAATCCTGGGAAGTTTGAAAAATATTTTTCAAAGTATATTAAAATAATATAGATTTGTTTTAAAGGATTTGAAAGAAAATCATTTTAGATGGATTTTGAAATAATAAAGCACTGAACTCACTTCAGTGGCTGGGAAATAATTCTGATGATGATTGCAACATCATCAGTGTTCATTTCCGAGTTTCTAAGTGATGGATTGCTACCTTAGAGAAGTTTTGATGGAAATTTGTTTGAAAGAAAACAAGTGGTTTAAAAATTCAAATGTTTTGAATTTGAAATGAAATAAGTATATATATTTATGGGATTTCAAAAGAATTTGAAATGAAAAACCCAGGGATTTGAATTCTGGAATTTAAATTTAACTTAAGCAAGTTAAATGGGTCGAAGTGAGTGAATTGATTAGAATCAATTTGAATAGGTTTAATGGAATATAGATTGGATATAAATGGGTTGATCGTAGATCATTCGAATCAAATGTGTGAAGACCAAAAGTTTTGGTTGGAGTTAATTTATAGAAATATGAGGAGTTGAGTTTCAACATGAGTGAATTTTTGAAAAGTAATATATTTGTACCATTTTTTCTACCTTAGCAATTTCGAGGACGAAATTATTTTAAGGGGGGAAGAATGTAACGACCCAGATTTTTCGTCGATTTATTTTAAATATTAATATCGTTTAAATATTGTGTTGGTAATATAAAAGAATTTTTATATTGAATTTATCGATTAAATAATCGAAATACGATTTAATTTGATAATTATCAAAATACGAGAACTAAACAATTTAATTCAAAGGTAAAATTGAATCGAAACAGTTTAGATAATCAATGTATATATACGATTTAAATATGAACAATGATAATTGAAATTATTTGTTAAATTTATTTGTCTTGAATTTAACTTGATTTAATATGGTTATTTTATATTACATTCAAATTAAATTATATAATCAGTCTCGTTGAATTCAGAATAGTGAATAATGTTGGGAACATCAGTCGTTTGCTGAAATTTGGTTCGGGGTTTTTAAATTAAAGAACCGCGATATAGTTTAGTTTTAATTAAAGAAAAATTCAAATCAAAATGTTTTCAATCCTTCAGCCGACCTATCTGCATACCTACCTATGTGTCTAACTGCATTCCTTTCCATTCATGTCTCGCGCCTCCCATATCAAGCAGACAAATACTTAATGGACTCGTCCTCTTTATCTCTTCTCGCAGTTATAAATTAGGCCATACCAGTACTGTTTTTATTCATTCTAAAACCACGAAATCCTTCTGAGATTTTCTTTCCCCCTTTGTTCTTTAATTCACCGATTAGGAAATAAAATCGCGAATTCAAAATTTGTATTGAGGGGTCGCGATTGTTGATTGGAAGGGAAGAGGGGTTCGACGAGGGTTGTCGCGGGTTTCTCTTGAGCAGCAGTGAGGATTGAGGAGATTCCGATCTCAAGGGAGGCTCGACACTTGAATATACGGCGATTTGAGGGGTTTCGATCAATGCCTGTAGCAGCAGAAGGAGTCGCAAATTGTGTTAGGGCATCGAGTTCGAATTCGCCGTGGTTACAGAAAAGGGGCGACGCGACCTTGTCTAAAGTTCCTCGACGAGCAGAGACCTGCGATGATGATAGTGACTGGCAGGAAGGGCGCGATGTAGTCATGAGGAGGACTGGAGTGCGATAGTGGATGTTTGGAGGTCGCGGTGTGGTTTTGGGGATACAACGCCGGTATTGAAGTCCGATGGGTGGACTGGAAATTGGCGATGGGTGGACTGGGAATTGATCGGTTCTCGCAAGGAAGCAGTGGGATTTTTCATCAAAGAATTTGACTAATAAGGTAATTAATTAGATAATAATGTAATTAGGATTTTTTCTAGTTAAATAAGTTATAAAAAAAACTATGTATAACCATACATAAAATAAATGGTGAGTTAGAAAATTTGTGAGTAACCAAAATTCCTTTATCATGTCCCGTTGGTTATTTTATTCATTTATTTAAATAATGAAGTGAAATAAAGCTGGAATTTGATTTCTAAATTAATTTAGTAAGCTGTTTAAAATAAATGGAAATTAGCGATTTAATTAGTTAACTAAGGTATAATCAGGTAATTAAAATTTATCATCTTGTTATACAAGGTTTATTTATGAGATTATTCGAGTTGGGTTCGTAGCTGGGATTCTAGAAGTTGTTTGTCAAAGCCAACTGTGAATTCATGAAAATCCAGACTTTGAATATTCGGCAAAAAGGAAATCGAGGTGAGTAAATCTCACTCACCTTTAGAATTATTTTTATTTCATTAAAAATAATTGTCTGTTGCTTGTGTGCATGTTTTATGGTTGTTTTATATATATTAGTTATTAAGGCTATATATATATATATTGGGTTGATTGATTGGTTGGATTCCCGCAGTCTCATTAGCGGATGCCCGCAGTTTCATAGCGGATGATTACCCTATACGCCCCACGCTATGATTAGTGGATGACCTTCTATACCGCGATATTCTGCCACGAAGCAGAATGGGTATTATTTATGTGCTAACATCTGTGAATGCAGGGAAACAGGTTGGAGGAATCCAACTGGATTCCTCAAAAATATATTATCTGTTTGTTTATTTGTTTGCATATATATTTTTATATATGATGTGTTAGAAAAATAAATAATTTGTTGCTTTGTGTGTTTAAATATCACTGGGCTTAAGAAATGATATTTTAAAATATCGTGAAAGGATATTGGAGATTTAAAAAGGGAAATTCTATTTTTAAATAAAATTTGAATTTTTAATGGAAATTAAAAATATAAACTTGTTTTTGAAAAATAAAGCGAGTAGTTTCTTTATAAACTAAGTTTATAAATAGTTCTTTTATAACGAAGTTATAAATGAAGTAAAAAGAATTATCATTCAGAAATAGAAGTACAAGCGTGGAATTGGAATTTGAAATGAAATTTCAAAACGGGATGTGAAATGGAATTTTTAAATATATAACTCAAATGAAATTTGAGTATAACATTTGAATTTTAAAAGGAGTTTAAATATTTGAATTTTAAGAGGAGTTTGAATATTAGAATTTTAATTGGGGTTGGAAATAAATTTGAATATTAGAATTCAAATGGATTTGAGTGAAGAAATTCAAATAGAAGTTCAAATAGAACTTGAATAGAAGAAATTAGAATGAAAAATTGAATTTGAATTCAAGGAATTAAAATAAAATTTGAATTCAAAGGAATTCGAATAAAGAAATTCAAATAGAGATTTGAATGTAGAATTTCAAAATAGAATTTGAAATATAAAAATTCAAAGAAGAATTGAATAGAATTTGAAATATAGTATTTCAAAGAAGAATTGAAATATGAAATTTGAATAGAGATTTGAAATGGAATTCGAATATGAAATTTGAATAGAAATTTGAAATAGAAATTCGAGTGTTGAATTTGAACGTGGAATTGAACATAGAAATTCAAGTAGAAATTTGAATATGAGATTTCAAAATAGAATTTGAAATAAACTTTGAAAATAGAATTTCAAAGTAGAATGGGAAATGGAATTTCAAATAGGAATTCAAATAGGAAATCCAAAGGGTTTTGAAATGGGATTTGAATTCAAGGGAATTCAAATGAATTTGAATATTAGAAATTCAAATGGTGTTAATGAATTTGAATATTAGAAATTCAAATGGTGATAAGGAATTTGAATATTAGAAATTCAAATGGGGCTGGAAACGAATTTGAATATTAGAATTCAAATGGAAAATGAAATTTGAATGTAAGAGATTCAAATTGAATTTAAATAGGATTTGATCTATGGGGTTTGAATATGGAATTCAAATGAGTTTTAAACTAAGGAATTTCAAATATAGAATTTAAAAAGGAGTTGAATATTTGAATTCCAATAGAATTCAAATATAGAAATGGGAATGTAGAAGTTAAAATGGAATTTAAAAATAGAGTTTGAATAAAAGAATTCAAAGGAATTCAAGTATTGAATTTAAATATAGGGAATTCAAATAAGTATTGAATTTGAATATCAAATAGAAAAGGGATTGAAATTTGAATATGGAATTCAAAGTGAGATTTGAATTTGAATCAAGGAGTTCAAATAGAATTAAATAAAGTTGAATTCATTTAACGAAGTTTAAAAGGTTTATATTTATAAATATAATTAAAACGAATTCGCCGCAGCACTGCAGTTCGTAAATTGGCAATTCGAACTTCAATTGAATATACAGAGTGCAATTGAAGTCGGAATTCTTTGAAACAAGAAACGTCAGGACCGATTTGATAATAGTTTTCTAGTGAAAGAGAAAAATCTGGAATTCGTCGTACAGATTTTGAGTTATGTCAAAATCAAAATTTCAAAAATGCAGCGCCAGAAACCATTATAAACCATAATGGATTTTATATATAAATATTGGGATTTTTAAGCAAATAAAAATCCGGATTGCCATTTAAAAATCTAGACTTGAGTTAGAAAATAAATATGGACTCAAGTGAAGTAAAGAAGATGATTTTTGAAATAATAATCATATTTTTGATTATTGAATAGAATTAACTAAAGAAGAATTAGTTAATTGAGTTTGAACTAAAATCGAACTTTGAAAAGTGAAATTTGGGATTGTAAATATATATTCGAAATCGAATATAGAACTAAAATTGAAATTTGAATTCAATTGATGGATAAGTAAGTGGAAATATATTTGAAAGCGTGTTATATTCAAATATACAAGCGAGATAGGCAGAGAGTTAGTTAAAGAATTACTTTAACGAATTGAGTCAAACGAGTGTATGAAGTTGAAATAAATTGGACAGGTATAGACATACAGGAGACAGGTATGGGACAAGGATAATGCATGTATATAAATAATGTGCTCGACAGAAAGGTACATGTTTAATTCATATATGAGATTTTATGCGCCGTATCGGCAAGCCGCTTGGCTTTTTCTTTTTCTTTTTGAGATTGGAAGATACCGGGAAGCTATTTGAAATTTCCCGATGCTCCCGATACAGGGGAGGTTATGGCGAAATTTTCTGGGAATTTAAGGAGTTAGAATATTTTTAAGATATTTTGATAATTTTGAAATCATTATATCGACGTATTGAATTCAATAGTAAAGTGAATATAAAAATCGAATGTTGTAACAAAAAGGGATAGAGATAAGTGATTGGAATTGTTTCCAATTGCAAATAGAGATTTTTCTAATATATAGAAAATAAAAGAAGTTAATGTGTTGGAAACGTTTTCCAAATGACATAAGAGGCCGAGATGGTTATTGAAATATTTGGTTAACAAATATTGATAAGAGAAATAGAGAAGTGGTTTAATTAATGAAATATTAATTAAAGAGCCCAGTGATTTGTTTGATATGTTTGGATGAACACTTGTTTTATTCGATAGTTAAATCACAGACTATCGAAGTTTGACCATCGTTGTCAATATGGAGAGACCGGTTGGATTATTATCCGTGAACCACTCCGTATCGGCATAAGCGTTGCGAACCAAGTATGCTGAATATATTGAAGACGGAGTAAAGTGCAAGGGCTTTTCTATTTATAGAAATAGTGCCTTCGGTTTCGTTCAGTCCCAGAACGAACATATATGGACGAATGTCTGACAAAGTATTTCCAATGATCAAATGGGTTGGTCTGTATGAATATATATGGTTGCAACGGATTTATCCCTTAGCATAATATCCAGAATATTTGTGCAAACTCAACTAGTGATTAACGGATCTGACAATGTGGCATTCAAAGTGATGGTGCTATCAATGAATGGTAAGTATGCGTAGCCTCAGGCCTCAACAACCGGAAAAGGACAAAAATCGGGCAGGCAGCATGGCTATGTGGGTCGCACCCATTAGGGTGTATAATCACCTATCTAGAGAAATTCCTTTTGTTTCTAAATCTATCGATTCTGCCCATTCGGGAAACGGTGGTTTGAGTCCAACCGTTGGTGATATACATTCGATACACTCAAGCGAAATGAGTGGTCGGTCATGTGTGGGCCGGGTTGCAAGACGTTCTTGTTGAACCCAGGTGTATTCGCCTCTAGAGATACATCATCGGAAGGTGGTTCCATACCTTGTCATGTTGGAAATCCAATCTCCAATAAGCGCCATGCGGGTTTTGATTTTATACTATATATGTGGAGCGTGAGATGCAAGCGTTCTGCTATTTGGTTATTTACTTGATGTAGACATTATTATAATATCACTGGATTTTCGTATCAAAGTGTTTTGGGTTATAGTAAGGTAAAAACCGTCCGTGTTTATGTGTGGACTGGTCTTACTATTATCTTTTCTTTCGAAAGGGTTTTTGAAAGTTAAACAAGTGGTTGGAGTTTACTCACACCAGTCCCATGACTGACCCAGAGTTTATTTTGTTTTGTTTTCCCTAAACTCTTGGGTGCCCAAATTTGTACGGGCAGTCAAGTAGTTCAGGTATTTACAGATACCATTGGAGGAGCTCGGAGCAGGAGGCTTCAGCGTTAGTTACCTAGTGTCATTTTCCGCTGTATTGTAAGTGTTGAACTCTGATTCTGAATGTACATGTATACAGAAATTTTGTATTACAAAAGTATATGATATATTATATTTTATTTCGTTCCGCTGTGAGTTGTGATCTTCGTTTTTTCTTCTATTCTAATATTTCTTTCTTTCTATTCCTCATCCTCTAACTTCTTTCTAATAATGAGTCATATTTCTGTGTTATTTGGGTTGGACGTGTTGTGTATTTAGTCAACTCAGATAGCACGGATTTGCGGGTCGTTTCAGTTGGTATCAGAGCTTAGGTTGAGCAAACACCTAGGCTTGTGTGGCATGTGCTCATTAGAGATAGGGTCAGTAGTACCCTAGAATGAGTTGAGCGTATATATACGAGAGAGCGTATTTGTAAATTGATATAAAAGTTGTTTTATATTGTGTTGGCTTGTCTGTTGAGTGGTTTATGAATTCTGGTCGAATCGTGGGACGCCACGAAGTCGATAGGAATTTCTAAACACTTGAACAGAAGATTGAACACAGTATTGTTTTAAATGGGTAAATGAAATAATTTTACCCAAAATTTCTATTTTTGATATAGAAAGAATAATTTTCTAGGATTATTATTATATGGATGTGTTGGATGTTGATTTTATAATCAAATGAGATTATAAAATTGAAATGATTATTTATAACCAAATAGAACTTGTATATGAATTAAATATACAAATGAGATGAATTAGAATTAAATTCAAACCAGAGTTAAGAATTTAAAATCCTGGGAAGTTTGAAAAATATTTTTCAAAGTATATTAAAATAATATAGATTTGTTTTAAAGGATTTGAAAGAAAATCATTTTAGATGGATTTTGAAATAATAAAGCACTGAACTCACTTCAGTGGCTGGGAAATAATTCTGATGATGATTGCAACATCATCAGTGTTCATTTCCGAGTTTCTAAGTGATGGATTGCTACCTTAGAGAAGTTTTGATGGAAATTTGTTTGAAAGAAAACAAGTGGTTTAAAAATTCAAATGTTTTGAATTTGAAATGAAATAAGTATATATATTTATGGGATTTCAAAAGAATTTGAAATGAAAAACCCAGGGATTTGAATTCTGGAATTTAAATTTAACTTAAGCAAGTTAAATGGGTCGAAGTGAGTGAATTGATTAGAATCAATTTGAATAGGTTTAATGGAATATAGATTGGATATAAATGGGTTGATCGTAGATCATTCGAATCAAATGTGTGAAGACCAAAAGTTTTGGTTGGAGTTAATTTATAGAAATATGAGGAGTTGAGTTTCAACATGAGTGAATTTTTGAAAAGTAATATATTTGTACCATTTTTTCTACCTTAGCAATTTCGAGGACGAAATTATTTTAAGGGGGGAAGAATGTAACGACCCAGATTTTTCGTCGATTTATTTTAAATATTAATATCGTTTAAATATTGTGTTGGTAATATAAAAGAATTTTTATATTGAATTTATCGATTAAATAATCGAAATACGATTTAATTTGATAATTATCAAAATACGAGAACTAAACAATTTAATTCAAAGGTAAAATTGAATCGAAACAGTTTAGATAATCAATGTATATATACGATTTAAATATGAACAATGATAATTGAAATTATTTGTTAAATTTATTTGTCTTGAATTTAACTTGATTTAATATGGTTATTTTATATTACATTCAAATTAAATTATATAATCAGTCTCGTTGAATTCAGAATAGTGAATAATGTTGGGAACATCAGTCGTTTGCTGAAATTTGGTTCGGGGTTTTTAAATTAAAGAACCGCGATATAGTTTAGTTTTAATTAAAGAAAAATTCAAATCAAAATGTTTTCAATCCTTCAGCCGACCTATCTGCATACCTACCTATGTGTCTAACTGCATTCCTTTCCATTCATGTCTCGCGCCTCCCATATCAAGCAGACAAATACTTAATGGACTCGTCCTCTTTATCTCTTCTCGCAGTTATAAATTAGGCCATACCAGTACTGTTTTTATTCATTCTAAAACCACGAAATCCTTCTGAGATTTTCTTTCCCCCTTTGTTCTTTAATTCACCGATTAGGAAATAAAATCGCGAATTCAAAATTTGTATTGAGGGGTCGCGATTGTTGATTGGAAGGGAAGAGGGGTTCGACGAGGGTTGTCGCGGGTTTCTCTTGAGCAGCAGTGAGGATTGAGGAGATTCCGATCTCAAGGGAGGCTCGACACTTGAATATACGGCGATTTGAGGGGTTTCGATCAATGCATGTAGCAGCAGAAGGAGTCGCAAATTGTGTTAGGGCATCGAGTTCGAATTCGCCGTGGTTACAGAAAAGGGGCGACGCGACCTTGTCTAAAGTTCCTCGACGAGCAGAGACCTGCGATGATGATAGTGACTGGCAGGAAGGGCGCGATGTAGTCATGAGGAGGACTGGAGTGCGATAGTGGATGTTTGGAGGTCGCGGTGTGGTTTTGGGGATACAACGCCGGTATTGAAGTCCGATGGGTGGACTGGAAATTGGCGATGGGTGGACTGGGAATTGATCGGTTCTCGCAAGGAAGCAGTGGGATTTTTCATCAAAGAATTTGACTAATAAGGTAATTAATTAGATAATAATGTAATTAGGATTTTTTCTAGTTAAATAAGTTATAAAAAAAAACTATGTATAACCATACATAAAATAAATGGTGAGTTAGAAAATTTGTGAGTAACCAAAATTCCTTTATCATGTCCCGTTGGTTATTTTATTCATTTATTTAAATAATGAAGTGAAATAAAGCTGGAATTTGATTTCTAAATTAATTTAGTAAGCTGTTTAAAATAAATGGAAATTAGCGATTTAATTAGTTAACTAAGGTATAATCAGGTAATTAAAATTTATCATCTTGTTATACAAGGTTTATTTATGAGATTATTCGAGTTGGGTTCGTAGCTGGGATTCTAGAAGTTGTTTGTCAAAGCCAACTGTGAATTCATGAAAATCCAGACTTTGAATATTCGGCAAAAAGGAAATCGAGGTGAGTAAATCTCACTCACCTTTAGAATTATTTTTATTTCATTAAAAATAATTGTCTGTTGCTTGTGTGCATGTTTTATGGTTGTTTTATATATATTAGTTATTAAGGCTATATATATATATATTGGGTTGATTGATTGGTTGGATTCCCGCAGTCTCATTAGCGGATGCCCGCAGTTTCATAGCGGATGATTACCCTATACGCCCCACGCTATGATTAGTGGATGACCTTCTATACCGCGATATTCTGCCACGAAGCAGAATGGGTATTATTTATGTGCTAACATCTGTGAATGCAGGGAAACAGGTTGGAGGAATCCAACTGGATTCCTCAAAAATATATTATCTGTTTGTTTATTTGTTTGCATATATATTTTTATATATGATGTGTTAGAAAAATAAATAATTTGTTGCTTTGTGTGTTTAAATATCACTGGGCTTAAGAAATGATATTTTAAAATATCGTGAAAGGATATTGGAGATTTAAAAAGGGAAATTCTATTTTTAAATAAAATTTGAATTTTTAATGGAAATTAAAAATATAAACTTGTTTTTGAAAAATAAAGCGAGTAGTTTCTTTATAAACTAAGTTTATAAATAGTTCTTTTATAACGAAGTTATAAATGAAGTAAAAAGAATTATCATTCAGAAATAGAAGTACAAGCGTGGAATTGGAATTTGAAATGAAATTTCAAAACGGGATGTGAAATGGAATTTTTAAATATATAACTCAAATGAAATTTGAGTATAACATTTGAATTTTAAAAGGAGTTTAAATATTTGAATTTTAAGAGGAGTTTGAATATTAGAATTTTAATTGGGGTTGGAAATAAATTTGAATATTAGAATTCAAATGGATTTGAGTGAAGAAATTCAAATAGAAGTTCAAATAGAACTTGAATAGAAGAAATTAGAATGAAAAATTGAATTTGAATTCAAGGAATTAAAATAAAATTTGAATTCAAAGGAATTCGAATAAAGAAATTCAAATAGAGATTTGAATGTAGAATTTCAAAATAGAATTTGAAATATAAAAATTCAAAGAAGAATTGAATAGAATTTGAAATATAGTATTTCAAAGAAGAATTGAAATATGAAATTTGAATAGAGATTTGAAATGGAATTCGAATATGAAATTTGAATAGAAATTTGAAATAGAAATTCGAGTGTTGAATTTGAACGTGGAATTGAACATAGAAATTCAAGTAGAAATTTGAATATGAGATTTCAAAATAGAATTTGAAATAAACTTTGAAAATAGAATTTCAAAGTAGAATGGGAAATGGAATTTCAAATAGGATTTCAAATAGGAAATCCAAAGGGTTTTGAAATGGGATTTGAATTCAAGGGAATTAAAATGAATTTGAATATTAGAAATTCAAATGGTGTTAATGAATTTGAATATTAGAAATTCAAATGGTGATAAGGAATTTGAATATTAGAAATTCAAATGGGGCTGGAAACGAATTTGAATATTAGAATTCAAATGGAAAATGAGATTTGAATGTAAGAGATTCAAATTGAATTTAAATAGGATTTGATCTATGGGGTTTGAATATGGAATTCAAATGAGTTTTAAACTAAGGAATTTCAAATATAGAATTTAAAAAGGAGTTGAATATTTGAATTCCAATAGAATTCAAATATAGAAATGGGAATGTAGAAGTTAAAATGGAATTTAAAAATAGAGTTTGAATAAAAGAATTCAAAGGAATTCAAGTATTGAATTTGAATATAGGGAATTCAAATAAGTATTGAATTTGAATATCAAATAGAAAAGGGATTGAAATTTGAATATGGAATTCAAAGTGAGATTGGAATTTGAATCAAGGAGTTCAAATAGAATTAAATAAAGTTGAATTCATTTAACGAAGTTTAAAAGGTTTATATTTATAAATATAATTAAAACGAATTCGCCGCAGCACTGCAGTTCGTAAATTGGCAATTCGAACTTCAATTGAATATACAGAGTGCAATTGAAGTCGGAATTCTTTGAAACAAGAAACGTCAGGACCGGTTTGATAATAGTTTTCTAATGAAAGAGAAAAATCTGGAATTCGTCGTATAGATTTTTAGTTATGTCAAAATCAAAATTTCAAAAATGCAGCGCCAGAAACCATTATAAACCATAATGGATTTTATATATAAATATTGGGATTTTTAAGCAAATAAAAATCCGGATTGCCATTTAAAAATCTAGACTTGAGTTAGAAAATAAATATGGACTCAAGTGAAGTAAAGAAGATGATTTTTGAAATAATAATCATATTTTTGATTATTGAATAGAATTAACTAAAGAAGAATTAGTTAATTGAGTTTGAACTAAAATCGAACTTTGAAAAGTGAAATTTGGGATTGTAAATATATATTCGAAATCGAATATAGAACTAAAATTGAAATTTGAATTCAATTGATGGATAAGTAAGTGGAAATATATTTGAAAGCGTGTTATATTCAAATATACAAGCGAGATAGGCAGAGAGTTAGTTAAAGAATTACTTTAACGAATTGAGTCAAACGAGTGTATGAAGTTGAAATAAATTGGACAGGTATAGACATACAGGAGACAGGTATGGGACAAGGATAATGCATGTATATAAATAATGTGCTCGACAGAAAGGTACATGTTTAATTCATATATGAGATTTTATGCGCCGTATCGGCAAGCTGCTTGGCTTTTTCTTTTTCTTTTTGAGATTGGAAGATACCGGGAAGCTATTTGAAATTTCCCGATGCTCCCGATACAGGGGAGGTTATGGCGAAATTTTCTGGGAATTTAAGGAGTTAGAATATTTTTAAGATATTTTGATAATTTTGAAATCATTATATCGACGTATTGAATTCAATAGTAAAGTGAATATAAAAATCGAATGTTGTAACAAAAAGGGATAGAGATAAGTGATTGGAATTGTTTCCAATTGCAAATAGAGAATTTTCTAATATATAGAAAATAAAAGAAGTTAATGTGTTGGAAACGTTTTCCAAATGACATAAGAGGCCGAGATGGTTATTGAAATATTTGGTTAACAAATATTGATAAGAGAAATAGAGAAGTGGTTTAATTAATGAAATATTAATTAAAGAGCCCAGTGATTTGTTTGATATGTTTGGATGAACACTTGTTTTATTCGATAGTTAAATCATAGACTATCGAAGTTTGACCATCGTTGTCAATATGGAGAGACCGGTTGGATTATTATCCGTGAACCACTCCGTATCGGCATAAGCGTTGCGAACCAAGTATGCTGAATATATTGAAGACGGAGTAAAGTGCAAGGGCTTTTCTATTTATAGAAATAGTGCCTTCGGTTTCGTTCAGTCCCAGAACGAACATATATGGACGAATGTCTGACAAAGTATTTCCAATGATCAAATGGGTTGGTCTGTATGAATATATATGGTTGCAACGGATTTATCCCTTAGCATAATATCCAGAATATTTGTGCAAACTCAACTAGTGATTAACGGATCTGACAATGTGGCATTCAAAGTGATGGTGCTATCAATGAATGGTAAGTATGCGTAGCCTCAGGCCTCAACAACCGGAAAAGGACAAAAATCGGGCAGGCAGCATGGCTATGTGGGTCGCACCCATTAGGGTGTATAATCACCTATCTAGAGAAATTCCTTTTGTTTCTAAATCTATCGATTCTGCCCATTCGGGAAACGGTGGTTTGAGTCCAACCGTTGGTGATATACATTCGATACACTCAAGCGAAATGAGTGGTCGGTCATGTGTGGGCCGGGTTGTAAGACGTTCTTGTTGAACCCAGGTGTATTCGCCTCTAGAGATACATCATCGGAAGGTGGTTCCATACCTTGTCATGTTGGAAATCCAATCTCCAATAAGCGCCATGCGGGTTTTGATTTTATACTATATATGTGGAGCGTGAGATGCAAGCGTTCTGCTATTTGGTTATTTACTTGATGTAGACATTATTATAATATCACTGGATTTTCGTATCAAAGTGTTTTGGGTTATAGTAAGGTAAAAACCGTCCGTGTTTATGTGTGGACTGGTCTTACTATTATCTTTTCTTTCGAAAGGGTTTTTGAAAGTTAAACAAGTGGTTGGAGTTTACTCACACCAGTCCCATGACTGACCTAGAGTTTATTTTGTTTTGTTTTCCCTAAACTCTTGGGTGCCCAAATTTGTACGGGCAGTCAAGTAGTTCAGGTATTTACAGATACCATTGGAGGAGCTCGGAGCAGGAGGCTTCAGCGTTAGTTACCTAGTGTCATTTTCCGCTGTATTGTAAGTGTTGAACTCTGATTCTGAATGTACATGTATACAGAAATTTTGTATTACAAAAGTATATGATATATTATATTTTATTTCGTTCCGCTGTGAGTTGTGATCTTCGTTTTTTCTTCTATTCTAATATTTCTTTCTTTCTATTCCTCATCCTCTAACTTCTTTCTAATAATGAGTCGTATTTCTGTGTTATTTGGGTTGGACGTGTTTTGTATTTAGTCAACTCAGATAGCACGGATTTGCGGGTCGTTTCAGATTAAAATTTAGAAATCAACCCCTTTTATAATGTGTGAAAGGTTACAACATCTTAGAACCGTCACAAATAGAGAAAAGACACCTCCTTTCAAATTTGAAAAAATGACAGTTATATGTCGACATGTATATATATGTAAGTCAACATATACATGTGTAAATTTGAAATTTGAATATTTTTCAAGTGTTTTGATATGTATATAATTCTGGAGATTCTTGAATTAAAATATAGTGTTATAAATCAATATTATAAAGTAGAAAATCATATGAAAACATAATTATAAACTATATAAATATATTTATAAATTATAGAGTTTAAAACTATATAAATATAAAATATATAAAATATAAATATATAAAACTTATCAAGTAAAAATCTATAGAACTTAAGTTTAAAATCAAATAAAAATAGAAAGTAAAATAGAGAAGAAAGATATTGAAGATAGAATTTGAAAATCATAATCTGAAATTATTTTGACTTGAACCCGTAGTGCTATTCAGAGTCTTACATAATCTAAACTCTATAACTATATTTATCTTCAACTCTTGAACTCTTAAATCTTGATTACTCATGAGTCTTGAATCATCTCTGAATTTTGAATCTCTAACATCTTTAAACTGTACAGTCTTCAGTAATATTTCCTGTAACTAAATCCTGCATATATGTGTGTGTGTGTGTGTGTGTATATATATATATATATTCTAGATAAAAGTGTTAGTATATATTTTATAATCAATTAATATTGAAATAAGCTTGTTGTAGTCATCAATACTCTATTCTCCAACAGTTCCATTATGGTAACGAAGCTTGTGTGATCTTCATCAAGTTTATAAATGGGTATTTTGTTATATCCAAAGTAAGCATCCATAAGGGATAACAACTTGTGTCCACTTGTGGCATCCAGTAGCTGGTCAATTCTAGGTAGACGGTAGTAGTCTTTCTAACAAGGCTTGTACAAATCCGTTTAATCAACACATTTCCTCCATTTTCAATTGGACTTCTTTAACGAAACAAGGTTTACCAACCCTTTTGAAGACTTCCTGAATTAACTTGTGTGCTTCTTCACTTCTTCTTTCAAAGCTTCCCATCGAAATTTATCGAATTGTCATTTCTTCTATTGAATAGGGGTTACAGTTGGGTCAATATTGAGAGAGTGACATATGACCAAAGGATCCATTCCTACCATTTTGGAATGTGTCCATGCAAAAATGTCTTTACTCTCCTTGAGAAGGAGGATTAGATATGTTTTCACATTCGGTTCCAAAGTTTTTCCTACTTTGACGGTATTTCCCAAATCGGTAGGGTCTACGCATACTTCCTCAATTCCCTCAAAGGTTTCAATCCTTTCGATTTCCACCCAACAATCTAGATCTGTCACGATATCCTTTTCTTTATGCTATTTACGTCTTACTTCTTCCTTTTTTATCTATCGACCTACAATTATCTTTTTAATGCTTAACAGGTTGACTATTTCTTAACTTCGCCTAAAAATTGGGTTTAAGAATCCATCATCCAAAGGCTAAAATTTAGTAGAAGCAGCAAAATAAGTAATGTAGTCCTTTTTTATATTGGTCGAGGGTAGCAAATACATTTTCCTTGAGCTAACTGCTCCTTTTTTATGGTTTCCCATCCTTTCTTTATCAGGAAATTATCCATTGGATACTTAGAAGTGACGAAAGTATCCCCTTCTTCTAGTGTCGTTCGTCCAAAGAAAGTGTTGTAGAAAGAGAGCGAGTCAATAACCATGAATAATACTTCAAAAGTGCGGTAACAAGGTGGAAATCTCATTTTCACCTTCAACTTTACCTGCTGCACTGGTGCAGACCCTTTGTTGTTGAATCCAAAGATTGGTTTCAGGCTAAGCTCCAACTTCTTCTCCAGAATGTTCATCTGGTCGAAAGCGTGCTTGAATATAACATTAATAGCGCTTCCAGTGTCGACCTGAATTTTAGTAACCATAAATTATCCAATTTGAGCAATAATCATCAAAGGATCGTTGTGAGGATGGTGGGTCCCCTTTTGAAGCTCTTATGGAGTTACTACCAATGTGTACATATGGATACCTAATAAAGGATGATTTGATGATCTTTCCTGAATTTAGAATACTCCATCTCTAGCCTCCCTGAGTTAACGATTCTTTGCTCCTCAGCTGCTTTCGATGACGTGAGGGCCTTCATGGATTACATTAAAATGTTTGAAAGGTGGACCCATATCCAAGACGTCATCTTCTTCTGTAACGACCCGGATTTTTAGCGACTTTGGTTATCGGCATAAGCTCGATGTCGATAACCAAAACATCGAAAATCCTGGTAATTAGTGAAAGAAATTAGAGGGTGAGGAAAGATAAAATAGAAAATTAGAATAGAAGAAGAAGAAGAACACAACATCAGAGTAACACGAATCTCACAGTGGAACGAATAAATATATTTCATAACATAACTTTGAAATACAAATTTGTACTTGAATATACATGTCATTATCAAAGTACAGCACTTACAACACAGCGGAAATAACTATAGCTATATGATCCTGAAGCCTCCTGCTCCAGCTCTTCCAGTATATCTGTAAATCCTGACTACTTGACTGCCCATACAAATTTAGGCACCCAAGAGTTTAGGGAAAACAACAAAGTAAACTCTGGGTCAGTCATGGGACTGGTATGAGTAAAACAGTTTAAAAACAGTTCGAACAAGTAAATGATATCTCATAAGACCACGCCGCATAACGGAACGGGTTTTTCCCTTATGAGAATCCAAATTATCTTCATATCAAAAACCTTTTCATATTTTAATAATGTCTATCAACCACAACTATAATAATCATCTAGTAGAAACGCGTTCATCTCACGTTCTACATATATAGTATACAATCAAAACCGCAAGCACGTATTGGGTAATGGGTTTCCAACTATGACAAGGTATGGAACCACCTATCGCTTGTGTACCTCTAGAGAGGAATACACTGGGTTCAACAAGAACATCTTGTAACCCGGCCACACATGACCGACCACTCATTTCGCTTGAGTGTATCGAATGTATATCACCAACAGTTGGGATCAGCAACCGTTTCCCGAATGGGACAGCATCAACAATAGATTTTTAGAAGTAAATGAAACTCTAGATCAGGTGATATACACCCTACTTCGGTGCGACCGACTTAGCCATGCTGCCTGCCCGATTTCTGTCATTTACCGGATGATGAGGCTAGAAGCTACGCTTTATCATCATACCAGATTCACTTTGAATGTCACATCGTCAAATCCATCAAATCACCGATTGACGTCTACAACAATACATTATGTGTTAGCTAAAAGAAGTTTCCTTCTCCGCTTCCACTCTTGGTACGGTTGGAGAAATCAAATATACGTGATCGTCTGGAAATACTCTGTCAGACATTCATCCATACAAGTCACCCAGGAACAAGATGAACTGAAGGCACTATTTCTATTAATAGAAAAATTCCTTACACTCTACTTCGTCTTCGATTATCTTTATATAATCTGATTCGCACGCTACTACCGATATGGAGTGGTTCTTCGGATAATAATCCAACCGGTCTCTCCATATTGACAATGATGGTCAAAACTTCGATAATCTGTGATTTAACTATCGAATAAAAACAAGTGTTTCGATAGTCGATGATTTAACTATCGAATAAAACAAGTGTTCATCCAAACATCCAACAATCACTGAACCTTTAATTAATATTCTATTAATTAAATCTCTTCTCTATTTCTTTATCAATATTTGTTAACCAAATATTTTCAATAACCATATTGGCCTTATACGTTCTTTGGAAAACATTTCCATATATCGCCTTCCTTTATTTTCTATACTAGGAAATATTCATTATTCTATTTCCAAGCTTTGCACATATTTGGGTTAAAACAGATGTTGTGTAAAACATCGTTACGACAACCCAAATACAGTATTTAACTAATTCTTATTCCACATTGATCTTCGAGCCTGAATCTTGCTACTTATCGGTATATCATGAAATCAACCAAGTTGGGGTATAATTACCTCTCAGACCTTGACTGAATAACATTTAACGTCAAACAGACAAGACTACTTACTCGAACAATCAATAACATACAAATACTTCTTTACCTTTAAACACGTATACACTTTTTCTTTCTATTCTTACTAGATTTTATCCCTATACTTCCCTTTTTAATTATACTATTATATTTCTAAGTTTGTTTCCTTATCGACTTCTATATATTTTGATATGTTAATTTCTAACTATCAAATTATCTTAAAATTATTCTATCTCCTTAAATTCCCGGAAAAATTCGCCATAACCTCCTTTGTACCGGGAGCATCGGGAAATTTCAAATAGCTTTCCCGGTCCTTCTTATCTCAAAAGAAAAAGAAAAAGCCAAGCGGCTTGCCGATACGGCGCATAAAATCTCATATGGAAATTAAATACGTACCTTTTTGTCGGGCATTCTATTTATTTCACTTCTATACTTTATTCCATACCTGTCTCCTGTATATTTATGCCTGTCCAATCTATTTTAACTATACCAATCGTTTTAACTCAATTTGTTAATTAAATCCGTTGCTTAACTTTTCAGTCTATTTCACCTTCATATTTGAACATGACATGTTCAAATATATTTTAACTTGCATATTAACAAATTCTAATTATATTCATACTCTCGTTTCCTTATCGACTTCTCTATTCAAATTCCAATTCAATTCTATTTGAATTCTCTTTATTTAAAACTTCATTTGAATTCTATTTTCAAATTCTATAGTTTAAAGTCCATTTGAATTCTATATTCAAATTCTATAGTTAAAGTCCATTTGAATTCTATATTCAAATTCTATAGTTAAAGTCCATTTGAATTCTATATTCAAATTCTATAGTTAAAGTCCATTTGAATTCTATATTCAAATTCTATAGTTAAAGTCCATTTGAATTCTATATTCAAATTCTATTTGAATTCTCTGCATTGTTTATAAACAACTTTTATAACTTCAATTCAAATCCCACCTTTCTATTTATAAACAACGTTTATAAATTCGATTCAAAACCCATATTTTCATTTATAAACAAAGTTTATAAATTCGATTCAAAATCCTATCTTCCATTTATAAACAACGTTTATAATTTCGATTCAAAATCTTATCTTCCATTTATAAACAACGTTTATAATTTCAATTACTTGTTTTATATACCTTCAAAACAAGTTAATATTTTCTATAGTTTTATTTAAAAATTCAAATTCTATTTAAAAAAAATAGAATTTCCTTTTTAAATATCAAATACCCTTTCTGATATTTTTATGAATCAATATTCAAGCCCCAGGGATATTTTAAACAATCAAATCAACCAATTTTCAATCATTTGATTTTTAACACACCATATATGAATATATATGAAATCAAACAAACAACAACAGATAATATATTTTTGAGGAATCCAGTTGGATTCCTCCAACCTGTTTTCCTGCATCCACAGATGTTAGTCAACATAGTAATACCCATCCTGCTTCGAGGCAGGATATCGCGGTATGAAGGTCGTCCACTAATCATAGCGTGGGGCGCATAGGGTAATCATCCGCTATGGTACTGCAGGAATCCGCTAATGAAACTGCGGGAATCCAACCAATCATCAACCCAATATATATATATATATATATATATATCCTAAATAACTAATATATTTTTTAAAACAATCAAACAGCATTCAAACAAGCACAGACAATTATTTTTAACTATATAAAAGTAATTCAATAAAAGGTGAGATTTACTCACCGTGATATTTATCTCAATCTTTTCCGATTCCAATTTAGTTCCACCCAATTTCATCATGTAGATGTTATCGCCACGATCCAAAGTACTTTGTTCCGTATTATTCTGTTATTGTATGAAATATAAGCGGGTGTTTCAATATTTTAAATCGAACCAAAATATTTCTAAGGACATTATTAACTTAATTAGTAACTAAAACATAATTAACTAAATATGTTTAACCTTCATCTCGTTCCCATTCTCCTTTACTCACGATTTAAATTTTGTATTTAAAAATTAACATGATTATATAGCTACAAAATCAATTAAATAAATTACTGTTTTAAGTCATAAAATTAATTCTTTAACTAAAGCTAATTAGCATTAAATTACTCATTAAATTAAATCTAGTTACTTAATTTATGTAAACAGATTATAGCTACACTCACCTGCTACTTTACAGGAAGTTTCCTCCTTCATAAATCACTACACAATGTCTTCGTTCTCTTCTCTGAAGCGAGCATCAAATCACCATCTCCCTTCCATGGAGTCTGGACTGCCCTTTATCTCGAACGCACACTTCAAATTTGCCAAACCTCGACCAGATTCCTAAACCAGATTCACCACTTCGCTATACATACGTAGATCAACTCGCACCACTAATCCACACTGCGTCCATCGCAGATCGTCGCGACTTCCACTTGGTCGAGCTACAGGTTGCGACAATACCCTGGCATCACTGCTTCGTTCGAACCAGACGGAAATTCCTTGCGTGATGTTCCAACGTTGGTGCCGAGCTTCAGAACATCGCTTGTTCTTGGAATCGAGCTTTGGATTTCCGTTCAGTTTCAGATCGCGATTACAGGCTTCGGGATGCACGGTCCCCCTCTTCAATCGCAACTCCCCCCTTCGCTACACACAGTCGCGATTTCACCTTGCTCGATTTCCCTTCAACTCTCACACGTGAATGTCCTCAGACCTACCCCTCAGACGAACGCTTTCCCGTTGAGTCGAGCTGCTGGCCTTCGCTATTCTGCTTTCTGAAAGGAGCGGATTTGGTTTTTGAGGATCGAGGACTTCGGTTTTGATTTATTACTTATAGGATTTGGGAGAACGATGGATGTAGTTTTAAAGGGGGCAACGTTTTGTTTGGACTTGTGGAAATAAAGGCATCACCGTATGCTTTTGTTTTTGTGGTACTAAGGAAAGCACGGCTTTACTTCTTGTTTGTGGTAATGAGGAAGCCAACGTTTTGTTTTAACTTGTGAAAATAAAGGAGACACCATTTTGTTTTGTTTTGGTTTTATTTATTTTAAATCGATATGAATTTAAATTCAAAATAATTATTCTTCGAAAATAAATTAATATTATCGCCTTTATATTTCGAACAGAACTGACACTGATTATCTGAATTGTTTTTAATTCAGTTTTAAACTTTGAATTGAATTATTTCTCGTATTACAATTATTTGGTATAATCGAAATAAATCGTATATCGATTATTTAATCGATAAATGAATATAAAAATTCATTTATATTATCAACTAAATATTTAAATCCATTCTAAAAATTTAAAATTAGTTGGTCGAAATCCCGGGTGATTACAATCTACCCCACTTAAAATAATTTCGTCCTCGAAATTGCTAAGGTAGGAAAAGTGTTACAAACCCATTAACCTTCAAAACTTATTTATGTTGATCCTCAACATTTCATACTTCAATACGTAACTCTCTGTCGAATAAATCCCTATTCGATAACTCCTCCCTTCGAATAACTATATTCGATAATCTATCTTTCGAATAACTAGATTCGAAAACCTTTCTTCTAATAAACTATATTCGATTTACTCTATTCAATTTACTCCTATCAATTAACTCTATTGGATATAACTCTTTTCGATTAACTCCATCGAATAACTAAATTCGATAACTCCTTCGAATAACCAATATTCTATAATTCACTTCGATTAATGTCACGGCAAGGAATTTCGCTCGGTCCGAACCAGTCGCTAAAACGACCCAGACCGATCGAAACGCCCTATCGTTTGAGAACACGACAAATCAGAACGCATACAGAAGAACATTTCATTGTATATTACAACAATGCATCAGATTACAAGAATATACAGAGTATACATGAATATTACACAGAAATATCAGAGATTTAAATTACATTTAAATACATGGCAGCGGAAAATAATACAATACACAACTAGAATGAGATATACGGATACAAAGCTTTCCGGATATCGTTCCAGCTGTAAACCAGGATCCTGTGAATATAAATCTGCAAAACCAAAACTACTAGCTGGCCGTGTGGAAAAATAGGGGCACCCAGAGTTTAGGTTAAAACAATAAACTCCAGGTCAGTCATGTGACTGGTGTGAGAACTAAAACAGTTATTAATCTTTATTTTTAAAGTTAGGTAAATCAAGAGACCACGCCGTATAACACGGAACGGGTTTCCTCCCAAGAATACCAGTGCATAAAACAAACAGCGCAATGCTAAATAAAGAAAAATGAAGCTGTTATAAGACCCAGGTCCCATCACACAATGCAACGCAGCCGAGGATGGGGTTTTCCCTTATAACAGCCAAAGAATGCTTGATACGGTTAAAACAAATCGTTTGATACTATTATAAGTGCATAGTGTATAAAACAACTTCAAATCATAAGTATCAATCATAGGCGGCATGGGTACCATATATCATGTCGCCATACTAGGTTATACCATCAAAATCGCAAAGTCACGTATTTGGAAATTGGATTTCCATCTATGAACCGAGGCAAAAGATAGTCCTCACCGTCTTCGAGACTGTCTAGCCCGAGCCTCAGGGTCAGAGCGCATCGACCCTTGGATCCTCAGGGCCGGTCCACCGATGTGGATTAAACTTAAACCCTGAACATGCGTTTCCCCGCCCTATGGGGCGTAAATGAGCCAACTAAATGACTCCATCGGTTCGAGAACGACCGATCAATCCGAGGCGCCTCGCAACAGCAACAACCACATAAGTCAAACTCGTCAGGGCGTGTAAAACCACTGACGCCACTTCTAGGTAGAAAGAAACGCATGCCCTCCCTGACGTCCTCTCCTGTTTTTGGTTCATACCGGGTGTGAAACTCGCGAAGCAAACGTTACACAAAGCTACGCCACAAAGGCCTTGCTTTGATCATCACCACAAGACTTTGCTTTTCAACAGAAGCCTCGATCAATTGCCACTTAGGCATGCCACACAGGCAATTCACTCCATGCGTTTGATACCCATCAATATATAACCCCTGAGCTCGTACGTCTCAGAGAAGGGCGTTAAGCAAGAGAATAAATTCTCCGCCGCCAAACAGATATATATTTAATAAAGATCAATCACACGGACTAAAATCCAATGTCAGACACACAGTCCATTTACAAGTCCGTTCTGGGTCTGAACGAAACCGGAGGCACCTAGTACCCCGCATATCCATCGATCTCCAAGTACGTCTGGACGATCACCAACTGTTTCCATCTTCTTGGGTGTACAGCCCAATCAAGATCATCAGTAATCACCCAAGCGACGTGAAGACTTCTGGTCTTCGACCACCGTCTTCATCTTCGACACCACGTCGAATCAGTTATTCAGAATGGGATAAACCCGGTCTTTCTGAATAACTCGCGTATATATTATAAAAGTGTTACACAAACACAACATACGCCTCATTCCAATTCAGAATATTCTTTTATTCAAATATTCCTATACTTTGGGAAAAGTTCCCATTAATTTTATCCAAGATAAATTCTGTAAATTTATTCTTTAATCTCCTTTGAATATCAATTCAAACTAGTCGGGATTAGCGAACCACACCGAAGTAATCATTTATTTTATTTCCCAATCCCAACCTATTCATCCCATGAAGTAAAGCTGGTAATACTTCATATCTAACACCACAGTGTTATCGGTAAATTCAATTACCATTTCACGTTCAAATCTAATTAAAGATTTAACCATCGCCTGGAGCAAAACTGGTGATATTCCATTTTCGATCATTTCAATCTAATTAAAGATTCATTAAAACTCCACATAGTTTTAATCTTTAACTGGGTTAAAGAATCAGTGTCATTTAAAACACGGTTCACGATAAACCCAAAATCACATTCCATTAATTATCGGGTTAAAGAACAAGTGTTATTTAAAACACTGTTCACGATAAACCCAAATCTCAATACCAATTCAATTCCAATTAAATATCGTTTAATTGGTACACTTCATTAAATCTAAATAAAAAGATTTAATTTTTTTCTCAACTGGGTTCAAGAACAGTGTTAGTGCAGACACCATTCACGACAAACCCAAATCACATTTGATATTCAATACAAGGCTCTGAATAGAAAATATATCGGCTTATATTCAATATCAAATTCTACGACTAACAAATGTCGTATTGGAAATAACGATATAAATATATATCTTTCAAATTTCCATAACAACATCTGTATAATCACGAATTCCAACATCGAAATATTCCGAAGACAATTTCGATTCAAATCCACTCCAATGCAATCATTGGAAATTTTGGTTATTTTCAAAACCCTTTTCAAATTCAATTTATTTATTTAAAAATAAATAGAATTATAATTCTAGTTCAAAACTAGTTCATTTCGATAAAAATCTATTTTTATCCTTTCAAATATGGCGTTTTTCATCCCAATCCTTTCTAAATCATTTCTTATGATTTTACACAAATTATTACTATTTTTAATAATTTTATCAAGGCCCGTATAGTCGATTTCCATCAATGGCCATCGAACTGCACTTACAGCGACCTTTTTCAAATTTGATTTGGACGTAACTCCAAATCCAACCGTTAGATTTCAAATTTCTAATATTCGTTAGAAAGCTCTTTTCGATATGAACCCAACGGTTCCGGTTTTAGGAGAATCCAACGGTCGGATCTCCCGTAATGTCCGTTTGAAATGAATGGTCGAAATTCACGAACTGCCGCGGCGCGGCGCGTTCTATTCAGGCCATTATATTATATATATAATATATATAATATATATTTCGTCGATTTCTATTTAAAACGAATTATATAAATAGTTTTAATATTCGTTTCAAAAGCAATCTCAACTTCCATTTCAATTCAAATCAAAATTGAATTCTTCTTTATAAATTCGTTTTAAAATTCATTTCTATTCAATTCAAATTTCAATTCAATTTGAATTCATTTCAATTCGCTTTCAATTCAATTTGAATTCGTTTTCAATTCATTTCGAAATCGTTTTCAATTCAATTCATTTCGAAATCGTTTTCAATTCAATTCATTTCGAAATCGTTTTCAATTCAATTCATTTCGAAATCGTTTTCAATTCAATTCATTTCGAAATCGTTTTCAATTCAATTCATTTCGAAATCGTTTTCAATTCAATTCATTTCGAAATCGTTAAAATCGATATAAATATCGTTCACGTCAAAATGGCGTCAATCTAATCAACACGGCTTCATAAATTTCTATTTTCAAATATTCTATTTCACATATTCCTTTTTCAAAATAGTTGTTATTATCAAAATATTTCGTTCAACACATGACCAATCTCAATGGATGAGTACTGTCAACACGTGAACCTTTATTTTATAATATTCTTTATTTTCTAAATTGGAATGAGGCCCAATCAATTACCATATAAAATTAATTATATGGATTTCCATACAACACATGTATATAATAGCATTGAAAAATAATCAACCATCAACCAAAGTGCACTACACTGCCTAAGCATCAAATATAGATATTCGACGCTTATAACAGCCTGTCAATCAATCGATCGACATATTTAATCAATCAGGATGAGTGAACTTCAAATTTCATCCCAACACCCGTGTGGGGTTTCAAACAATCAAACACAGATTTTTATTTGTGCAGTTGGGCGATGTGTAAAATTTATCGACCCAATCAATGTCCTTCAAATAGGTGTACATAAACAAACCGTCTGGTTAGTAAATGAATATTTATTTTATTCACTTCACGTTAAAAATTATATTTTTAACGATAAAACATTTTATTTTAACAGATGAATTTCTATTCAGTTCATTCTTTAAATAAAATGATATTTTTATTTTTCTAACATATTTTAGAAAATTTCGGCGGCATAACGGCACGATACTAGAAACGGGACAAGGCCTAGCCTTATCCCCGGACTAGTGAAGGCCCACGCCATTCACATATCAATCAAATTCACCAAACAATCAAATTCAAATCAAATCATCAAACTAATTTATGCAACCAAACAAACAAGTCCATGGTCTGTGGACGATTGTGACGGGTGCTACTAAGCACCGTCTGCATCCTAGTATATATATATATATATAAAACTAGAAAAGAAATTGAAAGGTGAGAAATTCTCACCGAAAGCTATCCAAACATCTTGACTCTTCTTTGATATAAATCTTCTTCGTTCCCGCCTTTTTGTTACCTTCATTGTCCGCTTTCACTACCTATGTAAAAATCGAATTTTTACTTCGCTATTCCATATATAAAAATCATATTTTTATTTCGAAGTTCAATATATAAAAATCATATTTTTATCTTGCTACTATATAGATAAAAATTATAATTTCACACCGATGTTCATATAGTAAAGATTATATTTTTCCCCCGCTATCCTTCATATAAAGATTTCGCCTTTTCAAAAACAAAGTTTATATTTTCCTCGAAGTAAAAATCATATTTTTACTTCACTACTCATATCAAAATATCCTCTTTTCACTTTTAAAAATATTATCTTTTCAATTTAAAAAATCTTTTCTTTTCAATTTTAAAAATCTTTTCTTTTCAATTTTAAAAATCTTTTCTTTTCAATTTTAAAAAATCTTTTCTTTTCAATTTTAAAAATCTTTTCTTTTCAATTTTAAAAATCTAACTTTTCAATTTTAAAATACAAACTTTCTACTAACCAAACTATGAACTTTTCTACTAACAAAACTATATTTTTCTACTAATAGAAATGGTATTTTTCTATTAACAAAACATATATTTTTCTATCTTTAATCTATACAAAAACTGAAATTAAAATTGACATTATTAACTACACTGTATAAATTAATGAACTAAGTAATTAAATTAATAAATTACCTTTTATCCCGTCGTTCGTCGGAGAGGGGAAAAATGGCGCTGGTTGGACTAGAAGAAGGGGGGAGCTTAGGGATTTTCAGTTAAGGGAGGGTGGAGGAGAAGAGGGAGGTCGTAGCTTCAGGTGGCGGGTCTGGGAGGGGTGGCGCGGCTGTCTCGACGGAGGGAGGGTTACACGGTTTTAGGGTTCGAAGAAAAAGGGGCGAGATCGGAGAGAGGGGGGTTCAGCGATGGTGGGCACGCTGATGAACTCCGACGGTGGTGGCAGGAGGCGGGGCGCAGTCTCCTTCCGTCGTTCTCCCTTTTCTTTTCTTTTTTTTTTTTTTTTTTTGATCCCGATTTGAAGAAACGGGGGGGGGCCTGAGATTAAAAGAAGAGGGTTTTATTTATTTTATTATTATTATTTATTTAATTTAAAAAGTTGACTTTTACAAACGAACTCGAAACGAGGCCCACCGCCTGTCGTCCATAGCGTTTTACCCTTATTCCGAACACAATGGGATATGTATCGCAAGCTAATTCGATCGTTTCGATTAGTTTCCGTTGAATTTACATTTAAATCACTATATTGAATTTTAAACGTACATTTCAAATTACCGGGGTCGCATACGAACTCTATAAATTGCAGAAAAATATTTTCTAGCTTCGTATTGACGATACGGTCCTAACAAAACTAATTTCGTCGAATTCTGAGACCATTTGAAAAATGGCCATTTTCCAGTCGATTAAAATCAACTGAAACTGGTCGAACGCGTTTTCGTTTGCCACGCTCACATATTGATTCGAAAAATTATGAAATTTGGAATCTAGCAATAACTTGACATCACGGACCCAACAAAACTGGTTTCGTCGAAATCCGAGGTCATTTGCAAAATGTCCATTTTTAAGGGCCTGAATTCCATAGCGACTATTCAGAATTTTCAACTGGACATATCTTTTGATCCCCGCTATGAAAATTTGATTATTCGGATTCGTTGGAAAGATATTATCAATTAGATCCTAATGTTTTTGGTTTCACTAAAATCCGGATTGTTTTGCACCCGGTACATTCAATTGAAGTTTGAAATCGAATTATCGAACTACCGCGCCATTTTTAATTCTATTTATAATTATATATAAATATTTAAATTCTAACGACGACGCGTATAATATATACGATCGAATTCTATTCAAAAATAAGTTTCCCGTCGATATTATTTAAAATAATTCATTTTAAATAATCAAAATTCGCTAAAATCGCCGAAATAAAATTTTTAAACTGGCCCAGATTTTCCGGGTTATTACAATCTCCCCCACTTAAAACTTTTCATCCCCGAAAAGGAACAAAGTCGAAAGTGGTTTGATCATTCAACTCTACGTTCGATCAGGCTTTCATTCTCAAACTTTTCAGTTTCTGAGAATTTTCAAAATTTCAAAAATTTGGCTAACACCCTAAATTTTCGAAAAATTTCGCCATAACCTCCCCTGCACCGGGAGCATCAGGGAATTTCAAGTAGCTTCCCCGGTCCTTCTGATCTCAAAAAGAAAAAGAAAAAGCCAAGCGGCTAGCCAATAGGCTCATAAAATCATCATCACCCAAACAAAACAGTAAATTATGTAGTAAACATGTACCTATTTGTCGGGCAAACAAATTTTATTCGCTGCTCTAGCCTCCTTGCTATGACCTGTTCAATGTAAGTACAAGTATGCAAGCAAATGCGACCAATTTTCAATATAAGTCAATATTTGATTCAATTAGGCGTAATGGTTCAAAATTTATCAAACAACTAAACAAGCAACACAAACATCAATCAATTAGTGGATTAACGTTTCAAATGCATAACTTTGATATATAGTCAAAAATCAGATTTTTGATGCCAAATCACAACAATAAGCCCTATCTAATTTTGGGTTCTCACACTAGTCAATAGGAAATATATAGAAATCCCACTTTCGTCACTCGAACATAAATTCTAATGACGGAGCTCCATCATCAAAATCATCTTCGGGCGATTTGAGTGTAAT
Organism: Allium sativum; assembly: GCA_030737875.1. Taxonomy (NCBI): domain Eukaryota; kingdom Viridiplantae; phylum Streptophyta; class Magnoliopsida; order Asparagales; family Amaryllidaceae; genus Allium; species Allium sativum. The sequence continues at coordinate 470,492,377 of CM060923.1, read as the reverse complement.
TCTATATCTATCCAATATATTAAAATTTCAAATACACGTGGATCAGACGTATATGCAAAATCTTTATATACTGGACTGTCCAACTCAATATAAATAGATAATCAAATACGAATAATTGATTTAAATTTTCAAAACAAAAATTGTTTTCATTTGAAAAATATACTCTTCCCACTCGTTCTAGGATACTACTGATCCCATCTCTAACGAGTCATTCTAATTGGATATTACTAATCCAATATCTGATGAATTCTTTCATATAGTTCTAATGTGTCTTGTTCTCTGAGCTTTGTAAACCAAAGCTCTGATACCAACTGTCACGGCAAGGAATTTCGCTCGGTCCGAACCAGTCGCTAAAATGACCCAGACCGATCGAAACGCCCTATCGTTTGAGAACACGACAAATCAGAACGCATACAGAAGAACATTTCATTGTATATTACAACAATGCATCAGATTACAAGAATATACAGAGTATACATGAATATTACACAGAAATATCAGAGATTTAAATTACATTTAAATACATGGCAGCGGAAAATAATACAATACACAACTAGAATGAGATATACGGATACAAAGCTTTCCGGATATCGTTCCAGCTGTAAACCAGGATCCTGTGAATATAAATCTGCAAAACCAAAACTACTAGCTGCCCGTGTGGAAAAATAGGGGCACCCAGAGTTTAGGTTAAAACAATAAACTCCAGGTCAGTCATGTGACTGGTGTGAGAACTAAAACAGTTATTAATCTTTATTTTTAAAGTTAGGTAAATCAAGGGACCACGCCGTATAACACGGAACAGGTTTCCTCCCAAGAATACCAGTGCATAAAACAAACAGCGCAATGCTAAATAAAGAAAAATGAAGCTGTTATAAGACCCAGGTCCCATCACACAATGCAACGCAGCCGAGGATAGGGTTTTCCCTTATAACAGCCAAAGAATGCTTGATACGGTTAAAACAAATCGTTTGATACTATTATAAGTGCATAGTGTATAAAACAACTTCAAATCATAAGTATCAATCATAGGCGGCATGGGTACCATATATCATGTCGCCATACTAGGTTATACCATCAAAATCGCAAAGTCACGTATTTGGAAATTGGATTTCCATCTATGAACCGAGGCAAAAGATAGTCCTCACCGTCTTCGAGACTGTCTAGCCCGAGCCTCAGGGTCAGAGCGCATCGACCCTTGGATCCTCAGGGCCGGTCCACCGATGTGGATTAAACTTAAACCCTGAACATGCGTTTCCCCGCCCTATGGGGCGTAAATGAGCCAACTAAATGACTCCATCGGTTCGAGAACGACCGATCAATCCGAGGCGCCTCGCAACAGCAACAACCACATAAGTCAAACTCGTCAGGGCGTGTAAAACCACTGACCCCACTTCTAGGTAGAAAGAAACGCATGCCCTCCCTGACGTCCTCTCCCGTTTTTGGTTCATACCGGGTGTGAAACTCGCGAAGCAAACGTTACACAAAGCTATGCCACAAAGGCCTTGCTTTGATCATCACCACAAGACTTTGCTTTTCAACAGAAGCCTCGATCAATTGCCACTTAGGCATGCCACACAGGAAATTCACTCCATGCGTTTGATACCCATCAATATATAACCCCTGAGCTCGTACATCTCAGAGAAGGGCGTTAAGCAAGATAATAAATTCTCCGCCGCCAAACAGATATATATTTAATAGAGATCAATCACACGGACTAAAATCCAATGTCAGACACACAGTCCATTTACAAGTCCGTTCTGGGTCTGAACGAAACCGGAGGCACCTAGTACCCCGCATATCCATCGATCTCCAAGTACGTCTGGACGATCACCAACTGTTTCCATCTTCTTGGGTGTACAGCCCAATCAAGATCATCAGTAATCACCCAAGCGACGTGAAGACTTCTGGTCTTCGACCACCGTCTTCATCTTCGACACCACGTCGAATCAGTTATTCAGAATGGGATAAACCCGGTCTTTCTGAATAACTCGCGTATATATTATAAAAGTGTTACACAAACACAACATACGCCTCATTCCAATTCAGAATATTCTTTTATTCAAATATTCCTATACTTTGGGAAAAGTTCCCATTAATTTTATCCAAGATAAATTCTTTAAATTTATTCTTTAATCTCCTTTGAATATCAATTCAAACTAGTCGGGATTAGCGAACCACACCGAAGTAATCATTTATTTTATTTCCCAATCCCAACCTATTCATCCCATGAAGTAAAACTAGTAATACTTCATATCTAACACCACAGTGTTATCGGTAAATTCAATTACCATTTCACGTTCAAATCTAATTAAAGATTTAACCATCGCCTGGAGCAAAACTGGTGATACTCCATTTTCGATCATTTCAATCTAATTAAAGATTCATTAAAACTCCACTTAGTTTTAATCTTTAACTGGGTTAAAGAATCAGTGTCATTTAAAACACGATTCACGATAAACCCAAAATCACATTCCATTAATTATCGGGTTAAAGAACAAGTGTTATTTAAAACACTGTTCACGATAAACCCAAATCTCAATACCAATTCAATTCCAATTAAATATCGTTTAATTGGTACACTTCATTAAATCTAAATAAAAAGATTTAATTTTTTTCTCAACTGGGTTCAAGAACAGTGTTAGTGAAGACACCATTCACGACAAACCCAAATCACATTTGATATTCAATACAAGGCTCTGAATAGAAAATATATCGGCTTATATTCAATATCAAATTCTACGACTAATAAATGTCGTATTGGAAATAACGATATAAATATATATCTTTCAAATTTCCATAACAACATCTGTATAATCACGAATTCCAACATCGAAATATTCCGAAGACAATTTCGATTCAAATCCACTCCAATGCAATCATTGGAAATTTTGGTTATTTTCAAAACCCTTTTCAAATTCAATTTATTTATTTAAAAATAAATAGAATTATAATTCTAGTTCAAAACTAGTTCATTTCGATAAAAATCTATTTTTATCCTTTCAAATATGGAGTTTTTCATCCCAATCCTTTCTAAATCATTTCTTATGATTTTACACAAATTATTACTATTTTTAATAATTTTATCAAGGCCCATATAGTCGATTTCCATCAATGGCCATCGAACTGCACTTACAACGACCTTTTTCAAATTTGATTTGGACGTAACTCCAAATCCAACCGTTAGATTTCAAATTTCTAATATTCGTTAGAAAGCTCTTTTCGATACGAACCCAACGGTTCCGGTTTTAGGAGAATCCGACGGTCGGATCTCCCGTAATGTCCGTTTGAAATGAATGGTCGAAATTCACGAACTGCCGCGGCGCGGCGCGTTCTATTCAGGCCATTATATTATATATATAATATATATTTCGTCGATTTCTATTTAAAACGAATTATATAAATAGTTTTAATATTCGTTTCAAAAGCAATCTCAACTTCCATTTCAATTCAAATCAAAATTGAATTCTTCTTTATAAATTCGTTTTAAAATTCATTTCTATTCAATTCAAATTTCAATTCAATTTGAATTCATTTCAATTCGCTTTCAATTCAATTTGAATTCATTTTCAATTCATTTCGAAATCGTTTTCAATTCAATTCATTTCGAAATCGTTTTCAATTCAATTCATTTCGAAATCGTTTTCAATTCAATTCATTTCGAAATCGTTTTCAATTCAATTCATTTCGAAATCGTTTTCAATTCAATTCATTTCGAAATCGTTTTCAATTCAATTCATTTCGAAATCGTTTTCAATTCAATTCATTTCGAAATCGTTTTCAATTCAATTCATTTCGAAATCGTTTTCAATTCAATTCATTTCGAAATCGTTAAAATCGATATAAATATCGTTCACGTCAAAATGGCGTCAATCTAATCAACACGGCTTCATAAATTTCTATTTTCAAATATTCTATTTCACATATTCCTTTTTCAAAATAGTTGTTATTATCAAAATATTTCGTTCAACACATGACCAATCTCAATGGATGAGTACTGTCAACACGTGAACCTTTATTTTATAATATTCTTTATTTTCTAAATTGGAATGAGGCCCAATCAATTACCATATAAAATTAATTATATGGATTTCCATACAACACATGTATATAATAGCATTGAAAAATAATCAACCATCAACCAAAGTGCACTACACTGCCTAAGCATCAAATATAGATATTCGACGCTTATAACATCCTGTCAATCGATCGATCGACATATTTAATCAATCAGGATGAGTGAACTTCAAATTTCATCCCAACACCCGTGTGGGGTTTCAAACAATCAAACACAGATTTTTATTTGTGCAGTTGAGCGATGTGTAAAATTTATCGACCCAATCAATGTCCTTCAAATAGGTGTACATAAACAAACCGTCTGGTTTGTAAATGAATATTTATTTTATTCACTTCACGTTAAAAATTATATTTTTAACGATAAAACATTTTATTTTAACAGATGAATTTCTATTCAGTTCATTCTTTAAATAAAATGATATTTTTATTTTTCTAACATATTTTAGAAAATTTCGGCGGCTTAACGGCACGATACTAGAAACGGGACAAGGCCTAGCCTTATCCCCGGACTAGTGAAGGCCCACGCCATTCACATATCAATCAAATTCACCAAACAATCAAATTCAAATCAAATCATCAAACTAATTTATGCAACCAAACAAACAAGTCCATGGTCTGTGGACGATTGTGTCAGGTGCTACTAAGCACCGTCTGCATCCTAGTATATATATATATATAAAACTAGAAAAGAAATTGAAAGGTGAGAAATTCTCACCGAAAGCTATCCAAACATCTTGACTCTTCTTTGATATAAATCTTCTTCGTTCCCGCCTTTTTGTTACCTTCATTGTCCGCTTTCACTACCTATGTAAAAATCGAATTTTTTACTTCGCTATTCCATATATAAAAATCATATTTTTATTTCAAAGTTCAATATATAAAAATCATATTTTTATCTCGCTACTATATAGATAAAAATTATAATTTCACACCGATGTTCATATAGTAAAGATTATATTTTTCCCCCGCTATCCTTCATATAAAGATTTCGCCTTTTCAAAAACAAAGTTTATATTTTCCTCGAAGTAAAAATCATATTTTTACTTCACTACTCATATCAAAATATCCTCTTTTCACTTTTAAAAATATTATCTTTTCAATTTTAAAAATCTTTTCTTTTCAATTTTAAAAATCTTTTCTTTTCAATTTTAAAAATCTTTTCTTTTCAATTTTAAAAAATCTTTTCTTTTCAATTTTAAAAATCTTTTCTTTTCAATTTTAAAAATCTAACTTTTCAATTTTAAAATACAAACTTTCTACTAACCAAACTATGAACTTTTCTACTAACAAAACTATATTTTTCTACTAATAGAAATGGTATTTTTCTATTAACAAAACATATATTTTTCTATCTTTAATCTATACAAAAACTGAAATTAAAATTGACATTATTAACTACACTGTATAAATTAATGAACTAAGTAATTAAATTAATAAATTACCTTTTATCCCGTCGTTCATCGGAGAGGGGAAAAATGGCGCTGGTTGGACTAGAAGAAGGGGGGAGCTTAGGGATTTTCAGTTAAGGGAGGGTGGAGGAGAAGAGGGAGGTCGTAGCTTCAGGTGGCGGGTCTGGGAGGGGTGGCGCGGCTGTCTCGACGGAGGGAGGGTTACACGGTTTTAGGGTTCGAAGAAAAAGGGGCGAGATCGGAGAGAGGGGGGTTCAGCGATGGTGGGCACGCTGATGAACTCCGACGGCGGTGGCAGGAGGCGGGGCGCAGTCTCCTTCCGTCGTTCTCCCTTTTCTTTTTCTTTTTTTTTTGATCCCGATTTGAAGAAACGGGGGGGGGGGGGCTGAGATTAAAAGAAGAGGGTTTTATTTATTTTATTATTGTTTTTTTATTTAATTTAAAAAGTTGACTTTTACAAACGAACTCGAAACGAGGCCCACCGCCTGTCGTCCATAGCGTTTTACCCCTATTCCGAACACAATGGGATATGTATCGCAAGCTAATTCGACCGTTTCGATTAGTTTCCGTTGAATTTACATTTAAATCACTATATTGAATTTTAAACGTACATTTCAAATTACCGGGGTCGCATACGAACTCTATAAATTGCAGAAAAATATTTTCTAGCTTCGTATTGACGATACGGTCCTAACAAAACTAATTTCATCGAATTCTGAGACCGTTTGAAAAATGGCCATTTTCCAGTCGATTAAAATCAACTGAAACTGGTCGAACGCGTTTTCGTTTGCCACGCTCACATATTGATTCGAAAAATTATGAAATTTGGAATCTAGCAATAACTTGACATCACGGACCCAACAAAACTGGTTTCGTCGAAATTCGAGGTCATTTGCAAAATGTCCATTTTTAAGGGCCTGAATTCCATAGCGACTATTCAGAATTTTCAACTGGACATATCTTTTGATCCCCGCTATGAAAATTTGATTATTCGGATTCGTTGGAAAGATATTATCAATTAGATCCTAATGTTTTTGGTTTCACTAAAATCCGGATTGTTTTGCACCCGGTACATTCAATTGAAGTTTGAAATCGAATTATCGAACTACCGCGCCATTTTTAATTCTATTTATAATTATATATAAATATATATATTCTAACGACGACGCGTATAATATATACGATCGAATTCTATTCAAAAATAAGTTTCCCGTCGATATTATTTAAAATAATTCATTTTAAATAATCAAAATTCGCTAAAATCGCCGAAATAAAAATTTTAAACTGGCCCAGATTTTCCGGGTTATTACAATTAAACTAATCGATAACTCTTTTCGATTAAACTATAATTCGATAACTCATTTCGATTAACAAATAGTCAATACCTCCTTCGATTTACTAATAATCGATAACTCTTCGATTAACTAATAATCGATAATTCCTTTCGAATAAACTATATTTGATAACTCCTTTAACTCTATTCGAATAAACTATATTCGATAACTCCTTTAACTCTATTCGAATAAACTATATTCGATAACTCCTTTAACTCTATTCGAATAAACTATATTCGATCAACTTTAATTGAATAACTATCATTCAATTAAATTCTAATTCGATTAATTATGTTCAATTAACTTTATCTGGTTAACTCTTTATTTGAATAACAAATATTCGATAAATTCTAATTGAATAACCAATATTCAATTAATTCTACGGATTAACCCTAACTGATTAACTCTATCTGGTTAATTCTTACTCTAATCGATTTATTCTAACTCTAATCGATTATTTCTAACTCTAATCGACTTTTCTTATTCGAATAACTCTTATTGTATAACATTTATTCATTTATAAAGGTTTACTTTTAGTAACGGTTCTTCACTTTATAAATGTTCTCTTTAATAACGTTACTTCACTTATACAAGTGTTGTGTGCCCCTTTTATTTAAAACTATCGGTGTTATAAACCAATATCTCTTCTCTATATAAGTAAAGACTTATATATTCCATTTATCGAATGATAAATATTTAATTTAATTTATAACTGTTATTTATAAATTAATTTTTTCTATTTATCTGTTAAAAACAGATTTCCATTTTCTATCCACCTTCTAAATATTCCTTTGATTAAATTCTATTTATTTAACAAATAAATATCTCATCTATAACATTCTATTTACTTTCCAAATAAATATTTCCATTGAATCTATTGGTAAATGTTTTACAAATATTCCCTTCTATTTGTTTGCACATAACTTTATTTGTTTTACAAATACATTTCCTTTATATTTCCCAATTCATCTTTCATTCACATTGATTTTACTCAATTTATTCCTTTCGATCCATTTAACTTAAGTTAAATTTTATTTCAATCATTCAAATTCCCATTAACTAGTTGTTAATTAACCGTTTTGCCTATTTCACCCTTTTTATTTGAATATAACTTGTTCAAATATATGTCGACTTAATTATAACTAATCTAATAATATTTTCAACTCGAGTTATATATTCGATTTCGAATATAAATTCTCAATCGCTTTCGCTTATCCAAAAACCCAATTTCGATTCAAATTTCCTTTAACTAATTATTTTCCAATTCAGTTAATTCTATTTAACCATTTATAATATGATTTTTGTCTTAAAAATCATTTTACTTACTTCACTGGAGTTCATATTTATTTTATATCTCCAGTCTGGATTTTTCTAATGCCAATTCAGATTTTATTTCCTAAAAATCCTTCTATTTATTTAATTAAACCGTTATGGTTTTATAATGGTTCTGGCGCTGCTTTTCTAAAAATTTGATTTTGACATAACTCAAAATCTATACGACGAAATCCAAATTTTTCTCTTTCGTTAGAAAACTATCGTTCAACCGGTCCCGACGATTCTTGTTTCGAAGAATTTCGACTTCAATCGAGTTCTGTATACTAAATTGAAGTTCGAATCGTCAATTTACGAACTGCCGCGCTATGGCGAGCTCGTTTTAATTATATTTATAAATATAAACATTTTAACTTTGTTTATAATAAATTCAACTCCATTCTGATATATTTTTAATATATATCCAATCCATTTCACATAATATTCCCGATCTATTTCACTTCTAATATTCAAATCCTATATACTTACAATATTCAAATTCCATTGAATTTCTTTATTCAAACTCTATATTTGAATTTCCTTCTATTCAATTTCTATTTCAATTCCTTATCTTCAATTTCTATTTGAATTTCTTATCTTCAAATTCTATTTGAAATCCTTCATTCAAAAACCCATTTCAAATCCCTTCTTTTCAAATTCCATTTGAAATCCTTTATTTAATTTCTATTTAAATTCCTTTGTTCAATTTTTATTTGAAATCCTTTGAATTTAAATTCTATTTCAACTCCTTTGAATTCAAATTCTATTTCAAACTTTATATTTTCTTTTAAATTCTATTTAACCAAATTCCATTTGAATTCAAATATTCAAATCTCTATTTGACTTTTCTTTATTCAAATCCATTTGAATTCCTTTGAATTCAAATTCCATTTCAATTTTTCTTATACAATTTCTATTTGAATTTTCTTTATTCAAACTCATTTGAATTCCTTTGAATTCAAATTCTATTTCACTTCTATTTGAATTATATACATATTCAAATTCCTTTGAAGTCATATAAATATGCACATATATTTATATCTATCTCAAATTCAAAACCTTTGAATTTTCAAACAACTTGTTTCTTTCAAACAAATTTCCATCAAAACTTTTTCTAAGGCAGCAATTCATCACTTAGAAACTCGAAAATGAACACTGATGATGTTGCGACCATCATCAGAATTATTTCCCAGCTACTGAATGAGTCCAGTGCTATATTTCTTTCAAAATCCATTTAGAAAAATATTTTCCAAACTCCCAGGATTTAAAATTCTGAATTCTGGTTGGAATTCAATTTCAATTTATCTCATTTGTATATTTGATTTCATATACAAATTCCATTGGTTATATATAACTATTTTTGTTTTTAGAATCTAATTTGATTATAATCCTAACAATCAACTTAACTATTTAAAAACAATATCGTGTCCAATCTTCTGTTCAAGTGTTTATAAACTCCTATCGAAATCATGGCGTCCCACGATTCGACCAAAACTTATAATCCACTCAACGGACTAGTCAACACAATATAAAACGGTTTTTATATCAAATAACAAATACGCTCTCTCGTATATATACACACTCAAACTCAATCTAGGGTATTACTAACCCTATCTCTACCGAGTCACGCCACAGAGCCAAGTAATTCTTAACTTAAGCTCTGATACCAACTGTAACGACCCGGATTTTTAGCGACTTTGGTTATCGGCATAAGCTCGATGTCGATAACCAAAACATCGAAAAATCCTGGTAATTAGTGAAAGAAATTAGAGGGTGAGGAGAGATAAAATAGAAAATTAGAATAGAAGAAGAAGAAGAACACAACATCAGAGTAACACGAATCTCACAGCGGAACGAATAAATATATTTCATAACATAACTTTGAAATACAAATTTGTACTTGAATATACATGTCATTATCAAAGTACAGCACTTACAACACAGCGGAAATAACTATAGCTATATGATCCTAAAGCCTCCTGCTCCAGCTCTTCCAGTATATCTGTAAATCCTGACTACTTGACTGCCCATACAAATTTAGGCACCCAAGAGTTTAGGGAAAACAACAAAGTAAACTCGGGGTCAGTCATGGGACTGGTATGAGTAAAACAGTTTAAAAACAGTTCGAACAAGTAAACGATATCTCATAAGACCACGCCGCATAACGGAACGGGTTTTTCCCTTATGAGAATCCAAATTATCTTTATATCAAAAACCTTTTGATATTATAATAATGTCTATCAACCACAACTATAATAATCATCTAGTAGAAACGCTTTCATCTCACGTTCTACATATATAGTACACAATCAAAACCGCAAGCACGTATTGGGTAATGGGTTTCCAACTATGACAAGGTATGGAACCACCTATCGCTCGTGTACCTCTAGAGAGGAATACACTGGGTTCAACAAGAACATCTTGCAACCCGGCCACACATGACCGACCACTCATTTCGCTTGAGTGTATCGAATGTATATCACCAACAGTTGGGATCAGCAACCGTTTCCCGAATGGGACAGCATCAACAATAGATTTTTAGAAGTAAATGAAACTCTAGATCAGGTGATATACACCCTACTTCGGTGCGACCGACTTAGCCATGCTGCCTGCCCGATTTCTGTCATTTACCAGATGATGAGGCTAGAAGCTACGCTTTAACATCATACCAGATTCACTTTGAATGTCACATCGTCAAATCCATCAAATCACCGATTGACGTCTATAACAATAAATTATGTGTTAGCTAAAAGAAGTTTCCTTCTCCGCTTCCACTCTTGGTATGGTTGGAGAAATCAAATATACGTGATCATCTGGAAATACTCTGTCAGACATTCATCCATACAAGTCACCCAGGAACAGGATGAACTGAAGGCACTATTTCTATTAATAGAAAAAGTCCTTGCACACTACTCCGTCTTCGATTAACTTTATATAATCTGATTCGCACGCTACTGCCGATATGGAGTGGTTCTTCGGATAATAATCCAACCGGTCTCTCCATATTGACAACGATGGTCAAAACTTCGATAGTCTGTGATTTAACTATCGAATAAAAACAAGTGTTTCGATAGTCGATGATTTAACTATCGAATAAAACAAGTGTTCATCCAAACATCCAACAATCACTGAACCTTTAATTAATATTCTATTAATTAAATCTCTTCTCTATTTCTTTATCAATATTTGTTAACCAAATATTTTCAATAACCATATTGGCCTTATACGTTCTTTGGAAAACATTTCCATATATCGCCTTCCTTTATTTTCTATACTAGGAAATATTCATTATTCTATTTCCAAGCTTTGCACATATTTGGGTTAAAACAGATGTTGTGTAAAACATCGTTACGACAACCCAAATACAGTATTTAACTAATTCTTATTCCACATTGATCTTCGAGCCTGAATCTTGCTACTTATCGGTATATCATGAAATCAACCAAGTTGGGGTATAATTACCTCTCAGACCTTGACTGAATAACATTTAACGTCAAACAGACAAGACTACTTACTCGAACAATCAATAACATACAAATACTTCTTTACCTTTAAACACGTATACACTTTTTCTTTATATTCTTACTAGATTTTATCCCTATACTTCCCTTTTTAATTATACTATTCTATTTCTAAGTTTGTTTCCTTATTGACTTCTATATATTTTGATATGTTAATTTCTAACAATCAAATTATCTTAAAATTATTCTATCTCCTTAAATTCCCGGAAAAATTCGCCATAACCTCCTTTGTACCGGGAGCATCGGGAAATTTCAAATAGCTTTCCCGGTCCTTCTTATCTCAAAAGAAAAAGAAAAAGCCAAGCGGCTTGCCGATACGGCGCATAAAATCTCATATGGAAATTAAATACGTACCTTTTTGTCGGGCATTCTATTTATTTCACTTCTATACTTTATTCCATACCTGTCTCCTGTATATTTATGCCTGTCCAATCTATTTTAACTATACCAATCGTTTTAACTCAATTTGTTAATTAAATCTGTTGCTTAACTTTTCAGTCTATTTCACCTTCATATTTGAACATGACATGTTCAAATATATTTTAACTTGCATATTAACAAATTCTAATTATATTCATACTCTTGTTTCCTTATCGACTTCTCTATTCAAATTCCAATTCAATTCTATTTGAATTCTCTTTATTTAAAACTTCATTTGAATTCTATTTTCAAATTCTATAGTTTAAAGTCCATTTGAATTCTATATTCAAATTCTATAGTTAAAGTCCATTTGAATTCTATATTCAAATTCTATAGTTAAAGTCCATTTGAATTCTATATTCAAATTCTATAGTTAAAGTCCATTTGAATTCTATATTCAAATTCTATAGTTAAAGTCCATTTGAATTCTATATTCAAATTCTATAGTTAAAGTCCATTTGAATTCTATATTCAAATTCTATAGTTAAAGTCCATTTGAATTCTATATTCAAATTCTATAGTTAAAGTCCATTTGAATTCTATATTCAAATTCTATTTGAATTCTCTGCATTATTTATAAACAACGTTTATAACTTCAATTCAAATCCCATCTTTCTATTTATAAACAACGTTTATAAATTCGATTCAAAACCCATATTTTCATTTATAAACAAAGTTTATAAATTCGATTCAAAATCCTATCTTCCGTTTATAAACAACGTTTATAATTTCGATTCAAAATCCTATCTTCCATTTATAAACAACGTTTATAATTTCAATTACTTGTTTTATATACCTTCAAAACAAGTTAATATTTTCTATAGTTTTATTTAAAATTCAAATTTTATTTAAAAAAAAAAAGAATTTCCTTTTTAAATATCAAATACCCTTTCCGATATTTTTATGAATCAATATTCAAGCCCCAGGGATATTTTAAACAATCAAATCAACCAATTTTCAATCATTTGATTTTTAACACATCATATATGAATATATATGAAATCAAACAAACAACAACAGATAATATATTTTTGAGGAATCCAGTTGGATTCCTCCAACCTGTTTTCCTGCATCCACAGATGTTAGTCAACATAGTAATACCCATCCTGCTTCGAGGCAGGATATCGCAGTATGAAGGTCATCCACTAATCATAGCGTGGGGCGCTTAGGGTAATCATCCGCTATGGTACCGCGGGCATCCGCTAATGAAACTGCGGGAATCCAACCAATCATCAACCCAATATATATATATATATATCCTAAATAACTAATATATTTTTTAAAACAATCAAACAGCATTCAAACAAGCACAGACAATTATTTTTAACTATATAAAAATAATTCAATAAAAGGTGAGATTTACTCACCGTGATATTTATCTCAATCTTTTCCGATTCCAATTTAGTTCCACCCAATTTCATCATGTAGATGTTATCGCCATGATCCAAAGTACTTTGTTCCGTATTATTCTGTTATTGTATGAAATATAAGCGGGTGTTTCAATATTTTAAATCGAACCAAAATATTTCTAAGGACATTATTAACTTAATTAGTAACTAAAACATAATTAACTAAATATGTTTAACCTTCGTCTCGTTCCCATTCTCCTTTACTCATGATTTAAATTTTGTATTTAAAAATTAACATGATTATATAGATACAAAATCAATGAAATAAATTACTGTTTTAAGTCATAAAATTAATTCTTTAACTAAAGCTAATTAGCATTAAATTACTCATTAAATTAAATCTAGTTACTTAATTTATGTAAACAGATTATAGCTACACTCACCTGCTACTTTACAGGAAGTTTCCTCCTTCATAAATCACTACACAATGTCTTCGTTCTCTTCTCTGAAGCGAGCATCAAATCACCATATCCCTTCCATGGAGTCTGGACTGCCCTTTATCTCGAACGCACACTTCAAATTTGCCAAACCTCGACCAGATTCCTAAACCAGGTTCACCACTTCGCTATACATACGTAGATCAACTCGCACCCCTAATCCACACTGCGTCCATCGCAGATCGTCGCGACTTCCACTTGGTCGAGCTACAGGTTGCGACAGTACCCTGGCATCACTGCTTCGTTCGATCCAGATGGAAATTCCTTGCGTGATGTTCCAACGTTGGTGCCGAGCTTCAGAACATCGCTTGTTCTTGGAATCGAGCTTTGGATTTCCGTTCATTTTCAGATCGCGATTACAGGCTTCGGGATGCACGGTCCCCCTCTTCAATCGCAACTCCCCCCTTCGCTACAAACAGTCGCAATTTCACCTTGCTCGATTTCCCTTCAACTCTCACACGCGATAGTCCTCAGATCTACCCCTCAGACGAACGCTTTCCCGTTGAGTCGAGCTGCTGGCCTTCGCTATTCTGCTTTCTGAAAGGAGCGGATTTGGTTTTTGAGGATCGAGGACTTCGGTTTTGATTTGTTACTTATAGGATTTGGGAGAACGATGGATGTGGTTTTAAAGGGGGCAACGTTTTGTTTGGACTTGTGGAAATAAAGGCATCACCGTATGCTTTTGTTTTTGTGGTACTAAGGAAAGCACGGCTTTACTTCTTGTTTGTGGTAATGAGGAAGCCAACGTTTTGTTTTAACTTGTGAAAATAAAGGAGACACCATTTTGTTTTGTTTTGGTTTTATTTATTTTAAATCAATATGAATTTAAATTCAAAATAATTATTCTTCGATAATAAATTAATATTATCGCCTTTATATTTCGAACAGAACTGACACTGATTATCTGAATTGTTTTTAATTCAGTTTTAAACTTTGAATTGAATTATTTCTCGTATTACAATTATTTGGTATAAGCGAAATAAATCGTATATCGATTATTTAATCGATAAATGAATATAAAAATTCATTTATATTATCAACTAAATATTTAAATCCATTCTAAATATTTAAAATTAGTTGGTCGAAATCCCGGGTCATTACATCTTCAACAACATTCATGGTAGCACCCTCGGAGGGCTTCTGATATCCTCTGTTGTCTTGGGAAGTATTCTGAGCGTTTTGGACAAACTCTTGCAACTGCCCCTTCCGTATGAGCTTTTGAATAACGCTAGCTAAGACCATACACTTATAGGTTTTATGGTTTTTTGTTTTGTGACATATAAAGCAATTGTCTCCTTTCTTAGACTATTGATTAGTTTGAGCTTTGAGTGGAATGAGGAAGTCTACTTTTCCCTTTGTTGTTGAGTAAATGAAGGATATGTGCTTATTTAATGCCAACAGGTTGATGTCGGCTTCTTCCTATCTTGTTCTCTTAGTGTTTTGGTCAAAGCTAGGCTTTGTTCCTTCTTTCTGAAAGGGTCCCTTCTTCCTATTATGGTAAATTTTGCCCATGTGAATGAATTTCTAGCTCGAAAGTGAAATTCATGCAAGTCTTTACACTCATTCACAATGAGGTCTTACTAGAAAGGTGTATTTTTTTGAATTCCTAAATGAACAGTTATCAACTTAGCCATATCATCCATTCCCTTCGTTCTCAGTGCTTCAGAATTCAAACTCTTTAGGTATTATCCTAAAGGCTCCATCGACTGGTTCTTAATGTTAGCAATCAATGTGCAATGAATGAAGGGATCTTTCCTGATGTAGAATAGTGGTGCGAACTCATAAGAGAACTGCTTCCACGAATATATTGTCCTTTCGTGATATTGTCGATACCATCTGGCGACATATCCTTTTAGTGTTACGGGGAATAGACTGCATTAGACAGTCCCCGAAAGCATTGCACAGATCCATTTGACATTCAAAGGACCTTTCAGATGGGTCAGTGGTTCCTTGGTATTTAATGGTTTGAATCTTCACATGCGATGTATCAAAAGTTGCCATGATTTTACCAGTAAAAGGGGCGACCCTTTCATTGCCATTACCTTGCACATCAAAGGTACTCTTCCCTTGAGTGAGTCCTTAATAGCCTTTCCTACTAAGTCTTTGATGTAAGCCTCCTCCCTGTGATAGTTCATCCGATGAGGGTAACAGCCAAGGTAGTGGACCTCTAAGATTGTTCTTCCTTATTTCTGAGCTTTTCCTATTGGTCAATGTAACACCCCGTGAATTCTATAACGTTAAGCTTCACAAATTAAAGTGTAATTAATTCTAAATGAAAGAATTAAGGGAAATGGATTACGCCATTGCGTTCGTCTCGGAATTCTGCTTGAGATAGAGTCCGAGTTTGCGCGAATCGGACTCCGTATGAAGGAGCTATGACCTTCGGAAGTTTCAGAATAAAATTTAAATTCAAACAGCTCAGTTTAAAATTCGAAATTCGAAAAACAGGTTCTAACTGGGCTGGGCGGGAAAATTCCCGCCCAGAGACCAGGTCGACCATGGTGTCGACCTGGCCACCCCAGGTCGACCATAGTGTCGACCTACCTGGTCGACCTGGCTGGCTAGGTCTGGCTCTGGCTCGAATTTATGTGGCTCGGTGTGTCACTAGGGCTGACATGTCACCTCTTGATTGGCTCTTTGAACTTTTTATGGTCTAGATTCCTCCTGCTTTCATCTGACGGCTCAAAACAATTTAAAAATCCATAAATACACCCTAAGTCTCAACTAGAAATTCACACAAAAAAATAAGATGGGAGTCGTCATGCTGCCAGGAAGGAATTGAGCATAGCCGTCAAGAGAGAAAAGCCTAGAGACGAATCAAATTAAGAAGAAGATTATAGCTTAATCAAATTAATCAATGCAACGTTAATCAAAACTGTGATGTGATTCGATGTAAATGAAAATAGAATTGTGCTATTATATGATTTAAATTCTCTGTATTGTAATGATTCTGTCATGACTTGTGTATTGATATTTGTGGCCTAAATTGATTGATGCAAGCCTATTGAACAATTGTATATGGAAACAATGGCATTTGCAAGTTTGTGGCAAAAACTAGAATTTGATCCCTTTATGTTTATGCCTATAGTATGGACTATATACATTCACTAAGTCTAAATTAAGGCTTATGTAAATATGTTCTAGATTTGAGACCTTTTATGCCTACATGACCCAAAACCTATGATATCATTCTTATGTTTATTTGCAAGTATAATTGGATCTATGTTAAGTATCGTTTGGGTTTCATAAACTATGCAAGTTCATGTTGAAATAGGCTATATGATTAGATGTTAAAATTGGACATTTTGGTGAATATACAACATGCTAGTTTTGTGGTTGACATTATGCCAAGTTAAACATGTTTAAACACAAGTTATTATAAGCCTAAATTATGCCATTTCATATGTCACCTACTTAGTTATACTTTGATTTGAATGCAAGTTCACTTGACCCATAATTTATGTTGAATTGCTAAATTGCAAGTTCATGCGCTACACACCTTTATGTGAAATATTACATGTTCTTGGTTTTCCCTTTTTCTCACGTTTATAAAGTTGGGCTGAATTGTGTCAAGCCCAACACTTGTTATCATGTTGCGAACATACAAACGGGGGTAATAACGTTGGGTGTAAAACATTAAAAATATAAGTTGGCATGGTTGGCACATGCCAACGACAATGGCATTCTAGTGGTATGAATTGTTATACCCAAGAATAAAAGACATGACATTTACATATAATTGGGAAGTGATAAATTATGTAAATTTAGAAAACACGATATGCTTAACCTGAGGTTAGATTGAGTTGTGATGTAAACCTGCCGAACCCGCCCAGTTGTCCAGTAGTCACAACAATACCTATCCAATGTGGGTGGTTAAGCATTGAGCCCAATAATGACCCGAGGTTAGACTGAGCTACGGTGTAAACCTACCCGGAACCGACTGGCACATCCAGTAACCGTAGCAATACCTGTCTAATGTGAGTGGTCTGGTGCTCTAAGAGGCTAAGGACAGATGGTAGGGTTAAGTCAACTATAAACACTTAACCAAATTCAACATGTTAACAAGAATTGATGGGTGAGGTTTGGTAAATACAGACACTTAACCACTTAACATGTTTGACTAGAAAACCTAGTAACGAGGGACCCGTTTCAGCAGTAACCCAAGTTAGGTATCATGGTACCCTGAACTAGGCAGGGTGGGGCACGATTACTGGGCTGATTGTAAGCGGTCAAAACGACGGCGGTGGGTGCACAATATAGGTTCTAACGGAGTGCGGGCGTGCACACACTCCGGAGCAGACAAACAGGGCACCGGGGACACCGGTAGTATAACCTATGCCTTCTAGAATCGTGTCGGGGCCGCCACCATGGGTCTTGATACACCCCATGGTGGGACCAACATAGGTATCTACAATTCTTGAGGCCGTATAACACATGTTTACGTGAGTAGGAGCCGCTCTTCAGAAAATGGGGATCACTTCACCCTCGGCATGGGGTGCCAGTAATAATAAGCTCAAGTAGGTGCAGAGATATGGTATGGGTGCGATAGTACATTCGACACTTCCTTAGCTTGTGACACTTTCCTATTTTTAGTTTATATCTATCATGCCCTTTTCTTTTTCACATACTAAAGAGTTACTAGATTTACTCAGGCTTTATGTCTGACTCTATTTTCTTTTCGTCTTCTTTTCTTCCGTCCCCCCCCTCCCCCGGTCCACAGGGAGGAAACAACTCAGCTCAGTCAGACCCTTTACAAGCTCCAAGACCGTAGATGTATGATTTGGATCTCTTTTGCTCGGATTATGGCTTTGGATATCACTATGGGGATTTTTGTCACTTTATTTATGTTTTATGCTTCTTTAATAATCAAGACAGTAATGAGGATGTAATGTTGGAAGTATTTTGAGACAATTATGGAAATGTTTTGTTCGAACACGCATTGATGAAATAAAAGTCTGTTTGGTTTCTGTTGTTTAAAATATGTGTATTCATTTCTGTCTTGTGTTTGTCTGTGGCTTTTACTTATAAACCTCCACCAAAGTTAAGGAATTCCCTTTGTGAGTGACCTTAACGGAGATGGGATGTTTCAGTCAACCTTCCTAACTTCTTCCTTTGGCCTTTTTGATTTGAGTAGTGAAGGTCCACTTTTTCCCTTGCTTTCCGACCGGCTGATTTTGGAACCCTTTTTAAGGAAATCAACCACTTGATTGATTGTTGTCTTCAAGTTCTGAATGATTCTCTTTTGGGGGACTTCTGAACAAGTACCTCATGAAGAACGTTCTAAGCTTTGCAATTTCCTATTTCATCTTTTTTTATCTCCTCAGCACTCGTTTCCTTCGACTCTATTGAAAAAGGTTCCCCTTTGATAGTGTTTACAACATTAAAGGTTGACGTTATTCTGTCTTTTAGCTCAACGATATGTATCACCTTCATTTATGGTATCAAACCTCTTAGATTTAATATTAATTTATCCTACATACATTTAAATGTGAAAGATTAATTCATATTAATGGGAAGGGTGGAGGTTCAAGCCCTCCTTCTAGCGCCAAAAATGTTACACATAAAAATGGTTAACATCCCAAGATAGTATGCGATAGCTAAATTATGAAAGTAAATGCTTTCTTGTGGGTTTTATCATTACAAATCTTTATGAAAGGAATAGATTTTTATCCTCCGATACCCTCGGAAGACTTTACTTGAAAAAAAAATGAATATATCTAGATTTTGGTTTCTGGGTCACTGAAGGCACATGGGAGTAAGGCTTCAAATGTCAAGGTTGACCGAAACCTTAGGCAATATCATGTCATATTCCCTTTTCAAAGAACTAGCGACTCTATTAGGAAGGTCTTACCTCAAAGATTAATAAATAAAGAATCTTATACTGCGGAACCCATTAAGGGAGGAAGAATTTGATTATATCTTGCAGAGGGAATCGAGTTTCATCAATGGTAATTTTCCTTACCTCTTTTGGGTAAGGTTTCACCACTATCGGCCCTAAATATATCATCCCTTCTTACGGGTATCATAATATGACTTCGGATAGGAATAAGAAACTGGAAGTTAAAATCATGTGCAATCGACTACTAAACAAGTTAATACCCAAAATAATCAAGCCCCTTCTTTTAAAGTTAAAATCAATAAGTTGAGATTCTCAATTCTCCTTCTTTTAATATAAATTGCAAATAGGATTACAAAAATAGAGACGTTCCCAAATTTATACTGAAATTAGGATTACACTCCACAATCATAATTACATATTTTGAAATGGAATTATTTGTCGCAATTCTTTATCCCTAGGGCCGTATTTATAGGTGCAGATTAACTCCCATTCGTCGAGTGGGCTTCATCTTGACTCCCATCCAAAAATGGGCCTGCGAGCTTAGAAAAGGTGCCCTCGATGATAAGAGGCTAATGCTTGGTTTTTTCGGGAGGACAACTTCTAGTAATCAATTCTTGTTATTGTGGAAGACATATGCTTTCGTAAGCTTCCGACTTTTGATGTGCTTATATAGTAATGCATCCTTCGGTGTCATCGAAGAGGGCCTTTTCTGTCATCATTTCAGATGCTTTTTATCTTTAACGATTCTTTTATCTAGTATTGACAGACCCTTTAGCCATAACATGAGGCCTTCGGTTTATCCGAAAGTCTTTGTTTTAGCTAATTTTTTTATGAAATTGTCTTCTAGCTGCTTTCTCCAGAAGCTTCCTCTTTTGTTTTGGCCTTCTTTAACCTTGTCTTCCTTGAAGAATAATTTTAGGCTAATATGTTCTTTTTATTGAATGGGTCCGTTTGGCAAAAGTCCCTATTAAGTTTCAAAATTAGGCACAGGTCTGGTCATAAATTTATTGTAAATTAGGTCCCTATTTTTCTATTTAGAAAAATTGCATATATTTATGCAACAATTCATCAACGTTAGTTCAACTTTATTTGCATACATGTATGCAAAAATTCAGAATATTTGCATACATGTATGCAAATATTCGTTCAGAATAGTTGCATACATGTATGTAAATATTTTGAATAGCTGCATACATGTGTGCATCTATTCTGAATGAATATTTGCATACTTGTATGCAAATATTTTGAATTTTTGCATACATGTATGCAACTATTCTGAACGAATATTTGCATACATGTATGCAAATATTCTGAATGAATAGTTGCATACATGTATGAAAAAATTCAAAATATTTGCATACATGTATGCAAATATTCATTCAGAATATTTGCATACATGTATGCAAATATTCGTTCAGAATAGTTGCATACATGTATGCAAAAATTCAAAATATTTGCATACATGTATGCAAATATTCATTCAGAATAGTTGCATACATATATGTAAAATTTTTGAATATTTACATACATGTATGCAAATATTCGTTTAGAATAGTTGCATACATGTATGCAACTATTTTGAATATTTACATACATGTATGCAACTATTCATTCAGAATATTTGCATACATATATGCAAATATTCTGAATGAATAGTTGCATACATGTATGCAAAAATTCAAAATATTTGCATACATGTATGCAAATATTCATTCAGAATATTTGCATACATGTATGCAGATATTATGAGTAACACGTAAAAATGAAAACAGGGACTAAATTTATAATAAGTTTATGACCGGATGTGAGCCTAATTTTGAAACTTAATAGGGATGTGACACTAATTTTCACTTATTGAATTACACTAGTTTTATATGTAAAACGCTTAATTCTATTTTTCTAAAAATATTATTTTAATTACATTAAAAACTCATTATTTTATCACAAAGCGTATTTTTATGTTAACTGTTTAGCTACAAATTACTTCTTTACTGTTTAAAATTCAGAATTTCATATCAGATTGATTGCAGTTAGATTCATACACTAAAATTCATAGTAAATTCTAATTAACATGTGACAGAAAATAACAATTCAATTATATTCCAGAGTTTCAATCAATAATTAGGTATTGCTAATTTTGCACTTGATTTCATACTAAAGTAATCATATAAATATGAAAAAAAAATCATTTAAATTAATAAAATTTTAATTTCTATCAATTTATTCAAAATCTTATATTTAATTTAAAAAAAGGGTCAAAATTAAGGA
Source organism: Allium sativum (assembly GCA_030737875.1). Classification (NCBI taxonomy): domain Eukaryota; kingdom Viridiplantae; phylum Streptophyta; class Magnoliopsida; order Asparagales; family Amaryllidaceae; genus Allium; species Allium sativum. The sequence continues at coordinate 470,470,355 of CM060923.1, read as the reverse complement.
TGTTAAGGTATCATTATACGTTTTGATAGGGTTGCCACAACGACTAACTATTCGAGTTATAGCTTGTTTATTCCATAAGGCTAACGTTGAATCTTGTAGTCTAATCCATAGTAGCAACGGTAGAAAAATATTCACGTGTTAGTTCCGGGCGTGATACCCATTTCTTCATGAGGGTATATCAGGATTTTGTGTGTATAAGGCCCAGTTGTTATCATTCTACTGCAATCTTCAGTCTTTTCAAATCGAATGATTATGATACTCAACTACCAAATGCCTACCTATTGTAGTATAAGGGTTAATTCTGTGAAGTTTAGCCCAAGTCTCGTTTACTCTCCCATATTCGACGTTAAGCACCCAAATTTCGAACCGGTCGTCGTTCATTATGAGAACACCTGCAATTTTCTCTCTAACGGCACTCATATTATAGATCCATGCATGGACTGTCACCAACACACGGTAAAGATACAAAACGAAACATCTCAGAGCTAATGTCGAAGCAGATCGAGTTGAAATTCTGAAATATAAATGAGAAAATGTCTTTGTCAATTGATGTGGAAGCAAAATTGTATTATTATTGAACGTTTGAACAAAGCCTTGGTATTATATAGACTAACAAATGAAAGAATGGGCTTGGCCTTATAACACGGCCCAAACACTAAACAAAATATAAAGTCTATTTTACAGATGGAGCCGTCATTTTCATTTGCCCCCTTCAAGCCCTACTTAGGGTTTGCTCTCGACAGAAAAATGGCGACTCCTTTATCATCGACGCCTCCAATTGATGGACGATCTTCCTTCAGGTAGGCCTCCACGACAGATGAATCCAGCTAAGCTTGAGTTTAAAAGGCTCAAGACCTCTGGGTTTGTTGAGAGAGGTTTGAATTTATGAATCAGAGTTGACCTAGGTCGATTCTGAAGAAAACCTGACTGAGGGAGTTGATCTGACAACAATCGGAGGCCCTATCAACAAGAGAAGTTTACGCTTCGTTAGACATGTGGAACATAAATCAATCTGTTGGATCTTTGAGCTTTATTGGCCATATCTACGTTCAGTTCTTCTTTGAGCTTGACGAAGCTAGGTTTTATATCTGCTTTTTGATCCGCAGAAGGTATATATCCAATTTTTAACTTTCCTTTGATAACTTGTTCTCTGATAAAGTAGAGATCTAGCTCAATATGCTTTGTTTTGGAATGTAACACTGGATTAGAAGATAATGAGATAGCACTAACATTATCACACCACACTGTTGGATGCTTAGATGTAGTAATCTTTAATTCACTTAACAAAGATTGTATCTACATGACTTCTGCTGTACAACTAGCTACACTTCGAAATTCAGCTTCAGTGCTTGATCTGGAAACAGTATTTTGTTTTTTAGCACACCAAGACACTGGATTTTGACCTAAAAATATACAGAAACCTGATGTCGATTTTCTTTCATCATAGTCTGTTCCCCAATCTGCATCTGCATATGCATTAATGTTTAATGAATTTCTTGTCTTTAGGATTAGACCATGATCTATGGTTCCTTTGAGATACCTAAGAATTATTTTGACTGCTTTCCAGTGATTGTCCAATGGATTTTGCATATACTGGCTTACTTTATTAACACTATAGGCTATGTCAGGTCTAGTTATTGTGGCATATTGGAGAGCCCCAACAATGCTTCTATAAAATTTTCCATCTTGAAATGTTTCTCCTTTGTGTTTAGATAATTGTATGCTAATAACCATTGGAGTAGGTAATGAATTGGCCTGTTTCATCTGAGCTCTGTGAAGAATTTCTGATATATATTTCTTCTGATTAAGATGAATTTCTGAATCAGATGTTCTTTTAACCTCTATTCCCAGAAAATAGTTTAATTCACCCAGATCTTTAATTGAGAATTCTGAATTCAACATGTTTGCGATGTTCTTGATTTCATCAACACTGCTTCCTGTAAAAAATCATCAACATAAATAAGTATATATGTTACAGTAGTATCTGTAATTTTAATAAATATTGAATTGTCTGATTTAGATGATATGTAGCCATAGTTGACTAGAGTAGCCTTGAGCTTGTCAAACCAAACTCTTGGTGCTTGCTTTAAACCATAGATAGCCTTATTCAACTTGCACACCAAATTCTTGTTTTCATGCTGAATAAATCCTTGAGGTTGCTCCATGTATACTTCATCCTGCAATTCACCATTAAGAAAGGCATTATTAACATCCAGTTGCTTGATGCTCCAATTTCTATACAAAGCAATTGTTAATATGATTCTTATTGAAACTGGTTTCACAACAGGTGAGAATGTTTCTGAAAAATCAAATCCATACTGTTGTGAATACCCTTTTGCGACTAATCTTGCTTTGTATTTGGAAATTGAACCATCAGCATTCTTTTTTAACTTAAAAACCCATCTACAGCCAATAATATTTTTATGATCTGGTTTTTCAACCAATATCCAAGTTCCTTTGTTAATTAAAGCATTGTACTCATCCTGCATGGCTGAATTCCAGTTATCATTTTGGACTGCTTCATAATATGATGATGGTTCTTCTATATCAGCAGCAGTATTATAAATTTTTAGTTTGAAAATACCACTTTTTGCTCTAGTAATCATAGGATGATGATTTGCAGCTTCTCTGACTGTAGTGACTTGATTGTCTGCATCTCTTACTGTTGTACTTTGACTTTCACTTGTGATACTATTGTCTTCAGCTTGATCAATATGAGTTTCACTAACACATTGTCTTTGTTGTTCTGCACTATGATCACTGCCGAAAGTAGATTGCTCTTGACCTGGCCTACTTGAGGACATGGTGTGTTGAGAGCTAGTATGAACACTGCTGAAAGTAGATTGCTCTTAACCTGGCCTACTTGAGGGCATGGTGTGTTGAGAGCTAGTATTGGTGTTATGTTGTTCATGATGAGCAGGCACCAATACTTCAATTTCATCTGGTATGTCAAATCTAACTTGTATAGCACTTACAGTTTTATTTGAAGTACTCTCATTTGATTTGCCAAAACGGTATACATGTTCATTAAATCTTACATGTCTTGAAATATAAATTCTCCCTTTTTTATCTAGACATTTATATCCTTTTTGTTTAGAACAATAACCCAAGAATGTACAGGCAGTGGACCTGTAATCTAGTTTATGATTATTATATGGCCTTAAGCAAGGAAAGCATTCACATCCAAACACCTTCAAATGTTTATAATCAGGTGTAATTTTAGTTAACATTTCTTGAGGACAGTTGAACTTTAACACCTTAGTAGGCATTAAGTTAATCAAATGAACTGCAGTATAAAAGGCATCTGCCAAATATTTAAATGGCATTGAGGCTTGAGCAAGTAATGTTAATCCTGTTTCAACTATATGCCTATGTTTCTTTTCAATTAGGCCATTATGTTCAGAAGTATAAGGACAAGTAGTTCTATGACTGATACCTTTTCTTTCAAAAAAAAAAGATTTTAGTGGTAAAAACTCTCTACCACCATCTGTCTGAAAAATGTTTACCCTATTTCCAGTACTGTTTTCAACTTTATTAATAAATTGAATAACAACACTACTGGTTTCTGATTTGGATTTTAACATATATATCCAAACAAATCTTGAGTAAGCATCAATAAATGAAATATAATACTTGTGCCCATAATTAGAACTAATATGTGTTGGACCCCATAAATCTGTGGCAATTAACTCAAGTGGTCTAGTGTATGTGGTTTGTGAGTCTGGAAATGCAAGTTTATGACTCTTTCCCAATTAGCAAGCATTGCAAATATGAGATTCTGGTATTTGATTAACAGAAATATTATTATTCAACATGACATGTCTAGTAATTTTAATACTAGGATGTCCAAGCTTACAATGCCACATATCAAATTCCTTGAATCTATTAGAGTCATTAGTGACAGACATTATACATTTATTATATTCATGATTAGAATCAATAGAACTACTGTTAAACATGTATAATCCCCCACTTTCTTTACCCTGCAAAAGAATTTTATGTGTCAGTACGTCCTTGACAATACATGCATTTGGGTAAAATTCAAAAAAGACATTGTTGTCTTTAGCAAATTGGGAAACACTCATTAAATTTTTCTTTATAAAAGGAACTCTCAACAAATTTTTTAAAATAATTTTCTGGTTCCATCTAAACTTGCATTTCCAGTGTGTGTTATAAGTGCAAGTTTACCATTACCAACAGTAAGATTTTGAATACCTTTGTACTCTTTGTTTCCCAAGTTTAAATTGCTTAAGCTGTTGGTTACATGGTTGGTTGCACCTGAATCTGGGTACCAGCAATCATCTGACACATCATCACTTGTGGTAGCTTCAGTATTTTGAATTTCTGCTTGAGTTTTACTGCCATCTTTTGTAGTATTGACCAGATTTGCACTAGAATTGCCTTGTTGTGAGGGTGTGTAATTAGAATTGTACCTGAAATTACATTTGTTTGCACTAAGTCCCACTTTTTCATATATTTGGCATCTGGTTTTATTATTATTATTGCTTCTGCCACCTCTTCTACCTCTGCCTGACCAACCTCCTCTTTGATTATTGGCTTGATTTCTTGAATTATTTGCCTTTTCTTGATTCTTACCTCTATTATATGTTGTGTAGTTAACAGATAAATCTGAACTAATATTTTTCTTGTGCTCAATTCTTCCTTCATGAGATAATAGAGTAGAGTGAACATACTGTAGTGAGGGTGTTGGATCCATTGACAGTATAACTGCTGTGACTGCTTCATATTCATCTTCTAAACCACTCACAATTGCAATAACTTGTTCAGATTCAGGTATTCTTTGACCTGCTGAGTTTAACTGATCAAAAATGTTTTTCACTTTGAGTAAATACTCATTCATTGATGATTCACCTTTCCTTATACTGTGCAACTGCCTTCTATAGTGCATAACCCATGCTGAAGATTGATTTGAAAAATTTCTTTGTACAGTTTCCCATACTTCTTGAGCTGTTTTAACTCCAATAAGTTGTGGTAATATTGTTGGCCCAATAGATGACATTAACCATGCACACACCAACCCATCTTGTCTCTGATGCATAACATATTCAGGGTTACTCACTGTTGACCCGCTTTTTAGTCAAAGCAGTCACACATGGAATCTCTTCTCAACAATACACTCAAACGTTGGGAATATCGTCAGAAGACATGAAGTGATTTGGTTGAAATCGCATCGCAAACAAAGAATGGCCCGAAACTCCTACCAGATGACCTTTTTTGGGCCCGAAAACAGCGATTACGGAGCTGAGCTCTGTAACTCTTGTAGATCTCTGAATTAGCTTCAGTTTGAGCTTTGGTTTGGCTCAATCGGACTTACGGTTTGAAAGTTACGCCCGTTTCCGTGAACTCATACAGAACCGGAAACTTGGAATTGGAAAAATTGGCATCACTCCTGACCGGTTCGGATCGGATGGCAGGAGGACCCGATCCAACCACCTTCAGTAAACCAGCTTGACACAGTTCACATTCTCATCAACCCGGATCGGATCGGAGGGGGAACACCCGATCCGCCCCACCTTCAATGCATAGGAGTACACAGAGCCTTCGGATTGAAGACACAAACTCGGTCCGGGTCGGAGGTCCGACCCGATCCCCCTGCACTTGCTCAGACGCAACAGCTTTGACCTGTTCTTTAGCCAAAACCATCTCCTACTAATCCGGATCGGTTGCCACTTATGCTAGCACAATTTGAAGGCCATTTCTCCGCTCTCTCCGAGATGCCCTCTCCGCTCACCACGTCACACCCGATCCGACCCGATTCAGGTCACCCAGAGGCTCTTCTACGCCTATAAATACACCACAGCATGGCTATTTCAAGGGACTTTTCGGAATTCTAACTTTCCATGGCTTCAACTATGGATCTTCGCAAGGCTATTGCATAACCTAGAAGTCGAATTCCACATTACAACACGAGGATTTCGTGTATAATCTCCCCTTTATTCTCCTCTTCTTCATTGTAAACACGAGAATTTCGTGTATAAACTGCAAACAAACAACATTGTAATAGCTTCTTAGGATTTAAGAAACTATAAAGTGGACGTAGGCTTGGATTGAGCCGAACCACTATAAAAATCTCGTGTGTCTCCTCTTATTTTACTGCTTTTTCTGTATTAATCTGTGATTGTGAGGTTCTCACATAGAATTTGGGTGTTAGGCCCAGATTTCGGTCTAACATTTTGGCGCGCCAGGAAGGGGGGCACACGATACAACTTCTTCTACTAGCTTGAACGGAAGCGGATTATTTGGCTATTGGATCAATGGTCAAGCGAAAGAAAGACGGAACCTTCTCTCGTGCTGAGGATGTTGGCACTGAAGGAACAAGGAACGAGGCAAGCCAGGAGGCTTCCTCTCATGAAAATCCATCAGCATACTTAACCAGAGATGAAATGGATGGCGTTCTCGATGAATTGAGAACCCAGATGGCTAGGCAAGATGATCTCCTCCGCAAACAACAGGAGATGATCGACCAATTCTTCGCTCGGATGGAAGGTAGGCCGAGTGGCAACACACAACTCGCTGGAAATAGCACGGAAATAGCCCCAGCAGCAGCTGCAAACCGGATCGGTTCGGATCCGATCCGAACCGAGGGCCAAAATCTGAATTCAACGCAGATGGAAATGGGAGACATTCCCCACCGGATCGGTTCGGACCCGATCCGAACCGCCACCTTGCATGAGCCTGGGGGCAACAGCCTCCCCTCTGGAAATCAAGGCTTCGCTCCTGTTCGACCTACATCCGCACCGGTTCGGGTCGGAAATACCACACAAATTCAGCATCAAGCTCCCCAGTTCGGAACAGGCGAACCTGTTCGGATCGGCACCTCCGATCCGAACCGTGCACCTCTCCATAACCTCCCTCGCTTCTCCGAACCGCAGCAAGGGGGCACCTCCGAACCGAACCGGATGGCCTTCCAAGGTCCCTATACCTCTCTGAACTCTTCTGGCCTCAACGCTGGGGGCACCAGCTCCGAACTAGGCAACTTGCAACAACTCTTTGAAGGCGACCGGCTCGCCAATCTCATTGAACGCCTTTCGAGAGGCCGCACCTATCAAAACGACATGGATGATGTCAATCACAATCCATTCACACAGGAAATCAGGAATTCCCGCAATCCTCCGGATTTCAAACTTCCACAACTGGAACCCTACAACGGCAGAACAGATCCTACTGTGCATCTCATGCGCTACAAACGGCATATGGAAGTTCAATCGGCGTCGGAAAACGTCATGGCAAAGTGCTTCCCTCTCTTTTTGACTGATATTGCTGCTATGTGGTTTCGGCAGCTAGAATCTGAATCGATCAACAGCTGGAACATGTTGGTCGCCCGCTTCATTGAACAGTTTCGGGTCCACATCGCTCGACCCAAAAATGTCATGTCACTCACTACAATCAAGCAGAGACCCAAAGAAACTCTGCGATCATTTCTGGAAAGATTCAATATTGCAGCAGCATCAGTTGATCGGCCTGAGCCATCTATGGTATTGATGGCGGCAGTATCCGGCGTTCTAGACAACTCGGAGTTCAAGAAATCCTTGTACCGAGACCCACCAAGGAATCTCAGTGAATTCTATCTTGAATCGGATAGGTTTTTGCGTGAAGAAGACGCAACCTCCGAGAAGAAAATTCTCGATGTTAACATGCTCAAAGACGGAGAACCGTCTGATTCTGATAAAGGCAAAGGAAAAGCAGCCATCAAGAATGACCGCAACGCTCAGCCCCGGAGAGGGCCCAGATATGAAAAGTACACTGAACTCAATGCCCCACTCTCAGACATCTATCTGGACACAAACGGTGACGTCTCCTATCCAAAGCCTCCCAGGAGGGAGCCATCACAAAGAGAACGCGATTCTGGGAAATATTGCGTATTTCACGATATGGACGGTCATGACACAAATGACTGTAGACACTTGCGAGATCTGATTGAGGAACGGGTTAGACGTGGAGAGCTACCCGAGTATGTGAAACAACCAACACCTGTACCTGTGTTGCCACCACCTGCTCCCCGGAGAGGGAATGACCCTGGAACGAGCTCCCATCGGCTCGTCATCAAATGATCTGGATTGGATCACTCTGTGTTTTCGGCATTTCGTAGGATTTAAGATATGTCTCTTTGCTTTCTTTAGGTTTTCCGATTGGCTAAATCGGAGTACACACGTTCGGGGTTAGGATTTAGCTCCAAATCGTGCTCTGCACTCGATGACAAACCAATCAGGATTTGCTTTGGTTTTGTACTTTGAATTGAATAAGGAAGGACTTTCCGAGCATGGATTATGTTTGGCAATTTAAGTATCTTGTCAGGTTGTGGCAGGATTCTCAATCTCAACTAAAGTATGGCTTATACTTATCTCGAACCCCTAGGCATGGATTGTGCTTAGGGACGGACTATCTTGTCAGGCTTTGGCAAGTATAACTCCATCTCGGTATGAGTATGGGTTGTACTCCACTACATTTCTAAGTATGGATTATACTCTGGAATGACTTATTGTCTTGCCAGGATTTGGCAAAGGAACTCAATAAAACTCGAGTATGGCTTATGCTCAGTTTGAACTTCCTGGTATGGCTTGTACCCAGAAGGTTAGGTCCTTCGTCAGGTTTTGGCAGGATGATTCGAACGTGTCTTGAGTATGGTTTATGCTCAAACAAACGTCCAAGCATGGTTTATGCTCGAAAGTGTAATCGGTTTTGTTAGGTTTTGACATACCTGTTTGCTTTCTCTTCTTCGTAGGTATGAATTATACTTGCAGCTGGTAGGCCCGGCGTGGCCTCGGATTATCCAGAACACATCTTCCTTCATTCAGCAAGATATGTTCTGAGGGGCAAAATGTTGACCCGCTTTTTAGTCAAAGCAGTCACACATGGAATCTCTTCTCAACAATACACTCAAACGTTGGGAATATCGTCAGAAGACATGAAGTGATTTGGTTGAAATCGCATCGCAAACAAAGAATGGCCCGAAACTCCTACCAGATGACCTTTTTTGGGCCCGAAAACAGCGATTACGGAGCTGAGCTCTGTAACTCTTGTAGATCTCTGAATTAGCTTCAGTTTGAGCTTTGGTTTGGCTCAATCGGACTTACGGTTTGAAAGTTACGCCCGTTTCCGTGAACTCATACAGAACCGGAAACTTGGAATTGGAAAAATTGGCATCACTCCTGACCGGTTCGGATCGGATGGCAGGAGGACCCGATCCAACCACCTTCAGTAAACCAGCTTGACACAGTTCACATTCTCATCAACCCGGATCGGATCGGAGGGGGAACACCCGATCCGCCCCACCTTCAATGCATAGGAGTACACAGAGCCTTCGGATTGAAGACACAAACTCGGTCCGGGTCGGAGGTCCGACCCGATCCCCCTGCACTTGCTCAGACGCAACAGCTTTGACCTGTTCTTTAGCCAAAACCATCTCCTACTAATCCGGATCGGTTGCCACTTATGCTAGCACAATTTGAAGGCCATTTCTCCGCTCTCTCCGAGATGCCCTCTCCGCTCACCACGTCACACCCGATCCGACCCGATTCAGGTCACCCAGAGGCTCTTCTACGCCTATAAATACACCACAGCATGGCTATTTCAAGGGACTTTTCGGAATTCTAACTTTCCATGGCTTCAACTATGGATCTTCGCAAGGCTATTGCATAACCTAGAAGTCGAATTCCACATTACAACACGAGGATTTCGTGTATAATCTCCCCTTTATTCTCCTCTTCTTCATTGTAAACACGAGAATTTCGTGTATAAACTGCAAACAAACAACATTGTAATAGCTTCTTAGGATTTAAGAAACTATAAAGTGGACGTAGGCTTGGATTGAGCCGAACCACTATAAAAATCTCGTGTGTCTCCTCTTATTTTACTGCTTTTTCTGTATTAATCTGTGATTGTGAGGTTCTCACATAGAATTTGGGTGTTAGGCCCAGATTTCGGTCTAACACTCACCAACCTTTCTTCACTGTCTCTAATAAACTTGGGTGGAACAATTTTTGTTCCAAGAATGTAATCTTCTAAGCCATATGCTCTAACTGCTGTTTCAACCTGCAATTTCCATAACAGGTAATTTGTTTCATCAAGATGGGTTGAGATCAGTTGGCTTTGCGGTTTGATGATAGTTTTCATCAAATCCTGGATTGGATCAAACTGAGTTTGATGACCTCTATTGCTGGAAACTTGAGCACTGGAAACTTGTGGGCTTGTTGGATTCACATTTGAAGGATCAGTTTCTACCATGATGACAGGATGATAAACACTGATGCTAAAATGTATAGAAATAAATTGCTGTCAGAAGCTTTGAATTGTAAAGTATTTCAAGGGATCTCTTTGTTGAAACAAGATGCAACTCAGATTGCTTAAATGATGACAAAGAAACAGATTAAATCTGATAAGAACAGGTAAGAAAGAACTGATAAGCAATCTGTGATGGCATTGATTCAAACAAGATGATTTCTTGGTGCTTTCTGATCAGCTTCTTGATCACAATTTTGGACTGTCACAAGCTTTATGCTTGAATCAAGATGCAGCTTCAGATTATATTGGCGATGCACTTGATTCTTGAATAAAGCCACAACCTTCAAGGGATAAGTTGTAACTTTGATGAAGGGAGATCCAAATGATGAACTTTATCTGATGGATCGCCTGAAAGATCAACACTACTGATGATCTTTCACCTGAATTAGACTTGGCTCCGATACCAAGTTGAAATTCTGAAATATAAATGAGAAAATGTTTTTGTCAATTGATGCGGAAGCAAAATTGTATTATTATTGAATGTTTGAACAAAACCTTGGTATTATATAGGCTAACAAATGAAAGAATGGGCTTGGCCTTATAACACGACCCAAACACTAAACAAAATATAAAGTCTATTTTACAGATGGAGCCGTCATTTTCATTTGAGAGAATTCCTTTATATCAAAAAGTAGGAGAAAGTCCACACCAGAAGAAACAAGTTCCATTATTGAACGGCATGCTAGAAGTTCCACAGAAACCTTTAGATGGAGAAACTGTAGTTACGCTTCTCCAAGAACTCGTATTTAAACTATATACCTTGACTCCCTTTTCAACTGGGCATTTACTTGTGATAATACGATTCACCACTTTGTAATCATTGTTTCTAATATCAAAGCCAAATCCAACGGTGGTCAAGGCGTCATTAAAGGAAGGCAACTGTGGAAGAACTCTTAATTGTTTAGTTGCAGGGTTGCAAAGACAAATACATTTTGTCATACAGTTGAATAGACTCAGACAAATGATGCCGTTATAACTCACTAATTCATGTACTGAGTATCCATGTAGATCTGAGCGATCTAGTTGAAAGCATGTGTTTTGCTCTTTAAAACTATCAATAGAGATTAACCGAATAGTTAAGGGTGAGACCTTACTAGTGGCTAGATTAATTAGACTGCGATTTTTATCCTTCTGCTTATGACTGTAATGATGATGATGGAGATGTTGTCTGATAAAATCATTACTGTCTACCAAAGCACACCATGTTTTACATACAAGTTTGAACCTTAATAGAGATATCACGGGCAACCATTGCAGAATTTGATATACTACATCATCATTAAGTGTACATTCTGATCTTTTTTGGCTTCTCCGTGCAATTTTTCCTTTCAACTTTGCTTCCTGAAATAATAAACCCTAGTTTTACATGGGAATATAAAATAAGTTTTCAGAACAATAAAAGAAACGCTTCTCGAAATTATATTTTATTAATTTTATGTTCATAATTTCCCACTTCTATATTGTGTTGACTTGCTTTAACGATGATGATAATGAATTCAGATAGGGCATGTGAGGTGTGCAAGAAAAGACTAAAGTTTTTTTTTAAATGTAATAACTTACCTTTTTAGGATAATTCAAGTTGAAAATAAAATTCGCATGTCCAACTTAAACCATTCCAAAATGACAGATTATCACTGGGGTTTAATATTAAAAGAGAAAATACAATGATAAAACTAAACAATACACATAATCTCACAGCCGAACGATAAAATATAACAAAGTTCATAAAACCGTAAATAATATTCACTTGATTTTAGTTTCCAATATCAGAATTTAACATTTTGACATAGCATACCAAATGCAGCGGAAATAAATAGTATATACGGTTTTAAACCCCGTCTTTGTCATCAAGAATAAAGTTCTTCGGAATGCTGAAAAACTCGGCTGACCCAAACATCAAGTAAAACAAAATACTCCACTCAAGATTTATGTTCTTATGCATGTAAATTAGCAAAAATGAAATGTTTAGGTGACATATACAAGTAAAAGTGAATATTCTGAAGATCCTGACATCATATTTCATCTTATTAATTGGGTTGTTTCAACTATCCGACTTCGTTATTGTTTCCCAAAATTAATTCAATACGCAATTACAAATACAAATTAAAACTTCAATTATTGAATTCAAGTTCAAGTCCAAATTCTCATATTTTAAAATAGTTCATTGTCAAAACATAATCCTCGATTTTAGATTTTCATATCATAAGTTAACTTAATGAAATTTTATATTCAAACAATTTGGATTTTCAAACAGCATGGATTGGTAATAAACTTTTATTTAAAGTAATTATACAAACATAATAATGGAATTTCTTTTCATATATGATAGTTTAATAATTATGAATTATAAATAGCTAAAGTTAATGTAAAATGAACTTATTAATATAGTCATATAATATTAATAGTTAAATTAGGGATAAAATTTAATTTAATTATGAAATAGTTAAATTTAATTTAAAAATAACTTAAGTAAAATAATTACAAAAATATAAATAGTATTATAAAAATAAGTAGTAAAAGTGACATTAGTTAAAATAATATGGTAAATATAAAATAGTATTAAATTTAAAACATTTTAATAATCCAATCCAATCAAATCCAAATATCAAATATTTCTAGAATTCGACTTAAAGCTTAAACCGTCCAAATTTAAAACATGCAGTTAAGTTCAAATTCTAAATCGTTTTCACAAACAGTTTAGTTTAATGGCTTAAATTAATTATTCAAATTTATTAATTTAAACCAACAGTTTAATTAAAAGTATTAAGTTTGATCAATTTCAACACATATCCCAATTCAATTTCATAATGGTTTCATATATAGTGTATGGTGTGAGGAAGTTATAATGTGATAACTGGAATGGTGTCAAATGAATGAACAATCTAAATAACACACATACAAATAGAAAAACATAGGGATTAACAATCATATATAATCGCAAGAATTAGTAACTTATTATTTCAGTCGATTTACAACTATTATTCCATGTAAATTAACACTATCATTTTGCAAAACTAATATCTATCATTTAATGTAAACAACAACAAACATTTCATGTAATTTACTACCAATAAATCATATAAATGACAAATAATCATCATTTGTTTTAAAATAAAATAGAACATATCATAAAAGAGAAGACATTAGAGAGAACATAAAAGATAAAGGAGGAAGCTTTTTATTTCTCTTGATTCAGTGTGCATAATTCTATTACATTGACTCCCTTATATATTGGCTTTGTAGCTGATGTTAGCCTTACACCCAAAATGTGGGACTAAAAATAACATGACAAATGCATATTCACTTATATGTATTACAACACTCCCCCTTGAATATGCGTATGTAAAGATGATAATATTAATTGCTTCATTAAAAACCTTTTTTTATGAAAAACCCTGTGGGAAAAATCATAAACAAAGAAAAGAGTACAATTTTATTTCATCTCCAGGAAACATATTGACAATGTTCCAGTGAGGGTTGACACTTCTGGATCAAAATAATGCCTCGTTAAAAACCTTAATAACAAAAACCCAGTGGGAAAAATATTAGTGAAGGAAAAGAGTGCATTACAACATAATATATGCTCCCCCTGATTCGTAATGCATTATTCAAATAGTTTGGTGATGCAAGCTGCGTATACCAATTTTATATATCGCCTTCTGCAATGTCGATTATGGAAGTGTCTTTGTGAATAGATCTGCTGGATTTTCTTGAGATTGGATGTGCTTCACTTCTATTTTGAAGCTCATGTGTGAAAAAGAATTTAGGAGAAGTATGTTTTGTCCTATCACCCTTGATATATCCTGCTTGACTGAGCTACGCATGCTGCATTGCCCTCATAAATAATAGTTGATCTTTCTGTAGTTAAGGGAAGTTGACATGTGCTTCGAATATGTTCAATTAATGACCTTAACCGAACGCATTCTCGACTCGCTTCATGTAGTGCTAGAATTTCAGAATGATTGGATGATGTTGCTTCCAATGTTTGTTTTGTAGATCTTCATGAAATAGCTGCATTGTTGTTTGTAAACACATATCCAGTTTGTGATTTTGCTTTATTTGGATCAGAAAGGTAACTTTAACACTCCTCCTGGAATATGTGTCTTCAAATTCTTGAATGCTCTTATAGTAGCTTGAAATTACCCCCCTTGAAAAATTATTGCTCCCCCTCATAGATATTGTGATATTAAAATGATATTTCTTATAAGAGTTCGATACTTCAGGATCGATGTAATGCCTCATTAAAACCTTACTAAGAAAAACCCTATGGGAAAAATCTTAGTAAAGGAAAAAGAGTACAAAAACACATTTTCAATAATTTACTACATTAAATGTAGAATGATACTTCTGGATCAATATAATTCTTCAGTAGAAACCTTACAAAGGAAAACCCAGTGGGAAAAACCTTAGTTAAGGATAAAAATAAAGATTAACTTAAATATCATATTTGAGATGTTATTCCTTGATGTGGTGCTTGATTCTTCTAGATCAAGATAATGTCTCGTTACAACTTTCAATATTACTTTGAGGATGGTACTTCTGGATCAATATAATATCTCATTAGAACTTTACTAAGAAAAACCCGGTGGGAAAAATCTTAGTTAAAGAAAAAGAGTGCATACTTTTTGATATCTCAATTTCGTTATAGATACTTCTGGATCCATAAATATATATTTCATTGATAATATTACTTAAACAAATCTTGTATAGAAAATAAACTCAAGAGATAATAATCTTTACTCTTCATACTTCTGACGTTCATCATTTATTAACATTTGCCTCATTAAAACCTTCACGATGGAAAACCCTATGGGAAAAAACCCAAGTGAAGGAAAAAGTGTACAACATCACAAGAAAATTCTTAATGAACTTTTCTTAAAAGACTTTTGTGTGCATTTTCATGCTTCAGGCTTGTTTTCTTATTTAAAACACCTTTTGTTTGCGCTTACTTGATATACACTTCGAGTGTTTACAATTTTGTGCTTTAATCAGGTTTGCACACTGCAATACATTTGTAATGAACAATAATAGTTTCATTATAGAAATACTTATAAGAAGGAAGTAATCTACTCATCTTGAATTATATCAAGATTTTCATTACAACAATACTTAAAACCATGTTGTAATCTATATTCTATGTTCTTTGCATTCTTTATAATCACTAAAGTTATTTATGTTCTTCAGGAACCTGTACACTTCAATGAATTTTACATATTGCAACTATACTCAAAAGTATATTAAATGTTTCATTACAACAATACTTAAAAGCAGGAAATAATCTACTCATCATAAATTATATCATGATTTTCATTATAACAATACTTAAAAGAATGTTGTAATCAACATTCTTTGTTCTTTATATTCTATATAACCAAAAAAGTAGTTTATGTTCTTCAAGAACTAATATTCTTTCATCATTTAGTGTGATTTAACAAATATTCATACCTTCGAGGTTTATTCATTACTTTGTGGACTACAGGTCAACATTTCTCAATTAGAGAAGGATTCATGATGGCCAATCATGATTTAACATAAGCACTTTACTTTTATAATTTATCATCGATGATTATATATTGTCAGTTCGATATATAATTTATTGAGATCTCTTTATTTATCTATTTTAGGTACCTAAACCACTTTTGGGGTTATTTGACAATTATGTCATGGATCTCTTCAAGAGACTCCTTAGGTGTTTCTTTAAGAACACTCACCTCCTTCATCTGGCATCTTTATTACTTACTTCAAAAGTGTCTCGAACTGACTTTTAAACCAATCTTTAAATGTGGTTTATGCATTTTGATCCTTCAGGGATTCAAATATATATTGAAGCAAGTCTACAAGGGATATTATTTATAATTTATTCGTGTGTCAGTTATACTGATACTCAAAATGAAATTGTATCACTTTATCCTCCCCCTCAATGTTGACAAACATTGTCACACTAAATAATCATCATCATGGGATTCTCATTTTGATCCATTATCACATTGATGCTGGCAAGTATTTTATATGTATATCCGTTGTTGGAGGATAACCCTTTAATTAGTCGATAAGATGCATTCATCATTTTTTTTATTACATATTCTCTTTCATTGATCTAGCAATATTGGAGGAATTTTCTTATTATATAGGTTATTTGAATACACATATGACTTCAGGTCATTCAACATTCATGTTGACTGCAATTTAAATCACTAAATAATATTTATGCATAATCTATAAAATATGCTTATAATTGTAACACCCCACCTCCGCTAGGGTCATTCACATAGGGAATGCACTAGGTTTGGTGAAGCATTATCGAGGTAAACATGCACAGAAATATTACAAGACAGAACATATAAAACAGCGGAAGTAAAGAAAATTTCATTACCTTATAAAATAGTAAGGTCAAAAGCCTTTTACATCAGAATACATCAAAACCTGTCTTGCAATAGTAAAGAAGCATAAACCATTTCATAAATTATTCCCCAAGTAAAACAGTAAGGTAGCCATAGCCAAGAAAAGTCCAAGCCATGCATGATGACCTTCAAGCAAAGGAAGTCCAAACTAAATAACAGTGTTTCCTCCCTGAAAACCTGGGGGGGGGGGGGGGCGGAAACGGAAGACAAAGAGGCGAAACAAAACGGGGACAGTCATAAAGACTGGTAAGTCCTATCTACTTCCAGTATAAAAACAGGTAAAGGTAACATGACATGCATAAACTGAAAGTAAACATAAGGATGACGACAAGATAGATAAGCTAAACCAAGATAACCGGATGAACTACTGTAGCAAGATAAACTAAGGTGTCATGATAAACTACGGTGTCAAGATAAATCAAGGTATCACATCGTCAGGTTTCTATCAAGTATACTATCCCAAGGTATCTATCATGTATAACATCCCACGGTATCTTAACATCCCAAGGTATTTATCATGTATATTTGCTCTGCACCTCTCATACTAGTATCCCATCCCGCGTCTTGTGTTAACTATGAATGTCCCTTGCCCAATGTCATGTAATGGTCCATGTCAACCTAATATATAGCATATATAGGTTTTCCCAACTCGTATGTTTCTTTCCATGTATAAGTTCAGTCCTTTGCCGTAGGCCGTATGGGCTTTCCCCATGTAAATCTATACCACCTCAACGTAGTACCATTTTATCCTTGAAGTTGTTTTGGACTGCTACCCTTGATCTGGTTATGTTTTCTTACCATGAACTATCGCGTGTTCACTTAGGATTTATGCCACCTAGGACCACTAGGGATTATGCTACCTAATGAACGTTTCCGTGTCTTGGTTTGGGTTCAAGCCACCTAGGGCCACTAGGGATTATGACACCCGTCAACCACGCCCTTTATCCCACGTATGTATCGTGAATCGTTTTCCATGTCTAGACGCACATGTATCTCAATGTGCCATCCGAGTTCCGTGCCAGGGCAAATCAAGAAATACGGAACTCGGTCGGGAGCTTTAAGTCATCTGCCGATGCAGATATCAAGGTCTGTTTTTGTATCCGTGGCTATGGTCCCACGTGACCCCTCCCTTAACTACTGAAAGGCAATCCAAGAAAAATCATGTACGAGAACTACATCCCGGCCCCACTATAGCCCCACTTTCCTATTGGCCAACCTCACCCATAACTCGATAGCAAGTATATGGTCTGTCGGGAGTTCTCTGCCTTTCCGTACGTACACGATTGACTAAAGATGGTAGGTAGTCGACGACGCGCTATCCAGGGCAAAAATCAAGTATCGTCGACTCCACGCTAATCCATCCCCATCTTTAGGTTGCTCGCACAGCAACCAAGGCATACTCTTGGTTCTTCTACCGCAGACCTTAACCTCTGTGAGCCTAGGCGGATCATCTGCAACCTCACAGAGGGATACCAAGAGTATCCTCACGTCCCCCAAAGCTACCGCTTCGTCACCCAGTTCGTTGGAGCCTTTATCTAAGTCAGATAATTCGCTCCTCCACGTGTGTTCAAGCGATGACCTACCATATCGGGTTACTCATCTATCTGTGAACTGGTCCAATTTGCTTGACTAAGAGTTATTACTTAGTTATCCTTAACTAAGGTTTACCACTTAGCTTCTCTTCCCGCTATCCTTGTTAACTACGATTTTCAACCTAGTCCCCTGAGCTAGGGTTTTTTCTAATGGGTTGAGTGTTGTCTTTCAAGTTCATGACTTAACCCGCCTATGAATCATGTCAAGATTGGCTAAGTATTTAAGTTCAAGGCTTAGCCCTACAAGTTGGTTAAGTATACCAAGAAGCTCATGACTTAACCCTATCAAGTCAAATTGGTTAAGTATTCGTTTATCTTAGCCCTATCAGATTATCGTGTTAGATTGATTAAGCATAGATTATCTTAATCCCATCATATTATCGAGTCGGATTGGTTAAGTATGGGTTAGCTTAACCCCATCCACTAATCGTATTACAATGGTTAAGTATATTTAAAAGGTCTTATGACTTAACCATATCAGGTCCGCATATTAGATTGGTTAAGTATAGGTTACTTAACCTCATCAAATCATCATGTATAATTGGTTAAGTATAAGTTACTTAACCCCATTAAATTATCATGTTAAGTTGGTTAAGTATTGGTTACTTAACCTCATTGAATTACCAAGTTTAGATTGGTTAAGTGTTTAGCTTAACCCCATCGAATTACCGTGTTTAGATTAGTTAAGTGTAGGTTACTTAACCCCATCTAATTACCGTGTTTAGATTAGTTAAGTCTAAGTTACTTAACCCCATCTAATTACCAAGTCGGATTAGTTAAGTGTAAATTACTTAACCCCATCCCCTAATTGTCTTATATGGTTAAGTGTCATTAAGAAATCAAGTCCGGTTTAACTTAACCTACCCATTCGTGCATATCGGTTAAGTGTCATAAGTCAAAATTACTTAACCTTTTCATGTGGCATTAATTAGATTAATGCACCCCAACCTCTCACATTAGACTTTGTTGTGGTTACTAGTTAAGCCGGGCGAGTCCGGGTAGCTTTACACCACAACCTAGTCTAACCTCGGGTTTTAAGTGCTATATGACCAACTACTCACATTGGGTCCTATTGTTTGTAGCCACTAGTTAAGCCGGGCGGGTCCGGGTAGATTTATGCTACAAACTCAACCCAACCTCGAGTTGGCCACTTTCATGTTTGGTCTAGTGTCATATTACACTTACAACCCATACGTGTCTAGTTTCAAGTCCCATGTTTACCCCACATGTCATGTCCACATTTAGGTGTATCATGAGTGTCATATTTTCATGAAATCCCATGTCAAATTATCATGTCATAATCACGCTCGTCTAACCTACCCCAAATCGTGTATCCAACCCAAGTAAAAGCGAGTCAACATAGTAAGGATACTATGCTACATATTGGCCTCAAAACATGCACGATGCCAAAAAGGGATTGGCCACAAACATGCATGGTATCATAAGGGGTTTGGCCTCAAAATATGCATAGCATCATAAGGGTTTTTTGGCCTCAAACATGCATAATGTCACAACGGGATTAGCCACAAACATGCATGATATCATAAGGGGGGTTTGGGTTCATTTACATGCATAAGCCCCAAGTCATATTCATGTACATATTTCACAAGTCAAAGTGGTTTCAAGTATTCATGCCAACATTCCGCAAGTAAAGGTTCAATATTTCATGATGGACTAAGTTAAACATAACATAAGTGGCATGATTTAGTCACTAAGCATAGCCAAAAGTCATAGATTCAAGCAAAAGAGGCATGACAAGGTTCATATAGGCTAGCATACTTAGTTTAATCTCGTTTTATTCCATGCCATCATTAAAACTACCGTTTAGATCTAGAAGTAGCTAGAACTTACTTAGCGTGGCAAGACGGCTAGGAGCATGAATCGTCTTGACGAAGAAAGGTGGCTCCTTTATTGAAGAATCGTCATGAAATTTGCGTAGCAACGTTGATCTACCCTCGATTTGATGTAGAAAACTTGCACCTTTTGATTTGAACCCGATTTGAATGCATAAGCCCTTGGAGTTGGAGATGGAGGCCATGATCAAGATAGATTTTGGCAGCACTTAGTTGCTAGAATGATTTTTAGTGATTTAGGTTAGGTCATAGGGTGTTTTAATAGAGATTAGGAGTAGTTTAGGCCCTTAGATTAACCCTAGGATAGATCTGAACCCTCAAAATCCGTCACAGGCCATCAGAACAGAGCACAAGGCCAAGCAGGTGCACCCAGGCCAAAGTGGTCGGATCACCCAGGTCGACACCCGTGTCGACTGGGCAGTCGACCTGCCCCCTGGGCGTGTCGACTCCACAGTCGACACCCCAGTCGACCTGGGGCTTGGGCGGGAATTTTCCCGCCCAATCTGTTTGGCTCCAGATTTGAATTTTCGAGCTGTTTTTGAACTTGATTTTTTCTGAAAACTTTGACGGGCCATAACTGGGTCATTCGGACTCCGATTCTCGAAAACTCGGACTCTATTTTGCGTATTTTTCCGAGATGAACGCAATGGCATAGCCCGTTTCTTCTGATTCATATTTTATAATTAAATTCTGCCTTGATTCTTGTCCTAGCACGTTGTAAAAATGAGACGACCCGATTTCCCGTTCTCACGGAAACAAGGTTATCTTTGGAATATAACACAGAAACAGATAATAGCAGAACAAAATTAAATAAATACACCAGAATGAACAACAAATATACTGGATAAAAGTAATCATCAGAGTTACACAGTATACAGGATCTTACTTAGTACAAATACAGTTCAGCTATACATAAATGTCTACAGCGGAAATAAACAAAATATGTACAATAGGAGCTGAACAGCATAAAAGGAAATAAATGATAGAATCCATCTTCAGCTCCAGCTATCCAAAAAAAAAAACCAGCTAAACCTGAATACAAGGCTGCCCGTGTAGAAAAAGGGGCACCCGAGTTTGAGAGTGAAACAAACTACGAGTCAGTCATGGGACTGGTATGAGAAATCCACTCAACACATATATAATTGGCTAATCACAGGACCACGCCACTTTCGTGGAACGGGTTTACTCCATAGGATTGCCAGTGCTTTAAAAAAAATCTTTCTTTTAAACATCGCTATGCTTTTTATAAAAATGAAGCCGTTATAAGACTCAGTTCCCATCACACAATGCAACGCAAACCGGAGGATAGAGTTTTTACCTTATAACGGCCAAGATATGCTTGGTACGAATAAAACAAAGGCATTTGATATTATTGCTAGTGTTTATATGTTTTGAAAACAATTTCAAATCATAACTATCAATCATAGACGGCATTAATGCCCCATACCACTATGTCGCCATATATAGGTATACAATCAAAATCGCATCGTCACGTATTTGGAAATTGGATTTCCGTCATGAACCAAGGCAAAAGATAGTCCTTACCGAATTCGAGACGCTCTAGCCCGCCCCTCAGGCAAGTACTCAGTCAAGCCTTTGGATCGTCAGGGCCGGTCCACCGATGTGGATTAAAATTCCTGAACACTGCGTTTCCCCACCCTTTGGGGTGTAAACGAGCCAACGAATGACTCCATCGGACCCGGATCGTCTGATCAAACCGAGGCGCCTCGCAACAGCAACAACCACATAGGTGAAAAGTATATAAATGTCAGGGCTGGTAGGTCACTGACACCACCCTAGCTAGAAAGAAACGCATGTCCTCCCTGAGGTCCTTTCTCCCGTTTCAGGTTCATATCGGGGTGTGAGGCTCGCGAATTCACGTTATACACAAAGCTACGCCACACAGGCGGTGCTTTGATCATCACCACAAGACTTTGCTTTTCAACAGAAGCCCTGATCACTGCATCTTAGCATGCCACACAGAATAAATCCTATGTCAGACACACAGTCCATTTACAAGTCCGTTCTGGGTCTGAACGAAACCGGAGGCACTAAATACCTCGCAAACCCTTCGATCAACACGTACGTCTGAACGATCACCACTCATTATCCATATTTCGGGATGCCTCCTAATCAGGACCTCGGTTACCATCCAAACGAGGTGAAGATCTCCGGTCTTCGACCATCGTCTTTATCTTCGACTTTCAATCGTCGGTCAATTATTTGAAATGAGAATTAACTCGGCCTTTTCAAATAATTCACGTATATTTAGAATTTCAATTCGATTTATTTCAATGGTTAAATTATTCGACAACACCAATATTGTTCTTTAATGTAATTTTCACACCAAATACATTCAACCATCAAAAGCCACATAAATCAAGAAAATTCAGTTTATTTCCATTCCATATCGCTTATGATATTTTATAACTATTTATCGCTATTTTTATTTATTTTAAAATAGCCATTTTATTCAAAACGACGCTTCGGGCCATACAGCGGCCGTGGCGCTGTTTTTCTTCAGATTTGATTTACACATATCTGAAAATCTAACCGTTGGATCTTCACAAAATTTACATCATTAGAAAGGTCTTTTCAAAACGAATCCAACGGTTCCAGTTTCGGGAAAATCCGACGGACGGATCTCCCGGTACACTCGTTTGAAATTTCGATTTCAAAATACGAACTGCAGCGTCGTTATTCGATTAAATATAATTATATTTATATATATAAATAAATATAATCGTTTCTGGCGCTGTTTTTCTTCAGATTTGAATTAAACATTCCAGACAATCCAACCGTTGGATTTCTACAAAGTTGGGGCCGTTGGAAAGATTATTCCAAGGCGAACCCGACGGTTGAGGTTTCGGGAAAATCCAATGGTCGGATTTCCCGTACTAGTCGTTTGAAATCACAGTTTCAAAATACGAACTGCACGGCTTTGTTTCGTTTTAATTTTATTTATATTTATATACTTATATAAATATAGTTCATTCAACGATTTCAATATCGTTTTTACTTCAAAAAAATTCTAACTCCTTAAATTTTGGAAAAATTTCGCCATAACCTCCCCTGCACCGGGAGCATCGGGAAATCGCAAATAGCGTTCCCGGTCCTTCTAATCTCAAAAAGAAAAAGAAAAAGCCAAGCGGCTAGCCAACAGGCTCAAAATCATCACCCAAACAAATCAGTAAATGTGTACCTATTTGTCGGGCACAAAATTTTATTCCTCTTCTCTAGCCCCTTTGCTATAACCTGTTCAATGAATATTGCATATACATATATATACAGTTCTTATCATTTATCCTTTTCTATTCGACTTCATATTTGATTTCTATTTGGTTTAAAAACTCCATTCATTCTAATGTTACATAAATAGGTGCAAATCATTTCATTAGCTAATTAATGAATATTTCAACTCATATATGTTTATTTTGAACAAGTGGCTATTTTTAACACTTCACATTTCAACGATTTATGCATACAATAAAAATGCGATTTTTATTGTAAAACGATTCATTTCAAAACACTATTTTTCTATATAGTTCAAGTTGGTGATAAAAATGGGATTTTTATCATAAAACAATTTATTTCAAAATATGAATACCATTCAACACATGAATTTCTAAACAACGAATGAATATCAATTCAACACATGAATGTTTTCAATAGTTTTTTATATATATATAAAATTGTGATTTTTATTGTTAAACGATTTATTTCAAAATATGAATACCATTCAACTCATGAATTTCTAAACAACGAATGAATATCAATTCAACACATGAATGTTTTCAATAGTTTTTATATATAGATAAAAATGTGATTTTTATTATTAAACGATTCATTTCAAAATATGAATACCATTCAACACATGAAATTCTAAACAACGAATGAATATCAATTCAACACATGAATGTTTTCAATAGTTTTTATATATAGATAAAAATGTGATTTTTATTATCGAACAATTTATTTCAAAATATGAATACCATTCAACACATGAATTTCTAAACAACGAATGAATATCAATTCAACACATGAATGTTTTCTATACAATGAATAAATATAGTTTAAGCATATGAAAATAATTCAAACACACAAATATTATTCAAAATTTCGGCAGCATAACGGCAGGGTAGTTACACCGGCACCGTCCCTAGTACGGCTCCTCGCTCTACCTTAAAACCTCGCGGTTTTTGACAATGGGGTTCATGCATCTAGTTCGCACGCAGGCGGCATGTATATATTTATTTCATTTCCACAAACTAATCCTAAGTGGTTTCAACCAAATATTTCACAACCACCCATGGGTATTTTTCAACCACAATCAACCAATATCAATCACAAACAATCCCAAACAATCATTCGCTATCAATCAAATTTCCACAACAATTTCAACCAATAAATATCGTCCATGGTTTGTGGACGAGGGGCGTATATATATATATATATATATATATATATATATATATATATATATATATTTATTTATTTATATATAGCAATTCACTTTTACTTCACACATATATATATAAATTTTAAATCAGAAATCTCACCAATAGCTATCCAGTACCGCGACTCTTCCTTTATAGAAATCTTCGCCTTTTGTCGCTTTCGCCCGTATTCTCTACACATGTAAAAATCGAATTTTTACTATGCTACTCAATATATAAAAATATGATTTTTCTTTCGACTTTCGATATATAAAAATATGACTTTTACTTTGACTTTCAATATTTAAAAATATGATTTTTACTTTGACTTTCAATATTTAAAAATATGATTTTTACTTTGACTTTCAATATTTAAAAATATGATTTTTACTTTCGACTTTCGATATATAAAAATATGATTTTTACTTTCGACTTTCGATATATAAAAATATGATTTTTACTTTCGACTTTCGATATATAGAAATATGATTTTTACTTCGGCTTTCCATATATAAAAATCTGATTTTTACTTTTAAATTTCTAATCTTCTTCTAGTTTATAAATCATTTTAAAATCAGTTTTTATATTCCTTTATAATTCAGTTTTTAAAATCTCAGAAAAATCAGTTTTTATATTTTTATAAATCAGTTTAAAATTCTTTTTTTAAAAAAATCAGTTTAAAATTCTTTTTTTAAAATAAACAGTTTTAATCTTTATAAACAAATCAGTTTTCCTTTTCGAAATAAAATCAGTTTTTTTTTTAAAACAAATTCAGTTTTAATACTTTATAAATAAATCGGGTTTTAAAATTCTTTAAAAGAAATCAGTTTAAAAATTCTTTACAAAAATCAGTTTAAAAATTCCTTTATAAAAATCTGTTTTTACTTTCTTTTTAAAAAAAACCAGTTTAAAAATTCTTTTATAAAAATCTGTTTTTACTTTCTTTTGAAAAAAACCAGTTTTATGCTTTTAAAAATTTCAGTTTTAATCTTTTAAAAATTTCAGTTTTAATCTTTTAAAAATTCCAGTTTTAAACTTTTAAAAATTCAGTTTTTAACTTTAAACATAAAACAGTTTTTAAACTTTATACATAAAACAGTTTTTAAACTTTATACATAAAACAGTTTTTAAACTTTTAACATAAAACTGTTTTTAAACTTTTAACATAAAATAGTTTTACAGAATAAATAAAAAAGAAAATAAATAAATAAATAAATATAGAAAATGCTCACTGATGTAGCTGCGAAGGGGGGGGGGGGTTTCTGGTGGCGGTCGGCGGTTCAGGGAGATGCGGCGGCTTCAGCGTCGCTAACGAGGGGGGGGCTTCGGGTCTTCAATCGATGGAGGGGGGGCTTCGGTTCTCCGATCGATGGAGGGGGGGGTGAAGATGGGCGGCGGCGGCGCTTCAGGGGGGGGCGCCGTCGATAGTCGTTAGGGTTTTTTTTTTTTCTCTTTTCGTTCGAAATAAATATGAACCGGGGGGGGGGGGGGGGCAGGAAGGAGATAAAGGAGGGAAGGGAATTAAAATATTTTTTTTATTATTTAATTATTCAAAAAGTCGACTTTTACATACGACCACTAAACGAGGCCCACCGCCTGTCGTCCATAGCGTTTTACCCCCATTCTGAACACAATGGGATATGTATCGCAAGCTGATTTGATCGTTACAGTCAGTTTCCTTTTGAATTTTCATTTAAATCATTATATTGAATTTTAAACGCACATTTCAAATTACCTGGGTCACATACTAACTAGAAAAATTCCAGAAAAATATTTTCTAGCTTCGTATTGACAATACGGTCCTAACAAAACTAGTTTCGTCGAATTCTGAGACCGTTTGCAAAATGGCCAATTTCCAGTCGATTAAATTCAACAGAAACTGGTCAAACGCGTTTTCCTTTGCCACGCTCACATATTGATTCGAAAAATTATGAAATTTGAAACCTAGCAATAACTTGACACTGCGGATCCAACAAAAGTGGTTTCGTCGAAATCCGAGGTCATTTGCAAAATGTCCATTTTTAAGGGCCTGAATTACATAGCGACTATTCAGAATTTTCAACTGGACATATCTTTTGATTCCCGCTTTCAAATTTCGATTGGTCGGATTCGTTAGAAAGATATTACCAATTAGATCCTAATGTTTTTGGTTTCACTAAAATCCGGATTGTTTTGCACCCGGTATATTCAATTGAAGTTCGAAATCGAATTATCGAACTACCGCGCCATTTTCAATTCTATATATAATTATAATTAATTATATTCGTTTTCAAATGTCGATTCAAACTCAGTTTTCATCGCCATTATTTAAAATATTTATTTTAAATATTTAAAATCCATTATTTTAGCCAATTTAAAAATTTTAAATTGGTTCAGATTTTCTGGGTCGTTACAATCTCCCCCACTTAAAACTTTTCGTCCCCGAAAAGGAATAAAGTCGAAAGTGGTTTGATAAATCTACGATCACACAACACAACAACCAATCTAATTGTTTTTAACCTTTAAAAATATACTAATCAACTCCTATATTCTTTTATAAATCATTCAGAGTATAGAATAAATAGTGCACATCCATGAAAAGGAAATGACAACAGAATAGAGAATTGAATGGTAGTGCAAAGTAGGGTAAATGTACCTTGCACCGGAGTCAATCAGAGATATCTACTCGGCATCTAGGATAAGCTTTCTGAATGCTCTCCTCAGTTTCCCAAGTACAATCTCGCGGATCTCCACTCCATTGCACTTTAACTAAGTGAACCTTCTTGTTTCTCAGCTCTTTGGTTTCTTTGCCGATAATCTTTAGCGGCTCTCGCCTCACAGCTAATTCTGGAGTAATTTCAATATCCTGCTGAGCTGCTTCTTCCACGATCAAGTTTGGATCATGAACGTGCT
The DNA here is from genome assembly GCA_030737875.1 of Allium sativum. Taxonomy (NCBI): domain Eukaryota; kingdom Viridiplantae; phylum Streptophyta; class Magnoliopsida; order Asparagales; family Amaryllidaceae; genus Allium; species Allium sativum. The sequence goes on along the minus strand of CM060923.1, from coordinate 470,442,879 downwards.
TTCGAAGTTGAGATATATGAAATACATCATGAACTCCAGGCAGCCAGTCTGGCAATTTGACCCTATAAGCGAGAGTCCCAATCCGTTCCAAAATAGGAAACGGACCAATAAATTTGGGCGCTAACTTTCCAGTTTTACCGAACCGGATAACTCCTCTCATCGGCGATACTTTCAAATATACATAGTCGCCAACTTCGAAGGATATATCTCTTCTTCTTTTATCGGCATAGCTCTTTTGTCGGCTTTGAGCGGCGAATAATCGCTTCTTAATAAAATCGACTTTGTCGGCCGCTTCTCGAATCATATCGGGGCCCAACACAAGTCTATTTCCAGGCTCGACCCAACAAGCAGGAGATCGGCACGGTCTACCATACAATGCTTCGAATGGCGACATTGTCAGACTCGCCTGGTAGCTGTTGTTATAAGAGAACTCAGCCAAATGTAAATTGTCTTCCCATGATCCACCGAAATCTATAACACAAGCCCGCAATAGATCTTTTAGAATGCGATTCACCCTCTCAGTCTGACCGTCTGTCTGAGGATGATAAGTGGTGCTTAGGTTTAACTTCGTTCCTAGCTCGACTTGAAATGCTTCCCAGAATTTGCTAGTGAAGATTTTATCTCTATCACTTACTATACTGAGCGGCACTCCATGCAGTCTAACTATTTCCCTGAAGTATATCTATGCCAGACTCTGAGCAGTTCTGTTTGATCTGATAGGTATAAAATGGGCGGTCTTCGTGAAACGATCTACGATCACCCAAATACTGTCATTTCCTTTTCTGGTTCTGGGCAAACCATCAATGAAATCCATAGAAATATGTTCCCACTTCCAGCCAGGAACTTCCAGTGGTTGTAATAATCCAGCCAATTTCTGTTGGTCGCTTTTGACTAGCTGGCAAGTAGGGCATCGACTAACATATATCGAAACGTCTCTTTTCATAGCCTTCCACCAGAAAGTTCTTTTGAGATCGTTATACATTTTGGCCACACCAGGATGGATACTCAGCTTGGACTTGTGACACTCGTCTAACACTTCCCTTTTTAGCTCAGGAACGTCAGGAACACAAATCCTTCCTTTCAATCTCAGGGTCTCGTCGTTATCTATTTGAAAACACGAGGGTTCACCTTTCCGAATCCTTTTAATCATATCCTTAATAAAGTTATCCTCCTTCTGAAGAATAGATATTCTGTCAATCAAGGATGTTGTGATAATAAAGCTGGCGATCATTACATTCTTTCTGCTTAACGCATCGGCCACGACATTGGCTTTCCCTGGAGTATATATAATTTCGAAGTCATATGCTGCAAGAAACTCCAGCCAACGCTGTTGCCTCAAATTCAGGTCTTTTTGAGTGAACAGATACTTTAACGACTGGTGATCTGTAAACAGTTCAAATCTCTCGCCCAGAAGATAGTGTCTCCAGATCTTCAAAGAGAATATGATAGCCAATAACTCAAGATCATGAGTTACATAGTTTTTCTCGTGCGGCTTCAGTTGACGGCTAGCATAAGCAATCACTTGACCTCTTTGCATTAACACTGCGCCAAGGCCCTCTCTAGACGCATCAGTCCAGACTTTTAAATCTTGGTTGCCATCAATGATGGTTAACACTGGAGCAGTCGTTAATCTTAACTTTAGCTCTTCGAAAGCCTCCTCACTCTCTTGAGTCCATTTAAATTTAGAATGCTTCTTTGTAAGCTTCGTTAAGTGACCAGATATCTTCGAAAAGTCTTTAACGAACTTCCGGTAATAGCTAGCCAATCCGAGAAAACTGCGGACTTCAGTGGGAGTACTGGGCTGTTTCCAATTCTGAATAGCTGTGATTTTGCTTGGATCCACAGCGATTCCATCTTTCGATACGACATGGCCCAGAAATTTTACTTCATCTTGCCAGAAGATACATTTGGAAAATTTGGCTTTCAATACATTCCTTCTGAGGATTTCCAAAACCTGTTCCAGATGCTTTTCATGTTCGGCCTTTGATTTAGAGAAGATTAGAATATCGTCAATAAAAACCAGAACAAATTTATTCAATACTCCTCTGAATACTCTGTTCATCAGATCGACGAAGTAAGCTGGAGCGTTACATAAGCCGAACGACATTACTAACCACTCGTAGAATAAGTCGGGGCCTCTGAACGCTGTCATTGGAACACATTCTTCGGCAATTCGAAGTTGATGGAAACCTGTAGCTAGGTCCATTCGTGAGAATACTTGTGCTCCATTTAGTCGATCCAACAAATCATCTATTCGCGGCAATGGATATTTGTTCTTTATCGTCTGTTTGTTCAGATCACGATAATCCACACATAGTCGTAGAGTACCGTCAGATTTTGGGACAAATACCACTGCTGCACCCCAATCAGAGAAACTAGGCCTGATTAGACCCTTCCATACTAGCTGTCGTGTTTGATTGTCCAATTCCTCTTTCTCTTTCAAGGAAATTCTTCGAATAGCGTGAACTACCGGCCTTGCATTGGGAATTAAAGCAATTTTGAAATCTATCTCTCTCTGCGGAGGTAAGCGAACAACTTCCTCGAACACATCCGCATAATTCTTGACGACGGGAATATCTTTGATGAGGTCAGGAATATTTTCTATTTGAGCTGGAGAAACATTTAGAGCTGCCCAGAAGTCTTTTCTATTAGCATTCTGACCTTCACAGGGAATGGTTATATAATCACCTGATTTAATCCTCGCCTTTACGACTCTGTCGGCGCATTTAACTTCAGCTTCATATTTAGTCAACCAATCTAACCCTAAGATAAGATCAAACTCTTTAAAATTCATGACGACTGCGATGGTAGGAAACCGATAACGAGAGAAAGAAACCGGCACTCCACAAATCCAACTGAGATCAATGGAACCCCCAACTGGATTCTGGACAGTCATTGGTTCCTTGAGCTTCTTCAAATTCAAATCCAGTTTCTTAGCTGCATCTTTGGAAATGAAGCTTCGTGACGCGCCTGTGTCAAACAGTACTTTGACTGGAATGTTTTTGACAGTAAGCGTGCCTTCTAAAACATCAGCCCTTTCTTGACTAGCTGAGGGCTCGGAAGTTTCTGCTACTTCATTTATACACACGGTTTCAGGTTTCTTTGAGAGTTGGCACTCCCGTGCAATGTGACCTGCCTGGCGGCACTTATGGCATCTCCTTTCCCCATGTGGGTTCTTTTGTTTCTTAGTGGGCTTAGATCCACTTTTTCTTCGTTTGTTCCAAGATTTGCAACTTACCGCCAGATGCCCTTTTCTATTGCAGCTTGAGCACATGGCGGTCATTATTCGTTCGTTCCCAGGTTCAGCCCTTTTTCTCTTGGCACTGGGCCTCTTATTAACTTCAGACTTCGTACTGGTTTCAGGAATATCAGTTTCTGACTCTGTTTTGTCACTAGAACAAACTTCTTCTTCGTCGCATAACATTCCTTTCTTATGGAGATCTTCATACTGATAGGCCATATATATCATTTCAGAAAAAGGAAGCTTCACATGCCCCAATACCTTATTCTGGTATTTCCTTTGAAGCCCGTGAATAAATCTCATATTTTTCCTCTTCGGATTTTGAATTAGATGAGGAGCAAAGTGAGCAAGTTCATTGAATTTCTTATGATATTCGGGAATGGTCATATCACCTTGTATTAGATAAGAAAATTCATCACATAATCTCTCGGTTACTTCGGGAGGAGTAAATCTTTCTAGGAAAATCACTTTGAATCTGTCCCAGGTGATATCACCTTCTGGATTATTTCTGATGATTGATTCCCACCAGATTAAAGCTTCTTCTTTGAGCGCCCAAGATGCTACTAACCGTTTCTGGTCATCCCTCAGCTGGATATGCTCAAAGATTCTTTCAACAGAACTCAACCAAGCTTGAGTTTGAATAATAGATTCATTGCCCGAGAATTGCGCTCCGTTCAGATTTCGATATTTCTTTAATAGAGCCTCTAGATCGGGTTCTGTATTCCTTCTGTTTCTGGCACTCATTTTTCTAGTACTTCTGCAATTAGCAGATCAAGTGTCAGGTCACAGAAAAGGTAATTTTCAAACATAGAAACATATACTTCAAGTGTAAATGTGTCTATTGGGATGCTATTTCATTCTGCCACTCATACTAGGATATTACTGATCCTATCTGTATAGAGTTGCCCGTCCTAGAACACTACTGGTTCTATTTCTGACGAGTTCGTTCAAATGTTATATTCCAGAACTAAGCTTAACCAAAGCTCTGATACCACGTTGAGACGACCCGATTTCCCGTTCTCACAGAAACAAGGTTATCTTTGGAATATAACACAGAAACAGATAATAGCAGAACAAAATTAAATAAATACACCAGAATGAACAACAAAATATACTGGATAAAAGTAATCATCAGAGTTACACAGTATACAGGATCTTACTTAGTACAAATACAGTTCAGCTATACATAAATGTCTACAGCGGAAATAAACAAAATATGTACAATAGGAGCTGAACAGCATAAAAGGAAATAAATGATAGAATCCATCTTCAGCTCCAGCTATCCAGAAAAAAAAACCCAGCTAAACCTGAATACAAGGCTGCCCGTGTAGAAAAAGGGGCACCCGAGTTTGAGAGTGAAACAAACTACGAGTCAGTCATGGGACTGGTATGAGAAATCCACTCAACACATATATAATTGGTTAATCACAGGACCACGCCACTTTCGTGGAACGGGTTTACTCCATTGGATTGCCAGTGCTTTAAAACAAATCTTTCTTTTAAACATCGCTATGCTTTTTATAAAAATGAAGCCGTTATAAGACTCAGTTCCCATCACACAATGCAACGCAAACCGGAGGATAGAGTTTTTACCTTATAACGGCCAAGATATGCTTGGTACGAATAAAACAAAGGCATTTGATATTATTGCTAGTGTTTATATGTTTTGAAAACAATTTCAAATCATAACTATCAATCATAGACGGCATTAATGCCCCATACCACTATGTCGCCATATATAGGTATACAATCAAAATCGCATCGTCACGTATTTGGAAATTGGATTTCCGTCATGAACCAAGGCAAAAGATAGTCCTTACCGAATTCGAGACGCTCTAGCCCGCCCCTCAGGCAAGTACTCAGTCAAGCCTTTGGATCGTCAGGGCCGGTCCACCGATGTGGATTAAAATTCCTGAACACTGCGTTTCCCCACCCTTTGGGGTGTAAACGAGCCAACGAATGACTCCATCGGACCTGGATCGTCCGATCAAACCGAGGCGCCTCGCAACAGCAACAACCACATAGGTGAAAAGTATATAAATGTCAGGGCTGGTAGGTCACTGACACCACCCTAGCTAGAAAGAAACGCATGTCCTCCCTGAGGTCCTTTCTCCCGTTTTAGGTTCATACCGGGGTGTGAGGCTCGCGAATTCACGTTATACACAAAGCTATGCCACACAGGCGGTGCTTTGATCATCACCACAAGACTTTGCTTTTCAACAGAAGCCCTGATCACTGCATCTTAGCATGCCACACAGAATAAATCCTATGTCAGACACACAGTCCATTTACAAGTCCGTTCTGGGTCTGAACGAAACCGGAGGCACTAAATACCTCGCAAACCCTTCGATCAACACGTACGTCTGAACGATCACCACTCATTATCCATATTTCGGGATGCCTCCCAATCAGGACCTCGGTTACCATCCAAACGAGGTGAAGATCTCCGGTCTTCGACCATCGTCTTTATCTTCGACTTTCAATCGTCGGTCAATTATTTGAAATGAGAATTAACTCGGCCTTTTCAAATAATTCACGTATATTTAGAATTTCAATTCGATTTATTTCAATGGTTAAATTATTCGACAACACCAATATTGTTCTTTAATGTAATTTTCACACCAAATACATTCAACCATCAAAAGCCACATAAATCAAGCAAATTCAGTTTATTTCCATTCCATATCGCTTATGATATTTTATAACTATTTATCGCTATTTTTATTTATTTTAAAATAGCCATTTTATTCAAAACGACGCTTCGGGCCATACAGCGGCCGTGGCGCTGTTTTTCTTCAGATTTGATTTACACATATCTGAAAATCTAACCGTTGGATCTTCACAAAATTTACATCATTAGAAAGGTCTTTTCAAAACGAATCCAACGGTTCCAGTTTCGGGAAAATCCGACGGTCGGATCTCCCGGTACACTCGTTTGAAATTTCGATTTCAAAATACGAACTGCAGCGTCGTTATTCGATTAAATATAATTATATTTATATATATAAATAAATATAATCGTTTCTGGCGCTGTTTTTCTTCAGATTTGAATTAAACATTCCAGACAATCCAACCGTTGGATTTCTACAAAGTTGGGGCCGTTGGAAAGATTATTCCAAGGCGAACCCGACGGTTGAGGTTTCGGGAAAATCCAATGGTCGGATTTCCCGTACTAGTCGTTTGAAATCACGGTTTCAAAATACGAACTGCACGGCTTCGTTTCGTTTTAATTTTATTTATATTTATATATTTATATAAATATAGTTCATTCAACGATTTCAATATCGTTTTTACTTCAAAAAATTTTCTAACTCCTTAAATTTTGGAAAAATTTCGCCATAACCTCCCCTGCACCGGGAGCATCGGGAAATCGCAAATAGCGTTCCCGGTCCTTCTAATCTCAAAAAGAAAAAGAAAAAGCCAAGCGGCTAGCCAACAGGCTCAAAATCATCACCCAAACAAATCAGTAAATGTGTACCTATTTGTCGGGCACAAAATTTTATTCCTCTTCTCTAGCCCCTTTGCTATAACCTGTTCAATGAATATTGCATATACATATATATACAGTTCTTATCATTTATCCTTTTCTATTCGACTTCATATTTGATTTCTATTTGGTTTAAAAACTCCATTCATTCTAATGTTACATAAATAGGTGCAAATCATTTCATTAGCTAATTAATGAATATTTCAACTCATATATGTTTATTTTGAACAAGTGGCTATTTTTAACACTTCACATTTCAACGATTTATGCATACAATAAAAATGCGATTTTTATTGTAAAACGATTCATTTCAAAACACTATTTTTCTATATAGTTCAAGTTGGTGATAAAAATGGGATTTTTATCATAAAACAATTTATTTCAAAATATGAATACCATTCAACACATGAATTTCTAAACAACGAATGAATATCAATTCAACACATGAATGTTTTCAATAGTTTTTTATATATAGATAAAAATGTGATTTTTATTGTTAAACGATTTATTTCAAAATATGAATACCATTCAACTCATGAATTTCTAAACAACGAATGAATATCAATTCAACACATGAATGTTTTCAATAGTTTTTATATATAGATAAAAATGTTATTTTTATTATTAAACGATTCATTTCAAAATATGAATACCATTCAACACATGAATTTCTAAACAACGAATGAATATCAATTCAACACATGAATGTTTTCAATAGTTTTTATATATAGATAAAAATGTGATTTTTATTATCGAACAATTTATTTCAAAATATGAATACCATTCAACACATGAATTTCTAAATAACGAATGAATATCAATTCAACACATGAATGTTTTCTATACAATGAATAAATATAGTTTAAGCATATGAAAATAATTCAAACACACAAATATTATTCAAAATTTCGGCAGCATAACGGCAGGGTAGTTACACCGGCACCGTCCCTAGTACGGCTCCTCGCTCTACCTTAAAACCTCGCGGTTTTTGACAATGGGGTTCATGCATCTAGTTCGCACGCAGGCGGCATGTATATATTTATTTCATTTCCACAAACTAATCCTAAGTGGTTTCAACCAAATATTTCACAACCACCCATGGGTATTTTTCAACCACAATCAACCAATATCAATCACAAACAATCCCAAACAATCATTCGCTATCAATCAAATTTCCACAACAATTTCAACCAATAAATATCGTCCATGGTTTGTGGACGAGGGGCGTATATATATATATATATATATATATATATATATATATATATTTATATATAGCAATTCACTTTTACTTCACACATATATATATAAATTTTAAATCGGAAATCTCACCAATAGCTATCCAGTACCACGACTCTTCCTTTATAGAAATCTTCGCCTTTTGTCGCTTTCGCCCGTATTCTCTACACATGTAAAAATCGAATTTTTACTATGCTACTCAATATATAAAAATATGATTTTTCTTTCGACTTTCGATATATAAAAATATGACTTTTACTTTGACTTTCAATATTTAAAAATATGATTTTTACTTTGACTTTCAATATTTAAAAATATGATTTTTACTTTGACTTTCAATATTTAAAAATATGATTTTTACTTTCGACTTTCGATATATAAAAATATGATTTTTACTTTCGACTTTCGATATATAAAAATATGATTTTTACTTTCGACTTTCGATATATAGAAATATGATTTTTACTTCGGCTTTCCATATATAAAAATCTGATTTTTACTTTTAAATTTCTAATCTTCTTCTAGTTTATAAATCATTTTAAAATCAGTTTTTATATTCCTTTATAATTCAGTTTTTAAAATCTCAGAAAAATCAGTTTTTATATTTTTATAAATCAGTTTAAAATTCTTTTTTTAAAATAAACAGTTTTAATCTTTATAAACAAATCAGTTTTCCTTTTCGAAATAAAATCAGTTTTTTTTTTAAACAAATTCAGTTTTAATACTTTATAAATAAATCAGGTTTTAAAATTCTTTAAAAGAAATCAGTTTAAAAATTCTTTACAAAAATCAGTTTAAAAATTCCTTTATAAAAATCTGTTTTTACTTTCTTTTTTAAAAAAACCAGTTTAAAAATTCTTTTATAAAAATCTGTTTTTACTTTCTTTTAAAAAAAACCGGTTTTATGCTTTTAAAAATTTCAGTTTTAATCTTTTAAAAATTTCAGTTTTAATCTTTTAAAAATTCCAGTTTTAAACTTTTAAAAATTCAGTTTTTAACTTTAAACATAAAACAGTTTTTAAACTTTATACATAAAACAGTTTTTAAACTTTATACATAAAACAGTTTTTAAACTTTTAACATAAAACTCTTTTTAAACTTTTAACATAAAACAGTTTTACAGAATAAATAAAAAAGAAAATAAATAAATAAATAAAAATAGAAAATGCTCACCGATGTAGCTGCGAAGGGGGGGGGGTTTTCTGGTGGCGGTCGGCGGTTCAGGGAGGTGCGGCGGCTTCAGCGTCGCTAACGAGGGGGGGCTTCGGGTCTTCAATCGATGGAGGGGGGGCTTCGGTTCTCCGATCGATGGAGAGGGGGGTGAAGATGGGCGGCGGCGGCGCTTCAGGGGGGGGGCGCCGTCGATAGTCGTTAGGGTTTTTTTTTTTTCTCTTTTCGTTCGAAATAAATATGAACGGGGGGGGGGGGGGGCAGGAAGGAGATAAAGGAGGGAAGGGAATTAAAATATTTTTTTATTATTTAATTATTCAAAAAGTTGACTTTTACATACGACCACTAAACGAGGCCCACCGCCTGTCGTCCATAGCGTTTTACCCCCATTCTGAACACAATGGGATATGTATCGCAAGCTGATTTGATCGTTACAGTCAGTTTCCTTTTGAATTTTCATTTAAATCATTATATTGAATTTTAAACGCACATTTCAAATTACCTGGGTCACATACTAACTAGAAAAATTCCATAAAAATATTTTCTAGCTTCGTATTGACAATACGGTCCTAACAAAACTAGTTTCGTCGAATTCTGAGACCGTTTGCAAAATGGCCAATTTCCAGTCGATTAAATTCAACAGAAACTGGTCAAACGCGTTTTCCTTTGCCACGCTCACATATTGATTCGAAAAATTATGAAATTTGAAACCTAGCAATAACTTGACACTGCGGATCCAACAAAAGTGGTTTCGTCGAAATCCGAGGTCATTTGCAAAATGTCCATTTTTAAGGGCCTGAATTACATAGCGACTATTCAGAATTTTCAACTGGACATATCTTTTGATTCCCGCTTTCAAATTTCGATTGGTCGGATTCGTTAGAAAGATATTACCAATTAGATCCTAATGTTTTTGGTTTCACTAAAATCCGGATTGTTTTGCACCCGATATATTCAATTGAAGTTCGAAATCGAATTATCGAACTACCGCGCCATTTTCAATTCTATATATAATTATAATTAATTATATTCGTTTTCAAATGTCGATTCAAACTCAGTTTTCATCGCCATTATTTAAAATATTTATTTTAAATATTTAAAATCCATTATTTTAGCCAATTTAAAATTTTTAAATTGGTTCAGATTTTCTGGGTCGTTACAAAAAATCCGGGTTGTTACAATAACAAACTTCAGGTTGTTAGTTAAATATTTACATATATGAATATACAAATACGTGCGTCCATGTATTATAAATTTGCATAGTCTTTCTCATTTGAGTTAGTGATTTTAGAATAAATTATTACAAAGATCAAACTATTGATTTCAATGTATTGATCAATGTCATTACAAATTCTTCAGGATCGTATGATAATGTTCAAAACTTCTGGTTTGAAAACATATCGAACTTCTGGTCCAAATAAATATATGAACAACTTCAATTTGTTAAGTTGATGGAGTTTTAATATCGCTTTTTAATTGTAGAAATCTCTTCTGGAGATATTTTATTATTTTCATATAAACGGATCTCTATTAGAGATATCTTATCATTTCCAAATATACAAATATCCTCTAAAGATATTTTGTTATCACCGCTTCTGGGTTGAACTTATCTCCTGTAATAACCCGAAAATCTGGGCCAGTTTAAAATTTTTATTTCGGCAATTTTAGCAAATTTTGATTATTTAAAATGAATTATTTTAAATAATATCAACGGAAAATTTATTTTGAATATAAATAGAACGTATATATTATATACGTCGTCGTTAGAATATAAATATTTATATATAATTATAAATAGAATTGAAAATGGCGCGGTAGTTCGATAATTCGATTTCAAACTTCAATTGAATGTACCGGGTGCAAAACAATCCGGATTTTAGTGAAACCAAAAACAATAGGATCTAATCGATAATATCTTTCCAACGAATCTGAAAAATCAAAGTTTCATAGCGGGAATCAAAAGATATATCCAGTTGAAAATTCTGAATAGTCGCTATGGAATTCAGGCCTTTAAAAATGGACATTTTGCAAACGACCTCGGATTTCGACGAAACCAGTTTTGTTGGGTCCGTGATGTAAAGTAATTGCTAGATTTCAAATTTGGTAATTTTTCGAATCAATATGTGAGCGTGGCAAAGGAAAACGCGTTTGATCAGTTTTAGTCGATTTTAATCGACTGAAAAAGGACCATTTTTCAAACAGTCTCAGAATTTGACGAAATTAGTTTTGTTATGGCCGTATCGTCAATACGATGCCAGAAAATATTTTTCTGGAATTTTTTGAGTTCGTATGTGACCCCGGTAATTTGAAATGTGCGTTAAAATTAAATATACACTGTTTTATATTTTAATTTCGATCAAAACCTATCATAATAGCCGAAATGGCTTGCGTGGAATATTCCATTATGTCCGGAATGGGGGCAATACGCTAGGGACGACAGTCGCTGGGGTTGATTTGGAGTTCGCGAGGATTTTGGGTTTTTAGGCGAAATAAAAATAATTTAAATAAAATAAACTTTACATAAACCCCCCCCCCTTAGCTTTTCTTCCCAAATCAGAATTTTCGAAAAAAAAAGATAACGCGATCGGGGGTGGGGGAATTTCCGCCGCCACCACCAGAGGGGCGGGCGCGCCTCCGACGCCGCCTCCAAGGGGACCGCCACCTCCCCCAGTCTCGATTTCAGCAGCCCCTTCTCCTCCTTCCGCACCCCTCCCTTCGAATCGACCCTCCAGCGAAAACCGTAACCCTAAAAACCCCAGCGCCCCCAGCGTGGACTCTACCTCGCCTGCGCCTCCCCCTGGGTCCACCGCCGCCCCAGGCGAGCTTCCTCCGCCACCCGCCGCCTGCATTTCCACCAATGAACCCTCCCCTCCGCTGAAACTTGCTGTAAGTCTTTAGATCTTTTTTTTTTATCTATTTATTTTATGTTGTGAAAAATAAGATCTTTAGATTATAAAAAAATAAAATCTTTACATTATTAAAAATAAGCTTCGATTTTTGAGAGTAAAAAGTTATGATTTTATTAACTAAAAAAAGGTTTAAATTTTTTTTTTTTATTAACTAGAAAAGGTTTATTTTTTTTATTAGGGTAAGAAAGCTTATATTTTTACTTAGGAAAGTATAGGTTTTTAATAGTATAGAGATAAGTTTTTTTAAAGATATAAAAATGTGATTTTCATTCAAATAAAGATATACTTTAGGTATAGGAAAAGTAAAAATATACTTTGTTTAGAAAAATATAATCTTTGAATGTATATCGCGTTGTTTTGTAAAATATGTATCGCATTGTTTTAAAAATTAGCATAGGATTTGTCATGTGAAGGACGACATTTTTACCTTGTGAAAGACGCTATCTCTACTTAGTAAAAGACGCTATTTTTAAAGGTGGAAAGACATGATTTTTAAAAAGGAGTAAAGACGTAATCTTTATACCCAAATAAGCGAAGTAAAATTAGAATTTTAGCGAAGTAAATATAATCTTTTCAGTGTAAGAGACGATGTAAAAATAAAATCTTTTGTGTATAAATAGCGAGTTAAAAATATAATATTTATATATGCAGTAGCATTGAAAAAAAATATATAATTTTTAACACAAACGGTGTTGAACAGATCTCGTTAGAAGCACGGCAAAGATGTTCTGCATAAGAAGAGTCAAGATGTTTGGATAGCTTTCGGTGAGAATTTCTCACCTTTCAATTTCTTTTTCTAGTTATATATATATACTAGGATGTAGACGGTGCTTAGTAGCACCCGACACAATCGTCCACAGACCATGGACTTGTTTGTTTGATTGCAAAAATAAGTTAGATTATTTGATTGAAATTGAATTGTTTGGTGAGATGAATGGATTTGATTGATGTGTGAATGGCGTGGGCCTTCACTAGACCGGGGATAAGGCTAGGCCTCGTCTGTAACACCCCACGTCCGCCATGGTCACTCTCTAAGGGAATGCCATAGCATCGGTGGAGTATTTTAGTGAATATAGAACAGAAAAATTACAACAAGACAGATATAAATAGTACTTGAAATTTAAAACATCATCTCATAACAGCGGAAATAAACATGTTTGGTTACATCATAAAACCACAATAAAAGTCAAGTACAATATCCATCATAATAAAGAAGTACATAATCCCACTCTCTCATACAATAGCCAGGACAAAAGAAAAGATAACTGGGTAACTGGAGCTTTACATCTATCCAAGCTCCTAAAGACTGGAACAGCAATCCGATCAAGCTCCACTACTGCTAGGATCCACCATAGGACCTGAGGGTTGGGAAAAAAAGATAAAAACAACGGGGTCAGACATAAGTCTGAGCGAGTCCTATAACTTTAACAATACAATCATTAAAGTAACCAGAGAAGACATAAACTTGACCTACGGTATTGTCTGGGGATGAATGGCTACACTAAGCAGCTTGGTAGACTTAGGATAAACTAAGATAACTGTAAAGACGCATCTACCCACCCAAGGATAATTACTAACTGCACCACACCAGTCATTCCTACTTAAAGGTTGATCCCACCCAAGGACTTAGAAAATTTACCCAGTAGTTTCGCGTACCTCTAGCTCACTACATAGGTGCCGTCTACCCCTATCTCCACTAGGTGTACCCACTACTCCCAAGCGATCGGCTCCCTACCGTAGATACCCGTGCTGGTCCCACAATGGGGTGTATCATTCCCCAAGGTGGCCACCTGATAATATCAACGGTGCACGGCTTTATATCTACACGATGCAACAATGACTTACCAACCAGCCCGGGTCCACACACGCATATGAAACCCGTTGATCCTGCGTTGCCACCGCTAACCCGTTTTGGCCTCTTATAGTCAAGCCCAATATGCGTGTCCCGTCACCCGACTAGAGTCGAGCCCACAAAGATACGTTTGGGATATTTGTTGAAATGGGCCCCCACAAGCTACCCACCTAAGCTTGTCACTTATCTAGTGTACCCCACTTAACCCTTTAATCATGTTTAATTACCTGTTTCACTTGGTTAAGAATTCTAATCGTATTTTCTATTGCCACCCAAGGCAACCCACTAGATTCCACATGCCACCCAAGGCAACCACTAAATTTCCACATGCCACCCAAGGCACCCACTTAACCCCTCATGTCCCACTACATGCTAATATGGTTAAGTGTTTCTTAATTAACTAAGACCATGATCTCCCATAATGACCTCCCACATTAGACTGGCTGTTATGACCGCCTGGTTAAGCCGGTAGGGTCCGGGCAGTCTTACGTCATAACAGAGTCTAACCTCGTGTCTTTACTTTAATCACGTTTTTAATTTATGGCTAAGACCTCTCACATTGGGCTGACATTTGTAGCAACTGGTTAAGCCGGTAGGGTCCGGGCAGTTTTACACTACAAATGAGTCCAACCTCGTGTCTTAGTCGATTAATTACACCTAATTAATCACCCCCATATTAATTATCCCTAATTAATATCAAGTTTTTCATAACATGGGTAGACCTAACTCAATAGGTAAATTCCCATGGGGTAGACCTAACTCAATAGGTAAATTCCCACTTATGTTAATTTATTTTTATGGTATGCTTAATCATACCCAATCATACTTTTATTAACATATTTACCAACCCCATCGTTCCCCACGTAAATTGTTCTCATTTCATGACATAATAAAGGGGAAGATCCATCACAAATATCATGGGTTTAGCATATAACTTTGTCATGGGTTAAGAGGATGTCAACTTGCATTTATGAGCATATATTAACCCAACTACATTTAACCCAAACTTGCATATTATCATACACATATCTTGCATAACATGTTGCATATGAACTTGCATATTATCATACATATGACTTGCATAACATGTTGCATATGAACTTGCATGTTATCATACACATATCTTGCATAACATATTGAACTTGCATATAAGCATTCTCATAACTTGCATAACATGTTAAACATGCATTTAAGCATACACATAACTTGCATAAGCATTCACATTCTTGCATAAGCATTCACATACTTGCATAAGCATGCATAACTTGCATATCATGTTAAACTTGCATTTAAGCATATACATAACTTGCATATGAACTTGCATAACAACCTATACATAACTTACATAACATCATACACATAACTTGCATATGAACTTGCATAACTCACTTTGTTAAACATGCATAAATCCACTTATTAAATATGCATAAACCCACTTATTAAACATGCATAAACCCACTTGTTAAACATGCATAAACCAACTTATTAAGTATGCATAAACCCACTTATTAAATATGCATAACCATAGGAAAACATAGAGTAGAATATCATTACAAATGATTCAAACTCACTAATCCGCATTTAAGACCATAAGTCTCATTACACCCAATCTACTTACTTTAGCAATTGATGTTAAAGTGATAGAAACTCACCAAACCCAAGATTAGCAAACTTATGAAGTGGAATTAGTTGCTAAATATGAAGAAGATGATGATTAGAGGTTGATTAGCTTGCAACTTCCTTCATAAATTAGTGGAGGCTCCTTCTAAGATTTAATTTGGCGGCATGAGGCCATCATTTCTATTTTTAGTATGGATTAGGGTAGGTTTAGGGTGTATTTATAGATTAGGTGAGTGTTTTAGGCCCTTAGATTAACCCTAGATTAGATTAGGACCCTTAGATTTCGGAAATCTCTAGAACCCAGCCCAGCCCTAGCCAGAAAACCAAATCTGGTGCACCCAAGCCCTCTGGCTCGACACGCCGTGTCGACAGGCAAGTCGACAGGCAAGTCGACCACCCTGTCGACAGCCCTGTCGACAGCCCTGTCGACATGGTTAGGGCGGGAATTTTCCCGCCTGGCCCCGCTGGTTCGATTTTGAAATCTGAATTTGAATTTTTAAATCTATCCTTAGCTTTAATTTTTCTGCAAACTTCATTGGGCCTTAACTGGGCCATACGGACTCCGATTTACAAAATTTCGGACTCTATTCTGCGTATTTTTCCGAGACGAACGCAATGACGCAGCCCATTTTCCACAATTCTCAAATCTGAGATTATTTATTCTGCAATTAGTGAATTTTAGCATTAACTGAAATACGGGATGTTACATCGTCCCGTTTCTAGTATCGTGCCGTTATGCCGCCGAAATTTTCTAAAACATGTTAGAAAAAGAAAAATATCATTTTATTAAATAAATGAACTGAATAGAAATTCATATGTTGAAATAAAAAAAATGTTTTTATCGTTAAAAATATAATTTTTAACGTGAATGTGAATAAATAAAATATTCATTTACAAACCGAACGGTTTGTTTATGTACACCTATTTGAAGGACATTGATTGGGTCGATAAATTTTACACATCGCCCAACTGCACAACTAAAATCTGTGTTTGATTGTTTGAAACCCCACACGGGTGTTAGGATGAAATTTGAAGTTCACTCATCCTGATTGATTAAATATGTCGATCGATCGATTGATAGGCTGTTATAAGCGTTAGATATCTATATTTGATGCTTATATAGTGTAGTGCACTTTGGTTGATGGTTGATTTTTTTTTTATGCTATTATATGTGTGTAATGTATGAAAATCCATATAATTAACTTTATATGGTAATTGATTGGGCCTCATTCCAATTTGAAAAATAAAGAATATTATAAAATAAAGGTTCATTTGTTGACAGTACTCATCCATTGAGATTGGTCATGGGTTGAACGAAATATTTTAGTAATAAAATTTACATCTTCATCGATATAAAATAAAGGTTCATGTATTGACAGTACTCATCCATTGAGATTGGTCATGTGTTGAACGAAATATTTTGATAATAACAACTATTTTGAAAAAGAAATATTTGAAATAGAATATTTGAAAATAGAAATTTATGAAGCCGTGTTGATTAGATTGACGCCATTTTGACGTAAACGATATTTATATCGACTTTATTCATTTTGAAATGAATTGAATTGAAAACGATTTCGAAATGAATTGAATTGAAAACGATTTCGAAATGAATTGAATTGAAAACGATTTCGAAATGAATTGAATTGAAAACGATTTCGAAATGAATTGAATTGAAAACGATTTTGAAAGGAATTGAATTGAAAACGATTTCGAAAGGAATTGAATTGAAAACGATTTCGAAATGAATTGAATTGAAAACGATTTCGAAATGAATTAAATTGAAAACGATTTCGAAAGGAATTGAATTGAAAACGATTTCGAAAGGAATTGAATTGAAAACGATTTCGAAGTGAATTGAATTGAAAACGAATTCAAATTGAATTGAAAGTGAATTGAAACGAATCCAAATTGAATTGAAATTTGAATTGAATAGAAATGAATTTTAAAACGAATTTATAAAGAAGAATTCAATTTTGATTTGAATTGAAAAGAAAGTTGAAATTGCTTTTGAAACGATTTTAAAACTATTTATATAATTCGTTTTAAATAGAAATCGACGAAGTATATATTATATATATTATATATATAATATAATGGCTTGAATAGAACGCGCCGCACCGCGGCAGTTCGTGAATTTCGACCATTTATTTCAAACGGACATTACGGGAGATCCGACCGTCGGATTCTCCTAAAACCGAAACCGTTGGGTTCGTATCGAAAAGAGCTTTCTAACGAATATTAGAAATTAGAAATCTAACGGTTGGATTTGGAATTATGTCCAAATCAAATTTGAAAAAGGTCGCTGTAAGTGCAGTTCGATAGCCGTTGATGGGAATCGACTGTACGGGCCTTGATAAAATTATTAAAAATAGTAATAATTTGTGTAAAATCATAAGAAATGATTTAGAAAGAACTGGGATGAAAAATCCCATATTTGAAAAGATAAAAATAGATTTTTATCGAAATGAACTAGTTTTGAACTAGAATTATAATTCTATTTATTTTTAAATAAATAAATTGAATTCGAAAAGGGTTTTGAAAATAACCAAAATTTCCAATGATCGCATTGGAATGGATTTGAATCGAAATTGTCTTCGGAATATTTCGATGTTGAAATTCGTGATTATACAGATGTTGTTATGGAAATTTGAAAGATATATATTTATATCGTTATTTCCAATACGACATTTGTTAATCGTAGAATTTGATATTGAATAAGCCGATATATTTTCTATTCAGAGCCTTATATTGAATATCAAATGTGATTTGGGATTGTCGTGAATGGTGTCTTCACTAACACTGTTCTTGAACCCAGTTGAGAAAAGATTAAATATTTTTATTTAGATTTAATGAAGTGAACCAATTAAATGATATTTAATTGGAATTGAATTGATATTGATTTTTGGGTTTATCGTGAACAGTGTTTTAAACAACACTCATTCTTTAACCCGATAATTAATGAATGTGACTTTGGGTTTATCGTGAACCGTGTTTTAAATGACACGGATTCTTTAACCCAGTTAACGATTAAAACTAAGTGGAGTTTTAATGAATCTTTAATTAGATTGAAAAGATCGAAAATGGAGTATCACCAGTTTTGCTCCAGGCGATAGTTAAATCTTTAATTAGATTTGAACGTGAAATGGTAACTGAATTTACCGATAACACTGTGGTGTTAGATATGAAGTATTACCAGTTTTACTTCATGGGATGAATAGGTTGAGATTGGGAAATTAAAACAAATGATTACTTCGGTAAGTTTCGTTAATCCCGACTAATTTGAATCGAAATTCAAAGGAAGATTAGAGAATAAATTCAAGGAATTTATCTTTGATAAAATTAATGGGAACCTTTCCCTATGAACATGAAATTTAGAAACTAACTGTCGGTTAGCCAAGCAGAATGGTTTTCTGGATATTGATCTGATGTTGGTTTCGGCCTTCGGGGTTAATATTAGGGAAATTATTCTCTTGATTAATTTACGGTTAGTGACTGATGAATTGGAATGAGGCGTATGTTGTGTTTGTGTAACACTTATTTAAAAGTATACGCGAGTTATTCGGAAAGACCGGGTTTATCCCATTCTGAATAACTGATACGACGATAAGTCGAAGATGAAGACGGTGGTCGAAGACCGGAAGTCTTCACGTCGTTTGGGTGATTACTGATGATCTTGATTGGGCTGTACACCCAAGAAGATGGAAACAGTTGGTGATCGTCCAGACGTACTTGGAGATCGATGGATATGCGAGGTACTAGGTGCCTTCGGTTTCGTTCAGACCCAGAACGGACTTGTAAATGGACTGTGTGTCTGACATTGGATTTTAGTCTGTGTGTTTGATTTCTATTAAATATATATCTGTTTGGCGGCGGAGAATTTATTCTCTTGCTTAACGCCCTTCTCTGAGACGTACGAGCTCAGGGGTTATATATTGATGGATATCAAACGCATGGAGTGAATTGCCTGTGTGGCATGCCTAAGTGGCAATTGATCGAGGCTTCTGTTGAAAAGCAAAGCTTTGTGGTGATGATCAAAGCAAGGCCTTTGTGGCGTAGCTTTGTGTAACGTTTACCTCGCGAGTTTCACACCCGGTATGAACCAAAAACGGGAGACGGACGTCAGGGAGGGCATGTGTTTCTTTCTAGCTAGAAGTGGCGTCAGTGGTTTTACACGCCCTGACGAGTTTGACTTATGTGGTTGTTGCTGTTGCGAGGCGCCTCGGTTATATCGGTTTCGGCCGATGCATTCTGGTCGGCTGACGGACCAGACTTACACCCCATAGGGTGGGGAGACGTGGTGTTCAGGCATAATAATCCACATCGGTGGACCGGCCCTGAGGATCCAGGGGGCAGTTGCGGCTGTTCCTGAGGGGTGGGCTAGAGCGTCTCGAATCGGTTGAGGACTATCTTTTGCCTCGGTTCATAGACGGAAATCCAATTTCCAAATACGTGACATTTGCGGTTTTAATTGTAAAACTAGTATGGCGACATGATATATGGTACCCATGCCGCCTATGATTGATACTTATGATTTGAAGTTGTTTTATACACTATGCACTTATAATAGTATCAAATGATTTGTTTTAAACGTATCAAGCATTCTTTGGCTGTTATAAGGGAAAACCCTATCCCCCGTCTTGCGTTGCATTGTGTGATAGGACCTGGGTCTTATAACAGCTCCATTTTTCTTTATTTAGCATTGCGCTGTTGGTTTTATGCACTGGTATTCTTGGGAGGAAACCCGTTCCGTGTTATTCGGCGTGGTCCCTTGATTTACCTAACTTTAAAAATAAAGATTAACTGTTTTAGTTCTCACACCAGTCACATGACTGACCTGGAGTTTATTGTTTTAACCTAAACTCTGGGTGCCCTTATTTTGACACGGGCAGCTAGTAGTTTTGGTTTTGCAGATTTATATTAACAGGATCCTGGTTTACAGCTGGAACGATATCCGGAAAGCTTTGTATCCGTATATCTCTTCTAGTTGTGTATTGTATTATTTTCCGCTGCTATGTATTTAAATGTAATTTAAAACCTCTGATATTTATTTCTGTGTAATATTCATTTGTACTCTGTATATTCTTGTAATCTGATGCATTGTTGTAATATACATTGAAATGTTCTTTTATATGCGTTCTATTTTGTCGTGTTCTCAACGATAGGGCGTTTCGAACGGTCTGGGTCGGTTTAGCGACTGGTTCGGACCGAGCGAAATTCCTTCTCGTCACTGTTGGTATCAGAGCTTTGGTTTACAAAGCTCAGAGAACAAGACACATTAGAACCATACGAAAGAATTCATCAGATATTGGATTAGTAATATCCAATGGGAATGACTCGTTAGAGATGGGATCAGTAGTATCCTAGAACGAGTGTGAAGAGTATATTTTTAAAATGTAAACAATTTTGTTTTGAAAGTTTAATCGTTTTAAACGTATTTGGTTATTTATTTATATTGATGTGGACAATCCAGTATATATAGATTTTGCGTATACGTCTGATCCGCGTGTATTCAAAGTTTTAATATATTGGATAGATATAGCATCACACTCTAGTCGCCCGAAGATAGTATTGATGATAGCGATCGCATCATCAACATTTATGTTCGAGTTTCGAAGGTGTGATTATCTATATATTTCCATTAGACTGGTGTGAGAACCAAAACTGATATATATAGCTAGAACACATTGTTGTGAATGGGCATCAAAAACATGATTTTCTGTATATATATATCAAAGTTATGCATTTGAAAAACTAATCAACTAATTGATTGATGGTTGTATTTTTTGATTATTGTTTGAATAGTTAAAATTTGAACCATTTAGTTCATTTGAGTCAAATATTGGATTGTATTGAAAATTGGTTGCATTTGCTTGCATATACATATATATCATTGAACATGTCATAGCAAGGAGGCTAGAGCCAGAGAATAAAATTTGTTTGCCCGACAAATAGGTACATGTTTACTACATAATTTACTGTTTTGTTTGGGTGATGATGATTTTATGAGCCTATCGGCTAGCCGCTTGGCTTTTTATTTTTCTTTTTGAGATTTGAAGGACCGGGGAAGCTATTTGAAATTCCCCGATGCTCCCGGTGCAGGGGAGGTTATGGCGAAATTTTTCGAAAATTTAGGGTGTTAGCCAAATTTTTGGAATTTTAGAAAATTCTCAGAAACTGAAAAGTTGGAGAATGGAAGTCAGATCGAACGTAGAGTTGATTAATCAAACCATTTTCGACTTTGTTCCTTTTCGGGGACGAAAAGTTTTAAGTGGGGGAGATTGTAATAACCCGAAAATCTGGGCCAGTTTAAAATTTTTATTTCGGCAATTTTAGCGAATTTTGATTATTTAAAATGAATTATTTTGAATAATATCAACGGAAAATTTATTTTGAATATAAATAGAACGTATATATTATATACGTCGTCGTTAGAATATAAATATTTATATATAATTATAAATAGAATTGAAAATGGCGCGGTAGTTCGATAATTCGATTTCAAACTTCAATTGAATGTACCGGGTGCAAAACAATCCGGATTTTAGTGAAACCAAAAACAATAGGATCTAATCGATAATATCTTTCCAACGAATCTGAAAAATCAAAGTTTCATAGCGGGAATCAAAAGATATATCCAGTTGAAAATTCTGAATAGTCGCTATGGAATTCAGGCCCTTAAAAATGGACATTTTGCAAACGACCTCGGATTTCGACGAAACCAGTTTTGTTGGGTCCGTGATGTAAAGTAATTGCTAGATTTCAAATTTGGTAATTTTTCAAATCAATATGTGAGTGTGGCAAAGGAAAACGCGTTTGACCAGTTTCAGTCGATTTTAATCGACTGGAAAAGGACCATTTTTCAAACAGTCTTAGAATTTGACGAAATTAGTTTTGTTAGGGCCGTATCATCAATACGATGCCAGAAAATATTTTTCTGGAATTTTTTGAGTTCGTATGTGACCCCGGTAATTTGAAATGTGCGTTAAAATTAAATATACACTGTTTTATATTTTAATTTCGATCAAAACCTATCGTAATAGCCGAAATGGCTTGCGTGGAATATTCCATTGTGTCCGGAATGGAGGCAATACGCTAGGGACGACAGTCGCTGGGGTTGATTTGGAGTTCGCGAGGATTTTGGGTTTTTAGGCGAAATAAAAATAATTTAAATAAAATAAACTTTACATACCCCCCCCCCCTTAGCTTTTCTTCCCAAATCAGAATTTTCGAAAACAAAAGATAACGCGATCGGGGGTGGGGGAATTTCTGCCGCCACCACTAGAGGGGCGGGCGCGCCTCCGACGCCGCCTCCAAGGGGACCGCCACCTCCCCCAGTCTCGATTTCAGCAGCCCCTTCTCCTCCTTCCGCATCCCCTCCCTTCGAATCGACCCTCCAGCGAAAACCGTAACCCTAAAAACCCCAGCGCCCCCAGCGTGGACTCTACCTCGCCTGCGCCTCCCCCTGGGTCCACCGCCGCCCCAGGCGAGCTTCCTCCGCCACCCGCCGCCTGCATTTCCACCAATGAACCCTCCCCTCCGCTGAAACTTGCTGTAAGTCTTTAGATCTTTTTTTTTATCTATTTATTTTATGTTGTGAAAAATAAGATCTTTAGATTATAAAAAAATAAAATCTTTACATTATTAAAAATAAGCTTTGATTTTTGAGAGTAAAAAGTTATGATTTTATTAACTAAAAAAAGGTTAAAAATTTTTTTTTATTAACTAGAAAAGGTTTATTTTTTTTATTAGGGTAAGAAAGCTTATATTTTTACTTAGGAAAGTATAGGTTTTTAATAGTATAGAGATAAGTTTTTTTAAAGATATAAAAATGTGATTTTCATTCAAATAAAGATATACTTTAGTTATAGGAAAAGTAAAAATATACTTTGTTTAGAAAAATATAATCTTTGAATGTATATCGCGTTGTTTTGTAAAATATGTATCGCGTTGTTTTAAAAATTAGCATAGGATTTGTCATGTGAAGGACGACATTTTTACCTTGTGAAAGACGCTATCTCTACTTAGTAAAAGACGCTAATTTTAAAGGTGGAAAGACATGATTTTTAAAAAGGAGTAAAGACGTAATCTTTATACCCAAATAAGCGAAGTAAAATTAGAATTTTAGCGAAGTAAATATAATCTTTTCAGTGTAAGAGACGATGTAAAAATAAAATCTTTTGTGTATAAATAGCGAGTTAAAAATATAATATTTATATATGCAGTAGCATTGAAAAAAAAAATATAATTTTTAACACAAACGGTGTTGAACAGATCTCGTTAGAAGCACGGCAAAGATGTTCTGCATAAGAAGAGTCGAGATGTTTGGATAGCTTTCGGTGAGAATTTCTCACCTTTCAATTTCTTTTTCTTGTTATATATATATATATACTAGGATGCAGACGGTGCTTAGTAGCACCCGACACAATCGTCCACAGACCATGGACTTGTTTGTTTGATTGCAAAAATAAGTTAGATTATTTGATTGAAATTGAATTGTTTAGTGAGATGAATGGATTTGATTGATGTGTGAATGGAGTGGGCCTTCACTAGACCGGGGATAAGGCTAGGCCTCGTCCCGTTTCTAGTATCGTGTCGTTATGCCGCCGAAATTTTCTAAAACATGTTAGAAAAAGAAAATTATCATTTTATTGAATAAATGAACTGAATAGAAATTCATATGTTGAAATAAAAAAAATGTTTTTATCATTAAAAATATAATTTTTAACGTGAATGTGAATAAATAAAATATTCATTTACAAACCGAACGGTTTGTTTATGTACACCTATTTGAAGGACATTGATTGGGTCGATAAATTTTACACATCGCCCAACTGCACAACTAAAATCTGTGTTTGATTGTTTGAAACCCCACACGGGTGTTAGGATGAAATTTGAAGTTCACTCATCCTGATTGATTAAATATGTCGATCGATCGATTGACAAGCTGTTATAAGCGTTAGATATCTATATTTGATGCTCATACAGTGTAGTGCACTTTGGTTGATGGTTGATTATTATTTTTATGCTATTGTATGTGTGTAATGTATGAAAATCCATATAATTAACTTTATATGGTAATTGATTGGGCCTCATTCCAATTTGAAAAATAAAGAATATTATAAAATAAAGGTTCATTTGTTGACAGTACTCATCCATTGAGATTGGTCATGTGTTGAAGAAATATTTTAGTAATAAAATTTACATCTTCATCGATATAAAATAAAGGTTCATGTATTGACAGTACTCATCCATTGAGATTGGTCATGTGTTGAACGAAATATTTTGATAATAACAACTATTTTGAAAAAGAAATATTTGAAATAGAATATTTGAAAATAGAAATTTATGAAGCCGTGTTGATTAGATTGACGCCATTTTGACGTAAACGATATTTATATCGATTTTATTCATTTTGAAATGAATTGAATTGAAAACGATTTCGAAATGAATTGAATTGAAAACGATTTCGAAATGAATTGAATTGAAAACGATTTCGAAATGAATTGAATTGAAAACGATTTCGAAATGAATTGAATTGAAAACGATTTCGAAATGAATTGAATTGAAAACGATTTTGAAAGGAATTGAATTGAAAACGATTTCGAAAGGAATTGAATTGAAAACGATTTCGAAATGAATTGAATTGAAAACGATTTCGAAATGAATTGAATAGAAAACGATTTCGAAATGAATTAAATTGAAAACGATTTCGAAAGGAATTGAATTGAAAACGATTTCGAAAGGAATTGAATTGAAAACGATTTCGAAGTGAATTGAATTGAAAACGAATTCAAATTGAATTGAAAGTGAATTGAAACGAATCCAAATTGAATTGAAATTTGAATTGAATAGAAATGAATTTTAAAACGAATTTATAAAGAAGAATTCAATTTTGATTTGAATTGAAAAGAAAGTTGAAATTGCTTTTGAAACGATTTTAAAACTATTTATATAATTCGTTTTAAATAGAAATCGACGAAGTATATATTATATATATTATATATATAATATAATGGCTTGAATAGAACGCGCCGCGCCGCGGCAGTTCGTGAATTTCGACCATTTATTTCAAACGGACATTACGGGAGATCCGACCGTCGGATTCTCCTAAAACCGGAACCGTTGGGTTCGTATCGAAAAGAGCTTTCTAACGAATATTAGAAATTAGAAATCTAACGGTTGGATTTGGAATTATGTCCAAATCAAATTTGAAAAAGGTCGCTGTAAGTGCAGTTCGATAGCCGTTGATGGGAATCGACTGTACGGGCCTTGATAAAATTATTAAAAATAGTAATAATTTGTGTAAAATCATAAGAAATGATTTAGAAAGAACTGGGATGAAAAATCCCATATTTGAAAAGATAAAAATAGATTTTTATCGAAATGAACTAGTTTTGAACTAGAATTATAATTCTATTTATTTTTAAATAAATAAATTGAATTCGAAAAGGGTTTTGAAAATAACCAAAATTTCCAATGATCGCATTGGAATGGATTTGAATCGAAATTGTCTTCGGAATATTTCGATGTTGAAATTCGTGATTATACAGATGTTGTTATGGAAATTTGAAAGATATATATTTATATCGTTATTTCCAATACGACATTTGTTAATCGTAGAATTTGATATTGAATATAAGCCGATATATTTTCTATTCAGAGCCTTATATTGAATATCAAATGTGATTTGGGATTGTCGTGAATGGTGTCTTCACTAACACTGTTCTTGAACCCAGTTGAGAAAAGATTAAATATTTTTATTTAGATTTAATGAAGTGAACCAATTAAATGATATTTAATTGGAATTGAATTGATATTGATTTTTGGGTTTATCGTGAACAGTGTTTTAAACAACACTCATTCTTTAACCCGATAATTAATGAATGTGACTTTGGGTTTATCGTGAACCGTGTTTTAAATGACACGGATTCTTTAACCCAGTTAACGATTAAAACTAAGTGGAGTTTTAATGAATCTTTAATTAGATTGAAAAGATCGAAAATGGAGTATCACCAGTTTTGCTCCAGGCGATAGTTAAATCTTTAATTAGATTTGAACGTGAAATGGTAACTGAATTTACCGATAACACTGTGGTGTTAGATATGAAGTATTACCAGTTTTACTTCATGGGATGAATAGGTTGGGATTGGGAAATTAAAACAAATGATTACTTCGGTAAGTTTCGTTAATCCCGACTAATTTGAATCGAAATTCAAAGGAAGATTAGAGAATAAATTCAAGGAATTTATCTTTGATAAAATTAATGGGAACCTTTCCCTATGAACGTGAAATTTAGAAACTAACTGTCGGTTAGCCAAGCAGAATGGTTTTCTGGATATTGATCTGATGTTGGTTTCGGCCTTCGGGGTTAATATTAGGGAAATTATTCTCTTGATTAATTTACGGTTAGTGACTGATGAATTGGAATGAGGCGTATGTTGTGTTTGTGTAACACTTATTTAAAAGTATACGCGAGTTATTCGGAAAGACCGGGTTTATCCCATTCTGAATAACTGATACGACGATAAGTCGAAGATGAAGACGGTGGTCGAAGACCGGAAGTCTTCACGTCGTTTGGGTGATTACTGATGATCTTGATTGGGCTGTACACCCAAGAAGATGGAAACAGTTGGTGATCGTCCAGACGTACTTGGAGATCGATGGATATGCGAGGTACTAGGTGCCTCCGGTTTCGTTCAGACCCAGAACGGACTTGTAAATGGACTGTGTGTCTGACATTGGATTTTAGTCTGTGTGTTTGATTTCTATTAAATATATATCTGTTTGGCGGCGGAGAATTTATTCTCTTGCTTAACGCCCTTCTCTGAGACGTACGAGCTCAGGGGTTATATATTGATGGATATCAAACGCATGGAGTGAATTGCCTGTGTGGCATGCCTAAGTGGCAATTGATCGAGGCTTCTGTTGAAAAGCAAAGCTTTGTGGTGATGATCAAAGCAAGGCCTTTGTGGCGTAGCTTTGTGTAACGTTTACCTCGCGAGTTTCACACCCGGTATGAACCAAAAACGGGAGACGGACGTCAGGGAGGGCATGCGTTTCTTTCTAGCTAGAAGTGGCGTCAGTGGTTTTACACGCCCTGACGAGTTTGACTTATGTGGTTGTTGCTGTTGCGAGGCGCCTCGGTTATATCGGTTTCGGCCGATGCATTCTGGTCGGCCGACGGACCAGACTTACACCCCATAGGGTGGGGAGACGTGGTGTTCAGGCATAATAATCCACATCGATGGACCGGCCCTGAGGATCCAGGGGGCAGTTGCGGCTGTTCCTGAGGGGCGGGCTAGAGCGTCTCGAATCGGTTGAGGACTATCTTTTGCCTCGGTTCATAGACGGAAATCCAATTTCCAAATACGTGACATTTGCGGTTTTAATTGTAAAACTAGTATGGCGACATGATATATGGTACCCATGCCGCCTATGATTGATACTTATGATTTGAAGTTCTTTTATACACTATGCACTTATAATAGTATCAAATGATTTGTTTTAAACGTATCAAGCATTCTTTGGCTGTTATAAGGGAAAACCCTATCCCCCGGCTTGTGTTGCATTGTGTGATAGGACCTGGGTCTTATAACAGCTCCATTTTTCTTTATTTAGCATTGCGCTGTTGGTTTTATGCACTGGTATTCTTGGGAGGAAACCCGTTCCGTGTTATACGGCGTGGTCCCTTGATTTACCTAACTTTAAAAATAAAGATTAACTGTTTTAGTTCTCACACCAGTCACATGACTGACCTGGAGTTTATTGTTTTAACATAAACTCTGGGTGCCCTTATTTTGACACGGGCAGCTAGTAGTTTTGGTTTTGCAGATTTATATTCACAGGATCCTGGTTTACAGCTGGAACGATATCCGGAAAGCTTTGTATCCGTATATCTCTTCTAGTTGTGTATTGTATTATTTTCCGCTGCTATGTATTTAAATGTAATTTAAAACCTCTGATATTTATTTCTGTGTAATATTCATTTGTACTCTGTATATTCTTGTAATCTGATGCATTGTTGTAATATACATTGAAATGTTCTTTTATATGCGTTCTATTTTGTCGTGTTCTCAACGATAGGGCGTTTTGAACGGTCTGGGTCGGTTTAGCGACTGGTTCGGACCGAGCGAAATTCCTTCTCGTCACATCTCCTCCATACAAACTATTGAAATATCATATCAATATACAAAAATACATATCAAACTTTAAATGCAGTAACGAAAGTAGATGCAATAAATAAAAATAAGATTCAAGAAAAGAAATCACTACTTCTAGAGTGTATGATATTCCTTCAGGGAACATATTTTTTTATTTATGTAAACGATCATAGTTGATCCGGAATGACCTAAATGATCATGCCAAAGAATCAATTTCTTTGTATCTGTGAGCTTCTAGCTCATGTTTATAAAATGAGATTCAACTATGCCAATTTTGGTAAAGTATAATCCAGTTGAAATTGTACCAAAATTTTCTAAAATAAGCTTCTGGCTTTCAATTTTAGAAATAACACAAAGATATTCTTTGTTGTTTTCATTTATGATATCCATTCATTCTTATATCTTTGATGCCAAGCAGATTTCTTTTAGAATTGCTTGAATATAGTGCATTTTGAATGAATATATGTGTACCATTTGGTAACACTATATGGGCTCTTCTGGACCCTTCAATTATATTGGCTGAACCAAATATAGTTGAAACTTTATATGAAACATTTTCGGATAATTCAAAGAAAAACTTCGGATTTTTCAATATCGTATGAGTAGTTCCACAATCAACCAGACATATACCATCACTTAAACACTGTCGATCCATACCTTAAGAATTAAAAGCAATACAGCTAGTTGATAACTGAAATAACTTATAAATACAGATAAATGTCCATGGGAATAAACTACTTATCATGTCCAACATTACATATTATTTCTGCAATTCCATAAGCACAATCTAAAAAGAAAGGCAAATAAACAAAAGTTTCAAACTAATACATGCTGAAAGGAAATGAATCACATATTGAGTTTCAGGCTACTTGTTACCATCATAGAAACTACAGGTTCTAAGTTTTCCGTTTTATAACAAAAATTTCTTTTGCATTCACTTCCGGTGTGCAAAATTTAGATCAGTATTTAGATCTTAACTTAATATGATCTTCAGGATGCATATTTTCTTTATAAAAGTTTTCCTAAGAAACAATAAATTATTTCTTCTAGAAATATAATATGACTATAATAAAACTTCAAGTTTTATCATAATTCATATAATGTTATTATTTATTTTTAAATTGAAGCAACTTTTCTAGAAAGCGCCCCCTTTTTTTACATATGAGAGTCATTTTACTATTTTTCTTCAAGAAAATAGTATTGATTATAAATGTAATGATCTCTTCCAATAATAACTTTCTTCAAGAAATTATTTGTAGTATAAAGTTGGAATGTAATGCTTTTTCCTCTTGTTAAAACTTTTCCTTTCATTGATTTTTCAAATCCTTTCCTATTATTGGTCATTTGCTATAAGCAAATAGTAAATGCAATTATAGGCTTTTATGTTTTATTTCATGTTTCTCAATTGAATATGAACTTCAGGTTCCTCGGAACTTCAGGTCCCTCATTTGAAATGATTTGTATATGAACTTTATGTCATATGAACTTCAGGTCATTTGCATGTGAACTTCAGGTTCAACCACTCTTGCCTTGTGTTTGGAAGTATGACTGTCTTCTGGTGGTCATAACGCTCCTTCAGGGAGTTCCATAAGTGGATAGGATCTTTTTCAGTTAAATATTTAGATCATCGCGGATGTGGCATCTTAAAAAAATATCAGAGCCTTTTCTTTGTCCTACCGAGACATAGTATTACCATTTTTAACGGTATCCTCTAAGCATTGAGATTGTAAATGAATCTCAGTGTTTGACATTTTTGTGAACTACACAAAAAAAATTGCAGATGCTTAATTAAACAAAATTCACATATCAGTATACATGTTCTATAATTAAATTGAATATATTATGGCACAGAATCATTAAAAAAAATTAATCCAAATCTGCAAGTCTTTCTCTATACATTTACAATGAACTAATTACAATAATGAAACAATACAAACCGTCAAGGAGCCATACACCATATAACAAAAATAATGGACACAGTAATACATAAGTTGGCTAACAAGCAGTTTGCTTATATTGAAAGATGAAAAAGCATATAAAAGTAAGCCATACATGGAAATGTAATTCTAAATATTTAAAGCATCTCATCATGCGAGATGAAGCACTAAAAAAATGAGAATATGTAGTCTATTATTACAAAGTTGAAGTTGTACAGCTAGCATTAGATTAAATAAGAAGCAGCCTGCAGTTTACATATATGCATACCTATTATCAATGGCTTCTCTGTTATTGAAGAAATAAAGAAGCAAATGAAGATTATTTATGTATAGCGTATGGGGTAAAAGATCCATATATAATATTATAAAAAGAAAATGAATGGATCTTCCTAAAAATATATTTGGTATACAATAATACCAGATTAAATATGAATAGGTGGATATCTAAAAACCACTAAGCGAAAAATAATTAGATCTAAAAAGTTAGACCCACTGGAACATAATCTAGATCTACAAAAAAATATATGGATCCATAGATCAAATATTCTCAAATAAAAATTACTTACATGACAAATTCATAGATGTAGATCTAGAAGATCTCAACAAATAACAATAAAAGAATCTCGTGCTGATAACGTGTTATAAAATAAAATAGAACATATCATAAAAGAGAAGACATTAGAGAGAACATAAGAGATAAAGGAGGAAGCTTTTTATTTCTCTTGATTCAGTGTGCATAATTCTATTACATTGGCTCCCTTATATATTGGCTTTGGAGCTGATGTTAGCCTTACACCCAAAATGTGGGACTAAAAATAATATGACAAATGCATATTCACTTATATGTATTACAACATCATTTAATAATTGATTTGATGTCAAGTAATAAACAAATAACAACCCAATTTTTAACCATGATATCATCATTTCATTTAATGTCAATACTTGCAAAAAAATGTTAATTGTGAGATGAAACTCACACTGTGTGGATTTGAAGGTGGATACAAGCAGATGCAAGATAGCCAATAGAAGATAGCAAAACAAATTGAATTTGTTCTGTTTTCATTTTCTATCAATTTTTTTATATAGAGAAAAGGAGGAGGGGAGGATGGGTTTTTAGGAAGGGGATTGTTAAAGGGACTCCATTTTTTGTTAAGGGAGCAACAATTTTCCAATTTTTGATGAATTGTTGGGAGGGGGACAAAATAAGTTAGCCCCCCTTAACCATGTAAATAAAAATTCCAGTAATATCCCTATAATCCTCTTATACCTGCACATACACATGAACTCACACCAGCATTACCCATATACATACAAATACATAACACATAAGCCCTCATAACAGAGAAAAACTAATGCACGCCTGCAAATAACTATATAGTAAATTTAAACACTTAAGCATAAGTCAGACCACACTTGCATGAATTCAAACACTTAAGCATAAGTCAGACCATCACTTATTAACATTTGTTGGTCTAATAAGATACAAAAGTAATTAACTCTGCAAATTGCAAAATAAATTTAGAAACAATATACACTGACTTTCTGTAATTCAACTTAAAGGGAAAATAAAAGGAAATAACAACCAAACGAAGATCCACCTCCTTCAACTCTCCCTGAATCAAACAAAGTTCAAATAATCTCAGTAATCCAGTTTAAATCATGCTTTTATCACTCATATATACAAATAAATAAATAATAGAGAAAATAAAAAATGATAGTTATAGTTGCATGCACCTTATATTTGGTAATGATATAAATAGCGTAGATGATTCTACACAAGCATCCAAAGAAAGTCAGTACCAAACATATCCAAAACTCAGCCTGGAATTCTGAGCAGTAATTAATAAATTAAAATATAGTTAATCATTGCATGTCTAATTAATTAAGCTTATGAGGGGCAGTCTAGTCCATGCTTATTTTAAAATAAAAAAACCAAACCCTCCCTTAACAATTTTTTTTAAGGTGGAGTCCCCTTAAAAATGCCCCTCACCCCCAAACCAAAAGTGGAATCCCTTTAACAATCCCCTTTGGGAAAAGGGAAATGAAGGAAATTATGAATTATTTTGAGAGGAAGGGAAAAAATGCGTAAATGAATACTTGTGTGAAGTTGTTTGAAGAGAGGGAGAAAACAGAATTAAAAGAATGAAAGGATATAAATTAATAGAACGAAGAAAAAAATAAATGCATAGTTAATGAAAGAAAATAATCTTACATGAAATGTGAACGGATTGAGAAATTATATGCATAATTTATTTTTCTTTAAAAAGAATTAATGGGAAAAAACGTTACTTTACAATTGAGGAGAAGTTGTGTAAGATAGAAGTGGAAAGGGAAAGAAGAGGAGAAAAACGAAATATAGTGAAGATTTGGAAAGGATAAATAAAAGGAATGTGTTAATTCTGAGGGAGAGGAATGGTTTGGTATTAAGGAAAT
Source organism: Allium sativum (assembly GCA_030737875.1). Classification (NCBI taxonomy): domain Eukaryota; kingdom Viridiplantae; phylum Streptophyta; class Magnoliopsida; order Asparagales; family Amaryllidaceae; genus Allium; species Allium sativum. The sequence goes on along the minus strand of CM060923.1, from coordinate 470,409,825 downwards.
AACAAAAAGGGTAGGGCATTGGAAATGAATGCAGTTATTCACATTTCAAAATAAATTAATTAATAAAGGTTTGAATATGTAATCCACGCTCTGAATTCCTAAATGTTACATTTTGAATAGATAGAGAAAGAATTAAAGAGGATAGTCAAAGATATATATGCTGTCAGAATTTATTTCATCTAGAATCTACACATTATTTTCAATCAATCTTTCAGCATAAATTAATAAATTTTATTATTAATTTATTTGGTAACCAAGGCGTATTTTTAGGCACGTAGTTAAGAGACTAGCAATTTAGCAATAACAGCCTTGTTGTTAAGGCAATATTTTAAGGTTGATTTTCTCTTTGCATATTTAGCATCTGCATTACACAAGAGCCTATATAAATTGCGTAAAGATGCAATATCTATAGTTATATGGCATAATACATTATAATTTTGATAAATATGCTCATAAACGCTTGTTTACACAGTATAGTTGAATACTAAGCATTATAATTGTACATTTACTTATTTAAATGTTTTTACATAACACATTAATCGACACTTTTCTATGGATTAGAAAACCACAAATTTTGTAATAAACTGCAAGTGCACAAATCGTGTAAAATGCAGGTCGAACACATGGAGGAATTTTAAATTTTATTATTGTTATATTTCTTGGGCGAGTTAGACAATATTTGGAGATGTGATTTGAAATAATGTTATTGAATTTATTATAGATTCGAATCTAATCGGATCTATATTAAATTCAACAATCAAGACAAAAAGAACAAATTATTGGAAAAGAAACAACAAATAGAACTAACAACAGGAAATTAAACTAGAATTGCCGTTGAATCTAATCAAACGGTCAATCACTAACATGCAATAAAGAAAAATAAATAACAATTTGTGTTCTACCAAAACTAATTGAGTAGAAAACACATACTGTTATGAAACAAAAGAACAATAAGCTGAAATAAACAAACTTTATTAAGAAGAAGAATAAAATACAGAATAATGGAACAAATATTTATAATGAACACTAGGGGTATTTATAGGGGATGTAGTCTTCTTATCAATGTGAATACAAGGCCTTAAGAAAAATATATATGAAAATAAATTCTTTCTAACGAAAAAAGAATATTCCTTTCATGGTGCTTGATTGAAGATCTATAATCAATGCATTCCTTTTGATGTATGGCACTATCAGTGGGAATATGAGCAAGTGATTAATTAGAGATTTGTAATCAAAGCTTTCCTCTTCTTTCTGCATGGCAATTTAATACATTTGATTTGACTTGAATTCTTTGAGAGAAATATGCCAAATTCCTAAAATCTTTATTAAGTGCAAATTATATATATATATATATGCATAAATATGACTATATATATAATATATATATCACTTAGTCCATATATTCTTTAAAACACAGGAGGCGAGGTGTGAAGCATTCATGTTCCTTTCTTCATAAAAATAAGACTTGACAGAGATCGAACTCGAAACACTCCACCAAACTTTCTAGGCCTTTACCAGTGTGCTACAGCTTTCTTTACGATTTAAAACTTGTTGATTCCAAGAAGTAGCATTTTCTATTCAAATGGTCTTTAATTGAATGACGGAGATATTTATTTAACAACCCGTGAAAACACACGAAAATACCCAAAGTAATATTTATTTATTTACAATAAAGATAAGATATGAGCATAAAAATTAACACTTTTACATGATAATCAAATACCCCTACACTTATCTTTTACTTGTCCTCGAGTAAAAAAAATGAAAAACTAAACTAGATAGGTCACACTTTCATAGGAAACACAATTGCATTGAGTGTATGCAACAAATCCAAATGCTACCCACAAAATCCGAAATCCTAGTAGGATGTGTGGTGTCTAAAAAGGGTTTTCAGTGGATACTACCCACAAAATCCAAATGCTATATGCTATGATTCTAATGCAACTACGTGAGTGCAACAGACATATGCAAATGAAAACAGAAATGAAAACACGACTTGGTTCAGAAAAGTGGTACAAAAAAGTAAGTTAACAGTTTCCAATCAGTTGTTTGTATTTTAGATACCTTAACTTGTCACAAATTTTCAACATAAATCAAGTTTTTAATGTTAAACTCTAGTTTGGCCAGTTGTATTGGTTCGGTTGATAACATAGTGCAGTCATGAAATAAATTCTTAGTTTGTTGTCATAGTTTGTAAAGTAGTATTATTATTTCCTCGTGTATGGCTAGTCAAATCAATAAGGTCAAGAAGTGTTTGGGTATCATTTCGTATTCTCTATCTCTATAAAAATTAAAATTTATGATTGATTACATACACCTAACTTAAAAAACCAAGATATACCATCCATGACAGATGGAGAAGAGCTTGGCAGATTGTGCAGACCGACGTTGACTTTGTCAACAACATGTCGGTAATCCTTAGTTGTCTAACTCTTAAAATGAGACCAAGTTATACCGATGCTGACTTTGTCAACAACATGTCGGATAGAGCTTGGCGGGTTTGCACACCAATGCTAAATTTACAAGCAATGTTGGATGCCCTTGGGTTACTATTATTATTATTACTGAAAATATAAGAACAAGAGAGAGTTATGCGAATTCAGCTTAACACAACTTAGTTTAAATGACTCAAAAAGCCAATATATGCATTTTAAGTCCTCCACTCATTAAACAAAGATTACAATTTAGAATAAACTTCATGGCCATCACCTAAGAATCTCCTTATGCACCGGCTATAATATTATCCCTCAAAATTCAACTTTTCATTATATTTCTTATTTGATCTTAGTTGAGAGAAAAAAATACTATCAACTGACTAAAAATTGTTAATTTATTTTATTGTATCAAACTAAAATGAGTCATGTTTCAAAAAAAAATGGCATGTTACTATGATCTAAAATGCATGATGGCCCTATATGAAAAGAAAGAAAAATTTTAAAGAAAAATGAAAAGAACGCAATGCAGAATCCTCCCACACTTTGTCTAAACAGTGTCCACACTCTAAACACGTTTTCTAAATGTGAAAGATAGCACCCAAAGAAGGATGAGATGGAAAATTATTTGTAGAATGAAATGCAATATAACTATATGTAAGAATGGTAACTATATGTAAGAATGGATCATATGTACAATGATATATGTGTTTGCGATGCATGCGATGCAAAGAATGCTACCAACTTTTTCCCTACACTTGGTTCTAGCCCTATGAATCCTATTTCCACTATGTCTAGGCATGTTTTCTAATAAGCAAAGGTTTTTCAAAACCATCTCATCTTTATACCCAGATTTATTGTCCAATAGGTAAATGTCCAGTGTCATCCTAACCCGACGTTTTCATATAAAAATAATGTTTCCAAGATGATTCATTTGTTCCACAAATTTATCAATGTAGTTGTCCAAAAATTTGTGATTGTATATAAAACTCAGTGGCAAAATTTAACTTCTGAGTGTTGTTCAAGATTATGTGATCAGATTTCTCAATTTTATTAGTTGACAACGTATTTTCCACACTGGCAATTTCAATTTCGCTTGAAACCTCAAAATTGAAATTTTTAGACTTGGATTGGTGACTTGATTCTATTTCATCCTCATTTGGCAACTTGTAACACCCCGTATTTCTTGTGGATATTAAAGTAACGAATTAAAGAATATTTAATTTTAAAAGTGGGAATTAAGGGAAATGGTTACGCCATTTGTTCGCCTCGGAATTCTGCTTAAGATAGAGTCCGAGTTTGCGTAAATCGGACTCCGTATGAAGTAGTTATAAGCCTAAGAAGTTTACATACGCTCTAGGAAGATTATATATGAATAGTATAAGTCCAGAAGGTTCAAAACACGTCTAAAATTCGAAATGAGCCAAAGGGAAGTGGACGGGAAAATTCCCGCTCAACAGGTGTTGACCCCCCCTAGGGAGAGTCAACATAGGTGTCGACCCCCCCAGGGGGAGTCGACATAGGTGTCGATCCCCCTTAAGGGGAGTCGACATAGGAGTCGACCCCCCTATAGGGAAGTCGACATAGGTGTCGACCCCCCCCATAGGGTGTCGACCCCTTTTCCAGATCTGGATGAAATCTTTGGACCGACGTGTTTTGGCTGATGTGTCGCTCCCTGATTCGCTGTGTGACGTATTTTTCTGCTATGAACGATTCTGATGACTTCAAGATAGATCTGAAGGCTCTAAATCTCCCTATACACCTATAAAAAGACCCCTAAACCTATTATTTTCTACACACGAATTCATAAGTGTTTATATGCTGCTAAAACCTGAAGTGACCTAGCCTCTACCTTAATCAATCAAATTAAAGTTTTCAAGTTAACAATCAAAGTCTACATCAAAGGAATAGCTAATCAAATTCAGAAATCAGATACCAGAATTCAAGACCGTTCTGTAATTTGTAAGTTCATGTTACTTTCAGAAATAAAATTTAATTGTGATTATGACATTGTAATAAATCTGAATTTGAGATTATGCCTATTTCTATCTGTCTTCCTATATCGATTGGATCTATCTCATTGATATTATTATGTCCATTCTTTGTCTCTTCTTTCCTTCTTCCCTTTTTGTTTTTATAGCAAGGCTACTGCGAGCCTGAGCCAAATATCATAAGAGATGAACGTACGTTGGTAAAAATAGGGCATAATATATGATTTGAACATGACCAACGCTAAAAATTGGGCATAATATATGATTTGAACATGACAAGCGCTAAAATTGGGCATAATATATGATTTGGACATGATCAGCGCTAAAATCGGGAAAAGTATTAAATTATGTATAATTGGGCATAACTGATTTGTAACTGATTTGAGGATGTAACACATGTTGTATTTAAAACGTAAAATGTATCGAACATATGACTTGAGATTTAAGGCATAAAGTATATTGGACGTATGACTTGGGATTTGGGGCGTAAAATTGAACTGTAAACATGTAAGGCGTAGTACATGTTGTGGTTTAAGACCTAAAATTGGGGTATATATATGATAGTTTATGACTTGGAAGAAGGAGATTATTGCGTATAGTGATGTATGAAAACCTATAGTAAGATAGGGATAACTATAAAATGTGAACGCACCTAAAGTGAGATTTTGGGGTAATTGGCATGCACTGTAATTAAAGGCTATAATTTGGCATAGTTTATACTGTGAATCATGATTGGGGGTTTTTGGAGAATATTTTGTACGGTGCAATATGACTAAACCCTAGGGCATGTGTTATATCGTGATTTTTGAGGCATGACTATTATTGAAAATTTGGGAAGATCGGGTGTAACCTATGTTGAGTAATAACTTGAATTTGAATTTGTGGGGCATAACAAGTAATTAGCTTTGTTGAGGTATAACTTGAGAATTGGAACATAACTAGTTTTGTGAATTTGGGATGATTAACATATAAATCCTAGACTTGGACATGTATGGTAAGTATGCTAAAAGATAAACATGCCTAACCAGTGGTTAGATTGAGTTGCGGTGTAAAACTGCCCGGAACCGCCCGACACATCCAGTAACCGCAACAACACCAATCTAATGTGAGAGGTTAGTGCATCATGCCCAAGAAAAACCCGAGTTAGATTGAGTTGTGGTGTAAAACTACCCGGAACCGCCCGACACATCCAGTAACCGCAACAACATAGATCTAATGTGAGAGGTTGGTGCATAAATAAATCAATTAATGCTAATGAGCAAGACATGTTAAGAATGGTAGGGTTAAGTTAACTAAGGCAACACTTAACCGTTATAACAAACAAGAAGATGTGGTTAAGTAAATTTAGAACACTTAACCGTTATAACATGTTAATTACACAAGAAGGTGAGGTTAAGTAAATTTAGAACACTTAACCGTTATAAACATTTTAATTAGACAAGTGAGCAAGGTTAAGTTAACTAGTACAACATGATGAATGAGTAGGGTTAAGTTAATAATAGACACTTAACCAATATGACATGATGAATGGGTAGGGTTTAAGTTAAAACAAGAGAGCAAAACTTAACCAATATAATAGGATGCGTGGAAGGGCTAAGTTAACACAAGAAGGAAACACTTAACCAATGTAACTTGATGAACGAATGGGGTTAAGTTAATGGGAAATACTTAACCAATATAACATGAGGAAGGAATGGGGTTAAGTTAATAGGAAACACTTAACCAATCCAACATGACGAGTGGGAAGGGTTAATAAGAAACACTTAACATGATGAGTAGGTGGGTTAAGTTCACATGAATGGACAACACTTAACCAATATGACATAAAGTATGTGAGGGTTAAGTACATATCGGGTTGGTGGGTAATATTAGTAAATATAGGCCCACAAACTTACCCATTAAGTAAACATGTTTGAATCAGTGGGAGGGTTAAGTATATATCAGGTTTGTGGGTAATATTAGTAAATATAGGCCCACAAACTTAACCAGTAAGAAACACTAGTAACGGGGACCCATTTCAGCAGTAACCCACATAGATGTATCAAGGTTCCCTGAAACTAGGCAGGGTGGGGTATGATTACTGGGCTGATTATAAGCAGTCAAAATAGCAGCAGGGGGTACGTCAGTGTAGGTTCCGACGGATTACGGGCATGCACGTACTCCGGAGTGGGAAAAAGCAGGCACTAGGTACCAGTAGTTATATACTGTGCATCTTGAATCGTGTCGGGTCGCTATCATAGGGATTGATACACCTTATGGTGGGGCCAGCACAGGGTATCTACACGCAAGAGAGGGCCGATTGACACAGACACATGGAACATTAATACAAGTACGGAGCCGATCGATAGGGTAGTAAGGGTACATCTAACATCTTCATGGAAATTAGGCTGATTGAGGTAAGATCCTCATACTAGATGTACACCTGAAGGCTACCACAATTGCGGGGATTGGGATCACATTATCATATGTTCATTTTATACAGATTACTAGTTGGGACACTAATAGGTGGTGCAGAGATATAGAAATCAGAATAACAGGGTAGTAGTTAAACAAAGAAAGAGTAGAAGCGCATTCAATTTATCTTGCCTTGTCATATCTTGTGCTAATCTTATGTTATCTTGTTATCCATGTTATTACGGTATTGTCTTATATTCAGTTTATTCATGTCATGATGATTTTCCCTATTTACATGCTGAAAGTCACTGGACTTACCAGACTTATGTCTGACCTAGTTTGTTTCGCCTCTTTTCTTTCGTTTCACCCCCCCCCCCCGGTTCACAGGGAGGAAATGTTACCGCTTAGCTCAGTTTTCTTTCCAAGCTCAAAGATAGTCGATGTATTGCTTTGGACCCTCTTTTCCACTGCTATGGCTAGTTCATGCTTTATAGGGGAATATCATTGTTATTTTTATGCTTCTTTTATACTTGGAAATTTTTGAATCAAGATAGAAGTTCTATGTATTGTTTTTAAGTATGATTGAGACAATTGTTGTAAAAGCTTAACTGAACCACATTGTTTATAAAATGACTTTATTTCCCGCTACTTTATTTGTCTGTCTTGTAATTTATCTGCATCTTTTACCTAAAATGCTCCACCAAATTCAAGGCATTCCCTTTGTGAGTGACCTAAACGGAGGTGGGGTGTTTCATTTGGTATCAGAGCTGAAGGTTACCGGATCAGATAAAAGATTTGAAAAATTATTTTCAAAACAGTTTTAAAAGTAGCATTTTCTAAAGAAAAACTTTTGTTTTAAAGGCATATTCCCCAAAGCCATATGCACTATCTTTTGATCCTCTGTTTGAATCCTTATTTTCCTTCTTTACTAAGTCTCCGGGGCTCCTGACTTTCTAGGAGGTAACCTCATCGTGACATGGTTTCGTAGGCTTGATGAGACTACGACATCTGTCAAAGGGCAAAGAAGTGCCCATCTTCCATCTATAGCCGCAATAGTTTCACATGCGGCTAATTTTCTTTCAAGCTTTGTAGGGTTTTTCCGTGTGATGGAGGCAGCTTTCGAGAGACTTGTCAACATGTTACACAAGGGATTGGAATATAAGAAGGGTGGAAGAAATAATAGATCCCACAACAAGAGGGAGTGACTTTTCTATAGTGGGTCATTTAATTGTAGGAAGAAGAAGACAGGTGATTGTTTTCCGTATGATGAAGCAAGACATCTTATCAAGGATTGACCGAAGGACAAGGACAAGGACAAGGATAAGGACAAGGGCAAAGGACATAATCTTCTAAAGGGAAATTGCATGCTCTCACTGCTAGTGTACCTAAGAGAGGTAGGAACGTTTATGTTGAAAATTTAGTCTTTCTTTTCAATCATCCTGTTAGAACTTTGTTTGATTCTGGTGCTTCACATTCTTTTCTATCTGCTTCCATAGTTGAGTCTCTGCACCTAAGTACTAGTAAGGTAGAGGATCCCATTTGGTGGTTCGGCTCGTTTATCTTTGGTTTGTAAGGATTTGAGAATAGCTATATTAAGTATTAAGTTTAAGTGTAATGCTTATGTTTTTGGTTTCATGGGCTATGGGTTGATTCTAGACATGGATTGGTTAGTTAGTAATTGTGAAAGGAGGGTAATTAGACTTTTGACTTGCTTTGGGAATACCCTCGAGATTTCATGCGATCTTAAGGGATTAGTTAGGCTTAGCTACCTAGAATCACTTGATGCATCTATTGACGATTTGCGATCTGATATAGTAGTCCATGAGTACGCAGATGTTTTTGATCAGGTTAGGGGTTTATCCCCTAAAACGCGAGATAGACTTCTGCATATATCTAGTTGACAATGCAAAGCCAGTTGCATTACATGTACGACACATGAATCCAAGGGAAAGGAAAGGCTCAGTAAACAAGTAAAAGAGTTACTTGAAAAAGGGTTCATAAGGCGAAGTATTTCTGAATAGGGTGCTCCATTCGTTTTCATTACAAAGGCGGATGGTTCACTTCACTTGTACATAGATGATATTTTGGAATGAGGAAGAACATACTTTTCATCTAAGGGAAGTCTCGGATACCCTCCAAGCGCACCAACTTAAGGCGAAGTTCTCCAAAAATGTCATTTTTGGAGAGAAGAAGTAAGATTTCTAGGACATGTGGCGTCCAAAGAAGGGATAGCAGTAGATCTCGCAAAAGTAGTTGCGGTGCAAGACTGGAAGGTCCCAAGGAATGCAACAGAAGTAAGAAGCTTTCTTGGACTAGCGGGCTAATATAGAAAGTTAATTAAGGACTTTGCGAAGGTATTAGCCACACTTACAAGATTGACGGAGAAGAATCTAATCATCTTAGTATATACACTTGGTAACATGGTTAGCATCTGTTTATTTTCAAGAGATAGTTATGGAAATGCTAGCATGACACGGTAGAGGTTGTAGTGCCAAGTATACTATAAGAAGAAAAGGTGGAACAAGAGGCGATAGTGAAATGAGTTCCAGTGCATATTCTGGAAACAGAAATTAAGAAGCTATGCAATCGTGAAGTTAAGACAGTCAGAGAAATATGGAATGAAGCTCAAGAAGCTGCGACTTAGAAGACTGAAGACTAGATATGTGCATCATACCCTTATAGAGGGTATATCCTTGATCTCTCTTTTTCTGTAAAGTTTATTGGCTAGTCTTTGTCTTTTAAGTATATCCTCTCGATCCTATCCTTGATCCTTAGGTAGAAGCAAATGGAAGTAAACATGTGTTTGAAACATGTTATATTTGGTGGATGCAAGTGGATGTAAGTGTTTGCTAGTGGTTGCTCGTGGATGCATATGCACATATTAGGCACTAGTTCGGCTCAATCACTTTCATATTGCATATGCATGAGTGAATATATATATATATATATATATATATGAATTGAAACTTGGTGTGTTATCATATGGATGTTGCATTTGTATGAATGATTGTGCACTCATGTAGAAGTTATAAGGTACGATTAGGAATAATTGCATACATGATGGACTCATGGCACTGACATAATTCGCATTAAGGAGGTCAACTGAATCAGTAGACCGCCTGATTTTGCATTAGATAAGGACATGTACACACACTATGCATATGATCATGAAAGCATTAGAAATATATTTAAGGACAATGGACGCCTGTGATTGAATGGTTGAGTAGATGGATGTTGTATGTTAGGATACATTCTCCTTGACATGGAGATTTCAGAGACGAAATCCTTTAAAGGAGGGAAGAATGTAACACCTCCTATTTCCTGTGGATATTAAAGTAACGAATTAAAGTATACTTAATTTTAAAAATAGGAATTAAGGGAAACGGGTTACGCCATTGCATTCGTCTCGGAATTCTGCTTAAGATAGAGTCCGAGTTTGCGTAAATCGGACTACGTATGAAGAAGTTATAAGCCTAAGAAGTTTGTATACGCACTAGGAAGATTATATACGAATAGTATAAGTCCAGAAGGTTCAAAACAAGTCTAAAATTCGAAATGAGCCAAAGGGAAGTGGGCGGGAAAATTCCCGCTCAACAGGTGTCGACCCCCCTTAAGGGGAGTCGACATAGGAGTCGACCCCCCTATGGGGGAGTCGACATAGGTGTCGACCCCCCCATAGGGTGTCGACCCCTTTTCCAGATCTAGACGAAATCTATGGACTGACGTGTTTTGGCTGATGTGTCACTCCCTGATTCGATGTGTGACATATTTTTCTGCTATGAACGATTCTGATAATTTCTAGACAGATCTGAAGGCTCTAAATCTCCCTATACACATATAAAAAGACCCCTAAACCTATTTTTTTTCTACACACGAATTCATAAGCATTTATATGCTGCTAAAACCTGAAGTGACCTAGCCTCCACCTTAATCAGTCAAATTAGAGTTTTCAAGTTAACAATCAAAGTCTACATCAAAGGAATAACTAATAAAATTCAGAAATCAGATCCCAGAATTCAAGACTGTTTTGTAATTTGTAAGTTCATGTTACTTTCAGAAACAAAATTTAATTATCATTATGACATTGTAATAAATCTGAATCTGAGATTATGCCTATTTCTATCTTTCTTCCTCTATCCATTGGATCTATCTCATTGATATCATTATGTCCATTCTTTGTCTCTTCTTTCCTTCTTCCCTTATTCCCTTTTTGTTTTTATAGCCAGGCTACTGCGAGCCTGAGCCAAATCTCATAAGAGATGAACGTACATTGGTAAAAATTGGGCATAATATATGATTTGGACATGACCAATGCTAAAAATTGGGCATAATATATGATTTGAACATGACCAACGCTAAAATTGGGCATAATATATGATTTGGACATGACCAGCGCTAAAATTGGGAAAAGTATTAAATTATGTATAATTGGGCATAACTGATTTGTAACTGATTTAAGGACATAACACATGTTGTCTTTAAAACATAAAATGTATCGAACATATGACTTGAGAATTGAGGCATAAAGTATATTGGACATATGACTTGGGATTTGGGGCGTAAAATTGAACTGTAAACATGTAAGGCATAGTACATGTTGTGGTTTAAGATCTAAAATTGGTGTATATGTATATATGATAGTTTATGACTTGGAATAAGGAGATTATTGTGTATTGTGATATATGAAAGCCTATAGTAAGATAGGGATAACTGTAAAATGTGAACGCGCCTAAAGTGGGATTTTGGGGTAATTGGCATGCACTGTAATTAAAGACTATAATTTGGCATAGTTTATACTGTGAATCATGATTGGGGGTTTTTGGAGAGTATTTTGTATGGTGCAATATGACTAAACCCTAGGGCATGTGTTATATCGTGATTTTTGGGGCATGACTATTATTACAAGTTTGGGAAGATTGGGTGTAACCTGTGTTGAGTGATAACTTGAATTTAAATTTGTGGGGCATAACTTGTAATTAGCTTTGTTAAGGTATAACTTGAGAACTGGAACATGGCTAGTTTTGTGAATTTGGGATAATTAGCATATAAAACCTAGACTTGGACATGTATGGTAAGTATGCTAAAAGATAAACATGCCTAACCCGATGTTAGATTGAGTTGTGATGTAAAACTACCCGGAACCGCCCGGCACATCCAGTAACCGCAACAACACCTATCTAATGTGAGAGGTTAGTGCATCATGCCCAAGAAAAACCCGAGGTTAGATTGAGTTGTGGTGTAAAACTGCCCGTAACCGCCCGACACATCCAGTAACCGCAACAACATAGATCTAATGTGAGAGGTTGGTGCATAAATAAATCAATTAATGCTAATGAGCAAGACATGTTAAGAATGGTAGGGTTAAGTTAACTAAGGCAACACTTAACCGTTATAACAGACAAGAAGATGGGGTTAAGTAAATTTAGAACACTTAACCATTATAACATGTTAATTAAACAAGAGGGTGAGGTTAAGTAAATTTAGAACACTTAACCGTTACAAACATGTTAATTAGACAAGTGAGCAGGGTTAATTTAACCAGTACGACATGATGAATGAGTAGGGCTAAGTTAATAAGAGACACTTAACTCGTATGACATGATGAATGTGTAGGGTTAAGTTAAAACAAGAGAGCAACAATTAACCAATATAACAGGATGCGTGGAAGAGTTAAGTTAACACAAGAAGGAAACATTTAACCAATGTAACGTGATGAACGAATAGGGTTAAGTTAATGGGAAATACTTAACAAATATAACATGATGAATGAACGAGGTTAAGTTAATAGGAAACACTTAACCAATCCAACATGACGAGTAGGAAGGGTTAATAAGAAACACTTAACCAACATGACATGATGAGTAGGTGGGTTAAGTTAACATGAATGGGCAACACTTAACCAATATGACATAATGTATTGGAGGGTTAAGTACATATCGGGTTGGTGGGTAATATAAGTAAATATAGGCCCACAAACTTAACCATTAAGTAAACATGTTTGAATCAGTGGGAGGGTTAAGTACATATCTGGTTGGTAGGTAATATTAGTAAATATAGGCCCACAAACCAGTAAGAAACCCTAGTAACGGGGACCCATTTCAGCAGTAACCCACATAGATGTAACAAGGTTCCCTGAAACTAGGCAGGGTGGGGCATGATTACTGGGCTGATTATAAGCGGTCAAAATAGCGATAGGGGGTATTTCAGTGTAGATTCCAATGGATTACAGGCGTGCACGTACTCCGTAGTGGGAAAAAGCAGGCGTTGGGTACCAGTAGTTATACACTGTGCATCTCGAATTGTGTCAGGTCACTTTCATAGGAATTGATACACCTTATGGTGGGGCCAACACAGGGTATCTACACGCAAGAGAGGGTCGATTGACACCGACACATGGAACATTAATACAAGTAGGGAGCCGATCGATAGGGTAGTAAGGGTACATCTTACATCTTCATGGCAATTAGGCTGATTGAGGTAAGATCCTCATACAAGATCTACACATGAAGGCTACCACAATTGCGGGGATTGGGATCACATTATCATATGATCATTTTATACAGATTACTAGTTGGGACACTAGTTAGGTGGTGCAGAGATATAGAAATCAGAATAACAGGGTAGTAGCGAAACAAAGAAAGAGTAGAAGCGCATCCAATTTATCTTGCCTTGTCATATCTTGTGCTAATCTTATGTTATCTTGTTATCCATGTTATCACGGTATTGTCTTATATTCAGTTTATTCATGTCATGATGCTTTTCCCTATTTACATGCTGAAAGTCACTGGACTTACCAGACTTATGTCTGACCTAGTTTGTTTTGCCTATTTTTCTTCCCCCCCCCCCTCAGGTTCACAAGGTGGAAATGTTACCACTTAGCTCAGTTTTCTTTCCAAGCTCGAAGATAGTCGATGTATTGCTTTGGACCCTCTTTTCCACTGCTATGGCTGGTTCATGCTTTATTGGGGAATATCATTGTTATTTTTATGCTTCTTTTATACTTGGAAGTTTTTGAATCAAGACAGAAGTTCTATGTATTGTTTTTAAGTATGATTGAGATAATTGTTGTAAAAGCTTGACTGAACCACATTATTTATAAAACGACTTTATTTCCCGCTGCTTTATTTGTCTGTCTTGTAATTTATCTGCATCTTTTACCTAAAACGCTCCACCAAAGTTAAGGCATTCCCTTTGTGAGTGACCTTAACGGAGGTGGGATGTTTCACAACTCGTCCTCATACAATCCAAAAATTCATGTTCCTTAAAATCCTTCTCCAATTTTGAGTTTTTCGAAAATTCAACATTTTTATTTTGTTCAATTTCTAAAATTTCGAGTTTCTCGCAGGCTAAAAGAGAAAGATCAAATTCTGAGCTTAAAACTTTTTCCTGAAAAGAGTTGAAGTCCAGGTCATTTATTGAATTTTGAACAACTTCATTTAGATCGTTATTCTCAATTTCCAAAGTTGTTTGAAAATTTTCACAATCAATAAAGAATGGATTATTTTCTGATTTGTTGCATGTTTGAATTTGATTTTGTTGCTCGAGTTGTTCTTTAAAAGATGTCACTAAACAAAGAAGTTCATCAAGGTGTCTATCTTTCCTTTCTACCCTCTCTCTAAGAGTGTTAAGATGATATTCTTCAGAATCGCTGATTTGAAAGCTCTCTTTTTGGATTTTTTGATTCTCAAAATTATAGTCCACGTCAATTTCATGATCAATATTATTTCCAATGTGGTGGTTGTTTGAATGACAATGATATTGGAAATCATTTTGATTATAAAAATTATGTTTGTAACAAAGTTGAAATTCGAGAGAAAATTGCAATGTTGGATATTTTCAAGATGTTGATATGGGCTATAACTTTGAAAATTTTGGTTTACAACCCCATATTGATGTTGATCAAAGCTATATTGGGATTCAAAGCTTTTTCGATGTGGATGTGGTCCATAATCGAAATTATTGAAATTGAATTGAAATCGCAATTTCGGTCATTTCTATGATTTTGAAAATGTTGGTCAGTTGGAAAATTTTGAAAATTATTAGCATTAGGATCACGAAATTTCAGAAAATTTTGCTTCATGAGGGGCTAACACTTTTTTCTCTCATCATTATCAAATATAGAAAATCGAATATTTAAGGTTGAAACAAATAGCTTGTAATCAAAATAAATAACGTACTCAAGTATATCTCATTAGTTGATAATCTCGATTTGAATGAGGAAGAGAGTCTTATGGCCATTCACATATGATATAAATACTAAGGGATACTGTGACAGTCCGCCCCACACCGGCTGGCACTTCCCTAGAAATGCACTATGCCAATATCCAACCAGCATGGGACGGTCTTCAAAGGAAAAGGGTTTGAAACGATGAATCATTAAAGAACCTGTAGTATATCTCACAGCGCATGGAATAAAATATAATAATAACAAAACTTGACATAAGATAGGCGAGACAGTGCATAAGCTGGAAACTAAATCATCATAGCAGCGGAATCCAAAATACAGCTTATGATCCAAACCATCATCATTACAACTTCAAAGTACTATCTCTAAAGCAAAATAGGAAAGGTACACTACTAATGCCCAAAGCAGTGACCAACAACAACACAGGAAGAATATATGTAAATAGTACGTGGAAGCCTCATGCTCATCACCTGACAGCTACTCATGCATACCGCCTAACCTGTCTTTAGTCTGCGCTTTAAGGAGCACCCATAGTAATAAGAAGAGACATAAAACTCTAGGTCAGACAAAAGTCTGGTATGAGCGATAGCAGCAAAGCAGAACAGTAACAGGTATAAATAATCATACCTGAACCTGGACCTGCAACCAAAGAGTTAGCACAACAAGATGTACAGTACTCCAAGGTAACACTAACATAGGGTGTAAAATGGAAGTGTGCATGTCATGGTGATAGCAAACATCAAACCTAGCAATCATCCTCACATCTCTCACTCAGTGCGTAACGCATACGATATCCACCACTTTGATCACCCAAATCCTTTGCTACGACCACTTTTCCCTTGGGGTCTTAATGACCCCATTGCGCTGGTCCATAGGCACTAATCCCTTGCTATGATCACCTTGGCCTTAGGAGTCCTAATGGCCCCGTTGCACTGATCCATAGCCATGCTACGATCACTTACCCTTGGGAGTCTTAATGATCCCATTGCGCTGATCCATAGCCATGTCACGATCACTTACCCTTGGGAGTCTTAATGATCCCATTACGCTGATCCATAGTCACTAATCCGTCTCTCAATGGTGAACTAAAGCTATAGATATCGATAACCCCTTTGCACACGTCCCACAGCAAATCCCAACTCATGAAGTTAACTCATTGGTTCCCATCTGGATCCTGAGGAGTAACTTCTCACATTGGACTTCCTTTGTGTCTCGGGTTTTGGTCCTCTTCAGTGTGTAGTTCAGTTTCCATTCAGTTCAGCTCACATCCTTCATCATATCTCGGTTCAATGTTCAAGTTCTCAGCTCGACTCACGGTTCGTGGATGCTTTAGGTTCACGACTCGTGGTCGACTCGTGGACTACATTCAGGTCATGGGCCCCATCGTGATCTCTGTCCTGGTCGTGGTCTTCTGGTTCGGCTCGTGGTCCTTATATGGACCTGGTTCGTGGTACTTCCTGTGTGGCGGTTCGTGGAGCGTCCTTGGTCCGGTTCGTGATGCATCAGTTCATGAGGGGGTGGTCGGCTCGTGAGGTGGTTTAACGACCGGGGTTGGGTCGTGGTCATGATGTGCCTCACGGTCGGGGACCTGCTCCAATTTTCTGCAACTTTCTAGCAAGCTATTTACGTCACACGACGACGTTTTCGATCATTCTAACTGTTCTATGCATTAACAAATCATATCAAACAGTAATAGCAATATATAGAATCGACCATAATCATCAAAACAATGAATAATCATGTAAACATGGATCAAACACACCCAAAACCCATGTTTTCCCTTTAATCATGTTTAATTATATCTAGCAATAGGATTAGAAAATTAAATCCAAAATAACCCAAATTTCTAACAGAGGCGTAAAATAATATTTTAGAATTTCTACATATTTTTCCATATTTTTATGAGTCATAATTTCGCTAATTATCATTAATCACCCCTAATTAGCCGTAATTAGTGAATAAAAGTGCAAATCACTCACCTTAGCCACAAATAAATCTCAGATCTGAAACAGTAACCGATTTGAGTCAAATCTCTATGTGTTCCACTAGCTCTATGTCGATTTTGATGCTAATCGGCCTTAATTTGATGTAGATTTGGCTATTATTGGATTAGATTGTGATTAAAAGGTGATTTGGGAGTTAAAGGCCATTGCTAGGGTTAGAGGAAGGTGAACGCCGGCTAGAAAATTGAAATGAAATCGTTTCCCTAACCCTTTCATCCCTCACATAATCCTAATCCTGAAATGGGTTATGGGCTTAGATGTTAATCACCTGGTCAAGCCCAATTATGTTGTTTTTCACCTTCCAAACCTTATTTTGGCCATATCTCCCAAACGGTAAGTCCGTTTGACAAATGTGACCACTCTACCGAAAGGTAAACCATCATCTAAATCCAATGAAAGTGGTTTCAAGTTAAAACTCCTTACCAATCAAAAGTTATAGGCGAAACAAGATTCGTCAGGGGCAAAACGATCATTTAAAATTTAGCAAAAATCGTAAACATGGGAAATGACCCCAATAGTTGTCTTCCAAAGTCACATGACCATACTACTTCATTTGTGAATGAAATAAATATTCTACGATCCTCCGATGCGTAGAATGTGGGTCGTTACACTCTCCCTCCCACTTCCCTCCACTTAAGAAATTTTGTTTCCGAAATTCCTTAACAAAAAACATATAAAGGATTCCGCATGCCTATCAATCATTTGCAACAATCAAACATACATAACAACACAACAAGCCTATCCTAGCATGCGGTTTACTAACAAGGGAATAACTATATTGCTAATTAAACCTTACCAGGCAAAGAGTTCTGGATACGACTTCCTTATGTTCTCCTTTGTTTCCCAAGTACAGTCATTCTCATTATCACCCCACTGGATCTTGACTAGTTCCACCGTCTTCCCTCGAAGTTGTTTCGTATCGTGTTGGACAATACGAATCGTCCTGCGGCTCCCAACTACCTCATATTCTACCTCGATATCATCCAACTGATCTGGTGAAATAGCCATATCAGACTCGTACACGAACTTCCTTAACTGGGAAACATGAAATACGTCGTGAACTCCCGCCATCTTGTCAGGAAATCCAACTTTATGTGCCAAATTCCCAACTTGTTCGAGAACTGGAAATGGACCAACAAACCTTGGTGCCAACTTACCTCTCCTGCCAAAACGAATTACATGCTTTAACGGAGAAATCTTGACGAATACTAAGTCGCCTACGGAGAATTTCAATTCTCTTCGTCTTTTATCGGCATAACTCTTCTGCCTATCTTGGGCAGCCTTCATTCTCTGTTGAATAACCTAGATCTTATCTAAAGTTTCTCTTATTACATCTGGCCCAAGCAAAAATTTCTCACCGGTTTCCAACCAATATGATGGTGAGTTGCACGGTCTGCCGTACAAAGCTTCAAATGGAGCCATACCAATACTGGGCTGATAACTATTATTTTATGTGAACTCAACCAAATGCAAATGATCATCCCATGAACCACCAAAATCCAATATACAAGCTCTCAAGAGATCCTCTAATACACGATTTACCCTCTCTGTTTAACCATCAGTTTGGGGATGGTATGTGGTACTGAGATGTAAATCTGACCCAAATGCCTCTTGTAAGCTCTTCCCAAACCCACTAGTAAATAATGGATTTCGGTCACTCATAATACCTTTACATACTCCATGAAATCTCACTACCCACTTCATATAAAGTTCTGCTAATTTAGCTGCCATTCTACTTGACTTGATGGGTATAAATCTTGCACTCTTGGTCAATAGATCCATAATCACCCAAATACTATCATGGCCCGATCTAGTCCTTGGTAAACCATTAATGAAATCCATTGAGACTTGTTCCCGTTTCCATTCGGGAATTTCCACCAGTTGTAACAAACCACATGGCTTCTTTTGCTCGTCTTTAACTAACTGGCAATTCATGCACTTGGATATAAACTTCCCAACATCTCTCTTCATCCCTTCCCAGTAGTAGATCTGCTTCATGTCTCGGTACATTTTGTTACCACCGGAATGTATAGTCAGTTTCGAGTGGTGACACTCTCCAAGCACTTCATCTCTCAATCCATTAACAATGGGTACAACTAGTCTACCATCCTTTCGAAGCCATGCTTCTCGATTAATACCATACTTGTTCATTTCCTCACCGACTATACCCGTCTCTACCTTGGAGATGATTTCCAATAGATTAGGATCGTCCCTCTAGCTGTAGACGATCCGATCAATCAAAGTTGGTATGATCGTCAAACTTTCTAACATCTCTAGATCCAATTCGCACTTAGGTCTGAAATCATACCCCGCAATATACTCCAGTTACTTCCATTCCTGAAACATAACCCCCAAACTGACATGTCTTCTACTCAATGCATCAGCTACCGCATTTCCCTTCCCGGGTGTGTATGCGATATTGAAATCATATGAAGCCAAGAACTCTAACCATCTTTTCCGATGAAGATTTAAATCCTTTTGAGAGAAAAGACACTTTAATGATTTATGATCGGTAAAAAACTCGAATCTTTCTCCAAGAGGTAATGTCTCCATATCTTTAACGCGAACGTGATTGCTGCCAATTCTAAATCATGGGTAGGATACCTTTTCTCATGCGGTTTCAGTTGTTGACTAGCATAAGCTACAACCCTACCTCCTTGCATAAGTACAACACCTAGTCTGGTACCACAGGCATTCGTCATCTCTTCGTTCCTCTTAGGAATAACCAACACTGGTGCACATGTCAACATTTCCTTTAGACTCTTGAATGCATTCTCACACTTTTTGTCCCAAACAAAAGCTTGATTCTTCTTGGTCAGCTGAGTTAACGGTGTTGCTATCTTGGAGAAGTTTAGATAAACTTACATAATATCCAGCTAACCCCAAAAATCTTACGTCTGTTGCATTCTTGGGCGTAGACCAATCTTGTACCGTAGCCACCTTCGCAGGATCCAAGACAATACCATTCTCTGAAACAACATGGCCCAAAAACCTCGCTTCCCTCCTCCAGAAGTGACACTTAGAAAATTTTGCTTTCAATTGGTGTTTCCTCAACACCTCCATCATTGTCCACAAATGTTCCTTGTGTTCTTCCTACATCCTTGAATAAATTAAGATATCGTCCACGAACACAAGAACAAACTTATTTAATTGATCCCTGAATACCCTATTCATAAGATCCACAAAATATGTTGGTGCATTGGTCAACCCGAATGGCATGACCAACCACTCATAAAATCCAGACGTCGTCCGAAATGTCGTTTTAAGTATACTCTCAACTGCTACTCGGAGCCGATGAAAACCTGTCGCAAGATCCAACTGGGGAAACACTCTTGCTCCATTTAACTGATCAAACAAATCATCTATCCATGGAAGAGGATATTTATTCTTCCTCGTCACCTTATTCAACTCGCGGTAGTCCACACATAAGCAAAGGGAACCATCTGCCTTAGTAGCAAATACAACTGGTGCTCCCTACTCCGAAACACTTCTTCTGATAAATCCCTTCTTCAAAAGATCGTTTACTTGCACTTCGAGCTCTCGCTCCTCCCTTGGCGCCATACGACAAAGTGGCATCACTATAGGCCTGGCATCTTTCACTAAATCAATCCGAAATTCAATCTCTTGGTGTGGTGGATGTCCGGTCACTTCCCCGAAGAAGTCCGGATACTCACCAGCAATAGGTACATCTAATAACTCATCATGCGGGTTGTCGAGGGAATTTAGAAAACTAGCCATCACCCCATCACTAGGTAGGCTACCAAACAGTACCCTCCGCCCATCATCCGCCCTAACGGTCACCGAAGACCCCTCACAGTCCACCACCACCCCATACCTTTGGAGCCAGTCGACTCCCAAAATAATGCCAAATCCAGTAAAGCCCAAAACAAAGCAATCACAAATAAGACCAAATTATGACAAATTATACTAAGGCTAGTCGAACCACCGATCGGGTTCGTCACAACTAAAGGTCTGCCGACAGTCTCAGGTTCCAATCCCAACCTATCTACCAAGTCACTAGATATGAAGGAATGGGAAGCCCTGGTATCAAACAGTACTCGAACAGGAACATCATAAATGGAAAGCATACCTTAAATAATGACACCCTTTCCCTTCTGCGCTGCAGTTGGGGCATTAACGAAGAAGGAACAGCGTTGATAACATATGCTCACTATCTGCTTCTTTTTAGGGGGTTATGGACATTTATCCTTGTGATGTCCCACTTGGCCGCAATTGAAGCACTTCCTGTCCGCTGGTTTTGCTCGACAATCTTTGGCATAGTGGCCCTTCTTGCTACAACTATAGCACTCAACATCTTTCTAATTCTTCTTCTAACCATCCTTAGCTTGGTTCTGTTTCCTCTTATTCTTCAAATTATTCTTGCCTCCACCGCTTTCCTGCGGCTTTGGCTCCCCTGCAGATGCAATAGCAACTTCGGTCTTTGACTTAGGGTAAAGGCTCTCAGATCTCAATGCCTTTCCCACTATAGATTCGAAGGTCTCATCGATGTGGTTTATAAGTATTTCCCCCAAGTAATCATCTAAGTTGGTTATGAACTTCTCGTTCTTCTTCTCGGCAGCATCAATAAGAGATAATCCATATTTCGATAAAGTATCGAATTCAGCAATATATTCCGAGACTGCCCTACCATTCTGCTTAAGTTCCAAGAGTTTCCTAAACAATTCTGATTTTTGAGCAGCTAGGATAAACTTGTCACTAAAGCAAGTCTTAAACTGGTTCCAAGTAACTTGATCCTCAGGAGTAGCTGCTTTAATAACATTCCACCAATTCATAGCCCGTCCTTGTAGTTGACGCGATACTAGCTTTCTCTTCATTGCATCATCGATTTCCAAATCCTCAAAGATGCGCTCTGTAACACCCCGTAATTCTGTAACGCTAAGATTCACAAATCAAGGCATAATTAAAAGTTAAAATCAAAATCAAGGGAAACAGGCTGCGCCATTGCGTTCATCTCGGAATTCTATTGAAATCAAAGATGCGCTCTGTAACAGTCCGAGTTTGCGTAAATCGGAGTTCGTATGAGAAAGATATGGCCTCCGGAAGTTTCAGCAAAGTTCAAATTTCAAAACAGACTCAGAAGCGGGCTGGGCGGGAAATTTCCCGCCCAGGACCCAGGTCGACTGGGGAGTCGACTGGGTTGTCGACCCCCCCCCCCAGGTCGACTGGGGAGTCGACTGGGTAGTCGACACCCCCCCAGGTCGACTGGGTAGTCGACCCCCCCCCCCCCCCCGCCCCGCTTTTTCCAGCTTTCTAAACCTAATTCGTTTCTCTGTATCCGGACGCCCTTCTGAACAGATTCGTTGACTTCTACACTATATAAACAGCCCTGGTCTTCTCTATTCACAATTCTTTTCTATCCTTATGCTGCCTCTGAGAAATAAATAAATAAATGAGTAAAATAATATATATAAAATAAATCAAGACGAGGAAATGCTGCTAAAAGATTTTCAAGAAGAGGTTCAAGTCAAGCTAGGATTCAAGAGGAGGTTTGAATCAAGATTAAGGCTTCAGAATGAGAACTAAAGGGGCTAACTCAAACGATTTCGAGCAACGTCACACGAATCAAAGCATCGCCATCTTTCTATTCTAATCTAATCTCTGTAAGTTGGTTACTTTTTAGATTTGAACGTTTTCTCTGTTCGTGACATGAAATTAAAGGAATAAAAGAATATGCCAAATCTCTCTCTCTCTCCCTCTATTCGAATCTGTGCCTATACTCTTGAACCTAATTAAGAACTGTTATGATTCGGGGACAAATAAGACCATGACTATGAAACTATGGACCTTAAAACCATATGCCTATAACTATGAACATTTTCCTATGACTATGAACATTTGCCTATGACTATGGACATTGCCTATGACTATGAACATTGCCTATGACTGTGATTGTGACTATGAGGGTTATTTCCTTGACTAAGCCTATGCCTTTGATTAGGAAACATAAACTATATCCTATGACATAACAAGGACATCTGTGATTGAACACCTGTGATTCATGACTAGGAAAGTGTTGCTTAAGTTTTGTGACTATGAAATTGGGTCTAAACCCGATCATCTATTCTGTCTAATCTTGGTTTTCTTTGGTTTAAGACCTTGGGAATTTGCCTATTAAGTTAGATCTGCCCATGTTCTAGAACCTACATCCCTATTCTGTCTATTCTTGGTTTTCTTTGGTTTTAGACCTTGGGAATTTACCTATTAAGTTAGATTTACCCATGTTCTTGAACCTACGTCGTTATTCAAAACCATTTTATGCCAGTTGTTATATCTATCCTTTTCATAGCAATCTTTGGTTCATTCCCTATTTGCTACGAACCTAGATTTAACTATAATCTAGATTGAAACACGATTATACGAACGGTGGGAATGCGATTTGGGGAAAAAATATGAAATTTACTAAAACATAGTTATAAACTTGGAAATTGGCATAAATTGGGAACATGTATTATGGCATGTTCATAGAAATGCAAATAGGATAGTTTGACATGAATTAGAATGTTAAATCAGAATTGGATTAGCTAATTTGGCTCGATAAGCATATTGGCATAAACTTGAAATTGGCCATAATTGGGAGTAATTGTCAGGATTAGCAAAATCATGGTTAGTGACACTTCATTTGGTATGGTTTACATACCAAAAAGCATAAACATGATATAGAGGGGAAAATGGGCCGTAAGAATAAATGTTGACAATTTACATTAAAAGAGTAATTGGGAAATAAGTAAATTAGGATTAATTTACTTATAGAATTTGTCCTAAATGAGAGAATGTTAATTTAGACAAATTAAAGGTGTGTTAACGACATCTCTTTTAATAATAAACCAGAAAGTTTTAGGGTGACAGAGAGGACAGTGTCTAGGCTTGGGTTTGGAAAATACAAGTTTCCTGCTCTCGCTGGCTATCCCTAACTGATCCGACGGACAGGATGGTTACTTTCAAAACCTGATTTGAAAACTAGTCAAAACCCTTTGAACTTAGAAAACACGAATATGCCTAACCCGAGGTTAGACTGAGTTGCGATGTAAACCTGCCCGGAACCAACTGGCACATCCCGTATTCGCAACAATATCTGTCTAATGTGAGTGGTCGCGGCTTTAATTTATTTAGTTAAAGCTAGAACAAGAAAGGTAGGGTTAAGTTAACCAAGACTCTTAACCAATTCAACGTGATAACTAAACTGATAGGTGGGGTTAGGTTTAGACTGACGCTTAATACAGTTAAGCTAGAATGAGAGGGTTAAGTCCATAGGAACACTTAACCAACTTATCACAGTTAAGCTAGAATGGGAGGGCTAAGTCCATAGAGGCACTTAACCAAATTCAAGGTAGCAAGACAAGGTTTGTAGGGGTTAAGTAAAGTTAATACACTTAGCCAAATTAACATGTTAACTAGACTAGAGGTTGGGGTTAAGTAAAGTTCAATACACTTAGCCAAATTAACATGTTAACTAGACCAGAGGTTGGGGTTAAGAAAAATCTAACACTTAGCCAATTTGATATGTTAGCTGGGCTAGACCGTAGGGTTAAGTAAACTTGAACACTTAACCATCAGGTTGTGATAAAGGAATGGGGTTAAGTCTAAAACATGAAGGGATAATACTTAACCATTAATAATAACATGTTAGTTAAAACAGACGGGCAAGGTTAAGTTAAAAAGGAACACTTAACCAACACAGGGTGAATGGGTAGGGTTAAGAAATAAATACTTAACCAATATAACTTGGTTTGTGGTAGGGTTAAGTCAACATGAGTTACTGACAACACTTAACCAGTTTAACAGGGTAAATGAAGAGGGTTAAGTTGGCTTGAATTGACTAATGACACTTAACCAATCCAAATTGACGGGAAAGAGAACTAAGTAGTAAACCTTAGTTAAGAAAACAAAGATTCTGGAAACTAAGTGGTAAATCTTAGTTAGTAAAACTAAGTAGTAATTCTTAGTATAACACGGGAAGGAGCGAATGTCCGTCTGAGTAAAAAGGAGGCTCCAACGAATTGGGTTACGAAGCCCGAGGCTTCGAGGGGACGTGAGGGTACTCTTGGTATCCCTCTGTGAGGCTGAAGATGATCCTCCTGGGCTCACAGAGGTTAAGGTATGCGTAGAAGAACCAGGGGTATGCCTTGGTTGCAATATATGGCAACCTAAAGACTAGGATGGACCGGCGTGATTCGGCGAGAAAACGGTAGCCCTGTGATAGCAACTCGTCGACTACCATCCATCTTGAGTCAATCGAGATACGTGAAGCGGAAAGGCGGAGAATTCCAAAAGACCATATACTTGCTATCTAGTTATGGGTGAGGATGGCCATAGGATAGTAGGGCACCAGGGGCCTGCGTACAGTTCTCATTTTACAAGGTGTGCCTTTCATTAGTTGAGGGAGGGGTCAAGGGGACCATTGCCACTGGAATAAAAACAGACCTTAGCATCTGCATCGGCAGATATCTGAAAGCTCCCGACCGAGTTCTGTATTCCTTGATTTGCCCTGTCACAGGACTCGGACCGCACATTACAGGACATGTGCATCTAGACAAGCAATAACGATTCACGATACATGCATAGGGAAGTATAGGAACATATACCACTCTAGGTAGTGTGTCCTAGACTTGGGGGCATCGTTCGACAGGTAGCATAATCCCTAGTTGGACTAGGTGGCATAAATCCTGAATCCGAGAAGCGTTCAGCAGATAGCGTAAACTCTAGTTGAATCTAGAAAGCGCTGGATAGAAAACCCTAGATTAGATCTAGGTAAGAAATAATAAATGGATGCTCGAAGGCAATGGAAAATACAGGGATTGGGATCACGTTATCGTTACTAGTTGGGACACTAGTTAGGTGGTGCAGAGATATAGAAACCAGTATAACAAGGAAATAACGAAGCGGCGAAAGTATTAGAGCGTATCCAGTTTATCTTATCTTAGCATATCTTGTGATTACCTTGTCTAATCTTGTTGACCCTATCGTCATGGTGTAATCTTGTATTCGGTTAATTCATGTCGTTTTGTTTTTCCATGTTCACATGCTAGAAGTTACTGAACTTACTCAGGCTTTATGTCTAACTCGGTTTTTCTTTCGTCTTCTTTTCTTCCGTTCCCCCCAACCCCCGGTAGTAAAGGAGGGAATAGTTTAGCTCAGGTTAAGTTGGATATCCACTCTTTCCTAGCTTGAAGATTCGTCGAAGTTTGCTTGGATTCTCTTTTCAGATGTTATGGCTGGCTCTAGCTAAAATCGGGGAATATAAATGTTGTTTTTATGCTTCTTTATTTTGTAAGACAGATGATACTCTGATATTGTAAAGAAACCATTGTACAAACTATTTTATCAATAAAACAAATTTTATTTTCCGCTGTTTAATTTCTGTCTGTCTTGTAATTTATCTGCATCTTTTACCCTAAATGCTCCACAGAACTTAGTGCATTCCCTTTGTGAGTGACACTAACGGATGTGGGGTGTTACACGTGGTATCAGAGCTGAAGGTTACCAGATCAGATAAAGAATTTGAAAAATTATTTTCAAAACGGTTTTTAAAGAAGCATTTTCAAGAGAAAAGATTTGTTTTAAAGACATATTCCCCAAAGCCATACACACTATCTTCTCTTCCTCTGTTTAAATTCTTGTCTCCTTCTTTCTTGAGTCTCTGGGGCTCCTGGCTTTCTGGGAGGTAACCTCATCGAAGGGCAAAGTAGTGCCCGGCTTCCATCCATAGTCGTAGTTGTTTCATCTACAGGCAGTTTTCTTTCGAAGCTTATAGGGTTTTCCGGACGGTGGAGGCAGCTTTCGAGAAATTTGTCAACATGACTACACACGGAAGAGGATGAGGAGTTTGGCTAGGGAGCATAACCCTGGGATGATGAATTCATGGATGTAGATTTAGCTCACGAAGGAGGAAGTAATTATAAAACCTAAGATAGGAGGAAGTATCTTTGCTAGGGTATGATAGGGCATATAATTAAGGACAATGGCAAGAACGAAGACGAGATTTTCAGAAGGACAAGTACATGCTTTCGCCACCAAGCTTACCTAGGAGAAAGGTAGTCCGGTTGGAAGAATCTAGTTTTCTTTCGTACTATTTCCTTACGTTCTAGCGCTTCTCATTTGTTCATATCCACTTCCATAGTTGGGTCTCTGCACCATAGTACTTGTATAGTAGAAAGATCCCACTAGAATCCAATTGGTGGTCCGACCAGTTTGTTTTTGGTTAGTAGGGATTTGAGAATAGCTATCGAGTTTGCTTATGTCATCTCACGTAGATCATCTAAATTCGGAGGAGATATTCCTTGGGTGCTTGTATGATATTGGTTTAGGCCTTTGGGGCTTATACTTGAGGAATGTCGAGTTCGGTTTGGATGGTTTGCGTGAGAGATGAATAGTTGTGGCAGGCACTCCAAAGAGCATGTAGTGACCTTTCGACTCTTATAGTTATGGCATGGCGGGTAAGAGGGAAACCTCTAATCATCTTAGTACATATACTTGGTACCGTGATTGACATCTGTTTATTTTGGAAATGGAGATCCGGAGCTTCACAATCGTGAAGTTAAATTAGTTAAGATACAGTGGAGTAAAGCTCAAGAAGGCTAAATACTAGCATCATACCCTTTTCCTTGAGGGTGCATCCTTGATTTCTTTGTTTTAGGAGCTTTACGCATAATTGTTTCTCTCTTTCCAAAGTATATCACCTAGGTCGTATCTTCGATCCTTAGGTAGAAGCCAATGGATGTAAACATGTATTTGAAACATGTTATGGTTGATGGTTGCAAGTGGTTGCTAATGGTTGCTTGTGAATGCATATGCATACGTATTAGGCACTAGATCAGTTCAGACGCTTTCATATTGCATTTACAGATATGTATTTGTTTGTAAATTGAACTTGATATGTTATCATATGGGTGTTGCATATGGATGAATGGCCGTGCACGCATATAGTATTTACATAACTAGGGATGCTTGCATACATGGTTGGACGCATGGCACTGACATGACTCGCATTAAGGAGGTCGACTGAATCAGTAGACCGCCTGATTTTACAGTAGATAAAGACATATACACACACTATGCATATGAACATGAAAGCATTAGAAATCTTTTAAGGACAATGGATGCCTGTGAGTGAATGGTTGAGTAGATGGGTGATTGGGTGGTAGGACACATTCTTCCTAACTTGAAGATTTCGGGGACGGAATCCTTTTAAGTGGGGGAGAATGTTACACCCCGTAATTCTGTAACGCTAAGATTCACAAATCAAGGCAGAATTAAAAGTTAAAATCAAAATCAAGGGAAACAGGCTATGCCATTGCGTTCATCTCGGAATTCTGCATGAAAACGAGTCCGAGTTTGCGTAAATCGGAGTCCGTATGAGAAAGATATGGCCTCCGAAAGTTTCAGCAAAGTTCAAATTTCAAAACAGACTCAGAAGCGGGCTGGGCGGGAAATTTCCCGCCCAGGACCCAGGTCGACTGGAGAGTCGACTGGGTAGTCGACCCCCCCCCCCAGGTCGACTGGGGAGTCGACCCCCCCTCCCCCGCTTTTTCCAGCTTTCTGAACCTGATTCGTTTCTCTGTATCCGGACGCCCTTCTGACCAGATTTGTTGACTTCTACACTATATAAACAGCCCTGGTCTTCTTCTCTATTCACAATTCTTTTCTATCCTTATGCTGCCTCTAAGAAATAAATAAATAAGTGAGTAAAATAATATATATATAATAAATCAAGACGAGGAAATGCTGCTAAAAGATTTTCAAGAAGAGGTTCAAGTCAAGCTAGGATTCAAGAGGAGGTTCGAATCAAGATTAAGGCTTCAGAATGAGAACCAAAGGGGCTAACTCAAACGATTTCGAGCAACGTCGCGCGAATCATAGCATCTCCATCTTTCTATTCTAATCTAATCTCTGTAAGTTGGTTACTTTTTAGATTTGAACATTTTCTCTGTTCGTGACATGAAATTAAAGGAATAAAAGAATATGCCAAATCTCTCTCTCTCTCTATTCGAATCAGTGCCTATACTCTTGAACCTAATTAAGAACTGTTATGATTCGAGGACAAATAAGACCGTGACTATGAAACTATGGACCTTAAAACCATATGCCTATAACTATGAACATTTGCCTATGACTATGAACATTTGCCTATGACTATGGACATTGCCTATGACTATGAACATTGCCTATGACTGTGACTGTGACTATGAGGGTTATTTCCTTGACTAAGCCTATGCCTTTGATTAGGAAACATAAACTATGGCCAATGACATAACAAGGACATCTGTGACTGAACACCTGTGATTCATGACTAGGAAAGTGTTGCTTAAGTTTTGTGACTATGAAATTGGGTCTAAACCCGATCATCTATTCTGTCTATTCTTGGTTTTCTTTGGTTTTAGACCTTGGGAATTTACCTATTAAGTTAGGTCTACCCATGTTCTTGAACCTACGTCCCTATTCTATCTATTCTTGGTTTTCTTTGGTTTTAGACCTTGGGAATTTACCTATTAAGTTAGGTCTACCCATGTTCTTGAACCTACGTCGTTATTCAAAACCATTTTATGCCAGTTGTTATATCTATCCTTTTCATAGCAATCTTTGGTTCATTCCCTATTTGCTACGAACCTAGATTTATCTATAATCTAGATTGAAACACGATTATACGAACGGTAGGAATGCGATTTGGGGCAAAATATGAAATTTACTAAAACATAGTTATAAACTTGGGAATTGGCATAAATTGGGAACATGTATTATGGCATGTTCATAGAAATGCAAATAGGATAGTTTGACATGAATTAGAATGTTAAATCAGAATTGGATTAGCTAATTTGGCTCGATAAGTATATTGTCATAAACTTGAAATTGGCCATAATTGGGAGTAATTGTCAGGATTAGGAAAATCATGGTTAGTGACACTTCATTTGGTATGGTTTACATACCAAAAAGCATAAACATGATATAGAGGGGAAAATGGGCCGTAAGAATAAATGTTGACAATTTACATTAAAAGAGTAATTGGGAAATAAGTAAATTAGGATTAATTTACTTATAGAATTTGTCCTAAATGAAAGAATGTTAATTTAGACAAATTAAAGGTGTGTTAACGACATCTCTTTTAATAATAAACCAGAAAGTTCTAGGGTGACAGAGAGGATAGTGTCTAGGCTTGGGTTTGGAAAATACAAGTTTCCTGCTCTCCCTGGCTATCCCTAACTGATCCGACGGAAGGGATGGTTACTTTCAAAACCTGATTTGAAAACTAATCAAAATCCTTTGAACTTAGAAAACAGTAATATGCCTAACCCGAGGTTAGACTGAGTTGCGATGTAAACCTGCCCGGAACCAACCGGCACATCCAGTATTCGCAACAATATCTATCTAATGTGAGTGGTCGCGGCTTTAATTTATTTAGTTAAAGCTAGAACAAGAAAGGTAAGGTTAAGTTAACCAAGACACTTAACCGGTTCAACGTGATAACTAAACTGATGGGTGGGGTTAGGTTCAGACTGACACTTAATACAGTTAAGCTAAAATGGGAGGGTTAAGTCCATAGGAACACTTAACCAACTTAACACAGTTAAGCTAGAATGGGAGGGCTAAGTCCATAGAGGCACATAACCAAATTCAAGGTAGCAAGACAAGTTTTGTAGGGGTTAAGTAAAGTTAATACACTTAGCTAAATTAACATGTTAATTAGACTAGAGATTGGGGTTAAGTAAAGTTTAATACACTTAGCCAAATTAACATGTTAACTAGACTAGAGGTTGGGGTTAAGAAAAATCTAATACACTTAGCCAATTTGATATGTTAGCTGGGCTAGACCGTAGGGTTAAGTAAACTTGAACACTTAACCATCAGGTTGTGATAAAGGAATGGGGTTAAGTCTAAAACATGAAGGGATAACACTTAACCATTAATAATAACATGTTAGTTAAAACAGACGGGCAAGGTTAAGTTAAAAAGGAACACTTAACCAACACAGGGTGAATGGGTAGGGTTAAGAAATAAATACTTAACCAATATAACTTGGTTTGTGGTAGGGTTAAGTCAACATGAGTTACTGACAACACTTAACCAGTTTAACAGGGTAAATGAAGAGGGTTAAGTTAGCTTGAATTGACTAATGACACTTAACCAGTCCAAATTGACGGGAAAGAGAACTAAGTAGTAAACCTTAGTTAAGAAAACAACGATTCTGGAAACTAAGTGGTAAATCTTAGTTAGTAAAACTAAGTAGTAATTCTTAGTATAACACAGGAAGGAGCGAATGTCCGTTTGAGTAAAAAGGAGGCACCAACAAATTGGGTTACGAAGCCCGAGGCTTCGAGGGGACGTGAGGGTACTCTTGGTATCCTTATGTGAGGCTGCAGATGATCCTCCTGGGCTCACAGAGGTTAAGGTCTGCGTAGAAGAACCAGGGGTATGCCTTGGTTGTAATATATGGCAACCTAAAGACTAGGATGGACCTGCGTGATTCGGCGAGAAAACGGTAGCCCTGTGATAGCAACTCGTCGACTACCATCCATCTTGAGTCAATCGAGATACGTGAAGCGGAAAGGCGGAGAACTCCAAAAGACCATATACTTGCTATCTAGTTATGGGTGAGGATGGCCATAGGATAGTAGGGCACCGGGGACCTGCGTACAGTTCTCATTTTACAAGGTGTGCCTTTCATTAGTTGAGGGAGGGGTCAAGTGGGACCATAGCCACTGGAATAAAAACAGACCTTAGCATCTGCATCGGCAGATATCTGAAAGCTCCCGACCGAGTTCTGTATTCCTTGATTTACCCTGTCACAGGACTCGGACCGCACATTACATGACATGTGCATCTAGACAAGCGATATCGATTCGCGATACATGCGTGGGGAAGTATAGGAACATATACCACTCTAGGTAGTGTGTCCTAGACTTGGGGGCATCGTTCAACAGGTAGCATAATCCCTAGTTGGACTAGGTGGCATAAGTCCTGAATCCGAGAAGCGTTCAGCAGATAGCGTAAACTCTAGTTGAATCTAGAAAGCACTGGATATAAAACTCTAGATTAGATCTAGGTAATAAATAATAAATGGATGCTCGAAGGCAATGGAAAATGTAGGGATTGGGATCACGTTATCGTTACTAGTTGGGACACTAGTTAGGTGGTGCAGAGATATAGAAACCAGTATAACAAGGAAATAGCGAAGCGGCGAAAGTATTAAAGCGTATCCAGTTTATCTTATCTTAGCATATCTTGTGATTACCTTGTCTAATCTTGTTGACCCTATCGTCATGGTGTAATCTTGTATTCGGTTAATTCACGTCGTTTTGTTTTTCCATGTTCACATGCTAGAAGTTACTGAACTTACTCAGGTTTTATGTCAGACTCTGTTTTTCTTTCGTCTTCTTTTCTTCCGTTCCCCCCCCCCCAGGTAGTAAAGGAGGGAATAGTTTAGCTCAGGTTAAGTTGGACTGCCACTCTTTCCCAGCTTGAAGATTCGTCGAACTTTGCTTGGATTCTCTTTTCATATGTTATTGCTGGCTCTAGCTAAAATCGGGGAATATAAATGTTGTTTTTATGCTTCTTTATTTTGTAAGACAGATGATACTCTGATATTGTAAAGAAACCATTGTACAAACTATTTTATCAATAAAGCAAAGTTTTATTTTCCGTTGTTTAATTTCTGTCTGTCTTGTAATTTATCTGCATCTTTTACCCTAAATGCTCCACAGAACTTAGTGCATTCCCATTGTGAGTGACACTAACGGATGTGGGGTGTTACACGCTCACAACTATCCAGCCAATCTTGAACCACCGTAGCTGATTCTGTTCCATGGAACGGCTTTCTACCAAAGCTAGTATAATCCTTGCTGAGCTTGGCGAAATCAGCCCTAGGCGCCTGCGCTACCGACCACCACCATTAGCAGCATTAGGAACTGCTCCTTGAACATCCCTAAGCATCTCCTGCATGAAGGTATTAAACATCGTCCTCATATCAAGGAAATTCCCATTATTAGCCCTTGAACTCGTACTTCTCGTGTATCGGCTCATCGTTCAGTCTGTAAAGAGAAAACGATTAACCATCTTTTTAGTGGTGCTAGTGCAGTGCGACTTCATCCTTAGACATACTAATAGTATATATATATAGTTTTTGAAAACAAAATAATCACAAATACACGCTCTCATATACGTATACTATCTCCCCTTGATGTCTTCCCCTAGGTTAACTACGCAACCTAGGCTCTGATACCAAGTGTGACAGCCCGCCCTGCACTAACCGACACTTCCCTAGAAATGCGCTGTGCCAATGTCCAACCAGCACGGGACGGTCGTCAAAGGAAAAGGGTTTGAAATGATGAACCATCAAAGAACTTGTAGTATATCTCACAATGCATGGAATAAAATATAATAATAACATAACTTGACATAAAATAAGCGAGATAGTGCATAAGCTGGAAACTAAATCATCATAGCAGCGAAATCCAAAATACAGCTTATGATCCAAATCATCATTATTACAACTTCAAAATACTGTCTCTAAAGAAAAATAGGAAAGGTACACTACTAATGCCCAAAGCAGTGACCAGCAACAACACAGGGAGAATATATGTAAATAGTACATGGAAGCCTCCTGCTCGTCTTCGGACAGCTAATCGTGCATACCACCTAACCTGTCTCTAGTCTGCTCGTTTAGGAGCACCCAGAGTAATAAGAAGAGACATAAAACTTTGGGTCAGACAAAAGTCAAGTATGAGCGATAGCAGCAAAACAGAACAATAACAGGCATAAATAATCATACCTGGACCTGCAACCAATGAGTTAGCACAACAAGATGTACAGTACTCTAAGTTAACACTAACATAGGGTGTAAAGTGGAAGTGTGCATGTCATGGTGATAACAAACATCAAACATAGCAATCATTCTCACATCTCTCACTCGGTGCGTAATGCATACAATATCCACCACATTGATCACCCAAATCCTTTGCTACAACCACTTTTCCCTTGGGGTCTTAATGACCCCATTGCACTGGTCCATAGCCACTAATCCCTTGCTACGATCAACTTGCCCTTGGGAGTCCTAATGGCCCCAATGCCGTTAATGGTGAACCTAGAATAGTCGTCATCTCTTTCAACTCAAAGGCAAGATTGAAGCTACGTCAAAATTAAATCTAATCTAATTCAACTAAGAAAATTCAACGATCTACACCAAAGGCAACCAATTCAATTTCAGAATACAGATCCCAGAACTCAAGAATTCCTTTTTGTTTTTAAGTGTAGTTATCTTTCAAATGTGAATGAATTAAAGACATGGTTTGTAATGAATTGTAAAATAGAATTGTATCAAGTTGTATGTGATGCTGATTTATGTTTATTCATGTCTATTCTATCGTATATGCCTATGAATTATTGTGGTCTATCATGTTATATGGAAATTGGTGAATAAACCTATAATGTTATGAAATTATCATATGTAAGTTTGGTGATATTATACAAGTTTTAGGCTAAGTCACGTAGTTTATGTCTAACTGTTTAGATCCATTATGCATACATGTTTAGATCTACGACCTTGCATAATTTGGTGATTATATCTATATGTTGTATGTCAATTTAGAAATTATGCCATGTTTATGCAAGTTGATTGATGCTATCAAGTTATGAATACATGCAAGTTTATAGGTTAAAAACATGACTATGTAAACCTATATGTTTAGATCTACAACTTTACATGTTAGAACCATATGCCTTTATGTTATATCAATATTAGCATGATTCAATCCCTATGCAAGTTCACCACTACATCTCTAATTAGATTTTGGTAGTTCTATGTAATACTATTATTTTATGATTCATGTTGCATAGATCTAGTTTGCAAGTTCATAATTAAAAGTATATTATGCCAAGTTCATGTGACACATCTGTAGTTAGATCCATATTTTTGTATAATGTTGGAATGTTTCAAGTTTATCTTTTTCCCTTTTTAGTTTATTAGTTAGGCTAAAATGTCGAGCCTAACATCTTATGTAATTTTGCGAACGTACAACGGGGGTAACGGGAAAACATGAAATTATACATAATTAACATATTTGGCTCATAACCATGTAAATGGTATGGCATTGAAATGGTATAATTTACTTACCAAAAATTATGAATTTAATTTAGAAAGAAAGTGGGCCATGAAAAATAAATTGTTGACAAATTTACATATAAGTATAAAAGGATAAATTTGTAAATTTAGAAAAGACGAATATGCCTAACCCGAGGTTAGACTGAGTTGTGGTGTAAAACCGCCCGAAACCGACCGGCACATCCAGTGACCATAACAATACCTGTCTAATGTGGGTGGTTAGTGCATTGAGCCCAAAAAGGACCCGAGGTTAGACTGAGTTGTGGTGTAAAACTGTCCAGAACCGACCGTCACATCTAGTGACCACAACAATACCCGTCTAATGTGAGTGGTTGGAGCTCTGATAAAGCTAAGTCAAGAGTGGTAGGGTTAAGTCAATTAAGGAAACACTTAACCAATTCAACATGTTAGCTAAAATGATGGGTGGAGTTAGGTAAATTTGGACACTTAACCAATTTAACATGTTGGTTGGAAAACCCTCGTAACGGGGACCCATTTCAGCAGCAACCCACGTAGATGTATCATGGGACCCTGAACTAGACAGGGTGGGGCATGATTACTAGGCTGATTATAAGCGGTCAAAAACATCGGCGATGGTGCATCTGTGTAGGTTCAGGAGGAGTATCGGGCGTGCATGTACTCCAGAGTGGAAAAAGCAGGCACTGGGCATCAGTAGTCATACACTATGCACCTTGAATCGTGTCGGGTTGCCACCATAGGATTTGATACACCCCGTGGTGGGACCTGCACAGGTATCTACAGTCAAGCAAGGGTTGAAGGACACACGTGATAAATGTATGCTAGTAGGAGCCGATCGATATAAGGGGATCATTTCACCATGAACATGTGGTGCTAGTTGGACAAGTATAAGTAGGTGCAGAGAATTAAACATGGATGCGATGTATATTCAGTTATCCTGCCTTATATAGCTTTATATTAGTTTGCTGTTCTAGTACTGTCCTATTTTCAGTTTATTCCTATCATGACCTTTTCCTTATTCGCACAGTGAAAAGTCACTAGACTTACTCAGACTTATGTCTGACCCATTTTTCTTTCGTCTTCTTTTCTTTCATTTCCCCCCTCAAGTAGTCAGCAAGGGAATAGCTCAGCTTAATTTGGACCGTTCATCTTTCCATGCTTGAAGACTCTGTGATGTACGACTTGGAACCTATTATCTTTGGCTATGGCTTTGGATACACTAGACTTGGGGATTTATGCAGTTTTATTTATGTTTTATGCTTCTTTATATAATAATCAAGACAGAAATTATGATGTAATGGTTTGGAAGTTGGTTTGAAACAGTTTGCTATAATGTTTTGTTATAAACCACATTTGAAATAAAGTTAGTTTTATTTTCCGCTGCTTATATATATATATATATATCTTGTAAATTTTCTGTGTCTTTTACCTATAATACTCCACCAAAGTTAAGGCATTCCCTTTGTGAGTGACCTTAATGGAGGTGGGGTGTTTCAACTATCATAGAGCCACGTCTTGGATAAGGATGGCGAAGCACTTGCACTTTACAACGTCGGTTGCACGTGATGAATCCATGTGCCATTCGTGGTGGTTAATGAAGTTTCGAGGATCTAAGTTCCCTGAATAAGGAGTGAGTTTTGGCATGTTGAACTGCTTATGCCATTCAGTATTAAGGATAGCCAGAGCAAAGGGGTTACGCCTCGTATTGGTTTCCAGGTGTCGTTGGCGTCCCCCCATGTAACACCCCACCTCCGCCAGGGTGACTCTTGCAAGCACTCTGACTTTGGAGGGGCGTTTGAACCAGGTAAACATGCATAATGATATATCAAGGCAGAACAAGAACATATGTATATATGTAAACAGAGTAAATAACATAGATAAAACAGCGGAAGATTTTTAAACCATTTCAAAACAAGTCTGGTACAACATAACGTTAACTTTCCAAATACACAAGTCTAGATAAAAACAACATTTCTGAAAAACTAAAATACATAAGTACTATCCCCAAAATAAGTGATAACCATAGCTAGCTTCATGTCGAAACCGTACATGAGCTGAAATCCCGCAAGCAAGCGATCAGAAATCCAAGCTAAGCTCCAATATTCCCTCCCTGAGAACCTGGGGGGGAAACGGAAGAAAAGAGGCGAAAGAAAACAGGTCAGTCAAAAAGACTGAGTAAGCCCTACTACAATCAATGTAAACTGATAAAGTTAATTGTCATGAGCAGCAGGGATGAACATAAGGATAACCATATACTAGCATGATGATTAACTAACAAGGTAGATAAAGGTGTCATCGCATAATCAGGTTTAAGGTTTTGCACCACAGGTGTACTAGCAAACTAACATGACTTGAATATACAAGTATTGATCCCTTGGCCCAAGCTTTGGCCCAATAACATGAAGTGCCCCTAACACGAGGTCCAATAACATGAAGTGACCCTAACACAAGGTCCAATGACATGAAGTGACCCTAACACAAGGTCCAATAACATGAAGTGACCCTAACACAAGGTCCAATAACATGAAGTGACCCTAACACAAGGTCCAACCAAACGGTCTAGTCGATCGGCTCCCTAATCCTAACTCGTCACGTGTTGGTGTCAATACGGCCCAAACATAATTGTAGTCGAACTGTGCCGGGTCCACCCTTCGGGTGTATCAAGCCCTAGGGTGCCAACCCCTGGACACCATAAACATGAGTGCACAGTCTCGATCTAATGGTACCCATGGGTGACTTCTCCAAATACGGACTACGTGCACGACCATAGTCCGTCCGGAACTACATCGGCGTACCACCCGGCCGTCGTTTATTTGGTCGCTTACCTCCAGCCCAGTAATCGTGCCTCCTCCCTAGCCTAGTCCCTAGGGCCTTAATGATACCAATTTTAGGGGATTTACTGCGGAGTGGGCCCCCATTGCTAGGATTTTCTAGTGGGTTAAGTACGGATTAACCCTCTTGCTAATCATCGATTAACTTGGTTAAGTGTAACGATGAGTTCACGACTTAACCCTGATTAATCTTCCAAGCCCAAATTGGTTAAGTATTAAGTGGACCATGACTTAACCCTAATCACGAGGAATTAATTAATTTAATGCGCCTTAACCTCTCACATTAGACCTTGTTGTGGTTACTAGTTAAGCCGGGCGGGTCCGGGTAGCTTTACACCACAACTTGGTCTAACCTCGGGTTCAAGGTACAACATGGCCAACTTCTCACATTGGGTCCTATTGTTTGTAGCAACTAGTTAAGCCGGTCGGTTCCGGGTAGGTTTACGCTACAAACTCAACCCAACCTCGAGTAGGTCACACTTATCTTTTCTAAGTGTCATGTCCATCATGTTTCCAAAACATGTTACAAATTTTCAAGTAATTGGGTAGACCTAACTTAATAGGTAAATTCCCAATGGGTAGACCTAACTTAATAGGTAAATTCCCAAGCTTATGTTTTTATGTCTTTTACTTTTACCCAACCCCAAACGCAATCCCATCGCTTACATATCGCAATAGCGCATAAAGGATAGAAAGAGGGAACTTGGCATAATCATGACATAAAAGGTGTTGAAGCCACAAGTTCAACATGGTGGCATATGAAATGTACATATGTTCATATACTTGCATATTACATTTTTAGGCCTCAAAAGCATGCATAAAACCAAACTTAGCATATTGGTGATACATGTTGATAAATGACATGTAGAAATGGCCATAAGTTCGCATTTAGCCTCACATGCAAGTTATCATAAGAGATATGATAACTTACATGTTGCCAAAATGCAACCTTTAGAATAAAGCTTGA
This sequence comes from Allium sativum, assembly GCA_030737875.1. Classification (NCBI taxonomy): domain Eukaryota; kingdom Viridiplantae; phylum Streptophyta; class Magnoliopsida; order Asparagales; family Amaryllidaceae; genus Allium; species Allium sativum. Next base: position 470,370,934 of record CM060923.1, on the reverse strand, counting down.
AGCTTTATGTTCATATACTCAAGATAAGCTTGCACAATATGATAACATGAACCAAATGATCATCCCAAACTTGCATAACATAACTTGCATATCATATGACGAACTTGCATATCAAACTTGCATAACATAACATGATAAACTTGCATATCATAACATGACATTCTTGCACATCATAACATGGCATACTTGCATAACAAAACTTGCATATCATAACATGGCATACTTGCATAACATAACATGATAAACTTGCATATCATAACATCTCAAACTTGCACATAAACTTGCATATCATAACTTGATAAACTTGCATATCACAACATGGCAAACTTGCATATCATGGCATAATAAACTTGCATATAAACTTGCATATCACAACATTTAACTTTAGAGTTTAAGTATGAAAGTAGAATAGCGCTTACAATACTTATGAAGGCACAAAAGATATGACAAAGCCCTTATGCAATCAAATAGCCCCAAAATGCAAGCTCTAACATAAACCCTTGAGCCAAAATGATCAAAACTCTCTATTTATGATGCAAATATAGAAACTTGACTTAAATGCAAGCTAATGATGCTCATACAAGCTTGAAAACACTTGTATGCATGGAAAATCACTTAGAAATTTATTTAGGAATTTTATGAAGAGAGTGGAGGCCATGAGAGGTAAAATTTTGCCATAGTTTAGTTGTAGGATTGTTTAATGATGATTTAGGGTTAGGTTAGGGCCTTATTTATAGATTAGGCAAGTGTTTTAGGCCATAGGATTAAACCCTAGTTGCAATCTCAGCCCTTAAAACCGAATCTGGCCCCCAAGCTCAACACAATCTCAAAATGGTGCACCAGGCAGGACTACCCGGCTGAGCCAAGTCGACAGCCAAGTCGACAGGGCTGTCGACTTGGTCCAACCAAGTCGACTCCCAAGTCGACAGGGCTGTCGACTTGGATACTCTGGCGGGAACTGTAACACCCCACGCCCGCTATGGTCACTCACTAAGGGAATGCCATAGCATTGGTGGAGTATTTTAGTGAATATAGAACAGAAAAATTACAACAAGACAGATATAAATAGTACTTGAAATTTTAAAACATCATCTCATAACAGCGGAAATAAACATGTCTGGTTACATCATAAAACCACAGTAAAAGTCAAGTACAATATCCATCAAAATAAAGAAGTACATAATCCCACTCTCTCATACAATAGCCAGAACAAAAGGAAAGATAACTGGATAACTGGAGCTTTACATCTATCCAAGCTCCTCAAGACTGGAACAGCAATCCGATCAAGCTCTACTACCACTAGGATCCACCGTAGGACCTGAGGGTTGGGAAAAAGATAAAAACAACGGGGTCAGACATAAGTCTGAGTGAGTCCTATAACTTTAACAATACAATCATTAAAGTAACCAGAGAAGACATAAACTTGACCTACGGTAATATCTGGGGATGAATGGCTACACTAAGCAGCTTGGTAGACTTAGGATAAACTAAGATAACCGTCAGGACGCATCTACCCATCTAAGGATAATTACTAACTGCACCACACCAGTCATTCCTACTTAAAGGTTGATCCCTTCCAAGGACTTAGAAAATTTCCCCCAGTAGTTTCATGTACCCCTAGCCCACTACATAGGTGCCGTCTGCCCCTATCTCCACTAGGTGTACCCAATAATTCTTACCCAGTAGTTTCGTGTACCCCTACATAGGTGTCGTCTGCCCCTATCTTCATTAGGTGTACCCACTACTCCCAAGCGATCGGCTCCCTACCGTAGATACCCGTGCTGGTCCCACAGTGGGGTGTATCACTCCCCTAAAGTGGCTACCCAATACTAACGGTGCACGGCTTTATATCTACACGATGCAACAACGGCTTATCTACCAGCCCGGGCCCACACACGCATATGAAACCCGTTGGACTTGCGTTGCCACCGCTAACCCGTTTTGGCCTCTTATAATCAAGCCCAATATGCGTGTCCCGTCACTCGACATGGGTCGAGCCCACAAAGATACGTTTGGGATATTGGTTGAAATGGGCCCCCACAAGCTACCCACTTAAGCTTGTCAAATATCTAGTGTATCCCACTTAACCCTTTAATCATGTTTAATTACATGTTTCCACTTGGTTTAGTATTCTAATCGTATTTTCTATTGCCACCCAAGGCAACCCACTAGATTCCACATGCCACCCAAGGCAACCACAAAATTTCCTCATGCCACCCAAGGCACCCACTTAACCCCTCATGCCCCACTACATGCTATTATGGTTAAGTGTTTCTTAATTAATTAAGATCGTGATCTCCCATAAAGACCACCCACATTAGACTGGCTGTTATGACCGCCTGGTTAAGCCGGTAGAATCCGGGCAGTCTTACGTCATAACAGAGTCTAACCTCGTGTCTTTACCTTAATCACGTATTTAATTTATGGCTAAGACCTCTCACATTGGGCTGACATTTGTAGCAACTGGTTAAGCCGGTCGGGTCCGGGCAGTTTTACACTACAAATGAGTCCAACCTCGTGTCTTAGTCGATTAATTACACCTAATTAATCACCCCCATATTAATTATCCCTAATTAATATCAAGTTTTCCATAACATGGGTAGACCTAACTCAATAGGTAAATTCCCATGGGGTAGACCTAACTCAATAGGTAAATTCCCACTTATGGTAATTTATTTTTATGGTATGCTTAATCATACCCAAACATTCATTTATTAACATATTTAGCAACCCCATCGTTCCCCACGTAAATCGTTCTCGTTACATGACATAATAAAGGGGAAGATCATCACAACTATCATGGGTTTAGCATAAAACTTTGTCATGGGTTAAGAGGATGTCAACTTGCATATATGAGCATATATTAACCCAACTATATTTAACCCAACCTTGCATATTATCATACACATGATTTGCATAACATGTTGCATATGAGCTTGCATATTATCATACACATATCTCGCATAACATGTTGAACTTGCATATAGACATTCTCATAACTTGCATAACATGTTAAACATGCATTTAAGCATACACATAACTTGCATAAGCATTCACATACTTGCATAAGCATCCACATACTTGCATAAGCATTCACATACTTGCATAACTTGCATATCATGTCATTTAGGCATATACATATCTTGCACAAGCATTCATATACTCGCATAAGCATGCATAACTTGCATATCACATAAATCTTGCATTTAATCATATACATGACTTGCATATCACTTTCAACTTGCATTTAAACATATACTTAACTTGCATATCACTTTCAACTTGCATAACTCACTTTGCTAAACATGCATAATTCCACTTATTAAATATGCATAAATCCACTTGTTAAACATGCATATATCAACTTGTTAAACATGCATAAATCAACTTATTAAGCATGCATAAACCAACTTATCAAATATGCATAAACATAGAACAACATAGAGTAACATATCATTATACATGATTCAAACTCACTAATCCGCATTTAAGACCATAAGTCTCATTACACCCAATCTACTTACTTTAACAATTGATGTTAAAGTGATAGAAACTCACCAAACTCAAGGTTAGCAACCTTATGAAGTAGAATTAGTTGCTAACTATGAAGATAATGATGATTAAAGATTGATTAGAGAGGAATTAGCTTGCAACTTTCTTCTTAGATTAGTGGAGGCTTCTCTTAGGATTTAATTTGGCGGCATGAGGCCATTATTTCTAATTTTGGTAAGGATTAAGGTAGGTTTAGGGTGTATTTATAGATTAAGAGAGTGTTTTAGGCCCTTAGATTAACCCTAGATTAATTTAGGACCCTTAGATTTAGGAAATCTCTAGAACCAGCCCTCCAAGCCAGCCTAGAACCCAACCTGGTGCACCCAGGTTCACTGAACGGTGCCACCCAGTCGACAGGCATGTCGACACCCCTGTCGACAGGCCTGTCGACAGCCCTGTCGACATTGGTTGGGCGGGAAGCTTCCCGCCTGACCCCGCCTGGCCCATTCCAAATCTGAATTTTTAAATTTTTAAATCTATTTTAGTTTTGAATTTTTCTGCAAACTTCCTTGGGCCATAACCGGGCCATACGGACTCCGATTTTCGAAAACTCGGACTCTATTTCGCGTATTTTTCCGAGACGAACGCAATAACGCAGCCCGTTACCCCCAATTCCCACATCTGAGATTATTTATCCTGTAATCAGTGAATTTTAGTATTAACTAAAATTCGGGGTGTTACATTCTCCCCTCCTTAAAGGATTTCGTCCCCGAAATCTCTAGGCTAAGGAGAATGCATATCCTACCATCCAAACAACCATATACTCAAATCATCAACCACAGGCATCCATTGTCCTTAAACAGTTTCTAATGATGTATGAGCATATGCAAAAAGTGTGTGTATATGTTCCCTATCAAATGTATGAACATATGCAAACCATGATAGTGCCATGCATCCATTATGTATGCGAGAGAACCCTATTGACACATACAATATCTACATGAGTGCACAATCATTCACCAAAATGCATCATCCATGTGATAACACAACCATTATACATCCATAAATATATTTTCCTACACACAATTTTATGCAATATGCAATATGAAGTGACTGAGCCGATCTAGTGCCTAGAGTGTGTGTATATGCATCCACGAGCAACCACTAGCAAACACTTGCATCCACTTGCATCCATCAACCATAACATGTCTCAAACACATGTTTCAACCATAGGTTTACCCTATCTAAAGGTCAAAGGTACTAACGAGAGGACATACCAAAGGTAAGATAAGTACTAGACAAGCGATAAAGGAGAAAGTAAAGACATACCCTCAAAAAGAAATGGGTACAATGAACGCATCTTCGCTTCCGTCTCCCAAGTCGCGTTGCTCTCATCTTCTCCCCATTGCACCTTGACTAGTTGAACCTCTCTGTTTCTCAACTTCCTAGTCTCTGACCCAAGGATGCGAGTAGGAGCTCGTCGAATAGTCGCATCACGCTCTACCTCTACATCTCTAAGGAAGCTCGGCTCTACCACCTCTGCCGTCTCATGTAAGCACTTCCTCAGATGTGATACATGGAATACATCATGAACACCACTAAGTCTGTCGGGCAACTCCACCCTATATGCCATCCGTCCAATCCTTTCCTTGATAGGAAATGGCCCAACAAACCTCGGTGCTAACTTCCCAACGGATCCGAAGCGAACAACATTTCTCAACGGAGATACCTTAACAAAAACCATATCCCCAACCTCAAACTCAAGATCCGTCCTTCTCTTGTCCGCATAAGATTTTTGCCTATCCTGCGCTGCTTTCATCCTTCTTCGAATCAAGTCAATCTTCTCAGAAGTCTCCCTAACCATATCGGGCCCAAGCAAGATCTTATCCGTAGATTCCCACCAACATGTAGGTGATCGACAAGGCCTTCCATAGAGAGCTTCGAAAGGAGCCATACCAATACTAGACTGAAAGCTGTTATTATATGCGAACTCCACCAATGGAAGATGCTCTTCCCATGTACCTCCAAAATCCAAGATACAAAGCCTCAAAAGGTCTTCTAGAACACGATTCACCCTCTCAGTCTGGCCATCCGTCTGAGGATGATATGCGGTGCTCAGACACAATTGAGTCCCCACTGCTTCTTGCAAACTTCTCCAGAACTCGCTAGTGAAGATAGGATCTCGATCACTCACTATGCTAGAGGGTACCCCATGCAATCGAACTATCTCTCGAAGATATACAGAAGCTAGCCATGGAGCAGTCCTCTTGCTCTTCACAGGTATGAAATGGGCGCTCTTAGTAAGTCTGTCTACCACCACCCAAATTCCTGTATTACCCTTCCTCGACCTGGGTAACCCGTCAATAAAATCCATCGAGACGCTATCCCACTTCCATTGCGGAACCTCCAATGGGTGAAGCAACCCACCTGGTTTCCTTTGCTCCGCCTTTATTTGCTGGCACACCAAACATCGAGCGACATACTCGGCCACATCTTTCTTCATACCGGCCCAGAAGAAAACCCTCTTCATGTCTTGGTACATCTTATCCCCACCGGGATGAATGGTCATCCTAGAACGGTGTGCGTCATCAAGAATAGCCTTCCTCAAATCCTCGTCTTGCGGTACACAAAGTCTACCATCTCTACGTAAGTACCCCCTATCGTCTAGGGTGTATCTACTCAAATGGCTGGACGACTCCCCCCCCCCCCTTATGAGCTTGTCTATCAACTCAACCAACTGTGGGTCGTCCCTCTGGGCTTCCCCAATCCGCCCCAAAAGAGTAGGCCTAACTTCCAAGGAAGCCAGCAGACCGGGTACATAATCAATGGAAGGTCTGAAATCAAACATCGAGATAAACTCCAAGCTTCGTCGTTCCACGAACAATGGACTCAAGGACAACCTCTTCCTGCTCAAGGCGTCCGCCACCACGTTACCCTTGCCAGGGGTATACGATATCTCGAAGTCATAGGATGCTAAGAACTCCATCCACCTTTGCTGTCTTAAGTTTAGATCCTTCTGAGAGAACAAGTACTTCAATGATTTATGGTCAGTGAACAACTCGAATCTCTCACCAAGAAGATAATGGCGCCAAATCTTAAGCGCAAAAACAATAGCGGCCAGCTCTAGATCATGGGTAGGGAAATTTTTCTCATGTGCCCTCAACTGCCTTCCACCATAGGCTATTACCCTTCCCTCTTGCATTAAGACTGCGCCAAGTCCTGTCCCACAGGCATCGGTATAGACAACAAATGGTTTGCTCCCATCTGGCAACACTAAAACTGGAGCCGTGGTTAAAGCTCTCTTTAACCGTCGGAACGCATCATCACAATCTACGTCCCATGTGAAAACAAGATTCTTCTTTGTTAAGCGGGTTAATGGGGCTGATATCCTCGCGAAGTCTTTAATGAACTTCCTATAATAACCCGCCAACCCCAAGAAACTTCTTACTTCGGTAGCATTCTTCGGGACCTTCCAATCCTGAATTGATACTACCTTCGCGGGATCCACAGCCATCCCTTCCTTGGAGACCACGTGCCCCAAGAACCGTACCTCCTTCCTCCAGAAGTGACATTTAGAGAATTTAGCCTTAAGGCTATGTGCTCGAAGAGTCTTCAACACTTCCCCAAGATGTAGGGCATGCTCTTCTTCACTCTTAGAAAATACTAAGATATCATCCACAAAGACCACCACGAATTTATTAAGGAACTCCCTGAACACCCTACTCATCAAATCAACAAAGTATGCAGGGGCGTTCGTCAACCCAAATGGCATCACCAGCCACTCATAGAAACCATCCGGAGTTCTAAAGGCAATCTTGTCTATGCTATCCTCAGCCACCCTCAACTGATGAAACCCCGTGGCCAAGTCCAACTGAGAAAATACTGAAGCGCCAACCAACTGATCGAAAAGATCATCTATCCTCGGCAATGGGTGTCTATTCTTCTTTGTGAGCTTGTTGAGTTCTCTATAGTCTACACAAAGTCTGAGGGACCCATCCGCCTTCGTAGCAAATACTACTGGAGCACCCCACTCTGATATGCTTCGTCTTATGAACCCCTTCTCAAGCAACTCCCCTACTTGCTTATGGAGTTCCCTCCTCTCACGAGGAGCCATGTGGCGCACTGGTAAAGATACCGGTTTAGCATTATCCACCAAATATATTCGGAAGTCAATCTCCCGCTTCGGAGGTAAGCCCTTCACCTCCTCAAACACATCCGGATATTCCCGGACCACTCTCATAGATTGCAAACTCTCGACCGAAGCGTCAAGCGATTCAAGATAACTTAGCATAACAGAGTCCATGGGATTACAAGAAATCTCGAGAGTGTTACCCAAGCGGGTCATGAGCCTAACAACTCTCCTTTCGCAATCAAGAACGGCACCATTACTGGATAACCAGTCCATGCCCAAAATCAACCCATAGCCCGTGAAGCCCAATACAAAAGCATCACATCTAAACTCAATGCTAAGTATAGAAATCTTCAAACCCAAACATATCATGGACAAATAAGTGGAGCCCCCAATTGGGTTTGAAACAACCAAGGGATCATCTACCAGACTGGTGTCTAAGTGCAGTAACTCAACTAATGATGATGAAATAAACGAATGCGATGCGCCTGAATCAAACAATGTACGGACAGGATGGTCAAATAGAAAAACCAGACTTTCAACGGAAATAGTTCTACCTCTCTCCTGAATCGGTGGAACCGCGAGAGCCTGTACTTGCCCCCTAGCCTGACTCGGTGCCATAAGAGCTTGCACCTGTCCTCCTGAGGTAGATCCCGTCCTTTGCCCTTTCTTAGGGCAATCCTTCACTAAATGCCCGGCTTCGCCACAGTGGAAGCAGCCAGTCTTCTTCTTCTTGCGACAATCCTTGCTTAGGTGGCCAGGTGTCCCACAATTGAAACACTTCTTCTTCTTGCCCTTGCCACCGTTGCCTTTCCCACCTTTGCTTTGCTGTTGTTGAGGTCTCTTTTGATCTCCCTTCTTCTCGGGTGCCTTATTAGCATTAGGACCCTTCTCTTCCTCATACATGAGTGCCATGTCAACTAGCTTCTCAAAGGTGGCCCCCATAGGGATGTGAGTCATAGCCAACCCATGCATCGGTTCATTCAAGCCTTTCACGAACCTCAAAGCCTTCTTCTCCGGTGTATTCACCATGTCTAGGCCAAACCTTGCCAATTGATTAAACTTGTTAACATATTCCTTCACCGAGAGATTTCCTTGCTTTAGAGTCAAGAATCTTTCCATATACAAGTTTCCCTCCGCCCTTGAGAGAAACTTTGCCACAAATCTTTGCCTAAAATCCGCCCAAGAGTCAACGGGGCGTTCTCCATTAGTAACCTCCCACTAGAATGAGGCCTCTCCCTTCATTAACCAAGCAGCCAACTTGACTTTCTTCCCTTCTTCCATCTCAAAGATATCTATCAACTCTTCCACCTCCTTAAGCCAATCTCTAGCCTCCACAAAGGTTTCAGATCCTTGAAAAGGTTTCCCTCCCATAGCTTTAAATTCCTTGCAAATCTTAGCAAAAGTATCCGTGCGAGGAGGAGGGGGAGGAGGAAGATCGGGTGCTACGGTTGGTGGAGGAATATTTGCTGGACCCGCAGTGGTGGCCCTAGCCTCCATCAATCTCCTATACCATACTGGTACCGTCACACCCTCCGGAAGATTAAGATTCTCGGTCATGCTGAAACGAAAAAGGAAAGATTCAAAACGGAGAATTCGAAGGATATAGATATGGCTATTGGGGATTATGCTTTTCTTTCAAAAACTTTTCTCTTAAAAGACATGTTTTTGAAAATATCTTTTCCAAAAATGTTTTTAGAAAAATAGTTTTCTAAAAATTTTATCTGTTCCGGTAACCTTTGCTCTGATACCACGTGTAACACCCCACGCCCGCTATGGTCACTCACTAAGGGAATGCCATAGCATTGGTGGAGTATTTTAGTGAATATAGAACAGAAAAATTACAACAAGACAGATATAAATAGTACTTGAAATTTTAAAACATCATCTCATAACATCGGAAATAAACATGTCTGGTTACATCATAAAACCACAGTAAAAGTCAAGTACAATATCCATCAAAATAAAGAAGTACATAATCCCACTCTCTCATACAATAGCCAGAACAAAAGGAAAGATAACTGGATAACTGGAGTTTTACATCTATCCAAGCTCCTCAAGACTGGAATAGCAATCCGATCAAGCTCTACTACCACTAGGATCCACCGTAGGACCTGAGGGTTGGGAAAAAGATAAAAACAACGGGGTCAGGCATAAGTCTGAGTGAGTCCTATAACTTTAACAATACAATCATTAAAGTAACCAGAGAAGACATAAACTTGACCTACGGTAATATCTGGGGATGAATGGCTACACTAAGCAGCTTGGTAGACTTAGGATAAACTAAGATAACCGTCAGGACGCATCTACCCATCCAAGGATAATTACTAACTGCACCACACCAGTCATTCCTACTTAAAGGTTGATCCCTTCCAAGGACTTAGAAAATTTCCCCCAGTAGTTTCATGTACCCCTAGCCCACTACATAGGTGCCGTCTGCCCCTATCTCCACTAGGTGTACCCAATAATTCTTACCCAGTAGTTTCGTGTACCCCTACATAGGTGCCGCCTGCCCCTATCTTCATTAGGTGTACCCACTACTCCCAAGCGATCGGCTCCCTACCGTAGATACCCGTGCTGGTCCCACAGTGGGGTGTATCACTCCCCTAAAGTGGCTACTCAATACTAACGGTGCACGACTTTATATCTACACGATGCAACAACGGCTTATCTACCAGCCCGGGCCCACACACGCATATGAAACCCGTTGGACTTGCGTTGCCACCGCTAACCCGTTTTGGCCTCTTATAATCAAGCCCAATATGCGTGTCCCGTCACTCGACATGGGTCGAGCCCACAAAGATACGTTTGGGATATTGGTTGAAATGGGCCCCCACAAGCTACCCACTTAAGCTTGTCAAATATCTAGTGTATCCCACTTAACCCTTTAATCATGTTTAATTACATGTTTCCACTTGGTTAAGTATTCTAATCGTATTTTCTATTGCCACCCAAGGCAACCCACTAGATTCCACATGCCACCCAAGGCAACCACAAAATTTCCTCATGCCACCCAAGGCACCCACTTAACCCCTCATGCCCCCACTACATGCTTTTATGGTTAAGTGTTTCTTAATTAATTAAGATCGTGATCTCCCATAAAGACCTCCCACATTAGACTGGCTGTTATGACCGCCTGGTTAAGCCGGTAGAATCCGGGCAGTCTTACGTCATAACAGAGTCTAACCTCGTGTCTTTACCTTAATCACGTATTTAATTTATGGCTAAGACCTCTCACATTGGGCTGACATTTGTAGCAACTGGTTAAGCCGGTCGGGTCCGGGCAGTTTTACACTACAAATGAGTCCAACCTCGTGTCTTAGTCGATTAATTACACCTAATTAATCACCCCCATATTAATTATCCCTAATTAATATCAAGTTTTCCATAACATGGGTAGACCTAACTCAATAGGTAAATTCCCATGGGGTAGACCTAACTCAATAGGCAAATTCCCACTTATGGTAATTTATTTTTATGGTATGCTTAATCATACCCAAACATTCATTTATTAACATATTTACCAACCCCATCGTTCCCCACGTAAATCGTTCTCGTTACATGACATAATAAAGGGGAAGATCATCACAACTATCATGGGTTTAGCATAAAACTTTGTCATGGGTTAAGAGGATGTCAACTTGCATATATGAGCATATATTAACCCAACTATATTTAACCCAACCTTGCATATTATCATACACATGATTTGCATAACATGTTGCATATGAGCTTGCATATTATCATACACATATCTCGCATAACATGTTGAACTTGCATATAGGCATTCTCATAACTTGCATAACATTATAAACATGCATTTAAGCATACACATAACTTGCATAAGCATTCACATACTTGCATAAGCATCCACATACTTGCATAAGCATTCACATACTTGCATAACTTGCATATCATGTCATTTAGGCATATACATATCTTGCACAAGCATTCATATACTCGCATAAGCATGCATAACTTGCATATCACATAAATCTTGCATTTAATCATATACATGACTTGCATATCACTTTCAACTTGCATTTAAACATATACTTAACTTGCATATCACTTTCAACTTGCATAACTCACTTTGCTAAACATGCATAATTCCACTTATTAAATATGCATAAATCCACTTGTTAAACATGCATATATCAACTTGTTAAACATGCATAAATCAACTTATTAAGCATGCATAAACCAACTTATCAAATATGCATAAACATAGAACAACATAGAGTAACATATCATTATACATGATTCAAACTCACTAATCCGCATTTAAGACCATAAGTCTCATTACACCCAATCTACTTACTTTAACAATTGATGTTAAAGTGATAGAAACTCGCCAAACTCAAGGTTAGCAACCTTATGAAGTAGAATTAGTTGCTAACTATGAAGATAATGATGATTAAAGATTGATTAGAGAGGAATTAGCTTGCAACTTTCTTCTTAGATTAGTGGAGGCTTCTCTTAGGATTTAATTTGGCGGCATGAGGCCATTATTTCTAATTTTGGTAAGGATTAAGGTAGGTTTAGGGTGTATTTATAGATTAAGAGAGTGTTTTAGGCCCTTAGATTAACCCTAGATTAATTTAGGACCCTTAGATTTAGGAAATCTCTAGAACCAGCCCTCCAAGCCAGCCTAGAACCCAACCTGGTGCACCCAGGTTCATTGAACGGTGCCACCCAGTCGACAGGCATGTCGACACCCCTGTCGACAGCCCTATCGACATTGGTTGGGCGGGAAGCTTCCCGCCTGACCCCGCCTGGCCCATTCCAAATCTGAATTTTTAAATTTTTAAATCTATTTTAGTTTTGAATTTTTCTGCAAACTTCCTTGGGCCATAACCGGGCCATACGGACTCCGATTTTCGAAAACTCGGACTCTATTTCGCGTATTTTTCCGAGACGAACGCAATAACGCAGCCCGTTACCCCCAATTCCCACATCTGAGATTATTTATCCTGTAATCAGTGAATTTTAGTATTAACTAAAATTCGGGGTGTTACAGGAACTTTCCCGCCTGGCCCAAACTGGCCCAAATTTTCAATTTCAAACTTGAATTTGAAATCTGTTTTTACTTTGAAATTTTCTGAAAACTTCGTTGGGCCTTAATCGGGTCATACGGACTCCGATTTTCGAAAACTCGGACTCTATTTCGCGTATTTTTCCGAGACGAACGCAATGGCATAGCCCGTTTCCCTTGATTCAGATTTTAGAATTAAATTCTGCCTCGATTTATGTTATAACAGGTTATTGAAAATACGGGTTGTTACATTCTCCCCTCCTTAAAGGATTTCGTCCCCGAAATCTTCAAGTTAGGAAGAACTATCCTACCATCCAACATCCATCTACTCAAAACATCATCCACGAGCAATCATTGTCCTTACAAGATTCTAAATGTTGTATGAACATATGCAAAGGTGTGTGTATATGTACTTATCTAATGCAAATATCATCAATGCAAATTATGTTAGTGAAATGAATCCATATGTATGCAATTCCTAACATAATGTATAATATCTATATGTGTGCACATAACATACATCCACATGCAACATCCATGTGATAACACAAAAATTTCCATCCATGAATAAGCATAAACACTCATGCATATGCAATATGAGGAGTGTGTGAGCCGATCTAGTGCCTAACGTGTATCATGCATCCACGAGTAACCACTTGCAAACACTTGCAACCACTTGCAACCATCAAGCATAACATGTTTCAAACACATGTTTCATCCAAAGGGTTTCTACCTAAGGTTCTCATGACAAGATTAACACGATAAACTAGATAAACATGGATAGCAAAGGATATGCTACAAAGAGATCGGGAAGATAAGCAAGATATACTCCTTTCGGATTACAAGAAATCCTTTCCTAACCCAACCCATATCCTATAAAAGCCCAAAAGGTTTAGTCAACCTAACGGACCCCTTCAAACCCTGACATGTATTACTAGCCAATAAGTCATACCTCCCGACAGAAATAGGACCGAGAATGGGACCGGGAGGATATACGCAAAAAGATAACATGCGAGTAAGTTCCACAGGAAAACAAGGATCAAGGATATACTCTTAAAAAGAGATATGATGCGCGTATCTAGCCTTCAATCTTCTAAGTCACGTTTCCTTGAGCTTGACTCCACCGTGCTTTGACCGCCTTTTACTTCATGATTTCTTGACTTCTTAACTCTTATTTCCCAATATGAGTTGGAACCCATTTCATTGTCGCCTCTCGTATTCCTTTTTCACTTACTCTTCTATCATTCTTGGCTTAAACATAACCATGACCTCATGGTTTCATGCAAGCTCTCCAAAATTCACTAGTGAATCCTGGATCTCGCTTACTTACTATAAAGTATTCCACGCAGCAGAACTTTTCTCGAAAATACCAATCCACGTTGCCAATGAACCATCCGCCTGCGAATGATAGGCCGTGCTTAGATTCAGTTACTTGCCCATGACTTCTCGTAGACTATCCCAAAACTGGTTAGTGAAGATTAAGTCATGGTTATTAACTATACTTTAGGGAACCTCGTGCAACCGCTTTATTTCTTAAAGGTAAACTGTCGCTAGCTATGATGCAGTCCTTTCGCTCTTTACCGGAGTGAAATGAGCACTCTTCGTGAGTATACCTACTATGACCCACATGCTCGTATTCTCTTTCCTTGACCTAGGCAGTCCATCCACGAAATTCTTCGTGACGCTTTACTACTTCCATTGCGGGGACCTCCAATGGATGTAATAGCCCACCGGGCTTCTATGACTCGGCCTTTAACCTGTTGGCACAACATGCACCTTGGGACAAACTCGGCCACCTCCTCGGGTGACATGTATCTTCAAGAACCTTCTTTCTCTCATCGCGTCTTAGCCATCCCTTGTCATCTATAGCGAGGTGACTTACCATCTCGCCTCGACTCAACTTGTCCATGATCTCGACTAACTGCGGGTCTTCTTTCTGTGAAGTCCCTACTTGATCCAGAAGGGTAGGTCTAAACTCAAGGGACGCTAACTAACTAACTAAACTGAGAGAACTTCTTACTTCGGTTGCACTCCTTGGAGTCTTCCAATCCTGAACTGCAACTTCCTTAGCGGGATCCACCGCTAAGCCTTGCTTAGAAACTATGTGCCCAAGAAATCTAACTCCTTTTTCTCCAAAATGACACTTGGAGAACTTGGCCTTCAACTGATGTGCTCTAAGCGTATCCATCACCTCCACGAGATGCCTTGCATGCTCTTCCTCATCCTTAGAGAAGATCAGAATATCATCTACGAAGACCACGACAAACTTGTTCAAGAACTCCCTGAACACCCTACTCATCAAGTCCACGAAGTTGGTGGGTGCATTAGTCAAACCGAATGGCATGACCATCCATTCTAAGAATCCATCCGGAGTTCTGAACGCAGTCTTGTCTATACTATCCTTAGCTACTCTGAGCTAATGGAATCCAGTAACAAGATCAAGAGAAAACAGATGTTCCTACAAGCTGATCAAACAAATCATCGATCCTTGGCAATGGTTGTCTATTCTCTTCGTTTAACTCACGATAATCAACACAAAGTCGAAGAGAACCATCTGCCTTGGTAATAAATACCACAGGCGCTCCCCATTCAGATATACTTCATCTAATGAAGTTCTTCTCAAGCAACTCCTTGACTTGCTTACTTAGCTCCCGCCTTTCACGCGGAGCCATGTGCCGAACGGGCAAAGAAACCGGCTTTGCATTATCCACCAGATAAATGCGGAAATCAATCTCTCGCTTAGGGGGCAACCCCCTAACTTCATCGAAAACATCCGGATACTCTCGAACCACTCTCACAGACTGAAGAGTTTCCATTGACGAGTCGAGTGATTCAAGATAGCACAACATGACGGGACCTCTCGGATTACAAGAAATTTCTAGGGTGTTTCCGAGGCGAGTCACGAGCCTCACAACCCTATGCTCACAATCAAGAATGGCTCCATATCTGGACAGCCAATCCATGCCCAATATCAATCCGTATCCCCTAAAACCAAGAACATAAGCACTGCCCAAGAACTCTACACTCAGTATAGAGATCCTCAAATCCCCACATATCATAGACAAATGGGCGGAACCCCCAATAGGATTTGAAACACACATGGGATCATTAACTAGACTAGTACTTAGGTGCAAACTTTCAACTAGATTAGATGAAATAAACTATGCGATGCACCAAAATCAAACAAGGTACGAACAGGAAAATCAGAAATATATACAAGGCTCTCAACAGAGATACTACCACAATCGGGAACTGGAGCGGTATTGAGAGCATGAACTTGCCCTCCCGAAGGTCCAGCACGCTGAGTCTGACCCTGGCCTTGCCCTCGCTTCCTCGGGCAATCCCTAGTGAAGTGTCCCATTTCTCCACAGTTAAAGCAAGTGCCCTTCCTTTTTCTGCAATCCTTGTTTAGATGAGTCGAGCTTCCATAAGTAAAGCACCTCTTTTCCTTCTTATCTTTAGACTTCTCCTCCTTCTTGTCACTCCTTTTCTCTTCATTGAGTAGGGCCATATTCACCAAGCTCTCGAAAGTTGCCCCCAAGGGTATATGAGTCATGGTTAAACCATGTAATGGCTCGTTTAATCCTAGAGCAAAGTATAGGGCCTTCTTCTGAGCTGTGTTGACCAAGTCTAAACCAACCTGAGCCAGTTGATTAAACTTATCTATGTATTCCCTAATAGTCATGTCCCCTTGCTTCAGTGATAGGAACCTTAGTCCAAACTTTCCCCGAAAGTCATCCCAAGTCTCAATTGGCCTAGTAACGGTGGTGACCACCCACCAACGTGCAGCTTCTTCCTTTAGCAACCATACTGCCAATAAAACCTTCCTACAATCATCTATATCAAAGAAGGTAAAAAGATCTTCGGTTTCTTTCAACCAATTCCTGGCCTCTACGAAGGTCTCGGTTCCAATGAAATTCTTGCAACTCATCGCCCTAAGGTCTTTGCAAATCTCCGCGAAGTCCTTTTGTGGATGATGAGGGGGAGGAGGAAGAGGAACCTCAGCGACAGGAGGAGGAGGAACATTAACTACCGGAGGAGGAGAAGGAGGAACATCTGCGGGGCCGGCTTCGGTCGCCCTAGCCTCCAAAAGTCTCCTATACCAAACGGGTACGTGTACTCCCTCCGGAATAGCAAAGTTATCGGCCATACTGAAAACGAAAAAAAAAAAAACAGATTCAGAATGGCGAAAAAACGAAGGAATTTTGCTAATGGCTTTTTGGGGAATAGCCTTTAAAATAAACTAGACTTTTCTTTGGAAAATACTTTATACTTGGTTTTGAAAATAGTTTTCCAAAAGTTTTCTAAAAACCTTTTTGTTCCTTCTCGTAAACCATATGCTCTGATACCAAATGTAACACCCCACCTCCGCCAGGGTGACTCTTGCAAGCACTCTGACTTTGGAGGGGCGTTTGAACCAGGTAAACATGCATAATGATATATCAAGGCAGAACAAGAACATATGTATATATGTAAACAGAGTAAATAACATAGATAAAACAGCGGAAGATTTTTAAACCATTTCAAAACAAGTCTGGTACAACATAACGTTAACTTTCCAAATACACAAGTCTAGATAAAAACAACATTTCTGAAAAACTGAAATACATAAGTACTATCCCCAAAATAAGTGATAACCATAGCTAGCTTCATGTCGAAACCGTACATGAGCTGAAATCCCGCAACCAAGCGATCAGAAATCCAAGCTAAGCTCCAATATTCCCTCCCTGAGAACCTGGGGGGGAAACGGAAGAAAAGAGGCGAAAGAAAACAGGTCAGTCAAAAAGACTGAGTAAGCCCTACTACAATCAATGTAAACTGATAAAGTTAACTGTCATGAGCAGCAGGGATGAACATAAGGATAACCATATACTAGCATGATGATTAACTAACAAGGTAGATAAAGGTGTCATCGCATAATCAGGTTTAAGGTTTTGCACCACAGGTGTACTAGCAAACTAACATGACTTGAATATACAAGTATTGATCCCTTGGCCCAAGCTTTGGCCCAATAACATGAAGTGCCCCTAACACGAGGTCCAATAACATGAAGTGACCCTAACACAAGGTCCAATGACACGAAGTGACCCTAACACAAGGTCCAATAACATGAAGTGACCCTAACACAAGGTCCAATAACATGAAGTGACCCTAACACAAGGTCCAACCAAACGGTCTAGTCGATCGGCTCCCTAAGCCTAACTCGTCACGTGTTGGTGTCAATACGGCCCAAACATAATTGTAGTCGAACTGTGCCGGGTCCACCCTTCGGGTGTATCAAGCCCTAGGGTGCCAACCCCTGGACACCATAAACATGAGTGCACAGTCTCGATCTAATGGTACCCATGGGTGACTTCTCCAAATACGGACTACGTGCACGACCATAGTCCGTCCGGAACTACATCGGCGTACCACCCGGCCGTCGTTTATTTGGTCGCTTACCTCCAGCCCAGTAATCGTGCCCCCTCCCTAGCCTAGTCCCTAGGGCCTTAATGATACCAATTTTTGGGGATTTACTGCGGAGTGGGCCCCCATTGCTAGGATTTTCTAGTGGGATAAGCACGGCTTAACCCTCTTGATAATCATCGATTAACTTGGTTAAGTGTAACGATGAGTTCACGACTTAACCCTGATTAATCTTCCAAGCCCAAATTGGTTAAGTATTAAGTGGACCATGACTTAACCCTAATCACGAGGAATTAATTAATTTAATGCGCCTTAACCTCTCACATTAGACCTTGTTGTGGTTACTAGTTAAGCCGGGCGGGTCCGGGTAGCTTTACACCACAACTTGGTCTAACCTCGGGTTCAAGGTACAACATGGCCAACTTCTCACATTGGGTCCTATTGTTTGTAGCAACTAGTTAAGCCGGTCGGTTCCGGGTAGGTTTACGCTACAAACTCAACCCAACCTCGAGTTGGTCACACTTATCTTTTCTAAGTGTCATGTCCATCATGTTTCCAGAACATGTTACAAATTTTCAAGCAATTGGGTAGACCTAACTTAATAGGTAAATTCCCAATGGGTAGACCTAACTTAATAGGTAAATTCCCAAGCTTATGTTTTTATGTCTTTTACTTTTACCCAACCCCAAACGCAATCCCATCGCTTACATATCGCAATAGCGCATAAAGGATAGAAAGAGGGAACTTGGCATAATCATGACATAAAAGGTGTTGAAGCCACAAGTTCAACATGGTGGCATATGAAATGTACATATGTTCATATACTTGCATATTACATTTTTAGGCCTCAAAAGCATGCATAAAACCAAACTTAGCATATTGGTGATACATGTTGATAAATGACATGTAGAAATGGCCATAAGTTCGCATTTAGCCTCACATGCAAGTTATCATAAGAGATATGATAACTTACATGTTGCCAAAATGCAACCTTTAGAATAAAGCTTGAAGCTTTATGTTCATATACTCAAGATAAGCTTGCACAATATGATAACATGAACCAAATGATCATCCCAAACTTGCATAACATAACTTGCATATCATATGACGAACTTGCATATCAAACTTGCATAACATAACATGATAAACTTGCATATCATAACATGACATTCTTGCACATCATAACATGGCATACTTGCATAACAAAACTTGCATATCATAACATGGCATACTTGCATAACATAACATGATAAACTTGCATATCATAACATCTCAAACTTGCACATAAACTTGCATATCATAACTTGATAAACTTGCATATCACAACATGGCAAACTTGCATATCATGGCATAGTAAACTTGCATATAAACTTGCATATCACAACATTTAACTTTAGAGTTTAAGTATGAAAGTAGAATAGCGCTTACAATACTTATGAAGGCACAAAAGATATGACAAAGCCCTTATGCAATCAAATAGCCCCAAAATGCAAGCTCTAACATAAAAACCCTTGAGCCAAAATGATCAAAACTCTCTCTTTATGATGCAAATATAGAAACTTGACTTAAATGCAAGCTAATGATGCTCATACAAGCTTGAAAACACTTGTATGCATGGAAAATCACTTTAGAAATTTATTTAGGAATTTTATGAAGAGAGTGGAGGCCATGAGAGGTAAAATTTTGCCATAGTTTAGTTGTAGGATTGTTTAATGATGATTTAGGGTTAGGTTAGGGCCTTATTTATAGATTAGGCAAGTGTTTTAGGCCATAGGATTAAACCCTAGTTGCAATCTCAGCCCTTAAAACCGAATCTGGCCCCCAAGCTCAACACAATCTCAAAATGGTGAACCAGGCAGGACTACCCGGCTGAGCCAAGTCGACAGCCAAGTCGACAGGGCTGTCGACTTGGTCCAACCAAGTCGACTCCCAAGTCGACAGGGCTGTCGACTTGGGTACTCTGGCGGGAACTTTCCCGCCTGGCCCAAACTGGCCCAAATTTTCAATTTCAAACTTGAATTTGAAATCTGTTTTTACTTTGAAATTTTCTGAAAACTTCGTTGGGCCTTAATCGGGTCATACGGACTCCGATTTTCGAAAACTCGGACTCTATTTCGCGTATTTTTCCGAGACGAACGCAATGGCATAGCCCGTTTCCCTTGATTCAGATTTTAGAATTAAATTCTGCCTCGATTTATGTTATAATAGGTTATTGAAAATACGGGTTGTTACATTCTCCCCTCCTTAAAGGATTTCGTCCCCGAAATCTTCAAGTTAGGAAGAACTATCCTACCATCCAACATCCATCTACTCAAAACATCATCCACGAGCAATCATTGTCCTTATAAGATTCTAAATGTTGTATGAACATATGCAAAGGTGTGTGTATATGTACTTATCTAATGCAAATATCATCAATGCAAATTATGTTAGTGAAATGAATCCATATGTATGCAATTCCTAACATAATGTATAATATCTATATGTGTGCACATAACATACATCCACATGCAACATCCATGTGATAACACAAAAATTTCCATCCATGAATAAGCATAAACACTCATGCATATGCAATATGAGGAGTGTGTGAGCCGATCTAGTGCCTAACGTGTATCATGCATCCACGAGTAACCACTTGCAAACACTTGCAACCACTTGCAACCATCAAGCATAACATGTTTCAAACACATGTTTCATCCAAAGGGTTTCTACCTAAGGTTCTCATGACAAGATTAACACGATAAACTAGATAAACATGGATAGCAAAGGATATGCTACAAAGAGATCGGGAAGATAAGCAAGATATACTCCTTTCGGATTACAAGAAATCCTTTCCTAACCCAACCCATATCCTATAAAAGCCCAAAAGGTTTAATCAACCTAACGGACCCCTTCAAACCCTGACATGTATTACTAGCCAATAAGTCATACCTCCCGACAGAAATAGGACCGAGAATGGGACCGGGAGGATATACGTAAAAAGATAACATGCGAGTAAGTTCCACAGGAAAACAAGGATCAAGGATATACTCTTAAAAAGAGATATGATGCGCGTATCTAGCCTTCAATCTTCTAAGTCACGTTTCCTTGAGCTTGACTCCACCGTGCTTTGACCGCCTTTTACTTCATGATTTCTTGACTTCTTAACTCTTATTTCCCAATATGAGTTGGAACCCATTTCATTGTCGCCTCTCGTATTCCTTTTTCACTTACTCTTCTATCATTCTTGGCTTAAACATAACCATGACCTCATGGTTTCATGCAAGCTCTCCAAAATTCACTAGTGAATCCTGGATCTCGCTTACTTACTATAAAGTATTCCACGCAGCAGAACTTTTCTCGAAAATACCAATCCACGTTGCCAATGAACCATCCGCCTGCGAATGATAGGCCGTGCTTAGATTCAGTTACTTGCCCATGACTTCTCGTAGACTATCCCAAAACTGGTTAGTGAAGATTAAGTCATGGTTATTAACTATACTTTAGGGAACCTCGTGCAACCGCTTTATTTCTTAAAGGTAAACTGTCGCTAGCTATGATGCAGTCCTTTCGCTCTTTACCGGAGTGAAATGAGCACTCTTCGTGAGTATACCTACTATGACCCACATGCTCGTATTATCTTTCCTTGACCTAGGCAGTCCATCCACGAAATTCTTCGTGACGCTTTACTACTTCCATTGCGGGGACCTCCAATGGATGTAATAGCCCACCGGGCTTCTATGACTCGGCCTTTAACCTGTTGGCACAACATGCACCTTGGGACAAACTCGGCCACCTCCTCGGGTGACATGTATCTTCAAGAACCTTCTTTCTCTCATCGCGTCTTAGCCATCCCTTGTCATCTATAGCGAGGTGACTTACCATCTCGCCTCGACTCAACTTGTCCATGATCTCGACTAACTGCGGGTCTTCTTTCTGTGAAGTCCCTACTTGATCCAGAAGGGTAGGTCTAAACTCAAGGGACGCTAACTAACTAACTAAACTGAGAGAACTTCTTACTTCGGTTGCACTCCTTGGAGTCTTCCAATCCTGAACTGCAACTTCCTTAGCGGGATCCACCGCTAAGCCTTGCTTAGAAACTATGTGCCCAAGAAATCTAACTCCTTTTTCTCCAAAATGACACTTGGAGAGCTTGGCCTTCAACTGATGTGCTCTAAGCGTATCCATCACCTCCACGAGATGCCTTGCATGCTCTTCCTCATCCTTAGAGAAGATCAGAATATCATCTACGAAGACCACGACAAACTTGTTCAAGAACTCCCTGAACACCCTACTCATCAAGTCCACGAAGTTGGTGGGTGCATTAGTTAAACCGAATGGCATGACCAGCCATTCTAAGAATCCATCCGGAGTTCTGAACGCAGTCTTGTCTATACTATCCTTAGCTACTCTGAGCTAACGGAATCCAGTAACAAGATCAAGAGAAAACAGATGTTCCTACAAGCTGATCAAACAAATCATCGATCCTTGGCAATGGTTGTCTATTCTCTTCGTTTAACTCACGATAATCAACACAAAGTCGAAGAGAACCATCTGCCTTGGTAATAAATACCACAGGCGCTCCCCATTCAGATATACTTCATCTAATGAAGTTCTTCTCAAGCAACTCCTTGACTTGCTTACTTAGCTCCCGCCTTTCACGCGGAGCCATGTGCCGAACGGGCAAAGAAACCGGCTTTGCATTATCCACCAGATAAATGCGGAAATCAATCTCTCGCTTAGGGGGCAACCCCCTAACTTCATCGAAAACATCCGGATACTCTCAAACCACTCTCACAGACTGAAGAGTTTCCATTGACGAGTCGAGTGATTCAAGATAGCACAACATGACGGGACCTCTCGGATTACAAGAAATTTCTAGGGTGTTTCCGAGGCGAGTCACGAGCCTCACAACCCTATGCTCACAATCAAGAATGGCTCCATATCTGGACAGCCAATCCATGCCCAATATCAATCCGTATCCCCTAAAACCAAGAACATAAGCACTGCCCAAGAACTCTACACTCAGTATAGAGATCCTCAAATCCCCACATATCATAGACAAATGGGCGGAACCCCCAATAGGATTTGAAACACACATGGGATCATTAACTAGACTAGTACTTAGGTGCAAACTTTCAACTAGATTAGATGAAATAAACTATGTGATGCACCAAAATCAAACAAGGTACGAACAGGAAAATCAGAAATATATACAAGGCTCTCAACAGAGATACTACCACAATCGGGAACTGGAGCGGTATTGAGAGCATGAACTTGCCCTCCCGAAGGTCCAGCACGCTGAGTCTGACCCTGGCCTTGCCCTCGCTTCCTCGGGCAATCCCTAGTGAAGTGTCCCATTTCTCCACAGTTAAAGCAAGTGCCCTTCCTTTTTCTGCAATCCTTGTTTAGATGAGTCGAGCTTCCACAAGTAAAGCACCTCTTTTCCTTCTTATCTTTAGACTTCTCCTCCTTCTTGTCACTCCTATTCTCTTCATTGAGTAGGGCCATATTCACCAAGCTCTCGAAAGTTGCCCCCAAGGGTATATGAGTCATGGCTAAACCATGTAATGGCTCGTTTAATCCTTGAGCAAAGTATAGGGCCTTCTTCTGAGCTGTGTTGACCAAGTCTAAACCAACCCGAGCCAGTTGATTAAACTTATCTATGTATTCCCTAATAGTCATGTCCCCTTGCTTCAGTGATAGGAACCTTAGTCCAAACTTTCCCCGAAAGTCATCCCAAGTCTCAATTGGCCTAGTAACGGTGGTGACCACCCACCAACGTGCAGCTTCTTCCTTTAGCAACCATACTGCCAATAAAACCTTCCTACAGTCATCTATATCAAAGAAGGTAAAAAGATCTTCGGTTTCTTTCAACCAATTCCTGGCCTCTACGAAGGTCTCGGTTCCAATGAAATTCTTGCAACTCATCGCCCTAAGGTCTTTGCAAATCTCCGCGAAGTCCTTTTGTGGATGATGAGGGGGAGGAGGAAGAGGAACCTCAGCGACAGGAGGAGGAGGAACATTAACTACCGGAGGAGGAGAAGGAGGAACATCTGCGGGGCCGGCTTCGGTCGCCCTAGCCTCCAAAAGTCTCCTATACCAAACGGGTACGTGTACTCCCTCCGGAATAGCAAAGTTATCGGCCATACTGAAAACGAAAAAAAAGATAGATTTAGAATGGCGAAAAAACGAAGGAATTTTGCTAATGGCTTTTTGGGGAATAGCCTTTAAAATAAACTAGACTTTTCTTTGGAAAATACTTTATACTTGGTTTTGAAAATAGTTTTCCAAAAGTTTTCTAAAAACCTTTTTGTTCCTTCTCGTAAACCATATGCTCTGATACCAAATGTAACACCCCACCTCCGCCAGGGTGACTCTTGCAAGCACTCTGACTTTGGAGGGGCGTTTGAACCAGGTAAACATGCATAATGATAAATCAAGGCAGAACAAGAACATATGTATATATGTAAACAGAGTAAATAACATAGATAAAACAGCGGAAGATTTTTAAACCATTTCAAAATAAGTCTGGTACAACATAACCTTAACTTTCCAAATATACAAGTCTAGATAAAAACAACATTTCTGAAAAACTGAAATACATAAGTACTATCCCCAAAATAAGTGATAACCATAGCTAGCTTCATGTCGAAACCGTACATGAGCTGAAATCCCGCAAGCAAGCGATCAGAAATCCAAGCTAAGCTCCAATATTCCCTCCCTGAGAACCTGGGGTGGGGGAAACGGAAGAAAAGAGGCGAAAGAAAACAGGTCAGTCAAAAAGACTGAGTAAGCCCTACTACAATCAATGTAAACTGATAAAGTTAACTGTCATGAGCAGCAGGGATGAACATAAGGATAACCATATACTAGCATGATGATTAACTAACAAGGTAGATAAAGGTGTCATCGCATAATCAGGTTTAAGGTTTTGCACCACAGGTGTACTAGCAAACTAACATGACTTGAATATACAAGTATTGATCCCTTGGCCCAAGATTTGGCCCAATAACATGAAGTGCCCCTAACACGAGGTCCAATAACATGAAGTGACCCTAACACAAGGTCCAATGACATGAAGTGACCCTAACACAAGGTCCAATAACATGAAGTGACCCTAACACAAGGTCCAATAACATGAAGTGGCCCTAACACAAGGTCCAACCAAACGGTCTAGTCGATCGGCTCCCTAATCCTAACTCGTCACGTGTTGGTGTCAATACGGCCCAAACATAATTGTAGTCGAACTGTGCCGGGTCCACCCTTCGGGTGTATCAAGCCCTAGGGTGCCAACCCCTGGACACCATAAACATGAGTGCACAGTCTCGATCTACTGGTACCCATGGGTGACTTCTCCAAATACGGACTACGTGCACGACCATAGTCCGTCCGGAACTACATCGGCGTACCACCCGGCCGTCGTTTATTTGGTCGCTTACCTCCAGCCCAGTAATCGTGCCCCCTCCCTAGCCTAGTCCCTAGGGCCTTAATGATACCAATTTTTGGGGATTTACTGCGGAGTGGGCCCCCATTGCTAGGATTTTCTAGTGGGTTAAGTACGGCTTAACCCTCTTGCTAATCATGGATTAACTTGGTTAAGTGTAACGATGAGTTCACGACTTAACCCTGATTAATCTTCCAAGCCCAAATTGGTTAAGTATTAAGTGGACCATGACTTAACCCTAATCACGAGGCATTAATTAATTTAATGCGCCTTAACCTCTCACATTAGACCTTGTTCTGGTTACTAGTTAAGCTGGGCGGGTCCGGGTAGCTTTACACCACAACTTGGTCTAACCTCGGGTTCAAGGTACAACATGGCCAACTTCTCACATTGGGTCCTATTGTTTGTAGCAACTAGTTAAGCCGGTCGGTTCCGGGTAGGTTTACGCTACAAACTCAACCCAACCTCGAGTTGGTCACACTTATCTTTTCTAAGTGTCATGTCCATCATGTTTCCAAAACATGTTACAAATTTTCAAGCAATTGGGTAGACCTAACTTAATAGGTAAATTCCCAATGGGTAGACTTAACTTAATAGGTAAATTCCCAAGCTTATGTTTTTATGTCTTTTACTTTTACCCAACCCCAAACGCAATCCCATCGCTTACATATCGCAATAGCGCATAAAGGATAGAAAGAGGGAACTTGGCATAATCATGACATAAAAGGTGTTGAAGCCACAAGTTCAACATGGTGGCATATGAAATGTACATATGTTCATATACTTGCATATTACATTTTTAGGCCTCAAAAGCATGCATAAAACCAAACTTAGCATATTGGTGATACATGTTGATAAATGACATGTAGAAATGGCCATAAGTTCGCATTTAGCCTCACATGCAAGTTATCATAAGAGATATGATAATTTACATGTTGCCAAAATGCAACCTTTAGCATAAAGCTTGAAGCTTTATGTTCATATACTCAAGATAAGCTTGCACAACATGATAACATGAACCAAATGATCATCCCAAACTTGCATAACATAACTTGCATATCATATGACGAACTTGCATATCAAACTTGCATAACATAACATGATAAACTTGCATATCATAACATGACATTCTTGCACATCATAACATGGCATACTTGCATAACAAAACTTGCATATCATAACATGGCATACTTGCATAACATAACATGATAAACTTGCATATCATAACATCTCAAACTTGCACATAAACTTGCATATCATAACTTGATAAACTTGCATATCACAACATGGCAAACTTGCATATCATGGCATAGTAAACTTGCATATAAACTTGCATATCACAACATTTAACTTTAGAGTTTAAGTATGAAAGTAGAATAGGGCTTACAATACTTATGAAGGCACAAAAGATATGACAAAGCCCTTATGCAATCAAATAGCCCCAAAATGCAAGCTCTAACATAAAAACCCTTGAGCCAAAATGATCAAAACTCTCTCTTTATGATGCAAATATAGAAACTTGACTTGAATGCAAGCTAATGATGCTCATACAAGCTTGAAAACACTTGTATGCATGAAAAATCACTTAGAAATTTATTTAGGAATTTTATGAAGAGAGTGGAGGCCATGAGAGGTAAAATTTTGCCATAGTTTAGTTGTAGGATTGTTTAATAATGATTTAGGGTTAGGTTAGGGGCTTATTTATAGATTAGGCAAGTGTTTTAGGCCATAGGATTAAACCCTAGTTGCAATCTCAGCCCTTAAAACCGAATCTGGCCCCCAAGCTCAACACAATCTCAAAATGGTGCACCAGGCAGGACTACCCGGCTGAGCTAAGTCGACAGCCAAGTCGACAGGGCTGTCGACTTGGTCCAACCAAGTCGACTCCCAAGTCGACAGGGCTGTCGACTTGGGTACTCTGGCGGGAACTTTCCCGCCTGGCCCAAATTTTCAATTTCAAACTTGAATTTGAAATCTGTTTTTACTTTGAAATTTTCTGAAAACTTCGTTGGGCCTTAATCGGGTCATACGGACTCCGATTTTCGAAAACTCGGACTCTATTTCGCGTATTTTTCCGAGACGAACGCAATGGCATAGCCCATTTCCCTTGATTCAGATTTTAGAATTAAATTCTGGCTCGATTTATGTTATAACAGGTTATTGAAAATATGGGTTGTTACACCCCACAATTCCCTCATGATCCTACGGATCATGTTGGCGAGAATCAGAGGTTAGGTTCCTACTGTATTACGGCGGTCATGATCCGGTTGAGGAGTTTGGAGCCTAGGGTGTCTTCTCAAAGGAAGGTCTTCATCATTCTGTGAGTCTCCAACCTCGATTGCACGATTCCGTGGAGGTTGGTTGAGGTGAACTTGGGCCCAGTTGGATGCGAAAAGCGTAGGCGACAAGTCTGGACCAGTGGCAGTCTAAGTCTGCCTAGTGGGGGATCGAGTGCTACTCCCTAGGTCGAGATTAATTTCAAGCAGGGAATGGCCAGAACAACGTGTTCCCTCTTTGATGGTGATCCTGACATTGCCAAGGTTGATTCTATGACGACGGCTTTGGTTGTCGGGAGAAGAGATGAATGTGGAGCTCGAGGTAACACGATTCGGAGAAAGTTGTTGATGGACTAGAGTGTCTTGATTATCACTAGGTGGTCCGCCGATGATAGATTTTCCCTTGCTCGGCTTTGTCGAGAAGTCTGCTCGATGGACAAGTTGGAATCCGAATAGTACAAAAAACTTGTGGTCCAGACTCGGTGGGAAAATGCGGCTTCGTCGAGTTTGAGCGCAGGTATTATTTGATAAAGGCTGAGCGCTCAAGTCTGCCTGAAGGCGAAGAATGTCTCATTGAGCATACGTTGAAGTCATTGCGTTGATCTGATGTTCTGGTTGATTTTGTCGACAAGGCATCGTTGAGTCTCGCCCAACTTTCTTGATGTTTCATCAAACTGGGCTCGATTAACGAATGCGTCAGGGTTGGAAGCATTAAGTTTGGTTGGAACTTCAAGGAGTCGAGGCCGAGGAGAAAATTATGAATCAGAATCGATAGTGGAAGGTCCGGCTATGGGGTTCTTTCCTTTGTTCACCATTGTCGATAGGCTTGGTCAGTAAGTCTGAGAAAACTTAAGTAGCATTACAAGTCTTGGTGAATGAGTAGAAGGAAAGGCGAGATTTCAATTCCTCGAAGTGAGTGGCAGAAAGTCGACCGTAGATGCGCGCTTTATTTTCCCTTACCATGCACGCCAAAATGTTTCAAAACATTGCCAAATCTATTTTATAAGTTTTCACGCCAAATCGCACTTAACCATTTTCATTCGCATAAACCATGTGAAATTGGTTTATAATTATTCTAAATCATTAATAACAGTTTATAATGATGTTTTGCTATTTTTATATATAAAAGTAATCCATTTCAGTCGAACGACGTTTCAAGTCATTCAACTGCATTGGCGTTGTTTTCATTCAAATTTGAATTAAACATTACTCAGAATCTAACCGTTGGATCTTAACATACTTATTTTCGTTGGAATGATCTTTTCAAAACGAATCCAACGGTTCTAATTTTGGGAAAATCCGATGGTCGGATCTTTCAGCATACTCATTTAAATTACGATTCGAAAATGCAAACTACCGCTGCACAATATGTTTATTTTAATTTATTTTTAACGTATATAAATATTATACGACGAACGACTTCCAAGCAATTTTATTTATTAAATATTTGGCTAACGCATTATATTTTTGGAAAAATTTTCCATAACCTCCTTTGTACAGAGTGCTCGGAAAAAACCACAACTCACCTCTACAAGCCTCAATAAATCAATATATATTCATTCAACAAATGTTCGTTGGAGATGTGTAAAATCATCCCAACGCCCTTGTGGGATTTAAAAATCATGTGAGCAACCATTGTGACCTATATACATCTAAGAGAGATGTGTGAAAAATCAACCCTTGAGCCTATGATGGGGATTAGTAGAGATCCATGTGCCTTATCTACAACAAGAGTGACATGTATATTTTTGTCATCTCAAGACCCGTGTAGGGTTTGTTATTAAATCCTGCAATTTTCATTATATGTTTATTTAGTCCATATCATGTCCTCTGTCCAGTTCATATATAAGAATCATTATGCCATTTAGCTGATCTTCGGTCATTCATTTCTCGTCATATAGCATCCACAATTACATGCTATACGGTTCACAACATATTAGCATCAAGCAGCTACATGCTTATATGGGTATGCTATGCTGTGCAGTGTGATCCAATACCTGTTTACTATCCTATTGCGTATGTTCAATTTCATCCAAGAATCCATCACAATACATCCAATTCACACACAACAATAGTAATGAATAAATTACTCAATACAATGCCATTTAAGGCGCCACAAAGTGTCCATCCACATTATTTGAAATACGAGTGTCATATATTCTAATAAAACTTCAAATAACATATAAAAATCACATGTTTTATGCACTACACAATGTTTAAAATATCAATAAACTTGCATGATCAATGATAACATTATTAAATATTTCTAATTAGCAATCAACAGTCAATATAATTTATTCCCCTTCTACATGAATTTTAATCTCGCATAAATGTATATATCTACGTATGCGTCAAATAAAAATAATATTTTTATCTTGCTCATCATTAACTAACTTCATAATAAATTATATTTATTATTAATCAATGTTCATCATAAGGCTTCGTAGTTAATTTTAATTTTTAACTGCTATCAATTAACGATTTACTGTTAATTTTATTTAACCATTACAAGCAAGAACTTCTTGTTATCGATACGGTTTTATGCGTATATGTCAAATATCCAAACTACGCCGCATATAACAGTTAAAAATGATATTTTTAACTTACTAAACGTTATTTCACATTTTAATAATTTTTATCTATTAACTAATACTTATTGTTTAACTTAACAATTAACTTACAAACGATTATTTTCTAATCTAGCCCTTTAAAAATGTGAGTTTAAAATTTCTCATCGAGATTTCCACCAAACTTTTATGCAGATGAATTCAACCTTTTCGGGCTTCCACGCGGCTTTCTGGAGGTCCATGGAGCTCAAACTCCGCGCTAACACTTGCTAACTCGCGGATATTGGTAGATACCGGAGTATAGAGCTTAACGGAGGAAGAAAGGAGGGTGTTTGAGGCTATGGAGTCCGGGTTCGGTGCAGCAAAGGGAGAGGTCTACTTGGTGAATAGAGGGTGTAGGAAGGTAGTAGGAGGTGGCTATAAGTGGTAGGAGGTGTCGGGGTGAAAAGGCGAAGTTTTTAGGCTCAAGGGGGCTAGGGGAGCTCAGTTTGGGCACGGGGAGGGCGACGACCGCATGTGGGGGTGGCGACGGCTGGTGGGTTATAGGGTGGGGGAGGTGGCGGCAAGTGCAAGGGTGGAGGTGATGGCCATTAAAGTGGAAGTAAGGAGGAAGGAGGAGGAGGATAGAAAGAGAAGGAAAGAAAGAAAGAAAAGAAGAAAAGAGGGGGGACTAAATGGAAAATCGCCACCCCTCACGTAGATTGTTGACGTGGCGCGATCCCGTGAGTTCCCAAACCAACCGTGTCCCGTTGGATGACCTTCGTTTGTTTAAAGTTTTATAACTTCACATTATAAAATTATGCTAGTTAGCCTCCACATCTTTTGATCGCACGATCACAAATTAATTTCGTTAATCACAAAATTTTAGATTATGATAATAAATGTAATTCTGAATCCAACGGATTAGGTTTCGTCAAATTTCGAATTTGTTTGACCTTTCGTTTTATTTTTCGATCGAGTTTGAAGTCAATTTCTACATGTAATTTAGCATACCTTTATTCTCGGACGCCCACGCATTAACTTCAAAAATTATGAAACTCGAGATTCTACCATTATTCGATGCAATGAATCCAAAAAAAAGTTTCGTTGAATCGTGAGGTCATCTCAGTAACGTTCCTTTGTAAACTAATCATTCGAATTGCATTAAAGTGTTTTATCGCGCCCCACCACAGGCTAACTCTGTTTGGTGCAAAATTTGAAATCTAGCAATGATTTATCATTCCAAATCCAATAAAATTAGTTTCGTCGAATTCCAATGTTGATACCAAAATCTCAACTTTTTAGGGCTATGTAATGATTTAAAAATCGAATTTTTAAATTCCGACGTATTTTCTCACAAAATTATAGTAAAAATAATTTTTAAATTGGTTGTGAACTCTGGGTTGTTACATGTTCCTCTAGGAGATTGTTATGAGTTATTTTTAGGAGAGTGGTGTCATCGACAGTTGATAGGGCAAACTGTCATTCCTTTGGATCCTTCGCTTCATATGACATGTACCATGACGTACGACACATATGCAGAAATGTAGGTTGCGCTATATCAGGATCACTACTATTAATATTTATATTAAGGTCTAAATATTGACTACGACATTTATCTGCAAAAGATATCTAGAGATGTCTGCCCTCTACCGGATGCCACAGTCCCCATTGGGAATATGGATTTTTTTTGGCTCTTCTACATTGAAGTTATGCATTCAGGCTCCCATCATTATGTCTTCAGAAATAAATTATTCATCTCGGTTTTACCCACCTCCACCTCCGAAGCAAGAAGGTTGGGCAGAGGATCCTCGCTGGTACTTGCAATGGACAGGAAGAGATGATCCATTATCCATTCCGCATTTGCCCTTTATACCTCAAGTTTCGTTGTATTATATAGTTGCACTATTACAAAACAGGTCTGTTGCCTCGCGTCATTTGCTTCTGTTGTGCTCACAACCGAAGCAAATACTATCATTTGCTTCGGGTTTTCACACAACTGAAGCAAATAGTGTTATTTGCTTCTGGTGTTCTCACAACTGAAGCAAATGGCATCATTCGCTTCCGTTGTGCTAACATCTGAAGCAAATGCAGCGAAGCAAATAGTATTATTTGCTTCGGATGTGCTCACAACTGAAGCGAATAGTATCATTTGCTTCCGTTATGCTAATATCTGAAGCAAATGCATCAAAGCAAATAATGTTATTTGTATTGGTCCTTTATAAACTAAAGGAAATGCAATGAACCAAATAATACTATTTGCTTCATTCCTTAAGAACGGAAACAAATGCATTATACCAATAAATAATTAACGAGTAGCAATAAGTAATTTAAAATTACTAACTATTATAATTAATCAATAAATATTATTTTCATCTAAAATATATTAGTTAATATACATAGCAAATTATTGTTAATATTTATTAATTACATTTAATAACTAATAAATATAATTAATAATCAATATTAAGTAATCAATAGTAAGTATTTAATAATTAGTGTTTAACGTTTAATATTTAATTAATAATTAATAATTAGGAATTAATGTTCAATATTCAATAATTAGTTTTAGTAAATTATAGTTAATATTTATTAATTACATTTAATAATTAATAATTACTTATTATATAATTAATATCAAATAATTAGTATCAAGTAATTTATAATTAATATTCGATTATAATTAAGAAATTATATGTAATAACTAATAATTAATAAATAAGAAGTGATAATTAATATTTACTATTAAATGAATAATAAGAAGAAGAAATGAAATTTTAATAAAATTTAAAATTTTCTATAGTAAATTTGAAACAATTCATAAAATTAAAAAAGTTCATAAAGTTCCAAACTAAAAGAAAATTAGAACTTTTAGAAATTTAGAAATTTTACTTTATCTAATAAGTTATGTATTATAATCTATTAATGTTAATTTTTAAATATTACTGAGTTATATTTATATTTATTAGTTACATTTAATGTTTAGTAAATATATTAATATTAATAACTAATAACTAAAACGTATGTAATAATCTATAAATTTATTTGTTTAAAATTTTGTTCATTATTGTAATAAGTAATAGTTAATTAGTATAATTAATAAGCTAGAAGTAAATAGATAATAATTGGTGAATATATTTAGTTGTTAGTTGATAATCAATAATGTTTATTATTACTAAACTAGAAATTAGTAGTTTATAAATCAGAATTAAAATAAAGTAAATCCTGATGAATAACGGTTAATAAGCTAAAAAATACGGGTAGTTAGCAAGCTTCAAACATTTTGATATTTCCGTAACAAGCGTGTGACTGGATGCTTTAGTTTAGATCCAGAATGCAACTCTTACCCATTATATATCCGCCCCGATCCACTTCTCTTAGCATTAAACCCTACTAGCCGCCATATTATCTTCGTTAAATCATCAACTATCAGCCATGGCGAAATCACTAAAAGATTGATGCGCGAATAGGTTGTTCCCAGTCATTCTCACTCGCGGACCAACATGGCTATGGACGTGGTGCTCCCCAGCATCACGCTTCGCTCCACTAGATCCTTCGTCGACCACAATCTGGAACCCAATCTTAACCACGGCTTCGTGTTCAAGTTCAATTCCTAAGAGTTCAACCCTTCATCTAACCTATTCAATCGATCTATTCTGAGATTCCAGGATCGAATTGAGAGGAATATTAAGGCGTCGATTTCTGTAAATTTGGGGAGTTCAATGTCCTGACTGTCTGAGATCGAGATGGAGGTTGTAGCATCGACGGAAGACTGAGCGCATGCAAGAAAACTATGGGTACTGGGCTGATTTTGCGGTGGGAAGAGACAATCGAACTTCCGATGGCTGATAATGCTCAAACGTGGTGATTTAGTAAGTATTTCCTACCTTTTTTAAATTACAGTGAATAAACTTGACTGTTTTCAGTGGAATCCGATCTCAAATGAGCACTCTTCGATATCTCTACTAATGCCCTCTTTAAAGATAGTTTTTGATGATCGATTAGGAATCTGGTTTTGCTTATTTGAGTATTTAGTGTGGTGGGCTGCAAATTGCTGCTTCTACCTTCTTATCTGTGTTTAAGTTCAACATTAACTAAATGATGAGAAACACATGTACTTTTTTTGTTGTAGGACTATGAAAGATGCACCATGTTCTATGTTATATCCCTTTACAGGGAAATCAAACAAACAGAAATGATAAACTTTTTTTTTTTTTAATTCTCACTTAACTGTAAGCATGTTTAAATGCTAGTCCAATGTAAAACCAATTGCATTTTTGCTTTAAATTTTTGGTGAAACCTCATGTTCGTCATAAGCTTTTTCAATGAGAGGATCTAAACTTTAACATATTGGTAATGGAAATTTATTCATGGTTAATTGGTATCAGTTGAGCTCAACATCTGTATTTTCAGAATGTTGATTTAGTATCTGGAATGGTTCTGTTTGCACTTGTGATTTGATTGGTTATTGATACAATTGTTGGCACCCTACTGTCCGTACCGATTTGCACTTCTACGCTATATGAAAACAGTAGTCCGTCTAAGGCACAAACACAGGAAAAGGGGAACGAATAGTTAGTTAACATGGATATTGGATTAATGGTCGCGATATGGTAAAAATTGATTTAAGGACTGAATTCGTATGTTTTTTTTTTCAAAATTGATGAACTGAAATCAATTGAAGTCAACATCGTTCCTTATCAAAATAAATAACACATACGAACTATATTGCAACTTGTATGTAAGTACAAACTAAAGCTAAGAGCATTTGCTGCACTTTTGGACTTTCATATTGTGATACGGTTTATATTTTTATACCTGGAAGTTGGTTGATATTTTATGCTTGGAAAGTTGGTTGATATTTTTATGCGTGGAAAATTGGTTGATATTATAGTGAATGTGGAACAAATATACTCATTGTAAAATAGTTCACAAACTTATTAAAGTTACTTTACATAGACCAAGTTTACCAAAAGTGAACGGTCCTTAGTAGGTTAAGTAATGCAACAGTTGACCAAGCTGACAATTTATCTTTTGCTACTGCCATTCCATAACGCCACACATGGGTATATGTATTCACATAGATTGAAAGTCCTAGCTGTGTAACCAAGCACAAGTAAATGAGTCATACTCTAAGAGTCCATTACAAACTTTCAAACTTAATGATTTCTAGTTTCCCAAATAGGTGGTTGTTCACATATTATACTTCGTACTTAAAACAAAATGAGGTTGCCAAATTCAATCAGCGTCAAAACAGAATCTTGTCCTTATATTGTCCCAGTCAAATGATCTATCTGTTTGAGATTCAAGACAGAACTAGAGAATAACATAATTGTAACACGGTAAAGGATTATCTACTCACAAGCTGTTTTCAATATTCTTGAGTGTGCTTTATAATGCATGAGTTGGTGCTTAGTTTTATTTTAAGATTTGTACGTGCATATTTATGTGTTCTAGTGTGTGTAAGTGTCATTGCGTGTATGAGTTGCTACGGCCTGCATTTGATATAGAAGCATGCGTGTGTGTTGCATTGCATGGTGCATGTGTGTGTGTGTGTGTGTGTGTGTGTGTGTGTGTGTATATATACACACACACACACGTATACTGTATAATTGTCAGTAGAAGTAAATAACTTGATATTTCCACCATAAAAAATAAAAGGAATATTTTTGAATAGTTTGCCATGTTTCGAAAGGGATACTACACGGTTGTTTTAGCAAACAGAAAGTACCCTGGAGACTTGAATTTGGTCCTCTGTTTGCTGCGACTTATGTTCACATTTTTGTTTAATCACCCTACTATGCTGCTCAGTTCATTTGGGATACATGAAGACATAGTATTGCCTTACATACATGCTAATTGGTTTCCATGTTTCGAAGGGTCTGCACATTGAATACATTTGCTTCTCTCCCTCGAATCTTGAAAACTAACACTAATTTTAGAAACTGCTACATGTTTTATTGGGTCTTACTGAACTGCATGTGCTCGACTACATAAGTAGCCATGTTCAGCTGTGTTTTAAATGCTTGTGCATTTTGGTCCATTCTTTGGATTTGCTATCCTTTATTTTACCATGTGTGTCACGTGCTTTTGGGTGCACTTCATGTTATTATTGTTGTAACCCCTTATAATAAGAAATGTTGCTGTACATATATAGGAATGAGTCGATCTTCCGACTCCTCTACCATCTAAAGGTTGTCCAAGTTGTGATGTAACTATAAGAAGTGTTTGGTTAACTCTATGTATATACATGCAGAATTGCATTTTTTTTCATGTCAAATGAGTTTAGGTCTAGTTCACAGTACATGTAACATCAATGTTTTGTTTCTCCTATTTAAAACAATTGTGCCAGAACTCATATTTTGGGTATCATTTAAATGTGATTGCTTGTGTCTTGTTCCAGTCATAAATCTTTACCATTTGCCATACATGTGATTCGCCATATGGATTTTAAAAGCGAGGTTACTTCAAATTTTGCCGGTACCTATGTGTTGCAGTTCACTTACACATTTAGTGTATTCAAAATTTAATTCACGTTTAGGGTCAACTATTTTATTTCGGTTCATATTGAGGTTGATTTTCTTGAATAAATATACAACCTGACCCTAGTTTTTTTTCTGTTTTGCTCGGGTCGGGGTCAGACCCTGAACAGTTACAGATTTAAAGATTTCAGCTTAAGTTTCGAAGATTTGCAAAGCTGGGAATTTCAAAGGCGGCGTACTCTGAAGATTTAACACAGTAAATATTAACTTGTTTTCAAATTGCATTTTTCCATTGTATAGAAAATGTTGTATCAAAAATTCTGATTATATATTAAAGATTATTTTGCTGTTCAATATTGTGTCATTTATTTATTCTGTGTTTTTCTGTGTTGATTCGGGTTTAAACTCTGTAAGCTAAATAACGATCCATCGATTTGAACGTTTTAAGTTGGTTAAATTATCAATTTGAAGCGATTAAAATGGTGGGACATTACAATAGTTGTCTGTCATTGTGCTTTGATATCATTTCAGGATTTGAATCCTGAAATGGTGCCATTTTTTTTAATCTACTTTGGTTAGCATTTGCTTTGGTTATTTACACCATGTTGCTTCTGTTTAACAATGGAAGCAAAAACACTCTGTCGCTCCGTTTCAACAACAGAAGCAATAAACATTTGTCTGTTGCATCGTCTTCAATTGCTTCGGTTGTCGTACCGAAGTAACAGGGGATAAGAAATCGAAGCGTAATGTGTTTTTTGCTTCGGTTTTCCAGCCAAAGCAACACATTTTGGCTTATTGCGTCTTCTGCAGTTGCTTCGGTTGTAGAACCGAAGCAACAGACCAGTTTTGTAGTAGGGAGATGAATATGGGTATGAGACACCTGGCTTTTCAAGAGTCACGGTATTACGAAGAAGGATTGCACAAGATAAGTTATGTGGTAGTTGATTTTGTAAGTAATCATATCTTCTTTCTCCGATTACTGCATGTAATGTTGCTTGTACTGTATGTTCATATTGGTTGTTCTATGTTTAACACATAACATGGAAATTATAAACAACCCAAGTTAATGGTACAAATAATGACAACTGATCGTTCTAAATCTACTAAAAAATGAAAATACTCTATCAAATGCATCGTACTATGGCATACGAAGATGAAGAGGAGAATGACCAAAGAGGATGAAGCAGAAGGGGAGGACGAAGAGGAAGATGAAGATGACAATGAATACAATGATAAAAACGACGATGAAGACGATGATGGAGACGAAGAAGGTGACAATGAGGACGATTATGAAGGTGCAAATGGAAACGAGGATCCGGATGATAACGATGACGAAGGAAGAGACCGTGGGTTTGTGCAAACAAATAAATATGGTGTTAAGATCAAAGTGCCGACTACCTTTCATTCCAGTACAGGTAAATAACTAAGTTACATCTATTTTGATTATTAAACTAAAATTAGTACTATATGATTAAACTAATTAATTATACAACCATAAAGGAAAAAATTACTAAATAACTAAATTAAGTTATTGTAAAATTCACTTATTAAAATAAAATTAGTTATTGCTCATTTTTACCACGTACAATGAACATAAATCCCTTATAATATATAATTTAGGCTTAGACCATGGAAAGGGTACATACAAAGGTAAAAGAAAAGAGCAGTGAAATCATGAGCAAGCTGACATCTTTATTCAAGGGACAGTCGGGCAAGAGTCGGGAAAACAAGAGTCCAAAGGGTTTAGAAGACTTTTGACTGTAATTTTTTTTGAAATGAAAGTAGGTAAGTCTCCTTTTTTTTAAATAAATAATGATTCATAGTTCATGCTTAGTTCACAATTCAAGGATCATAGTTCTTGTTTAACTCATTATTAATAGTACATGGTTTTTACCTTGGCAAATTGGTTCATGTTTCATCTTTAAGGTCGAATGGATGCAGCTTGTACGTTATCCTATATTTGGGTTGTATTTCGTGTGAACAAAAGTGAATGCAGCGAAATTTCACCATGAGCTTCGATACTCAGGAAACTTGTAAATGGCAACATGCATTCATTTCATTCTTCCAATCTATCTCTTCACTAAACCTTTCTGATCTTTTTTCTTCAAGACTCTCCCTCTCCTCCAACCTCCTGTCCATGATTTTGCTGTGCCTGAGTATTCCTGAGTACCATATTTTTCTCTTCGGATCCAATCTTCACATGAAATCAGATCTGAACTTCAAAAAACCCTTTTTCCTTAACCTCATCGACCCAGCAAGCTCTTCTCTCGGATTTGTTTTGGGCATCCTCCTATTCTCTTTCCATCAGCTATTGCAGGTAACCACAGGCGATCCTTTTTTCTCAACTGGTAGTCTTTGCCTTGGATTGGAGTTCAGCACAAACGTGGAGTTTCGTAGAGAATAGCAACTCCCTTCCAGTACAGTTTGTTTCGTGTTTCAACCTCAGTTAGCGACGATACTTACTATTTGTAAGGGTATTCAATGTTCCCTTTGTTTGTCTTGTTGGTAGTTTTCTTTTACCTGTTCAGTTCTCTGGCCGATGTTTTGTCGGATCGGTGTTTGGTTCTTTTTCTTGGTTTTTGGGGATCAGATCTTTGTTAAGTTATATTTCTACTCGCCTGTGTTTTGCTTGTGACTAGTTTGTATGTGCCATCACATGTTAAGCAACTTTACATAAGACGCTTTACGCTAACCTTAGTTGTTTTCATGGTGGCGTTTTGCTCGTACATACTGGTTCATTGAGTTCACTGGTGTTCAGTTTATGTTAATCAATGGATCTTTTTCGGGTAAATCTGTGAATGGTGTTCCAGTTACATTTAGTTCACTGGTCTTATGCAAATCAGGTGATGCTCTGTGCACGTTTTTGCTTGAGCTTGGTGAATTTATCTTCTCCTTCCTTCCTTGTTTTAACGCTAAATTATTGCCTATGATGGGGCTCTTCTTTAGAGTCTTCTTGGACAGTTCGTGCTTTAGCTTTTGATGTGGAGCTCAATGTATCTACTGCTGCAGTTTTTTCTTGTCCTTGCCTATGCTGTAGCAGTATGACATACATTTATGTAATTGTGCCCATGTAATTGTTTATCAATGTATATCACTATCTTG
Organism: Allium sativum; assembly: GCA_030737875.1. Lineage (NCBI taxonomy): Eukaryota > Viridiplantae > Streptophyta > Magnoliopsida > Asparagales > Amaryllidaceae > Allium > Allium sativum. The sequence goes on along the minus strand of CM060923.1, from coordinate 470,331,037 downwards.
TGTAGTATGAAGTTTTCAGGTCATATTTTCTATATTGTAGTCTGGTTAATTAGCCAGCTCCAGTGTCTTAAGTCTATCTAGATAGAGTGAATGGAACACTATAAACTCCATAAACAGTGGACGGTCCACCTAAAAAGCCGAATTTGACTGACTATCAACTAGAGTCATCTGTACTATTTTGTATTTTTTATTATTGGTAATAATAAAAGATGTCTGCAGTCACCTTAAAAACCGTTCATTTTTGCCCAAAAAAAAGTGAATGCAGCTTGTATGTTAGCGTGTATTTGGTAATCGAAATCGAAGTAGCATGCTTATGTATTGTATTTCGATTTGGATTTGGATTTTATGGCTTGTATTGGAAAAAAAAAATGTTTATGGCTTGTATGTTGGCTTGTATTTGGACAAGCTTATATGAGTTCTATGCAAACTGTTCATCAAGCTATTGGACAAAATACACATAGCATGTTGTTTTTCAGGACAAATACACATAGCACACTGTTTTGTTTGGATGTATACATGAAATGCGTTTGTTTTTTGTTTGGATCTGTACATAGCAATATGTTTGTTTTCTGTATACATGGCTCTGTTTCAGCAATTGCATGTTATTTGTTTAGGGCAAGGTGAATTGCCACTTTACTTAATGCATGAATACCATTTAGCGGATAAAATGGTATTCATTACACCGTTTAAGGTATAAACGGTGGAATAAAAATCGTTTATTACCCAAAATATTTTTCATTTCCCTGACCACCTCAAAAGAAATGGGTTTCAGAAAACTGTTTGTACAAAAAATAAAAAAGAAAATTGTTTCTTTAAACTTGATGAACCTGCGTTGATACTTGCAGAAACATGTATTGAGTTAAGGTGTGTTCTTTCGTCCTAAAAGGACCGTTGAGTAACAGATGCATCGGACGCGTCCGACGTGTCCGTTACTCAACAGTCCTTTTTGGAACATTGAGCCAACGACTCAAATTTGAGCCGTTGGCTCCACCCCTTTAAATCCTCTCTTTTCCCTTTCTCCTCACTTCTCCATGCTTCCATCTCCTTCTGCTTTTTTCTCATCCTTCAGGTAATTTTTTTCCCTTCTATTTTCTATTTACGTTAGTTTTTTTTTTTAATTCTTTTTTCCAGTCAAATAACACATTCTTCTGTTTTTGGTTCTGGCTGTTCTAACGCCTCCAATGCAACTTGGCCAGCGGATCAAACTGAGGCTTTCATAGACATTGTCTCAGTAACATTCATCTTCAAGGAACAAATAGATTCTTGACCGTTGTGCAGACTGAATTCAACGAGAGTTTTGAAGACGATTTAACTCAGACCCAAATCAAAAACAAGTGGGATAATCTGAAGAGGGTCTGGACTTCTTGGAATGCTCTTTTACATATACTTGGCGGTTTTCGGGATGCTTCACAGGACCGCTTGGATGGATCAGACGATTGGTGGCATGGGGTTGTACGCATGTACCAGAGGTTTAGGAGACAACCACCTCTGAAGTTTCGGAAGCAGGACCAGCTTTTTGGGGGTTGCATTGGCACATACACATGCATGTATCAGATTCCGCCTGCTCCACACCCCTTTGCCCCGGCCGATGCAGATAGTCCACCACCGGTTCAGTCTACACGGAGGTAGTCGACGCGCACCACATCTAGTAGGGCACCTCCTCTAGAACCGACCTTCGTTCAGACAGAGCGTTTCTCCGTGGAGGTGGATCGATGCTATGACCTTCTCTCGTCCATCGTTAGTGTCGACAAGTGGAAGATCTTTGAGATTTTTCGCCTCGATCAGACTATCTTGGAGGTGGTGGAGACATTACCTGATATGGAGTTGGTAGGGTACATGTGTTATCATATTACATGGTTTCGCAGACGCCATTAGTTTGTTGTATGTTTTCGTTTTTTTATTATGTACTGAACTGTTATGTTTTCGTTTTTTAATTACGTACTGAACTGTTATGGAATTTAATTATGTACTGAAATGATATGTTTGGTTAAGTGTGTTATTTTCATTAATCATATTGTTAAGTTTTAATCATTAAATAATTAAATTACAAAATAAAAATAAAATACCCCGCTCAAATTCTCTGCTTAACCCACCAAACACATTCTCCGCTAACTACAATTCTCCGCTAAGATTCTCCGCTCAAAATCTCCGCTTATATTCTCCGCTTCCACTTGCGCCAAATACACCCTTAAACATCCTGCTTGCTACTTGAATACAGTGTAGTTTGCTAAAAATCTATATTTAATTCGTTGATAATAATCTGCACTCCATTGAATAAACCAGTGTTTTAAAGACCCAATCCAACCTTGGTTCGACCGCGGTTAACCTTCGACTTTGGAGCGTCACGGCTCTGAAAATGAAATAACCTTGTGCTTGTGCAAACCCGCGGTTTAACCTCAAAACCCTATAAAAACCTCTACTCCAACTTATTTAAACCTCACGGTTCTTCAATTTGTGAAAAATAATAATTGCTTCACTCTTCTTCTTTTTTTTTTTTTTTGACATAGTAAATTTAACAGATAACTTCATAATAATTATCATCAAATTTTGGATGATATAATTCATTATTATGCATATTTTACGAACTATTGTTGAACTAATCCTACTTCACTATGAAAAAATAGTAAATTTACAATTTTTCTATGATAAGTTGTTATATAATTATTTTAATTAGGTAGTATATAACATACTACATAACAAGTGAGTTAAAGACAAAAATTGAACTCATAACTTATTGGATCATGTCAAACTATCCCAAGCAGTTTGGATACGAGTGTTTTTCATAATTCATTAAATTTTATCTATATTTAAAATAATTTTACGTTTATATCGTATAAATATAAATAAGAGTAAATTAGGCAAAAGAACAAAGTTATTTTAAAATTAATTCTCTAGGCCGCAACTTTTGGTAATTGGGCTGAAGGACCCGCGGTACAAAATTAAAAAATAAAACGAACCCTCTAAATCGATTTAGCATTTTCCATCTTCCCACGTTCTATCGTTTCATTTCTTTAGTTATTCAAAGTCAGTTAGGGTTTCGTCGAGAAAATAATAATTTGAAATCGAATGCAAATTTAATCGTCTAATGGAAAGTCGTCGTTTAAGGTCATCGTCATCAGATAAATCGCCAAATTCTCCACCGACAAAATAAACTAGGGTTTCATCGAAATTATTACTAGCAACGATAAAGGCTAGAAAGACGATGGAGAAGGAGAAGGAAAAACGAGATCATGTATAAGAATATTTTGACAAAATGAAACTTAATTGCTTAAATTAAGTGTGTATAGTTGATGTAAATGTAGTTATCAATTATGTACTGGTTAATTGGGGAAAACGAACAGAAATCTATTATGAAATGCTAGATTAATTTAGCATTGATGTGTAGTGCATAATATGCTAGTTTAATTTAGTGCATAATATTATAGTTTAATTTAGCATTGGTATATAGTGCAAAATTTGCTAGGTTAATTTAGAACAGAATATCCTAAGTTAATTTAGCACTACAGAATTGATCTGTATTTAGTTCATTGAGCTGTATTTATATTATTAATTTGGCATTTATCTGTATTTGGTGCTGAAAGTACTATGTTAACCTAGCATTATGGCATATGACCAGGCCCTTAACCAGTGTATGAAAGTGATAGGTTACCCTAGCATTAGAGCACATGACCGAGCCCTTGACCAATGTATGAAAATGCTAGGTTACTCTAGCATTATGGCATATGACCGAGCCCTTGACCAGTGTATGAAAGTGCCAAATTAACCTAGCATTAGAGCGCATGATTGATCCCTTGACCAGTGTATAAAAGTGCTAGTTCACCCTAGAATTAGAGTGTATGACCGGGCCCTTAACCAGTGTATGAAAGTGCTAGGGTATTCTAGCATTTTAGTGCATGACCGAGCCCTTAACCAGTGTATGAAAGTGCTAGGTTAATTAAGTGCAGAATATTCTAGATAAGTTTAAAATATGCTAGGTTAACCTGTCATTACATGACATGACCGAGCCGTTAACCGACATATAAAAATGACAGGTTAACCTAGCACTACATCGAGTGGCTGAGCCCTTGACAATTTTACGAAAGTGCTAGGTTAACTTGTCATCACATGGCATGACCGAGCCGTTAACCGACATATAAAAATGTCAGGTTAACCTAGCACTAAAGCGAGTGCCCGAGCCCTTAAATTTTTTATTAAAAATGCTAGGTTAACCTGTCATTACATGACATGACCAAGCCGTTAATCGGCATATGAAAATGACAGGTTAACGTAGCACTACAGCAAGTGGCTGAGCCCTTGACAATTTTACGAAAGTGCTAGGTTAACCTATCATTACATGGCATGACCGAGCCGTCAACCGACATATAAAAATGTTAGGTTAACCGAGCACTAAAGCGAGTGGTCGAGCCCTTGAAAATTTTATTAAAAATGCTAGGTTAACCTGTCATTAAATGGCATGACCGAGCCGTTAACCGACATATGAAAGTGACATGTCAACCTAGCACTACAGCGAGTGGTCAAGCCCTTGACAATTTTACAAAAGTACTAGGTTAACCTGTCATCACATGGCATGACCGAGCCGTTAACCGACATATGAAAATGACAAGTTAATCTAGCACTACAGCGAGTGGCTGAGCCCTTGACAATTTTACGAAAGTGCTAGGTTAAGCTGTCATTACATGGCATGACCGAGTCGTTAACCGACATATGAAAATGTTAGGTTAACCTAGCACTAAAGCGAGTGGCCGAGCCCTTGAAAATTTTATTATAAATGCTAGGTTAACCTATCATTACATGGCATGACTGAGTCGTTAACCGACATATGAAAATGACAGGTTAACCTAGCACTACAGTGAGTGGCCAGGCCCTTGACAATTTTACAAAAGTGCTAGGTTAACCTGCCATTACATGGCATGACCGAGCCGTTAACCGACATATGAAAATAACAGGTCAGCCTAGCACTACAACGAGTGGCCGAGCCCTTGACAATTTTACAAAAGTGCTAGGTTAACCTGTCATTACATGGCATGACCGAGCCGTTAACCTACATATGAAAATGACAGGTTAACATAGCACTACAGCGAGTGGCCGAGCCCTTGACAATTTTACGAAAGTGCTAGGTTAACCTGTCATTACATGGCATGACCAAGCCCTCGAACGACATATGAAAATGTCAAGTTTAACCTGGCACTACAACGAGTGGCCGAGCCCTTCAAAATTTAACGAAAATGCTAGGTTAACATGTCATTATAGGGCATTACCCAGCCTTAACCAGTATACGAAAATGCCAGTTTAACCTAGCATTATAATGTATGAAAATGCTAAATTAATTTAACATTATATTGCACAAAATGATTTCTTTAATATTGTATTATAATACAGTTCTATATTTTAATACAATTTATATTGTTTTGTTATTTCTGTCTTGTAGGAAATATTGGATTCTTCTCCAGAGAATAAAAAAAGCAAAAAGCGAAAAAAGCTGCGAGCCAAAAAAAGAAAAAGCAGACTGTCCAATACTAATGTAGTCTAGTATCGTTGGTTAAAATTCTTGAAAAAATAAAAAAAAATGGTTTTTCAATTAATCAATTTTTTTTTAAAACAGACTTTATGAATTTATAAATGCTTTTTTTTCAAGTAACATTGGAGTAAAGCAAATTAGAAAATCTTCTAAAATTTTATATGATTTAATTAGTTGTTATTGAATTGAGGAGGAATGTTTTTCTATTGGGGGGGAAAAATTAAAACTATCAACAAAAGATGTTTCAGTAATTTTTGGTTTGCCTGTGAATGGGACAAATATTTTTCCATTACCTAAAGTGTCTTTACAATGCACCTCTGAAAATTGTCAAAGGTTTGTTTCAAGAAATTTTACTAACGTAGATCATAACCAATGATCTTGTTATTAAAAGACTAGAAATAGAAATTAAAAAAGAAATTCCAAAAGAGGAAAATGATTTGCCAAGATTTATTCTTATTCTTCTCTTTATAACATTTCTTTTCTCTGACAATCAAAGAATGCTTAACTGGGGTTATCTTCAATACACCGTTGATCCATAAAAAAATGAATCAAATTTCTTGGCCATTAAGTATTCATTATCATTTAACTAAATCCTTAAAAAAATTCAAGGACAAACCAAGAAATATGTCTGGCTGTTCCATTCTTCCACTGGTAAGAAAAAATCAATGATAATTTATTCTTCATAATATTAAATTTTAATATAGTATGATAAGACGTACGATAATTTATTCCAAATAATTTTTTGTTCTTTTTTTTTAGTATTTTCTATGTGAACATGTTGATATACTTAAGCCAAGAAAAGAGTGGATAAGCGGGTCTCCAAGATTTACAAAATGGTCGCTAAACTTAATGAAAAACATTGTGCCAAAGGAGATCCTAGCCAATATGGATGATTAAAAGGTATGATAATATTTTATGTTGTTAAATTTTAGTAATGCAATTGCTTTTGTAATTTTCTGTTTAATACTAGAAATATAGTGGTTAACTTATAGCATTGTGATAGTTATTTTTTAAAATGCTAACCTCCAATAGCATTTTGATTTTTTTTTAAATAAACCAGCATGTTGTTCCCAAATGACTTTTTTCTGCTACCATTACAATAACTTTTTAAATAAACAACACACTTTATGCGAAATGCGAATACTCCTAGCATTATGATTATTTTTTTGTGACTAAAAAATGTTGTTCAAAAAATGCTTAGCTTCTAAAAGAATTTTGATTTTTAATTGAGTAGTCAACATGCTATTACAAAAATGCTAACCTCTCCTATCATTTTGATTTTTTTATTTAAGCAGTTTGTTGTTGATAAAATGCAAAACTATCCAACCATTATAATAATTTTTTACATAAATAGCACACTGTATGTGAAATGCTAATACTCCTAGCATTACGATTTTTTTTTTTGTGACTAAAAAATGTTATTCAAAAGATGCTTAGCTTCTAAAAGCATTTTGATTTTTAATTGAGTAGTCAACATGCTATTACAAAAATGCTAAACTCTCCTATCCTTTTTTGATTTTTTTATTTAAGCAATCTGCTGTTAAAAAATGCTAAACTATCTTGCCATTATGATAACTTTTTAATTAAACAGTATATTGTATGCAAAATGCTAATACTCCTAGCATTATGATTTTTTTTTTTTGTGATTAAAAAATGTTGTTCAAAAAATGCTTAGCTTCTAAAAGCATTTTGATTTTTAATTGAGTAGTCAACATGCTATTACAAAAATGCTAACCTCTCCTATCCTTTCTTGATTTTTTTATTTAAGCAATTTGCTATTAAAAAAATGCAAAACTATCCTACAATTATAGTAACTTTTTAAATAAACAGCACACTGTATGCGAAATGCTAATACACCTAGCATTATGATTTTTTTTTTGTGTGATTACAAAATGTTGTTCAAAAAATGCTTAGCTTCTGAAAGCATTTTGATTTTTAATTAAATAGTCAACATGCTATTACAAAAATGCTAACCTCTCCTATCATTTTGATTTTTTTGTTTAAGCAATTTGTTGTTAATAAAATGCTAAACTAGCCTACCATTATAATAATTTTTTAAATAAACAGCACATTGCATGTGAAATGCTAATTCCCCTAGCATAATGATTTTTTTTTTGTGATTAGTACGGTGATTCAAAAATATTAAATTCTGCTACCATTTCAATAATGCAATTGGTTTTATAGCGATTCCTTTATCACTCAAAACTTAGTGTTTATAATTAAGTAAATAATTTTATACATATTTATGTGTATTTATTAATATGCTAGAACATCCTAGCATTTCAAAATATTAGAAATGATATATGAATTTATGACTAAAAAACTTCTTATGTTCGATTACATATTTCACTTGAAATTAAGAAAATAACATCTAAAGAGAAGATTTTGCTTGACGAATCAGAGAACAAAGCACTTTTGCAAGTAAAAGAGATTACAAGTAAAGGGGAAGATGAAGGGTTAGGAATCGATGAAAAGGACAGACAAGTTGAGATTCAAAAATTTCAAATTAGACAATTAGAGAATGAATGGAAGGACGTGAAAACAAAGTTGGAGGAAGAAAAGGAGCTAAGGAAAAAAAGGGAACAAGAATTAGTTCAGAAAGAACAAGAAATTCGCATGCTAAAATCAGTGCTCCAAGAATCTGGTAAGGAATAACAAAATCTGATTATTCAAAAGTTTATAGAGCAACTTACCCCCTCCTTCTTTCGACCTTCTAGGCACACCAGATAATGAGACTCAGGAAGAGTACAAAAAAGTGGAAAACCAAGAAGAGAAGAGTGTGAGAAGAAGAAGGCAGCGGCTTAAAAAAGTAATATTTAGTTCAATGATTGAAAGATTAAAAGGGAAAACGACGAAGCCAAAAGTTGATTCTTAATTTCAGTATAAAGTAGTATACCACAAAAAAACCAAAAACGATGAAAAAGACAGTGGAATGGTGGAGGAACAAAATGATGAAATAGAAAATGAGAATGAAGAAAAAAGTGAAGAGAATAAAACACGTGATGAAGAGAATGAAGATGAAGGTGAAGAAGAGGAGAATAAAAAAGAAGATGTAACCGATGGTGAAGTAGATGTTGAAAAAACAAGCAATGAAGATGAGGATGAAGATGGAAGTGAGAAAGCGATACAAAAGTTGATGAAACTGAAAAAGAGAAAGAAGAGGCCAGTACAGATGATGAAGTTCAAGATAAACGGCCTCTGGATGTTGACAAATATTCTCCAAAAAGGAAAGTATATCACCAAAGAAATATTGTAAAGAGTCCGATATTACAACTCCTAGATTCACACAAACAAAACATAATCAGGGCATTCTTTGCATGCGGAGACAAAGCAAAGTAAGTTTTTTGTGCTCGTTAAAATCTAAATTTATTTAAATGAATCTGTGTTATTTTAATATTTTTAAATTAAAATATTAATATAGCATGATAGCATGGCGAAATGATGATACCGAAGGAGGAGGGATAATGATTGTACAGTCCATGCTAGAAGCACTGCTATTTGAAGAATTTACAGATGGTCAGGTAAATGTAAATTGTAATAGGTATTCTTTTTGTAATTATTAAGAAATATTCTATTCCTAAGATGCTTACTTGTAGCATTTTGATTATTATTTTTTAAACTGCTAGCTTCACTAGCATTTTGGAATTTTTTTTATAAACCAATATGTTGTTCCCAAAAGACTTTTTTCTGCTGCCATTATGATAACTTTTTAAATAAACAGCACACTATTCGTGAAATGATAATTCTCCTAGCGTTATGATGTTTTTTTAATAACATGGTGATTAAAAAATAGTAAATTCTGCTAGCATTATAATAATATTTCTGATAATACAAAATGTTGTTCAAAAAATGCTAGCTTCTACCACCATTTTGATTTTTAATTGGGTATTCAACATGCTTTTACAAAAATGCTAAACTCTCCTATCATTTTGGTTTTTATATTTAGGCAATTTTCTTTTAATAAAATGCTAAAGTATCATAGCATTATGATGTTTTTTAATTAAACAACATACTGGTAATAAAATGTTATCTCCCCCTAGATTCATTTATATACAATGCAACATACTGGTAACAAATTTATATACAAGCAAATTCCATGTTAAAATAATATACAAAGCTAACATTATTCCTATAATGCATGTTATTGACTGGTTTACTTGAAATGCAAATACATACAAACACAACTACATGTTCAGTACAATCATGACGGTAAACAAAACTTTTACTTTAAAATTGTAAATATCGAAAATAAATTAATATTTTGCATGTTTATTTGCAGCATGCCATATAAATAGACGTTGAAAATATTGTTCAAACGTTGGTTAACCCAATGGTCCAAAAAATTGTCATAGATAAATATGCAGAAACCATATTCTTTCCCTTGCATTACATCAACCATTGGACTTTACTAACTTTCGACTATGTTAAATGCAATGGAACCACTATGATTCATTGAGGCCTAGAAGATCAACCTCTGTATCAAATAAACACTGTAAGGAAGCTCTGACGATAGTAAGATTGTTATTATCATATATAAATATATATTTGGATGTATATTGGAACAAAGCTATGTAATTTTTTTTTCTGATACAGAGAAAAAGATTGAAATAATCATCTTTCAAAAAATGGCTGAAAACAACATCATAAAAAAAAAATTGGAAAAGGCAGATGAAACAGCCACAACAAGATTTTGACTCATAAGTAAGCATTAGCAGTTTTTTTTAATTGATACTAAATGCTCAAACCATTATATATTTGTACCACTACTGCCTTTTACCACAATACATTGAAAACACCTTCATACTGTCATTTACATGCGCAACTTCAACTGTTAATATAAATGCTAAACTGTAATATCATTTTTGTTTTATTCTTAAGGTATTAACCTTATTATTATTTAAATATTCATAAAACACCTTGCATTTTTCGTATGTTTGTACCACTACTACCTGCATGTTATCATAATACAGTGAAAACACCTTCATTATGTCCTTTACATGCGCAACTTCAGCTGTTAATATAAATGATAAAATGTAATATCATTTTTGTTTTATCCTTAAGGTAGGAACCTTATTATTATTTAAATATCCATACAACACCTTGTATTTTTTGTATCTTTGTACCACACTGCCTTTTACCATGTTAGAGTGAAATCTTATAACGTCAATTTCAATTGTAAATATAAATGCTAAACTGTAATAGCATTTTTGTTTTATTCTTAAGGTAGTAACCTTAGTATTATTATAATAGTAAAAAACTAACATACATGTTTCCTCCTACTACTTATCATCGAAACATTAATCTTATGCTGAATGCTTTCTACCATTATCACATTACATGGTTTTCGCCAAAAAATCTGTTGGCAAAAAGCTAAATGATCATAGAATTGCATTTCTTATACCAATCCTTATTTGTTTATTAATTTGCAGTGTTGACTGTGCATTATTTATGATGAAATTCATCGAAAAATTGGATAGAGACAAAAATGTACCAAAGGAATTTAAAAAGGAAGATATCAGTCTTCTCCGTGCTGACACAGTGTTCAACATACCGAATGACCCACCAAGAAGTTGGGATATTATGAGTTACTTTGCAGACTCGTCCCCAGAAGAAATTGAAAATGTTGTGAAGAAGAAAGATTGTGAACGAGGGAAACACTGAATTGTTGATGTACCGCCTGTTTTAATTCAAATTGAATTTTCATTTTAGACATTTAGTTGCTAATAGTAATTGAGTTTTTGTAATTTGAATTGATGTTAAAGTAGTGGTTGAACCTAGATTAAAAAATTGTAGTACGGATAGAATTGTACCTGTATAAATTTCATACCTACATGTTGTTAATTGCTCTATATTAATTTAATACATAGTAGTTGAAGTTGGATTGATTGTGACTTGCTGTTTTAATGAAAATTCGGGTTGTAGCCTATTATTCAGATTGGGTTATGTCTGGTGTTTTTGTGCAGTAAGAATTTTGGGAGAATTGTTGGTTTATGGCAACTGTATAGTGACTGTTTGAGATCTTTGTGATTGTAATGACCCGGGATTTTGTCGACTTTGGTTATCGCCATAAACACGATGATGACTAACCAAACATCGAAAAATACCAGTCATTAGTGAAAGAAATTAGAGGGTGAGGATAGATAAGATAGAAACTTAGAATAGAAGAAGAAGAAGAACACAACATCAGAGTAATACGAATCTCACAGCGGAATGAATAACATATAATATATATACAACATAACTTGAAATATACATCTGTACTTGAATATACACATCATTATCAAAGTACAGCACTTACAACATAGCGGAATAATAATAGCCATATAATTCTGAAGCCTCCTGCTCCAGCTCTTCAATGTATCTGTAAATCCCGACTACTTGACTGCCCGTACAAATTTAGGCACCCAAGAGTTTAGGGAAAACAACAAAATAAACTCCGGGTTAGTCATGGGACTGCTGTGAGTAAAACATTTTAAAACAGTTCAAACAGGTAAACGATATCTCATAAGACCACGCCGTATAACGGAACAGGTTTTTCCCTTATAAGAATCCAAATTATCTTTATATCAAAAACCTTTTTGATATTATAATAATGTCTATCAACCACAGTATAATAATCATCTAGCAGAAACGCTTTCATCTCACGTTCTACATATATAGTATACAATCAAAACCGCAAGCACGTATTGGGTAATGAATTTCCAACTATGACAAGGTATGGAACCACCTTTCACTAGTGTACCTCTAGAGAGGAATACACTGGGTTCAACAAGAACATCTTGCAACCCGGCCACACATGACCGACCACTCATTTCGCTTGAGTGTATCGAATGTATATCACCAACGGTTGGGATCAGCAACCGTTTCCTGAATGGGACAGCATCAACAATAGATTTTTAGAAGTAAATGAAACTCTAGATCAGGTGATTATACACCCTACTTCGATGCGACCAACTTAGCCATGTTGCCTGCCCGATTTCTGTCATTTACCGGATGATGAGGCTAGAAGCTACGCTTTATCATCACACCAGATTCACTTTGAATGCCACATCGTCAAATCCATCAAATCACCAATTGACGTCCTCAACCATACATTATGTGTTAGCTAAAAGAAGTTTCCTTCTCCGCTTCCACTCTTGGTACGGTTGGAAAAATCAATATACGTGATCGTCTGGAAATACTCTGTCAGACATCCATCCATACAAGTCATCCAGGAACAAGATGAACCGAAGGCACTATTCTGTAAACAGGATAGCCCTTGCATAGCTCCGTCTTCAATTTTCTTTGGCATATATGATTCGCAATGCTTATGCCAATACAGAGTGGTTCTTTGGATTATAATCCAACCGGTCTCTCCATATTAACAACGTTAAAATGGTCAAAACTTCGATAGTCTGTGATTTAACTATCGAAGAAAACAGGTGTGCAAACAACGATATTATTTCCAAATGGAAATTTATATCGATCAAACATCATTCAACATTTATCTCTTTATTTCATAAATTTACTTATCTCTTGTTTCCCTATATTCAATATTTCTTATTTTCTAAATTTGGAAAATATACGTTATTAACAATGGAAAACATTTCCACTTCTTGTTTTCTTTATTAGAAAACATTTCTGGTTTCTTATTTGGAAAACATTTCCAAAGCTTCTTCATTGGACTTAGACAGATGTTTAAACAAACCATCGCGATGCCAACTCAAACCATTTCCTTTAATTACTAAATTCACTTGACCATCCTTTACTATCGAACCTTAACCGTTCCTTAGTTAAAAATGAAGTCAATCAAGTTGGGGTAATACTACCTCTCAGACCTTGACTGAATAACGTTTCTAACCTTGAAACAGACAAAGTTCACTCTTTTAATTCTTTAACAAACTTCCTTACGTAACTCTCTTTCAAACCTTTTCCATTCGAAATTTTTTTCCTTTGATAAGGTATATTCGATAACTGTATTCAATTTACTCTATTCACTAACTCTTTTGATTTAACTTTAACTCTATTCACTTAACTCCTATCGAATAAACTATATTCGATAACTCTTTTAATTCTATTTGAATAAACTATATATTCGATTAACTCCTTTATTCTATTTGAATAAACTATATTCGATTAACTCCTTTTTACTATTCGAATAAACTATATTCGATTAACTCCTTTTAACTTTCTATTCGAATAAACTATATTCGATTAACTCCTTTTAACTTTCTATTCGAATAATCTATATTCGATTAACTCCTTTTTACTTTCTATTCGAATAAACTATATTCGATTAACTCCTTTTAACTTTCTATTCGAATAATCTGTATTCGATTAACTCCTTTTAACTTTCTATTCGAATAAACTATATTCAATTAACTCCTTTTTACTATTCGAATAAACTATATTCGATTAACTCATTTGCTTTAACTCTAATCGATTAAGCTAACATCGATTAACTCCTTTTAACTCGATTAAACTAACATCGATTAACTCCTTTTACTCGATTAAACTAACATCGATTAACTCCTTTAACTCGATTAAACTAACATCGATTAACTCCTTTAACTCGATTTAACTATTCATTTATAAAGATTTACTTTTAGTAACGGTTCTTCACATTACAAATGATTTCCCTTTTTATTTATATTCGTAAATGGTTTTACAAATATCCCCTATTCAATCTCATTTGTAAATGGTTTACAAACATTTCTCTTTCTGATTGATTTGTAAATCGTTTACAAACCTTCCTCTTTCTATTTGATTTTTAAATGTTTTAAAAACAATTCTCTTTCTAATCTATTTGCAAATGGTTTGCAAACAATTTTTTTACGGTTTTATTTTTAAGTATTTTCTATTTATAAATAATCCATTTATAAATAAATTTCTTTTTATAAATATTCCATTTATAAATAGTTCCTTTTATAAAATCTCCTTTGATTTTATAAATATTCTCTTTTCAGTATTCTGGTATGTTATGGTATTTAACACATCAAATCACAATGACCAATATCGTTCAAACACATATAATCGACAACAGATTATATCATATCATATATTACAATATATGAATCACGGTAAAATAAATGTTGAGGAATCCAGTTGGATTCCTCCAACCTGTTTCCCTGCATCACAGATGTTAAACAATATAGATAACATCACTTTCAGTTCCATATGATATATTCTGTTAAACAGAATCAATATAGAAATTCAACTAACTGACTAGCAGTTCAATCAAACAGTCAACACACAGTCAATCAGCCAACATTTAACAGTTCTAAAAATACAACATGAAATTATAAACTGTTCAGAGTTAGTGAGATTTACTCACATTGGACGATCATCATTAATAACGATAACCATCGCTCGATTTGATTCAGACGGACAATTTATTTCGCTATAAATTGTAACGAGCTCCGATTCACTCCCGGTCAGTGTCATTGTGTTGCTCCCGTCCATACGATCCTATCGGATCTAGTTTCGCTCAATTCTGATTGGGTATGAGGAAGTTATATCATTTACAAGTTGGTATATTATAAATTGAAACAAAAATATGGATTTAAAATAAATAATTGGGCTTAACTTAAAACCCTTGGCCCATCCATTCAATTGAAAAGCCCAGACCTCCGCTACCCCTTCTTCCCCAAATTATTTCCGTGACCTGCTATTTGCTTTCACCCAAAAACCGAACTTCTTCAATCCCAAATACCTCCCTCATCGATTTACTATTCTCCAAACGAATTCCACCATTGAGTTCCCCTTCGAAAGCCGCTCCTTCCTATGCCGTGCACCCTGAACTCGAACCTCACCATCCCATCGCGTCGTCCAGGTCTCAACGCACCATAACAGTGAAGGGTGCGAACTTCTTCATAGAGTACCTCGCCAAAATGTCCCTGACGATGCAATACACACCCTGAGCACCTCGCTGACCCTCTCGAACTCCGGTGAAACCTTCCCTGACTCGCGCGAGGCAATAGGACAAAAGAAGAAGATGCGATTTTGCTTTCACGCCTTGGCAACACGTTCGACATTTCCTGAAGTGGCAGCTTTCCCTTTTTATTTAGCGTTTATTTGAATTTTTCGTTTTGGTATTTCTTCATGTTTTGAGTGAACTGGTTGCGGTTGAGATAAAGGAGAAATGCGGAAAGAATGGTATTAGGTTAAGTGTTGTTTACATACTTTTAGTTGGAATTTTCGTTTGTGTTGTTGGGATGAATGGCTCTCAGGAAGAAACGTTTGTATTAAGGCATCCATACATATGTTTGTGGAGTGTATTTAACTTTGGACGTGGCCTTCCCTTTGATCACTAAATCAATTAGGATATTTTTATTTTAAGTCTTACATTATTCGGTACTCGTTGCCTAGAACTTGGTTAATGTATGGACTGCTATCGACAGAGATAAAGGTACCATTGTATCGAGCAAGGTTCCCCGATTCCAAAAATATAAAAATACCGGTAGGTGAACTCATATTGTGAAATCCCAAGATATTGGTTTAGGGTGCAGTATACTCCAAATAAAAAGTGGCTTATTTAATTAATTAAAAATTACAGTAAAATTCTAAAAATTAAATTATCACTACGTCTCCAAAGAACCTAGTCTAAATTCGAAACCGATATCCAGTTATATCGAATAAACCGTTACAGTCAATAAACGATTCTATAGCGACTATTTTAAAAATTGATTTAGGCATATCTCAAAATCTACATGACGAAATCCCAATTTTTCTCTTCCACTAGAAAGATATACTCCACCAGCTCCACACGTTTCTTGTTTTACAGAAATCCGGCTTAAAATGAATCCTGTACATTCAGTTGAAGTTCGAATCGCTAATTTACAAACTACAGCGCCATTTCGAGCTCGATTTTAATTATATTATAACTCTACGTTCAAACTGTCGTTTATATAATATATTCGTTATTCAAATTCAAATTCCAAGGTGAATTAAATATCACAGATGATTCAGTTCACACCATATCGCCATTTCAGCCAATTCTGATTATTTCAGAATTATATATATTATTTAATTTATTATTTTAATTAAATATTAACCATTATTTAATTCCACGACCATTAAATCCTTTAATTCACCATTTAAATAATTAAATTAATTAATTATTATACCGCTGACGATGCGGGTCATTACATTCTTCCCCACTTAAAAATAATTTCATCCTCGAAATTGCTATGGTAGAGGACGACACTATCTACTGGTTATAACATATTTGTTCACTTCTTAATTCCAGTTTCCAACTGAACCAATTTAATTTCAATTAAATTATTTATTCATTCTTATTATCGAAAATTTTCAAAAATCCTGAAAATTTTCTAATGCCTTAACTTTTCGAAAAATTTCACCATAACCTCCTTTGTACAGCCCCATCGGTAAAACCACAACTCGCCTCTCTACGCCTTCTCCAACCCAAAAGAAAATCAAACAGCCAAGCGGCTTGCCAATTCGGCACATAAATCCCAAACTCATATCAAATATAAACTTGTACCTTTTCGTCGAGCATATCAACTCTATCACTTCTATATGTTATTGACTCAGCATATACCAATGTTATTCCCAATCAAATTCTGCAATCACTTTTATCTCCAACACAACCATTCGCTTTATATCCACGCCAAATATCATTCAAACTCGAGTTCGATTCTCAATTTCAAACTCATAACTTGGTTACCAAATTTCACTTCAAATTCGAATCTCCCAGATCCAATTTGTCTCGATATCATTCAAATTCAATTTCAGTTACCACTTAATTGAATTTATTTTAATTCCAATTTGCTTTTACAAATTTTAATTCAATTTGGTTTTAATTCTACAACATTTCCCTGAGAATTTTAAATAGTCTACCACATCAAAAATCAAACTTTCCTTTTCAAGATTCAAAACAACTTGTTTTTGCAAAACATTTTCAAACAAAACCTTTGGCAGTAATCCGTCACTTACAACTCGAAAATGAACACCGATGATGTCTAGCTCATCATCGGAATCTATTTTCCAGCGATCAAAGTGAGTTCAATAATATAAAACCATTTCTAAACATTTCCACTTTGAAATTCATTTCAAAATATAATTCACACTGCTTGTAAAACCATTTAAAATCTCCCAGGATCTTAAATTTTCCTTATTTTTAATCCAAATCCATTTACAAACACTTATCCAATTTTCTAGAATTTTAATTCAATTTCTGGTTTAAAATTTCAGATTTAATTCATTTCAATTTCACGTATTTCACTTATATGAATTCTGATTGGTTATTTACATAACCATTTAATTTATAATCTTACTCGATTATAATAACAACCAATATATCCACTATATTATAATTTTGATATATATATATATATATATCTTCTCTATATCAAGATATACCTTGGGTAAACTTATTTTAATTTACCCTCTTTTCAAAACATATCATGACGACCCATCGTATTCGAGTGTTTAGTAACTCCTACCGATACAGTGGATCAAATTGATCGACCAGAACTCATAAACAACTCCACCAATGCATCTCCACAATATAAAACAATTTTTTTTATATATCAAATACAAATACGTTCACTCGTATATATACACTCAAACTCAATCTAGGGTATTACTAACCCTATCTCTACTGAGTCACGCCACAGAGCCAAGGAAATTCTTAACTTAAGCTCTGATACCAACTGTAATGACCCGGGATTTTGTCGACTTTGGTTATCGCCATAAACACGATGATGACTAACCAAACATCAAAAAATACCAGTCATTAGTGAAAGAAATTTGAGGGTGAGGATAGATAAGATAGAAACTTAGAATAGAAGAAGAAGAAGAACACAACATCAGAGTAACACGAATCTCACAGCGGAACGAATAACATATAATATATATAACATAACTTGAAATATACATCTGTACTTGAATATACACATCATTATCAAAGTACAACACTTACAACATAGCGGAATAATAATAGCTATATAATTATGAAGCCTCCTGCTCCAGCTCTTCAATGTATCTGTAAATTCCGACTACTTGACTGCCCGTACAAATTTAGGCACCCAAGAGTTTAGGGAAAACAACAAAATAAACTCCGGGTCAGTCATGGGACTGGTATGAGTAAAACAGTTTAAAATAGTTCAAACAGGTAAACGATATCTCATAAGACCACGCCGTATAACGGAACGGGTTTTTCCCTTATGAGAATCCAAATTATCTTTATATCAAAAACCTTTTTGATATTATAATAATGTCTATCAACCACAATATAATAATTATCTAGCAGAAACGCTTTCATCTCACGTTCTACATATATAGTATACAATCAAAACAGCAAGCACGTATTGGGTAATGAATTTCCAACCATGACAAGGTATGGAACCACCTTTCACTAGTGTACCTCTAGAGAGGAATACACTGGGTTCAACAAGAACATCTTGCAACCCGGCCACACATGACTGACCACTCATTTCGCTTGAGTGTATCGAATGTACATCACCAACGGTTGGGATCAGCAACCGTTTCCTAAATGGGACAGCATCAACAATAGATTTTTAGAAGTAAATGAAACTCTAGATCAGGTGATTATACACCCTACTTCAGGTCGACCGACTTAGCCATGCTGCCTGCCCGATTTCTGTTATTTACCGGATGTTGAGGCTAGAAGCTACGCTTTATCATCACACCAGATTCACTTTGAATGCCACATCGTCAAATCCATCAAATCACCAATTGACGTCCTCAACCATGCATTATGTGTTGGCTAAAAGAAGTTTCCTTCTCCGCTTCCACTCGTGGTACGGTTGAAGAAATCAATATACGTGATCGTCTGGAAATACTCTGTCAGACATCCATCCATACAAGCCATCCAGGAACAGGATGAACCGAAGGCACTATTCTGTAAACAGGATAGCCCTTGCATAGCTCCGTCTTCAATTTTCTTTGGCATATATGATTCGCAACGCTTATGCCAATACAGAGTGGTTCTTTGGATAATAATCCAACCGGTCTCTCCATATTAACAACATTAAAATGGTCAAAACTTCGATAGTCTGTGATTTAACTATCGAAGAAAACAGGTGTGCAAACAACGATATTATTTCCAAATGGAAATTTATATCGATCAAACATCATTCAACATTTATCTCTTTATTTCATAAATTTACTTATCTCCTGTTTCCCTATATTCAATATTTCTTATTTTCTAAATTTGGAAAATATACGTTATTAACAATGGAAAACATTTCCACTTCTTGTTTTCTTTATTAGAAAACATTTCTGGTTTCTTATTTGGAAAACATTTCCAAAGCTTCTTCATTGGACTTAGACAGATGTTTAAACAAACCATCGCGATGCCAACTCAAACCATTTCCTTTAATTACTAAATTCACTTGACCATCCTTTACTATCGAACCTTAACCGTTCCTTAGTTAAAAATGAAGTCAATCAAGTTGGGGTAATACTACCTCTCAGACCTTGACTGAACAACGTTTCTAACCTTGAAACAGACAAAGTTCACTCTTTTAATTCTTTAACAAACTTCCTTACGTAACTCTCTTTCAAATCTTTTCTATTCGAAAATTCTTTCCTTTGATAAGGTATATTCGGTAACTCTATTCAATTTACTCTATTCACTAACTCTTTTGATTTAACTTTAACTCTATTCACTTAACTCCTATCGAATAAACTATATTCGATAACTCTTTTAATTCTATTTGAATAAACTATATATTCGATTAACTCCTTTATTCTATTTGAATAAACTATATTCGATTAACTCCTTTTTACTATTCGAATAAACTATATTCGATTAACTCCTTTTAACTTTCTATTCGAATAAACTATATTCGATTAACTCCTTTTAACTTTCTATTCGAATAATCTATATTCGATTAACTCCTTTTTACTTTCTATTTTAATAAACTATATTCGATTAACTCCTTTTAACTTTCTATTCGAATAATCTATATTCGATTAACTCCTTTTAACTTTCTATTCAAATAAACTATATTCGATTAACTCCTTTTTACTATTCGAATAAACTATATTCGATTAACTCATTTGCTTTAACTCTAATCGATTAAACTAAAATCGATTAACTCCTTTTAACTCGATTAAACTAACATCGATTAACTCCTTTTACTCGATTAAACTAACATCGATTAACTCCTTTAACTCGATTAAACTAACATCGATTAACTCCTTTAACTCGATTTAACTATTCATTTATAAAGATTTACTTTTAGTAACGGTTCTTCACTTTACAAATGATTTCCCTTTTTATTTATATTCGTAAATGGTTTTACAAATATCCCTTATTCAATCTCATTTGTAAATGGTTTACAAACATTTCTCTTTCTGATTGATTTGTAAATCGTTTACAAACCTTCCACTTTCTATTTGATTTTTAGATGTTTTAAAAACAATTCTCTTTCTAATCTATTTGCAAATGGTTTGCAAACAATTCCTTTAGGGTTTTATTTCTAAGTATTTTCTATTTATAAATAATACATTTATAAATAAATTTCTATTTATAAATATTCCATTTATAAATAGTTCCTTTTATAAAATCTCCTTTGATTTTATAAATATTCTCTTTTCAGTATTCTGGTATGTTATGGTATTTAACACATCAAATCACGATGACCAATATCGTTCAAACACATATAATCGACAACAGATTATATCACATCATATATTACAATATATGAATCACGGTAAAATAAATGTTGAGGAATCCAGTTGGATTCCTCCAACTTGTTTCCCTGCATCACAGATGTTAAACAATATAGATAACATCACTTTCAGTTCCATATGATATATTCTGTTAAACATAATCAATATAGAAATTCAACTAACTGACTAGCAGTTCAATCAAACAGTCAACACACAGTCAATCAACCAACATTTAACAGTTCTAAAAATACAACATGAAATTATAAACTTTTCAGAGTTAGTGAGATTTACTCACATTGGACGATCTTCGTTAATAACGATAACCATCGCTCGATTTGATTCAGACGGACAATTTTTTTCGCTATAAATTGTAACGGGCTCTGATTCACTCCCGGTCAGTGTCATTATGTTGCTCCCGTCCATATGATCCTATCGGATCTTGTTTCGCTCAATTCTTATTAGGTATGAGGTAGTTACGTCATTTATAAGTTGGTATATTATAAACTAAAACTAAAATATGGATTTAAAATAAATAATTGGGCTTAACTTAAAACCCTTGGCCCATCCATTCAATTGAAAAGCCCAGACCTCCGCTACCCCTTCTTCCCCAAATCATTTCTGTGACCTGCTATTTGCTTTCACCCAAAAACCGAACTTCTTCAATCCCAAATACCTCCCTCATCGATTTACTATTCTCCAAACGAATTCCAGCATTGAGTTCCCCTTCGAAAGTCGCTCCTTCCTATGTCGTCCACCCTGAACTCGAACCTCACCATCCCATCGCGTCGTCCAGGTCTCAACGCACCATAACAATGAAGGGTGCGAACTTCTTCAGCACAGTACCTCACCAAAATGTCCCTGACGATGCAATACATACCCTGAGCACCTCGCTGACCCTCTCGAACTCCGGTGAAACCTTCCCTGACTCGCGCGAGGCCATAGGACAAAAGAAGAAGATGCGATTTTGCTTTCACGCCTTGGCAACACGTTCGACATTTCCTGAAGTGGCAGCTTGCCCTTTTTATTTAGCGTTTATTTGGATTTTTCTTTTTGGTATTTCTTCATGTTTTGAGTGAACTGGTTGCGGCTGAGATAAAGGAGAAATGCGGAAAGAATGGTATTAGGTTAAGTGTTGTTTGTATACTTTCAGTTGGAATTTTCGTTTGTGTAGTTGGGATGAATGGCTATCAGGAAGAAACGTTTGTATTAAGGCATCCATACATATGTTTGTGGGGTGTGTTTAACTTTGGACGTGGCCTTCCCTTTGATCACTAAATCAATTAGGATATTTTTATTTTAAGTCTTACACTATTCGGTACTCGTTGCCTAGAACTTGGTTAATGTATGGACTGCTATCGACAGAGATAAAGGTACCATTGTATCGAGCAAGGTTCCTCGATTCCAAAAATATAAAAATACCAGTAGGTGAACTCATATAGTGAAATCCCAAGATATTGGTTTAGGGTGCAATATACTCCAAATAAAAAGTGGCTTATTTAATTAATTAAAAATTACAGTAAAATTCTAAAAATTAAATTAGCACTCCGTCTCAAAAGAACCTAGTCTAAATTCGAAACCGGTATCCAGTTATATCGAATAAACCGTTACGTTCGGTAAACGGTTCTATAGCGACTATTTTAAAAATTGATTTGGGCATATCTCAAAATCTACATGATGAAATCCCGATTTTTCTCTTCCACTAGAAAGATATACTCCACCAGCTCCACACGTTTCTTGTTTTACAGAAATCCGGCTTAAAACGAATCCTGTACATTCAGTTGAAGTTCGAATCGCCAATTTACGAACTACAACGTCATTTCGAGCTCGATTTTAATTATATTATAACTCTACGTTCAAACTGTCGTTTATATAATATATTCGTTATTCAAATTCAAATTCCAAGGTGAATTAAATATCACAGATGATCTAGTTCACACCATATCGCCATTTCAGCCAATTCTGATTATTTCAGAATTATATATTATTTAATTTATTATTTTAATTAAATATTAACCATTATTTAATTCCATGACCATTAAATCCTTTAATTCACCATTTAAATAATTAAATTAATTAATTATTATATCGCTGACGATGCGGGTCATTACAGTGATGGTTTGGCAGTTAATGTTATGTTTATGGGTTGGGTTATGCGTATGTCTTTGAGATTGTGATGGTTTGGAAGAATTGTTATGTGTATGGGTTGGGTTATGTATGATGTTATGTGATGAAATGTATAAATTAAAATGCTATAAACAAATAGCATTGTTATAAAGAATTGTTTAGGCATACCAATCTAGAATAAAAATGAATTATTTAATCAATATAACCATAAATGAATCTACTGTATCTTAAATTAAAAATGCTATAACAAATAACATTTTTATAACTAATTGTTTATGCATATCATTCTAAAATAAAAATAAATTATTTAAACAAAATAACCATAAATGAATCTATAACCAAAATATTTCATTCAACCGACCAAACCCAGAAACGCAAATGACATTCGGACTCCAAGTTCAATCAAGTTCATACAAATATAAAAGAAAACAATATTCAAAACCTAATCAAATACCCGTGCAAATAAATATACACCAAACAATATAAACGATTGTAAAGGACAACCAAATTCAAACCTAACCGAGTACATACGAGATTCAAATGATAGCAGGACTCAGCCCTAAGCGAGCACCTTTAAAAACCAATTTATACCAAGAACATATTAATTAACAAAACAATATAAATGATTGTAAAGGATGACCAGATTCAAACCTAAGCAAGTACATACGAAACTCAATGGACGACCGGACTCAACCCTAAGCAGAAACCTCTGAAAACCAATTTTTACTGAAAACACAATGGTTAATCAAACAATATAAACGATTGTAAAGGACATTCAGATTTAAACCTAAGCAGGTACTTACGAGACTCAAAGGACGGTCAGACTCAAGCTTGGTCATGTACTTTTGAAAACCAAACTATACCAATAACAAATTAGTTAACCGAACAATTTAAACAACTGTAGAGAACATTCGGACTCAAAACTAAGCGAGTATTTACGATATTCAAAGGACGGTCGAACTCAAGCTGGTTGGGTACCTTTGATAGCCAATCTATACCGGAAATATATAGGTTGATCGAACAATCTAATTAATTTTAAAGTACGACTAGATTCAAACCTAAGCGAGTACTTATGAGATTCAAAAGATTGCTGGAATCAAGCCTAAGCTGATACCTTTGACATATCTAGACGCAAGGCCTGATCGGGTCGTTCAACAACGATTATGCACCCAGTAAGAATTGTTTAACTGAGCAGGTACCAATGACTTGTAAAATACATCCGGACACAAGGCCTAATCGGGTACCTATGACACATAAAAGACTTATGGTTGCAAGGCTTAATCGGGTACTCCAACAATGATTCTGCACCCAGTAGGGATTGTTTAACCGAGCGGGTACCCATGATACGTAAAAAACATTCAGAACAAGGCCTAATCGGATACCTATGACATGTAAAAAGCTTTCGGACGCAAGGCCTAATCGGGTCGTTCAACAACGATTATGCGCCCAGTATGAATTGTTTAACTGAGCGGGTACAGTGACACATAAAACACATCTGCACACAAGGCCTAATCGGGTACTTATGACACGTAAAAGACTTTCGGATGCAAGGCTTAATCGGGTACTCCAACAATGATTCTGCACCCAGTAAGGATTGTTTAACCGAGCGGGTATAATGAAACGTAGAACACATTTGAACATAAGGCCAAATCGAATACCTATGACACATAAAAGACTTCCGGATGCAAGGCTTAATCGGGTACTCCAGCAATGATTCTGCACCCAATAGGGATTGTTTAACCGAGCAGGTACCCATGACACATAAAAGACATTCAAACACAAGGCCTAATTGTGTACCTATCACACGTAAAAAGACTTCCGAACGCAAGGCCTAATCGGGTCGTTCAGCAATGATTCTGCACCCAGTATGGATTGTTTAACCGAGCGGGTACAATGACACATAAAACACATCCGCAACAAGGCCTAA
Organism: Allium sativum; assembly: GCA_030737875.1. NCBI lineage: Eukaryota > Viridiplantae > Streptophyta > Magnoliopsida > Asparagales > Amaryllidaceae > Allium > Allium sativum. The sequence continues at coordinate 470,305,826 of CM060923.1, read as the reverse complement.
TCGGGTACCTATGACACATGAAGATTTATGGATGCAAGGCTTAATCGGGTACTCCAACAATGATTTTGCACCTAGTAAGGATTGTTTAATCGAGCGAGTACAATGACACATAAAACACATTCAGACACAAGGCCTAATCGAATACCTATGAATTGTAAAAGACTTCTGGATGCAAGGCTTAATTAGGTACTCCAGTAATGATTCTGCACCCAATAGGGATTGTTTAACCGAGTGGGCACCCATGACACGTAAAATACATTCAGACACAAGGCCTAATCGGGTACCTATGACACATAAAAAGCTTCCGGACGCAAGGCCTAATCGGGTCGTTCATCAATGATTCTGCACCCAGTAAAGATTGTTTAACCGAGTGGGTACAATGACACGTAAAACACATCTATACATAAGGCCTAATCAGTTAACTATGATACGTAAAAGACTACTGTATGAAAGACTTAATTGGGTACTCCAACAATGATTCTGCACCCAGTAGGAATTGTTTAACCAAGCAAGTACCCAAGATACGTAAAAGACATTCAGACACAAGGCCTAATCAGGTACATATAACATGTAAAAAGCTTCCGGACGCAAGGCCTAATCGGGTCGTTTAGCAACGATTCTGCACCTAGTATGTTTAACCGAGCGGGTACAATGACATGTAAAACACATCTGCAACAAGGCCTAATCGGGTACCTATGACACGTGAAAGACTTCTGGATGCAAGGCTTAATCGGGTACTCCAGCAATGATTTTGCACCTAGCAAGGATTGTTTAATCGAACGGGTACAATGACACGTAAAACACATTTGGACACAAGGCCTAATCGTACACCTATGACACATAAAAGACTTCTGGATGCAAGGATTAATCGGGTACTCCAGCAATGATTCTGCACCCAGTAGGGATTGTTTAACCGAACGGGTACCCAGGACACGTAAAAGACATTCAGACACAAGGCCTAATCGGGTACCTATGACACATAAAAAGCTTCCGGACGCAAGGCCTAATCGGGTAGTTCAGCAACGATTCTGCATCTAGTAAAGATTATTTAACCGAGTGGGTACAATGACATGTAAAACACATCCGGACACAAGGCCTAATCGGGTACCTATGACATGTACAATACTTCTGGATGCAAGACTTAATCGGGTACTCAGTGGGTACCCATGATACGTAAAAGACATTCAAACAAAAGGCCTAATAGGGTACCTATGACATGTAAAAAGCTTTCGGACGCAAGGCCTAATCGGGTCTTTCAGCAATGATTCTGCACCCATTACGGATTGTTTAACCAAGCAGGTACAATGACACGTAAAATACATCCGCAACAAGGCCTAATCGGATACCTATGACATGTGAAAGACTTCTGGATGCAAGGCTTAATCGGGTACTCCGGCAATGATTTTGCACCCAGTAAGGATTGTTTAATCGAGCGAGTACAATGACACGTAAAACACATTCAGACACAAGGCCTAATCGGGTACCTATGATTCTGGATGCAAGGCTTAATCGGGTACTCCAGCAATGATTCTGCACCCATGTAACACCCCGTATTTTCTATGAACGTATAAGTAACAAATTAAAGTATACTTAATTTTAGGAGAAAAATTAAGGGAAACGGGTTGCTCCATTGCGTTTGTCTCGAAATTCTTCTTGAGATAGAGCCTGAGTTTGCGTAAAACGCATACCGTATGAAGAAGATATAGACGAACGAAGTTAGGCAGAAAAACCGAAACAAGCCAGAACATAGTGGCGCACTTGTGAAGTGCGCCAGTACAAAAATACACCGGCGCACCTGCCTGCGCCTATACCGATCCAACACAGAATTATGGAGTATTATGTAATGACGTATCTTCTTCTGAGTGGCTGGATGACCTATCTTCGAGCTGGGTGGTTCTGATGACTTCTGGACTGATCTAAAGGCTCTAAATCACCCTATTCTCCTATAAAAACACCCCTAAACCTCACTTTCTCTCCACACAATTTCATTCTTCCTATACTCTGCCTCTATTCTAATTAAAATAAAATAATGGCGTCGCTACTCTGCTGAAATCTAAGCTAGAACTAGTGCATCTTCTTCCAATCTGAATAGAATTAAAAGAGAACAACTATTCTCTAATCTAATCGATAGTCTACGCCAAAGGAGAGCTATTCAATGTCAGAATACAGATTCCAGAATACAAGAATCGTTCCCTTTTTGTGAGTACTATTATTTTTAGATATGAACTTTAATTATGATCTTGACATGGCTATAAATCTGAAACTGAGGTTATGCATATTCTTATCTGTCAGATCTGTTTTTCTATGACTATTCTCTTTCTTTTTTTCTGTTTATAGCCAGGCTACTATGAGCCTGCGCCTAATCTCATAAGAGATTAACACACGAATGCTAAATTTTGGAGTAAATAATGAATAATGCATAATTGGACATGACTGATCTGTGACTGATTTGAGAAAAGGACATATGTTGTAAATTAGATCTAGATCTGTGCATACTTTGTGATTTGGAAGAAGAGGAATCATTGAATGATAACATATGACTTGAAACTTAGGGACATAATGCATATAAAAATTAAGATCTGATTTTGAGAGGATATAATTGAAAGATCTAGAATTTTGGGCATATTTTATATAACGATTCATAACTTGAAAAAGGAATATGAAACTTAGGCGTAAAGGCTTATATTAAAATAGGATAACTATTAATGTGAATGCGCCTAAATATGGATTTTTGGATATTGGGATTAAAGGCTATAATTTGGCATAATTCATATCATGATTTGGAGCTTTTAGAGAGTGTTCTGTACTGTGCAAAGTTTAACGAAAATTTGGGGGCATATATTGTATTATGAATTATGACCATGATTTGAGCATGTAAGTTTAGGCTTAATTTATGATTAGGCAAGATATGTAAATAGAATTTTTAAGAAATGTTAAATCTGCTGAAGTGCTTAATCTACTAAATCTGTTAAATTGCCTATTCTGCTAATCTGCTAAATTGCCTAATCTGCTAGATCTATTATCTGCTAAATCTGTTGAATTGCTTAATCTGTTGAAAGCTAAATAATTGTAATTTGGAGGCTCGATCTAAAATTGAGCAAAACATATTAATAGAATTTTGGATAATCTGCCGTAACTTGTAAAGAATTTAAATCTCCTAATTGGACATAATTAGTCTGATATTTTCTGTAATGGAATAAAGTGGCTATAACACGAGGTTAGACTCCATTTACGGTAGAAGCCTGCCCGAAACCAACCGGCTTAACCAGTGACCGCAAACTGTCAGTCTAATGTGAGAGGTCGTAGGCATAACTAAAATATGCTTAGACACGAGGTTAGGTCTGGCTTATGGCAGAAGTCTGCCCGGAACCGCCCGACATACCTAGCGGCCACAAGCTACCGACCTAATGTGAGAGGTCAGTGCATTAATAATTAATTAATGCAAATCTGAGATAAATATGATGTCTAAAACGTGTTGGGTGGATAGGGTTCTGGACTGATGAATTTAACAAACCCGTTTCGTGAATCTGTAGGCCCAATACAAAGTTAGACAATCTGTAAGTCTGTTAAAACTGTACATCTGATCCGTTAGTCTGAAAACTTGTTAACTTGATTGTCTGATCTGTGAGCTAGTAAATCTGAACTCTGTATGTCTGAAACTTGTAAACAAGTTAATCTGAAATCTGTTAGTCTGGGGACAAAAGGTTAGGACGGGAAATACTTGTGTCATCTATTGTTTAGGACCCATATTAGTCAGTAACCCTTTCTGGTATCAAAAAATTTCGACCCCACGCTATGTAGGGGTCCGGGCACGCTTACTAAACTAATTATAAGTGGTTCATTCTAATAATGGCGAGGCATGTTGATAGTGCGTTCCAACCGGGTCATGTGCGTGCATGGATCCGGTCTGCTCTGAGGATGTAAGACACCGTGGCATTTGTAAATAGGTCTGTGCCAATAGGTTGCCACTTTCGGGCGTGATACACCCTACTGTGGGGCTGACACAGGGTATTTATGTATTAGGGAGCCGATCGCTTGGGGTAGGACTTAGGGTACACTTAGTTCTGCCTGTTTCTGTTAGTACCGTCTGTTTCTGTTGGGTGGTAACACCTGTCTGTTTCTGCGTGGTACCGTCTGTTAGGGTGGTAAAGGCCCATTACTAGTGTACACCTAATTCTAACATTCTGTTTTCGTAGGGATTATCCTGTTTCCGTCACTGATTTCGTTTCCGATTTTGTTTCCGTACCTTCTGTCTGTTGGGGTGGTAAAGGCTCATTAGTTGGGTGGTAAAGGCCCATAACTAGTGTACGCCTAATTCTAACATTCTGTTTCCGTAGGGATTATTCTATTTCCGTCTCTGATTCCGTTTCTGATTCTGTTTCCATACCTTCTGTCTGTTGGGGTGGTAAAGGCCCACTAGTTGGGTGGAAAAGGCCCATTATTAGTGTACACCTGACTCTAACATTCTGTTTCCGTAGGGATTATTCTGTTTCCGTCTCTAATTCCATTTCCGATTCTGTTTCTGTACCTTCTGTCTGTTGGGGTGGTAAAGGCCCATTAGTTGGGCGGTAAAGGCCCATTATTAGTATTCTGTTTCCGTAACTTCTGTCTGTTGGGGTGGTAAAGGCCCATTATTAGTATTCTGCTTCTATACCATCTGCCTGTTAGGGTGGTGAAGGCCCATTACTAGCATTCTGTTTTTGTATAGATTATTCTGTTTTGATTCTGTTTCAGTTTAGACATTAGGGTAACATCTAACCCTGTTATACTAGTACTAGTGTAGAGAAGTAAGATGTAAGTAAGGAACATAACTTGGTTTACATCATTCTGTTTCTTCTATTAGCTTAAAGTATATCTGCTATTCCTGTTGATGTAATCTCTCATCCAGCTTTATTTACATGTCATGATAATATTATCTGTTTATATGTGGAAGTCACTGGACTCGCCAGACTTTATGTCTGACCTCGTTTGTTTTCGCCCCTTTGAATGCTGGAATAATTACCATGATATGCAGTGATAAAATTAAACCAAAATCATCCAATACTAGTCAATGCATGGTGAATCATTCAAGTTTAAGTGGCTCTGATACCAATTGAAAGCATTTTAATGTATATATACCAGTTATGAAACTAAACTTTTCATGAATCTAAACTTGATATGATTCAACCCTTTGAATATCACAAAAAAAGGAATGGAATGACTAACCTTGATTCCATGTTAATTTGGCCTTGTACCTGTAACAACCCACGTCCATTAATGTCACTCACAAAGGGAATGCATTAACTTCCACGGAGGTTATAAGAGAATATAGAACAGAAAAATTACAACAAGACATATAATAAATAGTACTTGGAAACCTAAAACTTCATTTTATTGCAGCGGAAATTAAACATGTTTGTTACATCATAAAACCATAGATCATAACCAAGTACAATATCCATCTTCATAAAAACAAAATACATAATCCCATTACATAAATAGCCATTAAAAAGATAAAAAGCTAGACTTTACTTCAACGGTCTAAGCTTTCCAAAGAGAGATGAAGCAATTCAATCAAACTCCACTAGAGCTGGGCCCAACCTGAGGACCTGGAGGGGGAAAAAGGATAGAAATAGAGGGGGTCAGACATAAAGTCTGGCGAATATGATAATTCTAACAATACTATTATCAAAATAACTAGAATAAGGCATAAGCTGGAAGACAAGTAAATGTCCATGAACTCTTAGGAAGATAAAGATAGCGTTTAAGATAACGTTATAGATAACGGTAAAGGCACACCTAATTACTAACGAATGATTACTACACTGCACCGCACATTACTACACTGCACCACACTAGTCACCCTATTGTTTGATCCCACTTGCTTCACATAGAAACTTTATAAATAGCCTTACGTACCCCTAGCTGAATACATAGGTGTCGTCTGCCCCTGTCTCCACTAGGTGTACCCCACTACCCACTTTCGATCGGCTCCCTACTCGTAGATACCCGTGTTGGCCCCATAGTGGGGTGTATCACTCCCCTAAAGTGGCAGCCTGATACAACTGAGAATGCACGGCTTATACCTACACGATGCAACAACGTCTTACCTACCAGCCCAGGTCCACACGCGCATATGAAACCCGTTGTACTTGCGTTGCCACCGCTCCCCGTTTTGGCCTCTTATAGTCAAGCCCAGTATGCGTTTCACGTCCTCGACTTGGGTCGAGCCCACAAAGATACGTTTGGGATACTGGTTGAAATGGGCCCCTACAAGCTACCCACCTAAGCTTGTCATTAATATATCCCACTTAACCCTCTTAGTCATGTTCATTTACATGTGTGTTTGGTTAAGTCTTACTAATCGTATTTCACATGCCACTAAGGGCACCCCCTAGATTCCTCATGCCATCCAAGGCACCTACTTAACCCCCATGTCCCACCTTACATGTTTATCTGGTTAAGTATTTCTTAATTCATTCAGGCCATAACCTCATAAAGACCTCTCACATTAGACTGGCATTTATGGCAGCTGGATTTGCCGGGCGGGTCCGGGCAGTCTTACACCATAAAAGAGTCTAACCTCGTGTCTTTACAACCGTTATGCTTTAGTTTAGGCCTAGGACCTCTCACATTGGGCTGACATTTGTGACCACTGGATTTGCCGGGCGGGTCCGGGCAGGTTTACGTCACAAACGAGTCCAACCTCGTGTCCTAAGCATTGATTAACACTTAAAATCTTTTACCCCAGTTTTAATAATTCCCTATTCAAATTATTAATTAAGTCCACTTTTAATGATGTCCATAATTGACTCGATTATGGCCATCCACTTATGGCATGTAAAATCATATCAATTGCACCCCAACTTTTTAATATTAAATCCTTAATATTACCCCTACCCCACGTTTATACGTTCGCTTATTCAATGCATAATATATGCTAGACTTGTATAGTCTAACACCTAGCACAAAGATAAATTATCACAACATATAGACAATTATAATAAATCTAATCATAATAGGGGTTAAACTTGCATAAACTACACATGCTAAGGATCAAAAGGTGTCAACTTGTTAAATGTCTCAATTTACATGATATGATCATAGCCCTAATCTATACATAAACTTTTTAACATAGATGGTAACATCATAGCCTTTTTAACATGTATGATTCATCACAACTTAGCATAGAAACTTTCAACATACATAACATCATCATAGCATGATTTACAACATATAAGATATCATCATCACATAACATTGGATTTACAATATACATGATAGCAAAAGGGGTTTACAACAACATATATGATAATTCACATCATCTACTCATAATCCATTCATAACTCAATCTAATTAAAATGATAATAATCTTGTTAAGATCATCATACTCACAATTTAGAGAAGAAAAGAGAGAGTTTTGCTTTGCTTTAGGGTTGAGAGAATTAGAATTGAATTAGCTTTTCTTCCTTCTTAGTTGGTGGCGGCTCCATTGATTTCCATGGCGACGGTAACTATTCTATTTTAATTAGGTTTAGGGTTAGCAATAGGATGTATTTATAAGTGTAGGAAGTTATTTAGGACCATTAGATTAACCCTGAACCATGAGAACTAATCAAATGCAAAATCTGCATTTGAGCGAATCGGCCCACGGGACAGCCAAACACCCTGGATTAACCCCTAGTCGACCCAGCGAAGCTCGGGTCGACCTCAAAAATGGGCCGGTTCGGTTATTCCCCCTCCCAATTCGTTGTTTTGAACTTTTTCGCATATTTTTTTATTTAATTTTTAATTTATATATATATATATATATATTTCTCTGCGTAACCCATTTCACTTAATTCTTTTCTAAAAATTAAGTATACTTTAATTTGTGAATTTTAATGTTATAAAATTACGTGGTGTTACATTCTCCCCTCCTTAAAGGATTTCATCCCCGAAATCTCCAAGTCAAGAAGAATGTAAGTCCTACCATCTAATCGTCCATCTACTCAACCATCAAGCACCAGCATCCATTGTCCTTAAAAGACTTCTAATGCTTTAATGTTTATATGCACAGTGTGTGTATATGTCCATATCTAATGCAAAATTAGGCAGTCTACTGATTCAGTCGACCTCCTTAGTGCAATTCATGATAGTGCCATACGTCCAATATGTATGCAAAAGATTCCTAATGATACATATTAATTCTATATGCGTGCACAACCATCTACCCGAATGCAGCAACTATATGATCATACAACCATTATACATCCATTTTACTAAATACATCCATATATATGCAATATGCAATATGAAGTGACTGAGCCGATCTGGTGCCTAATAGTGTGTGTATATGCATCCACGAGCAACCACTAGCAAACACTTGCATCCACTTTGCATCCACCATACATAACATGTCTCAAACACATGTTTCAACCATAGGATTATCCTAACTAAAGGTCAAAGATACTAGCGAGAGGATATACTAAAGATAAGATAAGTACAAGCTAAGCGATAAAGGAGAAATTAAAAGACATACCCTAAAAAAGAAAAGGGTATCGTGAACGCATCTTCTCTTCTGTCTCCCAAGTAGAGTTTCTCTCATCATCTCCCCATTGCACTTTGACTAGTCTGACCTCTCGATTTCTCAACCTCTTGATCTCCGACCCAAGAATGCGCGTAGGAGCTCGTCGAATTGTCGCATCATGCTCTATCTCCACCTCTCTAAGAAAGCTCGGCTCTACCACTTCCGCGGTCTCGTGCAAGCACTTCCTCAAATGTGACACATGGAATACGTCATGTACACTACTAAGTCTCTCGGGCAACTCCACTCTATACGCCATCCGTCCAATCCTCTCCTTAATAGGAAACGACCCTACAAACCTTGGTGCTAATTTCCCAACGGACCCAAAGCGAACAACGTTTCGTAATGGAGACACTTTGACAATGACCATGTCCCCAACCTCAAATTCAAGATCCGTCCTTCTCTTATCCGCATATGATTTCCGCCTATCTTGCGCTTCTTTCATCCTCCTCCGAATCAAGTCGATCTTCTCTGAAGTCTCTCTAATCATATTGGGCCCAAGTAAGATCTTATCGGTAGATTCCCACCAACATGTAGGTGAACGACAAGGTCGTCCATAAAGAGCTTCGAATGGTGCCATACCAATGCTAGACTGAAAGCTGTTATTATATGCAAACTCCACTAATGGAAGATGCTCTTCCCACGTACCCCCAAAGTCTAGGATACATAGCCTCAACAGATCCTCTAGAATGCGATTCACCCTCTCGGTCTGGCCGTCCGTCTGAGGATGATATGCGGTGCTTAAACATAACTGAGTCCCTACCACCTCTTGTAAGCTTCTCCAAAATTCGCTAGTGAAAATAGGATCGCGGTCGCTCACTATGCTAGAAGGAACACCATGCAAACGAACTATTTCTCGGACGTATACAGAAGCTAACCATGGAGCAGTCCTCTTACTCTTCACGGGAATAAAATGGGCTCTCTTAGTAAGTCTATCCACTATAACCCAAATTCCCGTATTACCCTTCCTCGATCGCGGTAATCCATCCACAAAATCCATCGAGATGCTTTCCCATTTCCATAGAGGAACCTCCAATGGGTGAAGCAACCCACCGGGTTTCTTTTGCTCCGCTTTTACTTGTTGGCACACCAAGCATCTAGCGACTTACTCGGCCACATCTTTCTTCATGCTGGCCCAAAAGTAAACTCTCTTCATGTCTTTGTACATCTTGTCCCTGCCGGGATGAATGGTCATCTTCGAATGATGTGTTTCGTCAAGAATAGTCTTCCTTAGGTCATCGTCTTTTGGTACACAAAGTCTACCGTCCCTACGTAACCAACCCTTATCGTCTAGGGTATACCTACGGAGATGGCTTGATGACTCCCCTCCTTTGAGCTTTTCTACTTACTCAACCAACTGCCGGTCGTCTCGCTGTGCCTCTCCAATCCGTCCCAAAAGCGTAGGTCTGACCTCCAAGGATGCTAGCAAACCGGGTACGAAGTCAACGGAAGGTCTAAAGTCAAACATCGAAATGAATTCTAAGCTTCGCCGCTCCACAAACAAAGGACTTAAGGATAATCTTTTTCTACTTAAGGCATCCGCCAGCACGTTACCCTTGCCAGGGGTATATGCTATCTCGAAGTCGTAGGATGCTAAGAACTCCATCCACCTTAACATATCTCCCTTCCCTAGAGACCACATGCCCTAAATTCCTCACTTCTTTCCTCCAAAAATGGTATCTTGGAGAACTTAGCTTTAAGCTAGTGCACTTGTAGGGTCCCTAAGCTTTCCCTAAGACATAGGGCATGCTCTTCTCTGCTTCTAGAGAAAACCAGGATATTATCCCATGTAAAATCGTCACAACTATCCATCTCTCACGCAGACCATCCTAGTCGAATTCGACATCCCCCAAGTGCAAGCCCCAAAGGCCTAAACCAATATTAGACAAACACCCATGGGATACCTCCTTCGAATTCAGACGACCTACGTGAGATGATACTAGTAAGATGGTCAATCAATTGAGCATTTGACCGACTCTAGCCGTCCTTGCCAGTCTTGCTCCAAAGCTACCGCTGATTACATAACGGGCTTTGCTTAATCTATTAAGCACATACGAAAACTTATTCCACGCCTATGGGTAAACCCCGCGCTTTATCAACGACGTCTCCATACTCACGGACCACACAAACAGGTTCCTAATCATCGTTAGATGCGTCAGAAGATTCTAGGAAGCTAAGCATCACTGAACCCCTAGGGTCGCAAGAAATATGAGGGTTTTTCTGCAATGAATCAATAGTCTAACTACCCTCCTTTAACAGTCTAGGATGGCACCCCGCTTGGCTAGCCAATCCACCCCTAGAATCAAACTACAGCCTGTGAAACCAAGGACAAAGGCGTTGCATTCAAACTCAACGCCCAAGATAAACACTCCCAAATCCCGACAAATCATAGAAAGATGAGCCGAACCACCAATAGGATTTGAGACTACTAAGGGATCAGTAACAATACTAGTATCTAGGTGCAGTGTTTCAACTAATGATGTAGAGATAAACGAATGTGATGCGCCCGAATCGAATAAGGTACGGACAGGATGATCAAACAGAAAAACTAAGCTTTCAACAGAAATGGTTCTACCTCGTTCTTGCAGCGGTGGGACCGCGAGAGCCTGAACTTGTCCCCTTGCCTGCCCTGGTGCCATAAGAGCCTGCACCTGTCCTCCCGAGGTAGCTCCTGCCCTCTGCCCCTTCTTTGGGCAGTCCTTCACTAAATGTCCTGCATCGCCACAATGAAAACAGCCTGTCTTCTTTTTCTTTCGGCAATCCTTGCTGAGATGGCATGAGGTTCCACAGTTAAAACATTTCTTCTTTCCCTTGCCGTTATTGTCTTTACCACCCTTCTTGTTTTGCTGTTGTGGTTTCTTCTGATCCCCCTTCTTCTCGGGTGCCTTATCAGCTTTAGCGCTTTTCTCCTCATGCATAAGCGCCATTTCTACTAACTACTCAAAGGTGGACCCCATAGGGATGTGGGTCATAGCCAACCCTTGCAATGGTTCATTCAAGCCATTCACGAACCTCGGCGCCTTCTTCTCCGGCGTGTTCACTAAGTCCAAGCCAAACCTTGCTAACTGATTAAATTTATTGACATATTCTTTCACTGATGAGCTTCCTTACTTCAATGTCAAGAACCTTTCCATATATAGATTTTCTTCCGCCCTTGAGAGAAACTTCGCCTCGAACCTACGTCTGAAATCCACCCAAGAGTCAATAGGACGCTCCCCATTAGTGACCTCCCACCAAAACGAGGCCTCTCCCTTCATCAACCAAGCTGCTAAACGAACTCTCCTCCCTTCTTCTACTTCAAAGATTTCTAGCGATTCTTCCACCTCCTTAAGCCAATCTCTAACTTCCACAAACATTTCTGACCCTTGAAATGGTTTTCCACCCATAGCCTTGAATTCCTTGCACGTCTTTGCAAAAGTATCTACGCGAGGAGGAGGAGGAACGGGTGCAACTGGTGGTGGAGGAACATTGGCAGGACCTGCAGCGGCCCTAGCCTCTAATAACCTCCTATACCATCCTGGTATCGTTACACCGTCGGGTAGATTAAGATCTTCAGCCATGCTGAAACGAAAAAGGAAAGATTCAAAATGGAGAATTCGAAAGATAAAGATATATGGCTATTTGAGGATTATGTTTTTCATAAAACTTCCTCTTTAAATTTCTCATTAAAACATGTTTTTTGAAAACATTTCTTCCAAAAATAACTATTTTTCTAAAGTATTTTTATCTGTTCTGGTAACCTTAAGCTCTGATACCACGTGTAACACCCCACGTCCATTAATGTCACTCACAAAGGGAATGCATTAACTTCCATGGAGGTTATAAGTGAATATAGAACAGAAAAATTACAACAAAATAGTACTTGGAAACCTAAAACTTTATTTTATTGCAGCGGAAATTAAACATGTTTGTTACATCATAAAACCATAGATCATAACCAAGTACAATATCCATCTTCATAAAAAAATACATAATCCCATTACATAAATAGCCATTAAAAAGATAACAAGCTGGACTTTACTTTAACGGTCTAAGCTTTCCAAAGAGAGATGAAGCAATTCAATCAAACTCCACTAGAGCTGGGCCCAACCTGAGGACCTGGAGGGGGGGAAAAGGATAGAAATAGAGGGGCTCAGACATAAAGTCTGGCGAGTATGATAATTCTAACAATACTATTATCAAAATAACTAGACTAAGGCATAAGCTGGAAGACAAGTAAATGTCTATGAACTCTTAGGAAGATAAAGATAGCGTTTAAGATAACGTTAAAGATAACGGTAAAGGCACACCTAATTACTAACGAATGATTACTACACTGCACCGCACATTACTACACTGCACCACACTAGTCACCCTATTGTTTGATCCCACTTGCTTCACACAGAAACTTTATAAATAGCCTTACGTACCCCTAGCTGACTACATAGGTGCCGTCTGCCCCTATCTCCACTAGGTGTACCCCAATACCCACTTTCGATCGGCTCCCTACTCGTAGATACCCGTGCTCGCCCCACAGTGGGGTGTATCACTCCCCTAAAGTGGCAACCCGATACAACTGAGAATGCACGGCTTATACCTACACGATGCAACAACATCTTACCTACCAGCCTGGGTCCACACACGCATATGAAACCCGTTGGACTTGCGTTGCCACCGCTCCTCGTTTTGGCCTCTTATAGTCAAGCCCAGTATGCGTGTCCCGTCCTCGACTTGGGTCGAGCCCACAAAGATACGTTTGGGATACTGGTTGAAATGGGCCCCCACAAGCTACCCACCTAAGCTTGTCATTAATATATACCACTTAACCCTCTTAGGCATGTTCATTTACATGTGTGTTTGGTTAAGTCTTACTAATCGTATTTCACATGCCAGTAAGGGCACTCCCTAGATTCCTCATGCCACCCAAGGCACCTACTTAACCCCCATGTCCCACCTTACATGTTTATCTGGTTAAGTATTTCTTAATTCATTCAGGCCATAACCTCATAAAGACCTCTCACATTAGACTGTCATTTATGGCAACTGGATTTGTCGGGCGGGTCCGGGCAGTCTTACACCATAAAAGAGTCTAACCTCGTGTCTTTACAACCGTTATGCTTTAGTTTAGGCCTAGGACCTCTCACATTGGGCTGACATTTTTGACCACTGGATTTGCCGGGCGGGTCCGGGCAGGTTTACGTCACAAACGAGTCGAACCTCGTGTCCTAAGCATTGATTAACACTTAAAATCTTTTACCTCAGTTTTAATAATTCCCTATTCAAATTATTAATTAAGTCAACTTTTAATGATGTCCATAATTGACTCAATTATGGCCATCCACTTATGGCATGCAAAATCATATCAATTGCACCCCAACTTTTTAATATTAAATCCTTAATATTACCTCTACCCCACGTTTATACGTTCGCTTATTCAACGCATAATATAGGCTAGACTTGTATAGTCTAACACCTAGCACAAAGATAAATTATCACAACATATAGACAATTAAAATAAATCTAATCATAATAGGGGTGAAACTTGCATAAACGACACATGTTAAGGATCAAAAGGTGTCAACTTGTTAAATGTCTCAATTTACATGATATGATCATAGCCCTAATCTATACATAAACTTGCATATGGGGTTTTTAGGCAACATAATAATGGTGTGAACTAGCATAGGATATCACATATGTCATAGCATAATTCTAGATGTCATAATAGATGTCTTGGCATATGTTCATAACTTTTCTAATCAATCTAACTTGCATATGTGACTTATCATATAGATCAACATAACCCAAACATGATGATTTAATTAATATGAACTAACTAGCATAGATGGTAACATCATGGCCTTTTTAACATGTATGATTCATCACAACTTAGCATAGAAACTTTCAACATACATAACATCATCATAGCATGATTTACAACATATAAGATATCATCATCACATAACATTGGATTTACAATATACATGATAGCAAAAGGGGTTTACAACAACATATATGATAATTCACATCATCTACTCATAATCCATTCATAACTCAACCTAATTAAAATGATAATAATCTTGTTAAGATCATCATACTCACAATTTAGAGAAGAAAAGAGAGAGTTTTGCTTTGCTTTAGGATTGAGAGAATTATAATTGAATTAGCTTTTCTTCCTTCTTAGTTGGCGGCGGCTCCATTGATTTCCATGGCGACGGTAACTATTCTATTTTAATTAGGTTTAGGGTTAGCATTAGGATGTATTTATAGGTGTAGGAAGTTATTTAGGACCATTAGATTAACCCTGAACCATGAGAACCAATCAAATGCAAAATCTGCATTTGAGCGAATCGGCCCACGGGTTGACAGCCAAACACCCTGGATTAACCCCTAGTCGACCCCGCATGGCTCGGGTCGACCTCAAAAATGGGCCGGTTCGGTTATTCCCCCTCCCAATTCGCTGTTTTGAACTTTTTCGCATATTTATTTATTTAATTTTTAATTTATATATATATATATCAATATATATATATATATATTTCTCTGCGCAACCCATTTCACTTAATTCTTTTCTAAAAATTAAGTATACTTTAATTTGTGAATTTTAATGTTATAAAATTACGGGGTGTTACAGTACCGCTAATGAATCTTTTACTGCAAATGAATCTTTTCCTCCCTTTGCCTTTTTATTTTCTGTTTTGTTATGTATTCACAATGGATAGAACACACAATAATGTCTCTTTTTGACTGTTATCTTCGGTTATCCATAATAAAAGAAATTGCCCCACTTTTATAAGCATGTTGCGTTTTTGTATTCAAATTCAAAAGGGAAAAATCATGATTGCAGCAGTTATATAACTGCGGCATGTATAAAAACTGCATATACTTATTTCAACATAAAGGAATACATTAAACATAATTAGGCAAGGGAAGAGGGACATTCAATACCCCAAATTTTAACAAATTCAATCGAAACCGATCCATCAGGATGTCGACTTTAATGTTAAAATTCCAACACATACTATAAACTTAATTCTCACAAATTAAACCATAAGATACATAGCCCACATAAACATCGAAATGTTCTTACATGAGTTACAGCTCAAAAGCGACAAAATTTTAAGTACTTTAATGCACATCCGATGCCACATCTGAGTCCATTATTATCACATTTACACAAATCAACATATATATTAGTGGAGAATTGTTAATATGATTTTTTTTCTAAAAAGTAGTTTTTCTTTTGTTCTTCAGAAGTTTAGTTTATATTCTTATATAAAATTATGAATTTTTTTTAGGAGGTAAAGCGCAGGAAAGATTAGGATGTTACTTTATGATGATCTGATTTACCAAATCCTGCTATGGTTGCCTGTGAAATCTCTATTACGATTCAAATCTGTATGCAGATCATGGAATGCTTTGATAGAAAATAGCAATTTCATCAAACAACATCTCTGTCACCATCATTATGATTCTAGTTTGAAGGATAAAAACCACATCCTATTACGTCCATTCACAAGTAATGACTCACTTTTCGATTTTCATTCAATCTCTACTGACCGTTTTGAGCTAAACGCATGTGGAGGGATAGATTTTCCAGTCCTCCGTATTACATTACATGATATAGTGAATTATAATGGCATCGTTTGTTTGAATCTTTCCCAGTTTAAGAGAGAAGATCGTATTTATCTTTGGAACCCTGCAACTAGACAATCAAGATATATCCTACGGTTGCCTTGCGTTTATGCATCTTTTCCAGGGTTGGATTCGACTTGGATGCTAGAGACAATGATTACAAAGTGTTGAATCTTACCGGAAATGGTTGCCCTATCGGAAAGAGAGTTGAGGTATATAGTTTAAACACGAATTCTTAGAGAAGTCTTACTACTGTTATCCCATTTGCTGATCTCGATGGAAATCCTAGAATGCCAATTTATAATGGAACTTGCTTCTTTTGGTGGGGACATGATTCACGAAAAAATAAAAGGATTTTTTGCGTCCATAAAGGAGGAAATTTATCTACGGCAACAATTCCAAACCAATAAAATGATTTTCTATAGTACGCAGCTTAAATGTGTCGACTCGTGTTTCAACGGTATTAGCTTCAAACAAACAACTTCAAAACCCTCAAATCGTAAATGCGAACAATGTACACAATAATGTACAAATTTCTAACTAGTAAGCCACAATCAACTCCATAACCAATAATTCTCTGCAAAAGGCGTGTATAAACATCCTAAATTTAATACTGTGAACAAATTACACATCAAAATTTATAATTACACCATACAAGCTATGCTTGGAGCCACAATCGATTTCTTAACCAATAACAAATAAATTTATAATAACCTAATATCAAAATTAAGAGTTAGGTTTTTGATTTTTACCGATTTCGTGTTGTATGCCGGATGTGCTAGCCATTGTGATCTTTTAGAAATGATTTGGATGAAAAATAGATGAAAATTAAGTTGATTTGTTTTTTTATATTATTTTTTTCGCGGCCGGAAGAGAGAAAGGAATTAGGGAAATGTAAAATGGCTGGAGGGAAGAAGGGGTCTCGGGTTTTTATATGCAGGTGTTATCCATCTGATCGATCCAAGTGAGTATGGGTCGGTTTTAATCGGATCAGTCCTGCCGTTACTAAAAGGGAACGGTCGTAGCGCAAGATTCCTGGTCGTCTTAAAGCTGGTCGCCCCAAAAGCCAAAGAAATCTGGTCGCTCCAAAGAGTAGAAGAACCTTGATCGTCCTAAGGATTCTGATTGTTCCTGAGGGTAGAAAATCATGGTCGCTCTCTTTTATGCACTGAGCCGATCGTCCCAAAAGCTAAAGAAAGCCGGTTGATCCAAACTTGGTCGCCCGCTAGTCTCGATCGCTCCAAATACAAAGGGCAGCTGATCGTCCTTCTCTGCAGACCGATCCCATGTTTGAGGGAACTAATTCCGATGTGTCCTCAATCCTGGTCGCGCAATTCTGAAGGGTATCCATTGGTCGGTCCACTCCGCATTCTAGCCTCCTGGTCGTCCTTTCTTCTGGCGGAAGCTCCTGGTCGGCCAAAGCGCTAGAAACGACCTGTGAGGGCGTGACAGCTGGAAACAACTGGTGACAACTGGCAGTGGCATTTTCGTAAATACCGAAAAAACCGACCAGACCCCTGTATACAAGATTTCAGCCATTTCTCCGCCTATAAATAGGACCCTACCTCCATCATTTTGGGGGGACTTTTCTGGAGGAACGAGGAGGTGCTGTCCAATTGCTTTCGGGATCTCTCCAAGCATTTCTCCATCTCTTCTCTATCAAATCTATGGAGCTTTGGAGCATGTGGAGCATAGCTTTCATGAAGGAACGAGCATAAGCATTCTATGCACTTCTTCATCTCTTCTTGATCATCTAAGGAGCTTTCATCTATAGCTTTCATGGAGGGATTAGCATAAAATACTCCAAGCTTTTATCCGTTCTTTCAATTGGTTGTAAGCACAAATGCATGTCAAAGAAGCTTGTATGAATGCATAATGGAGCAAATGTTGTAATCTTGTGGCTACTAATGAAATCCGATCTTCAAAGTGGACGTAGACTCGATTAAGAGTCGAACCACTATAAAATTCTTGTCTTCTTTCTTTATTTTGGTATTTTGATGCTTTTGAATGTTAGATATGGCCTCACACAACTCTAATGGTTTTCTAACGCCCCGCCTCTGAAAAGGTGACGTGCTTTCTAAGCATCTCACCTCCGATTAGGTAACGTGTTTAGAAATTCCATTTTGGTTGTTATACCAATTTTCGGTATCAACAATTAGGCGCCCACCGTGGGGCCAGATCTACTTTCTGGCATCAAGTATACTACGCAAATCTTGAGATCTTGAAGCTAAGCCTTAAAATAGCTCGCTCCAGCTTGCGATTTGGACCTTCCGACGGATTTTCTGCAAAGTTCAAATTGCTTTCTGAAATAATGCCACCAAAAGCAAATAAGGAAGCTAGAATTAGAATCTCTAACGGAGAAAATCGGGATGAGACCCCCGTGGCTAACCGATTTGAAGTGGGAGAGACATCTAATGGAGGTGTGAATGTCACAAGAGGCGAGCTTGATCAGGCTGTCGCTGGATTGACGCAACAGCTAGAGATAGCTAACAAAGCCATGTTGATAAAACTTGATTCTCTCTTTGCTCTTCAGGCCGCTACGGCAAAGGTGGCCTCTAAGCCCATTCGTGCAGAGGATGCTGGTTCTTCTTCTTCTAGTCCAAATCGGGAAAAATCTTTTCAAGAAATCTCCGATCCAAATAAAGGAAAGCATGAGGTTTCGAAGCAAGCTGATCGGAACCGCACTGCAGGGATCACTTCTCATCAAGCGGCTAATTCTGCCAAAGGGGCACTTTCCAACCAAGAAAGACCAGGGCCCCTAAGTCTCAACCGCGATGGTTTGCTCAGGCAAGCCTCTGGTCAAGACAAAGGTGTCCGCCCCGCAGATAGCCTCCCTGAGAAGGAACGCCTCAAGAAAATGGTCCAACAGCTTATGAAGGAAAGCCAATCTCGAAACGATAGTGAGGCTGAATGGGAATTCGCACCGTCCAAAACCCCACTCACTGAAAGGATTAAAAAGACAACTTTCCCACGCAAATTCAAACCCCCTTCAATCCAAGCTTATAACGGGACGGGCGACCCCAACGTGTTCTTGTTTCGATATGATCAGCACATGGATGGGGCACAAGCAACTGACGAACTTAAGTGCTTGTACTTCCCGGTGTATTTGGAAGGGGTTGCGTCATTATGGTTCACAAGGTTGCCTCCCCGATCTATTGATGACTTTGCCACATTGGCGAGATGCTTCCGAGACCAGTTCCGCCTCCAAACAACAAAGGTCAGAGATATCATGTCCATCAACGAACTAGAACAAGCTCCTGGCGAAACGATAAGGTCTTTCTTGAACCGTTTTAATGCTGCTGCTGCAGAAGTAGGGACCCAAGAGCCAAGGCTAATTCTAATAGCCTTAAAGGGGGGCATTGATAAGCTGTCTGAATTCAGAAGGTGGCTAAAAAGAAAGAAACCTGAGACGCTAGAAAATTTTTATGACAAAGCCGAGGAATACATGTGTCTTGAAGACGATCCTATCTATTACGTTGGCAATGTCAAAGCTAAGGTGGTCCCGGAAAGGAAGGAAGCTCCCAAAAAGAATAGTCAAGAAAATTTTGGGGAAGGTCAAAAGAGAGGAAGCAGTAATGATGCTAGAAATGATAAGGATTCCAAGAAACGGCGTTTCTTCAAGCCAACGGACTTTACTCCGTTGAACGATACAATCGAGCACATATATATGGCAACGAAGGATGCAGAGGGCTATCCAAGCCCAAAGCCAGTAAAGGTGTCCGAGGAAGCTGCAAACTCAGGGAGGTTCTGTCGATTTCACAATCGACCGGGACACGACACTAATGAATGTCGACACCTGAAAAACCTGATTGAAGAATTGATAAGGCAAAATCGTCTCTAGGAGTATGTAAGCATTCATCAGATACCGAGCCTGCCCAGGGGCAGCAGGTCCATCCAAGTCAAGACAGAAGAACACCTGCGAATATTCCTCGACCTGTTATCAATATAATCAGTGGTGGACCTCACCCTGCAGGGGATACTTGGGAGGATATGATCAGGTATACTAATGAACCAAGAAGCATTCTAAAAGGAGACGGTTTTGAGGTTTGCAATAATTCTCTTCGTCGAAAAATGCCTAAAACGTCCTGCGAAGATGTTATCTTCCGGGATCGGGATTCCGACGGAATATTGGTTCCAACTGTTGACCCAATGGTGATCACCATTGGCTTGGGTCCAGCAATAGTAAAGAAGGTGTTGATTGATAACGGAGTATCCGTGAACATCCTGTTTTACAGTACTTTCTCTAAAATGGGTCTATCCATTGACAATGTGCGAGCTAGCAAAGACAAAATACACGGGTTCACTGGCATACCAACTCAGCCAATAGGTGTGATTGATCTCCTTGTAGAGCTAGGAGAGGGAGAGAGGCAAGTCTCCATGATACAATCTTTCGTTATAATTGACTCACCTTCAGGGTACAATGCATTCTTGGGAAGGCCAGCACTTGGCGACTTCAGGATAGCTCTTGCTCCTTGGTGCTTGATGATGAAGTTCCCGACCGCAAATGGGGTGGGAGTTATCAAAAGGGATCCTCAGGAATCGAGAGAATGCTATATGGCAGAGCTGATTGAAGCTCGGAAATACGAAACCCGGAAGGATGCGGAGACTCCTCTCTGCATCCATAAAGCTCCTTTATAGCAATTAATGACCATCCCTTGCGCTGGAACATATAACGACATGCAGGAAGATATGGACCCACGAAAAATCAGTGCAGGGGATGAAAAGGTAGCACCAGCTGAAGCTACCATTTCCATAGAGATCCATGATAGTGATACAGATAAGCTAATAAAGATAGGCTCCCAATTGGACCCTATGCTGCAAAAGGAATTGATTAGTTTTCTAAAAGCAAATTTGGATGTCTTCGCTTGGAATCACTCAGATATGTGCGGGATACCTCCAGACGTAATAGTGCATAAGCTGAATATTGACCCCAACGTGCGCCCGGTGAAGCAGAAAAGACAGATACAGGGCCCGGAAAGGTCTGAAGCTTTAAAAGATGAAGTGGACAGGCTATTGACGAATAATTTCATTCGAGAATCCACCTATCCTAATTGGGTGTCCAATCCGGTCCTTGTGAAAAAATCAAACGGCAAATGGCGAGTGTGTGTTGATTATTCTGACTTGAATAAGGCTTGCCCAAAAGATAGTTTCCCCCTACCTCGAATTGATCAACTTGTTGATGCAACGGCAGGGCATGAACTATTGTCTTTCATGGATGCATATTCTGGATACAATCAGATTATGATGCACGAGCCAGACCAGGATAGTACCAGTTTCATAACTGATCGTGGTTTATATTGTTACAAGGTAATGCCGTTTGGTTTGAAAAATGCAGGTGCCACCTACCAACGCTTGGTGAACGCGATGTTCGAAACTCAAATTGGAAAGACTATCGAGGTTTATGTTGACGACATGCTGGTAAAATCCAAAGAAGCAAAGAATCATATAGAGGATCTTGATGAAATGTTCCAAATCCTGAGGAGATACGGCATGAAGCTCAATCCACTTAAGTGCTCGTTCGGCGTAGCATCAGGAAAGTTTCTTGGTTTCATGGTAAATGCTCGGGGCATTGAAGCAAACCCAGCACAAGTGATTGCTTTACGGGAAATGCAAGCTCCACGGACTAAGAAAGAACTCCAATGCTTAAACGGCAAGGTAGCAGCATTAAGCCGCTTCATCTCAAGGGCAACGGACAGGTGCATTCCCCTATTTGATGCATTAAAAAAGGAGAAGAAAAGCTTCCAGTGGACTCCTGAATGCCAGTAAGCATTTGAAGATCTCATCAAGCACATGGAATCCCCTCCGATGCTATCGAAGCCTAGGGATGGAGAAAGCTTGCTCTTGTACCTTGCAGTGTCATCCCATGCATTGAGCGCAACACTCGTTAGGGAGGAAGACAAAGTGCAGTGGCCAGTATACTACATTAGCAAAAGGTTTACCGGGGCGGAGATGAATTATCCAAGGATAGAAAAGCTTGCATATGCCTTGCTCATCGCATCACAAAAGCTCAGACCCTATTTCCAATCCCACTCTATTAAAGTCCTTACCGACCAACCCTTAAAACAGGTGTTGTTCCGTCCAGAAACTTCAGGGAGACTCCTGAAATGGAATATTGAACTCAGCCAATATGATATCACTTATTATCCCAGGAAAGCAATAAATGGGCAAGCTCTGGCCGACTTTATCGCTGAGTTCACTGACAGGGGAGAGGAAATGGAGGAAACTAACGAATTGGCCGTTAGGTGGAAACTTTTTGTCGATGGCGCTAAGAATGAATATTGTGCTGGGGCAGGGATAGTATTCGAAACCCCAGAAGGACGATATGTATGCTGTGCTCTGCGATTTGAATTTCCCATCACCAACAACGAGGCCGAATATGAAGCATTACTTGGAGGATTGCGGGTTGCAAAAGAATTAAGCTTGAAAAGTCTACTAATATTCAGTGATTCACAGCTAATGGTTTCTCAAATCAAAGGTGAATTTCAGACTAAGATGGGAAGGCTTCCGACATATCTGCTTAAAGCCAAAGAACTTCTCGACAACTTGGAATATTATTCTATCTCTCATATTCCCCGTAGAGAAAATTGGAAGGCAGATTCCTTATCAAAGCTGGCTAGCACCGGAGATCCTCAAATCTTCGATCTAGTTCCTGTGGAAGTATTATCTAGTTCCAGCATTGAGGAATCCGATATAGACCGGGTTATGGAAGCAACCAACGAGCCCGACTCGTGGATGACCCCTATAAAAAACTATATACTTCATGGAACACTTCCTGAGAAACCAAAGGATCGCAGAAAACTGCTCCGAAAGTCTCGCCTATATCTCGTCCAAGACGGTCATTTATACAGGAGAGGATATTCAACGCCATTACTACGGTGTGTGACAAAGGAGGAATCTAAAGCGATTTTGGCGGAGCTACATGAAGGAGATTGCGGAGGTCATGTTGATGGACAGACTCTTGCCAAAAAGATCCTTCGATATGGTTATTTTTGGCCCGATGTGAACTTCGACTCAATGACATTCACTAAGAAATGCGACCGGTGCCAGAAATTTGCAAAAATTCCAAGAGCTCCGTCAACTGAGTTGACACAGATGTTGAGTCCTTGGCCATTCGCTGTCTGGGGCATAGACTTGATTGGAGCACTACCTACCGCAAAATCGAGCTTCAAATATGCTATAGTGGCCGTGGATTACTTTACCAAATGGGCTGAAGCTGAACCATTGGCAACTATCACATCGAAGAAGGTAATCAACTTTGTGTTGAAAAATATCATATGCAGGTTTGGGGTTCCGCAGAAAATTATCACCGACAATGGCACACAATTCGAAAGTGATGAATTCAAGGATTTCTGCAACAAATATCATATTCAGAAAAGCTTTGCAGCAGTTGCCCACCCGCAGGCCAACGGGAAAGTTGAGGCAGTCAACAAAATCCTGAAATCCACCATTAAAAAGCGTCTCGAGAAAGCTAAGGGCAACTGGATTGAAGAATTGCCACTTGCCCTATGGGCTTATCATACGACTCATAAAACTGCAACTGGGCATACTCCGTTCTCCTTGGCATATGGTTCAGAAGCAATGATACCTGTGGAGTTAGAGGTTCCAACTCACCGCAGAATTCATTTTAACCAAGAAGAGAATGAAAAGCTGCAACTTGAGGCTCTTGATTTACTCGAGGAGAAAAGGACCGAATCAGAACTTAGAATGGTCGCCCATCAGAGAAGAATTGCTCGACACTTCAATCAAAAGGTCAGGCATAGAACATTTGAAATGGGAGACCTGGTGTTAAAGAAAATCATGACCACAACAGGAGTCTTTGGCCCCAATTGGGAAGGTCCATTTGTCATCGACCAAAAGCTCCTCGACGGTACCTTTAAGCTCAAAACTACAGATGGAGTAGAACTCCCAAGGGCCTGGAACAGTGATCACCTTCGTCGCTATTTCAAATGATTTTCTAACTCATGTACTTTTGTATTTTTCTATGAATATAGTGAATACTTTGTATGAAATTACATGAATATAAATCCAGCAACACTTCTGACTCTGTCAAAGCTTCATATTCGCATGCCTTTGATCATATATCCAAAAGATGCATAGCTATGGTTACAGGACACAATACCTCCGTCATCCTGTTTTCCGACATGAAACTCGCCATAGCTTTACTGAAGAAATATGGTCCAAAAGCAGGCGCAATCTTAACCCAAATCCTCTCCGAGGATTCTCAGTCGAATAATAAACTGAGTCTTCTCCAGGGGTGCTCGGTCGAATAACCAAAAGTCAGACAAAAATCTGATCGCGTTATAACCGAGTTTCTTAACCCAAACCCTCTCCGAGGATTCTCAGTCGAATAATAAACTGAGTCTTCTCCAGGGGTGCTCGGTCAAATAACCCAAAGTCAGACAAAAATCTGATCGCGTTATAACCGAGTTTCTTAACCCAAACCCTCTCCGAGGATTCTCAGTCGAATAATAAACTGAGTCTTCTCCAGGGGTGCTCGGTCAAATAACCCAAAGTCAGACAAAAATCTGATCGCGTTATAACCGAGTTTCTTAACCCAAACCCTCTCCGAGGATTCTCAGTCGAATAATAAACTGAGTCTTCTCCAGGGGTGCTCGGTCAAATAACCCAAAGTCAGACAAAAATATGATCGCGTTATAACCGAGTTTCTTAACCCAAACCCTCTCCGAGGATTCTCAGTCGAATAATAAACTGAGTCTTCTCCAGGGGTGCTCGGTCAAATAACCCAAAGTCAGACAAAAATCTGATCGCGTTATAACCGAGTTTCTCAACCCAAACCCTCTCCGAGGATTCTCAGTCGAATAATAAACTGAGTCTTCTCCAGGGGTGCTCGGTCAAATAACCCAAAGTCAGACAAAAATCTGATCGCGTTATAACCGAGTTTCTTAACCCAAACCCTCTCCGAGGATTCTCAACCGAATAATAAACTGAGTCTTCTCCAGGGGTGCTCGGTCAAATAACCCAAAGTCAGACAAAAATCTGATCGCGTTATAACCGAGTTTCTTAACCCAAACCCTCTCCGAGGATTCTCAGTCGAATAATAAACTGAGTCTTCTCCAGGGGTGCTCGGTCAAATAACCCAAAGTCAGACAAAATATGATCGCGTTATAACCGAGTTTCTTAACCCAAACCCTCTCCGAGAATTCTCAGTCGAATAATAAACTGAGTCTCCTCCAGGGGTGCTCGGTCAAATAACCCAAAGTCAGACAAAATCTGATTGCATTATAACCGAGTTTCTTAGCCCAAACCCTCTCCGAGGATTCTCAGTCGAATGACAAACTGAGTCTTCTCCAGGGGTGCTCAGTCAATAAATCAAAGTCAGATAAAACTCGACTACGATATTACTGAGTCTTTGACAAGGAAAACCTTCAAAAGGCATTCAAACATTTCTCGAATATCTAACGCATTAGGACGCAAAGGATAGAGAAGTTCCCTCAACAAAATGGCGAGATTCTTGTCTGGTCGTCATTTCTACACAAACAAGTATGTTGGAAAAACAAACTACAAGAATATTCGTAAAACTTAAAACTGGGTCGACCCTGGATGGTCGGACACCTGGTCGTTCTAAAAGCTGATAGAGCACCTGGTCGCTCCAAACCAGTCAAAACCCGATCGCATAAAATTAGCCTCTATTGGATCGGTAAAAGCATCCTAAGGCTGGTCGCTCTACAAATTATTCTGGAAACAACTTCAACCTGATCGGTCGAGATTCAAATCCGCCTGGGTTGGTCCTACCGGGCGCTGCGAGATAAGGCTTATGAATCAAAAGCATCACCACAACTATAAACAAGCAAAACGTGTGAAGTGCAATGTGTAAGCATGATGTCCAGTTCAGAATATGCAGAAAAAAGAACGACAAAGTTCAGAAGCGTAGAGCATCATTACAACACATCCAAGTACAAGGGAGCCAACCTACGTCACAGACACATAGATTACAAACCAAAAAGTAGTCTTGAAGTCAAAAGCGAGGGCTGGCACTCGCTTAATACACACCAGCCTAAATTAAAAAGTTAATCAAGCAAGTCAGACGAGCGGGTTCTTCCTAGGCCTCCCAACCTTCTTCTTCGCTGGAACAAAGCCTGAAGATGAATCACCAGGAGCCTGCCTCTTGCCAAGAGAACCAGCCAGTTCGGCATCGCCTCTCGGAAAGGTGGCAACAATGGAATCCCGAGCTCGCAGGGCCTGAATCAGTTTCATTTTGTCTTCTTCCAGAATGGCGATTCGCTCGAGACCCTCTCTATGAAGTTTATCCAAATTCTCGGCCAAAGAACTCCAATCTCCAAGTTTCTGAGCAGTTTGGTCCCTCAGCAAATCCATATGTTTTTCGAACTGCCCAATAGCTTTCTCCATCCGGTCCAACAATCTCAACTTGACAACGTTCATATCAGTAGATATGATTTGACGGTCGAAGACAGAGACATCTACGTTGGCAGTAACTCCCTGCAAGTCCCAGTCGCGAAGGTGTTGAGCCAATTTAACATCACGTGCCCCCGGAGAATAACGAGGTCGGTTTATGACGGCCTGGATCTCGGGATAAGAAGGCCGAAGAAGTGGAGGAGGGTTCATTGGAGATTCCCCAGTTTTCATCGGAGATTGAACAGTCGTTTCAGTATCATTGTCAAAATACTTTTTCACAAAATCTGCTCGAGACATTTCCATCCTGCACAAGAGTTTCACAATCAGATTCAAGAATCATTCATGATGAGAATTAAACCGATCAGCTGCGCTTGGTCAAACAGAATTGGTCGATTATGAACAACTAGAAACATGGACATTCCAAGCAAGAAAACGACCCCTAGCTAATCGATCGTACCTAGTCATATAAAGTTGGATGGTTGCAAATAACACGTTCGGTCGGTTGGGAGCTTATCTAAGACTGACCGCTCTAAGACTGATCGCTCTAAGACAAAACAAGAATCCTGATCGTTCAAAGCATGCCCTGACCGGTTTGTAGCAAATTTTATCTCAAGAACGACCCAAATTCAACTAAAACCCTAGATCAGTTTTAAACCGACTAGTTTCAACAGATCTAAAATGGCTGTACTTTGAAAGAAAAGATGGTTGTCACTTCAGAAATTCATGCAAACAGTTTGTGATCATTATGAAAACAGAATTACAAGGGTTTTGATTTCGAAGTTGCCATCTACTAATTAAAATCAGGCAAATTACCTCCTACATTATCAGCGAACATGTTGACAATCAATGAATTTCGCATTCAACAATTCTCATGCGAATCAAAATCACGCTTCAATAGGGGTTCGGACTCAATTTAAACTCCAAAGATCCCAGCCAATTAATTAACAATGCAAAAACACATACCTGTAATCAAATCAGTTGGGTGAAGAAGTTTGAGATGAATCCTCGGGCCTTGAAGCGGAGAAAATCTGAATGTTTGGATTAAAAAACGGACTGAATTCTCGGATTAAATCAAAGAAAGCAAAGTGAAGATCGAAGAATTTTATCAAAGGAGAGCTGCCATTAATGAAAATTCTGACCAAGAAAAAGCGAAGGAGAGAATGATGAGTTAAATTAATTATATAAAGTTTAATTTGGTCTCTTCATATTTCGAGAATTTTCTCGTCGTCTTCCAGGAATTTGGCTTTTTCGTGCGTTCCAAAACTGGAGAAAAGACCGACCCCCCAAGCTAATTCCAGAACCGGCCCATGACAACTGCATCCAAGACCGACCCGTAATAGAAGCGGATCGATCCACTAATATTTCGAAGCCCACAGTTTTCATAAAAAACTATGAAACTTCGAGGGGCAAAATGTTATCCATCTGATCGATCCAAGTGAGTATGGGTCGGTTTTAATCGGATCGGTCCTGCCGTTACTAAAAGGGAACGGTCGTAGCGCAAGATTCCTGGTCGTCTTAAAGCTGGTCGCCCCAGAAGCCAAAGAAATCTGGTCGCTCCAAAGAGTAGAAAAACCTTGATCGTCCTAAGGATTCTGATTGTTCCTGAGGGTAGAAAATCATGGTCGCTCTCTTTTATGCACTGAGCCGATCGTCCCAAAAGCTAAAGAAAGCCGGTTGATCCAAACTTGGTCGCCCGCTAGTCTCGATCGCTCCAAATACAAAGGGCAGCTGATCGTCCTTCTCTGCAGACCGATCCCATGTTTGAGGGAACTAATTCCGATGTGTCCTCAATCCTGGTCGCGCAATTCTGAAGGGTATCCATTGGTCGGTCCGCTCCACATTCTAGCCTCCTGGTCGTCCTTTCTTCTGGCGGAAGCTCCTGGTCGGCTAAAGCGCTAGAAACGACCTGTGAGGGCGTGACAGCTGGAAACAACTGGTGACAACTGGCAGTGGCATTTTCGTAAATACCGAAAAAACCGACCAGACCCCTATATACAAGATTTCAGCCATTTCTCCGCCTATAAATAGGACCCTACCTCCATCATTTTGGGGGGACTTTTCTGGAGGAACGAGGAGGTGCTGTCCAATTGCTTTCGGGATCTCTCCAAGCATTTCTCCATCTCTTCTCTATCAAATCTATGGAGCTTTGGAGCATGTGGAGCATAGCTTTCATGAAGGAACGAGCATAAGCATTCTATGCACTTCTTCATCTCTTCTTGATCATCTAAGGAGCTTTCATCTATAGCTTTCATGGAGGGATTAGCATAAAATACTCCAAGCTTTTATCCGTTCTTTCAATTGGTTGTAAGCACAAATGCATGTCAAAGAAGCTTGTATGAATGCATAATGGAGCAAATGTTGTAATCTTGTGGCTACTAATGAAATCTGATCTTCAAAGTGGACGTAGACTCGATTAAGAGTCGAACCACTATAAAATTCTTGTCTTCTTTCTTTATTTTGGTATTTTGATGCTTTTGAATGTTAGATATGGCCTCACACAACTCTAATGGTTTTCTAACGCCCCGCCTCTGAAAAGGTGACGTGCTTTCTAAGCATCTCACCTCCGATTAGGTAACGTGTTTAGAAATTCCATTTTGGTTGTTATACCAATTTTCGGTATCAACAGCAGGTTTGTGTTTCGAAGGCGTGTTTTAGTAACAAGCCTTCGTATTTTAATGAAGGTGTGTTTCCAAAACACGCTTTCGAAACACAAACAGATATATATTTGTGAATACTTTTATAACATGGCTATTTCAGTTATTGTTTTGTAAAAGAAAGCCTACATGGCTAAAAAGTCCAATTACCTTAGACCAAAACGTGCGACTACAGTGGTAACTTTACCCAAATTATCCGACCCAAATTACCCATAGTGGTATACTATATATGATTCAGCCCATTCCAATCTGTCGTCTCCATATTTATAGATTCGATATCCTTGGATTTCAATGTCCGAATTAGGGTTTCCGTAGTCCCGTCCTCTTCCATTCCGTCTGGAACAGCTGCCTGGTTCCTTTCTGCTCCACTGTTCTGCCTGCGGCTAGCCTCAACTACAGGTATACACTTTATTACCTGATGTTAAAAAAAAAAAAAAAAAAAAAAAAAAAAAGTTAAATTAGTGCAAAGTTGGTTAGAAGTGACATTTGGGTAGAACCCATGCAGTTATTGCATTTTATTTTCTAGTGTAAGACAGTAGCGTACATTTAGTTGAAACTTGGATGTGCATATTGGTGATGCGAAGGTTGCAATAATCTAAGGCTTGCACTTCAGTTTGACCTATGAAAGTTGAGACAAAAATTAAATACAGCCCAAAAGTATCAAAATTTTAAGTATTTTAATGCACGTCTGATGCCACATCTGAGTCCATTGTTATCACATTTACACACTGGCGAAGCCAAGAAATAAAGCAAGGGGTTTAGAGGCGGTAGCCTCATTTTTTTTTTTTTTTTTTTCATGTTGAGCATTTGATTACATGTATAAATATCATTTCAAACCATCAAACAAGCACAACTAAATATACTTATATAAATATAATCGGTTACAAAAACGATTAACTATTGATCTGCTGAACAATTTTTTTTTTTTTTTCATGTTGAGCATTTGATTTATATGTATAAATATAACCATCAAACAAGCACAACTAAATATACTTATATAATTATTATTAGTTACAAAAGCTTATGTGGTTACTGGTTATCTTAAAATATTTTGCAAATCTAGAATTTAAAACAAAGTTACATTTTATTTCTTGAAGAAATTACAAGTGGCATGCAAACTTTCAATTAAGCGAGTCAGTCAGTCAGTCTAAATGTCATGGTATCATTAAAAATACATGGGCCTTGTCTATTTTGATGGCATATCATTTTCCGTTAACAGTTAGAAATTAAAAGTCACAGGTTAAAAGCAACTAGACGTTCAGCAAGTTAAAAGAAACAAACCATTTCCAGCAAGTTAGTGGACCATTTTCATACAATCAAAGGTTAAAAGCAATAGCAAATGCCTACTTTCAGCAAAACCAAATTTTTAGGCCTCAGCAAATGAATACTACCAGATTAAACTGGAACCAATCTGAAATATTTCACTAAAAATCGCATAAATCAATTCATAAAACCGAAATCACTCACCCATTTCAGCGCTGAAGTCACTGGTGATCGATAGTCCTGCCAAGGAGAGGCGGTCGGCGGTCCTGCGGAGGAGGGGCGGTCGATGATCCTACGGAGCGCGGTTTGTTGGAGGCGAAACTCTCGATTAGGTTTTTTTTTCCCATGAGAGTTTCGTTTCTGATATAATTCTTTTCATTTTTCAGAATGTTGGGAGGGGCACGTGCCCAGCCCAACATTCATTTAGCTCTGCCCCTGCATTTACACGAATCTACATAATGTATTAGTGGAAAATTGTTAATATGAAATTAAAAAAAATTATAATAGTTTTTCTTTTGTTGTTCTAAAATGTAGTTTATATGCTTATGTAAAATTAATTATGAATTATTATTTCAGGAAGTAAAGCATGGTAAATTAGAAAATTGGATGACAGAGCCAGGAAAGATTAAAATGTTACTTCATGATGATCTGGTTTACCAAATCCTGCTGTGGTTGCCTGTGATATATCTATTACGATTCAAACATGTATGCAAATCATGGCGTGCTTTGATAGAAAATAACCATTTTATCAAACAACATCTCTGTCTCCATCATTATGATCCCAGCGTGAAGGATAAAAACCACAGTCTGTTGAATCTATTCCTAAGCAATGACTCACTCTTCAATTCTCATTCAATCTCTGTTGACCATTTTGAAGAGTTAAACGCATGTGGACATGTAGGCTTTTCAGTTCTTCGTGTTGAAATACATGATATAGTGAGCTATAATGGCATCATTTGTTTGAGTCTTTCCCAGTTCAAAAGAGAACATTGTATTTGTCTTTGGAACCCTGCAACTAGAAAATCAAGATACATCCTACGAATGCCTTGCGATTATAAATCCTTTACCACGGTTGGATTCGGCTTTGATGCTAGAAACAATGATTACAAAGTGGTGAATCTTATTGGGATTGGTTGCCCTGATGAAAAGAGAGTCGAGGTATATAGTTTAAATAAGAATTCTTGGAGAAGGCTTACTACTGTTATCCCATTTGCTGATCTTGATGGAAATCCTAGAAGGCCATTTAATAATGGAACTTGCTTCCTTTGGTGGGGAGATGATCTGTATAAAAATGAAAGAATTTTATGCTTTGACTTCAACTCTGAGGGGTTTCGTTCTATATGTTTTCCACATCCTGATGGCAGTCCATTGTTCGATAATGCATGTGTTGTTGACGATAAAATTGCATGTGTTTTCATGAAGAATGATGACCAGTTCGAAATTTGGGTGCTCAATGAATATAGAAGGGTAAAAGAGTTTTGGGTTAAACTTTACACGATTCATCCTTATTCGACAATAGATCCGTGTATGCTCATGCACTTGGTTTCAATGAATGGTAAATATATTTTCTTTGTAGGAGGAGGGCAGATGTGCAGATTCAATGTCGCTACCAAAGAAACAAAGAATTTGTCCACCTTGAAGCCTGTAGTGACTGGTAGACCCTCTTACTGTCATGCTGCGCCTTGGGTTGAATTCAAGGAAAGCCTGGTTCAGTTGTGAAATGAAACGTAAAGTTGGAAATGGAGAAATGATTGCCGATAATTTTGTTTTATTACGTATAATATGATTTGTTTTTTTATTTTTTTTGCTTGATGAGAGTGAAAAATTGTTTTTCGTTCCACTCATATTTCTAGTAAAATAAGTTTGTTTTTTATTTTTATTTTGCTTTTGAAAGTGAAAATTTTCCAGTGAGTGTGAATTCTGGTATTATAAATTATAATACAATGACAACAACTTTATATGTGAAAATGGATGCAACTTTCACCGAGGATGGTTTGGGCATAATTCATTTTATATATAATATTTTCAACTAATAGAAAACCTAGTAAATAATTTCAGACATTTTAACTTCTTACAGGCAACTTCTCCCAAAAGAAAAAAGGAATTGAAATACACGCTGTTTAACTCCAAAACTGACCTGGAAGTAGAATCAGATTTAAGCAACTTCCTACTCAGTGAAATCTTGCTTGACGCAGAGTGGAGTTAGGCTGTTAGGGAAATCCATAACCGGAAGTCAGCTGCTAGACATGAACCCTTTGACACAGAATATGGTATGTTTATATTAATATAAATACTAATTAACCAGTAATATCATAGGTTTAAGTGATATTGTTCAGTAAAATATTATGGCATTAGCAAAACTCAAAGCACATGTCCATACCAATATACGCTCTTTAGTCTTTAAACACCGACTAATTATACAACTGTGCATTGCTTCACAGTACCAATAAATATGCATGAAGAAGTAGAGCTGGTTTTCTTCTTTGTAATCGGTTTTGTCATTCTTCAGCCATGTTCGGTTTGGCCAACAGGAACAAATCCAGAAAGGAACCTGAAGTTGTCTCCGCATGCTACTGCAGAAAATGTAACAACAATGCACATACATATAAACCTTATTTTTTAACAGCTAACCTAAAAGCTTTTGTATTTCCACTATTGCCGAAAACATTAGAACTTATGTAACAATGCACATAGCATAAACGTTCAGAAGTAAAATGCAATCTGAGACTGGGTCTGCTATGTCTACGTGCATCCATGCAACCTTCTCATCTACAAACTGTAATACAGTTTTTATATTTTAGTTTTAATTATCTATATATATGTACAAAAATATTCTTTAAATGGTAGAAGTATGCATGAACTGAATAACATTAGTACTTGTTTCAAGAAAACTGCAGCAGCGATGGGACCATCCTGCCAAGCTCCTGTGTTGACCATGTCGGCTACGCTTGAGTTCATCGATTCTCATTAGCTTTCTTCTTGTGGCAATCTCCAAACCTTTTCACCAGATTATTCAGCAGCTTTATTTGCTTCAGTTGCTAGGTCCGAACCTCTGTGAAATGAGTGTGTCAGTGTGTGTGTGTTAGATAATAAAAAAATCCAAAGTACAAAGGAAAAAACGTCTGACCATATAACTGCTAATAATGCTATGCAAATGACATAATTCATTAAGGGTGCGTTCTCAGCAAATAAATACCACGCTGGATTAGGTATCCGCGTTCGACGCCAAGTTTTCCCGTTCACTTGGGGTGCGTTCCTGACGAACGGAAACAGAGTATTTGAGCGGATTATCTGAACGTGGTACTGTAGCGAGCGGGGAATGTGTTTTTAGCTACGAACGGAGCATTTGAGCGGAACATTTGAGCGGGGTAATTAGTTGTTAATTTGTTTGTTTTGAATTAATTAAACACTAATTTTTAAATGACGGTTAATTGGTTATTTGTTTTTCTGCTTTAAATTAATTAAACACTAATTTTTAAATGGGGTAATTAGTTGTTAATTAATTGTTCTTACAATGCAGTGTAATTAATACAGGGGAGCAAACTGTGTAGGTAATTAACAAAAAAAAAAAAAAAAGGCTAGGGAAGGTTAAGCGATGAATTTAATACATGGGAGCAAACCTACATGTATGCACGTCTTTAATACCCATTGGAAAATGAACCAACGTATTAATTAACTGGATAAAATGAAGAGCACATAAAATGAAGGCTTTTTCATTGCAGGAATTGCATAAAATGAACCAACGTATTAATTACCATATTAATTAATTGTAGGAAATTCATAACCCTTGCTGTACATGAAACCCTTGTTGTACATGAACCCGTGCGAATGGATACTTAGAACGTTGCGGATGGTAATTACTGCATGGAAAATTGAATGGCGTTCGACGCGTCTGACGCGTCAGACGCTACATGTTCACTTTTCAGCGTTGGGGAAACAGGTCAAGGATGCGTTCGCAGCAAATAAATGTCACGCTGGGTTAGGTATTCGCGTCGAACGCGTCGGACAACAACAAAAGTTTTCCGATTCACTTGGCCTGTTTTCCCAACGCTGAAAAATGAACATGTAGCGTCCGACGCCAGTCCATTTTCCATGCAGTAATTACCATCCGCAACGTTCTAAGTATCCATTTGCACAGGTTCATGTACAACATGAACATGTACAGCAAGGGTTATGAATTTCCTACGATTAATTAATATGGTAATTAATACGTTGGTTCATTTTATGCAGTTCCTACAATGAAAACGCTTTCATTTTATGTGCTCTTCATTTTATGCAGTTAATTAATACGTTGGTTCATTTTCCAAAAAGTATTAAAGACGTCCATACATGTCGGTTTGCTCCCATGTATTAAATTCATCGCTTAAACTTCCCTAGCCTTTTTTCTTTTTTTTGTTAATTACCTACACAGTTTGCTCCCCTGTATTAATTACACTGCATTGTAAGAACAATTAACTAACAACTAATTACCCCATTTAAAAATTAGTGTTTAATTCATTTAAAGCAAAAAAACAAATAACTAATTAACCGCTATTTAAAAATTAATGTTTAATTGATTCAAAACAAACAAATTAACAATTAATTACCCCGCTCAAATGCCCCGTTCGTAGCTAAAAACACGTTCCTCGCTCGCTACAGTATCACGCTCAAATACCCGCTCAGATTACCCACTCAAATACTCCATTTTCGTTCGCCAAGAACACACCCTAAGCATTCGTCTCCAACTATGGGTATAATGAAAAAAAAAACAACCTGATGGAGTATAATTGAAATGCCAAATTCGTCAACAGTCTCTTCCCTGCCTCAGTTATTTAGTTTCTCTCTAGCATGCATCAAGATTGTATAATGACCAAGTAAAAGTGTCCAAATCAGTAAATTGACAGAAATGGAAGGAGAGGAAGTAAATCGATTGTTTGGATCCATCGAATCCTAGTTATACAATCATGGTCTTGATGACAATGGAATTGAATCTATGGGTCCGTTTGATTTTGAATGGGAAGAGTTATTTGGAAGGGGTATTTGAAGGAGAATTGTTGTGAACGGAGAATGCGTTTTTTTTTACGAAAGGGGTAAATTGGTTATTGTTTATTGTTTTTGTTTTTGTTTGTGTTTTTGTTGGTGTTTGTTTATTGTTTTTGACCTAAACTATGATATAAGCCACAAGGGTAAACCCTGAATAAAGCCAATCATATTTCAACCGACTAATAAAGCCAATCAGTATCAGCAAAAGGAACAGCCAGACTCATTTTCCCAACAAAAAGCAAGTAGTTAATGACCTAAACAAATCTCTATGGCTGTTACGGTTGGACCGTCCAACCGCCAAACCGCACCAACTGTATACACGGTTACCGTCTACTAGGTAACGGTGACGGTAACGGTTGTGGATTTTGATAACCGCGGTAAACCATACCAACCACACATGATTTTTTTTATAGTATTTCATAAAAACTGTGTTTTTTAAAAACTTAAGGTAGAAAAATAACATATGTATAAATTATTTACGCTTTAATTTATAGACAACATGCACATGGATGATTTGTTTCATAGATAAAAAACTAATTCTAAAAAAAAAAACAGTTAGAACTTTAATTATTTATGGATATCTATGTAAATTTACGGTAATGATTGCGGTTACGGTTAGACGGTTACGGCAACAGTTATAAAATTTGTTAATCGTCAACTATGGTTGCGGTTATGGTTAGAGGTAAAACTGACGGTTACCGTAACCGTAACACCCCTACAAATCTCAGCATTACTTTCGAGACACAACACTAAAGAGACACAGCATTAATAAAGCCAAACAGTGATTTCGAGACACAACATTAATAAAGCCAAACATGACTCCTCGTTCCAACAAACAACAAAAATCTAAAGTATTCAATACTTGTAAGTTCCCACACGCGACTCCTCATTCCAACAAAAGGTATTTAATACTTGAACCATTTCTGCAAATACATGTACAACAATTCTTGCATTGGACGCGGCGTCGGACGCATCGGCTGTGTCCGACGCGAAAGCAACGCTTTGAACCGTTCGGTTGGAAGGAGCAAATGGTGTGGACCCCACATTGACGCGTCCGACGCATCCGACGCACACGGACGCGAACATTAATTGGTCAGTTCGAAAATCAAACGCTACCTATAATTTTAGGTTTGGTGCAGACTAATCGCCAGAAAAAAACCAAGGTACTTGCAGTCATAGGAAGGGAGGAGAAAAAAACAATTCTCGACCCTTTATTCATTATTGTACAAGATAGCATTGCTCTGCTTCAAACAAATACATGTTACTCGATACATAATACCAAAGCATGTTACAAATATTCCATGGATTATATATATAATACATGCTAAAGACATATAGTTTAGAATCTGAGGCTGAATCATAAATTCTTATTCATGCTATAAGATCAGACCCCAACAAGCTTGAATGCGAAGACTCTATAAATGTCTGCTTCCACCGCTTACTTATCAGTAACACAGCCATTTGATGCGGACTGCACATTCTTGATATACTGCATGGAGGAAACAAAAATATTTAGTTCTCAAATTTTACTTCATTATAAGTTATCAAACTCTAGAATTCAAATACTGGAATCAAATTTAATAATATCCATCATTGGCCTTATTCTTTTTTTTTTAATGAAAGAAACAAAGTTAGATATAATAGGACTTTTAAAAATGATCAGCTACAATCATAGCCCTTGTGCCACTCATTCTTTTTTTTTCATTTCTTTTTTCTTTTCTTATTTCCTTTTTCCAAAGGAAAAAAGATTGTACATAATCGTAGATATACAGCAAACTCATTCGAATTTTTATTTGTAACTCTACCTTTATAATACACAAGACTATATCCAATACGAGAGATATGAGAATCAAATATTTGTCTGTTTGAAATATCAGATATTTTATAAATATATTGAATCAAATATCCATTTCATCTCTAACCACTTAATTTCAATGAACAAATTAGCAACTACGAAAAAAGCAAAGTAACAATGACATTTAGCCAAATTATATAATATATGAATATCAATGAACAAATTAGAAGATATGTAATTTAATGACGATTCCAATTTGATGTTTCAAATTTGAGAAAATAACTCATCCATATAGAGTACTAATGCTTGTGTTTGTCTCACCCACTGTCTAAGACTATTCATCATATTTCATAGAACGAAGTGCTGATGAATGAGTCATGACATATGAATTTAGTCCGACGTACATATTAAAGGAAAGTTAGACATAGTAGCTAATCTTGTAAGTGACCGATGCTCAAGTACCATTGGATGCTTGCTTAACAAAAACCAGACCTTATGATGCTTAAATATTACTGCTAAACACACTTAAAAAAAGGGAAAGAAAATGGGCAAATCAAGACAAATGTTTGTTAGGGTAATAGATTTTAAGATATTAATAACAGTTATGTGGATTCATATGGCCATATTTACAATAAATTAACCGGTAGGACACACATAGGTAAATTTGATGCTACACTTGCTTCTCCGTATCCAATGCAGTATTAAAAAAGAAAACATTATAATAAATTAAGTTACTCACTCTATATGAACAATATTAATGCAACTTATTATCTGAATGACCCATGGTTAAAATACTTACCAAAAAGAGCTCTGTAATTCGAAGTAAATTTGTGGTTGTGAAACTGATTGTATGGCCCTTTATTTGAGAAACAAAACCCACCTTTCTAATGAAACTTGCAATGCAGATAAAACCTACATACATGTATTAAACTGGGAGCACGAAAAGGTTACGTAAAATGATAAACTATGGATGAACTTGGTAATATGTTAACACGTATAACTAAATGAAATTGGCTTAAGGAAATGTGGATGGTTGCCTGAATATAAGATTGCCAAATTGTGCCAGAATATGGCATAGCAATGGTTTGATTTATATAGTGCATTTGAGCAAAGAATGCTTGGTTTCAATGGAGTTTTAAGAGGCAATAAGAATGAAATGAACTTATACGTTTTGTTTAACTAAAAATCAGTACTCTGGCTTGCGTACGATGAGGTAACCTGAATATAAATAGTTACAAAATCAACTGCCATTTGTTGCTGAAACTTTTTCTCTAAATCTCAATAAATCATACATTCTAAACCAAAGTAAAAAATAACGAACTGTTTAATGCTAGGTTAGCGATGAAACTCTATACTTTCAATATATTGTATCGTGCACAGGTCAAAAATTAATAATAGCTTTTATATACACATATATCTATATGTGCACACACTTACATATGTTTGTATACAGCATTATGAACCACATAGGATGTAACATTTATAAGCTGGGTGGAATGCACAACAAAATATAAATTAGTTTGCCCAACCTGAATATATATTAAAAATGACAATATCCCTATAATTAAAACAATATAATATTCTCAAGATCAAGCAAAGCCAAATCTCGCAAACCATTCATTAAATGAACAAAAATCGAAACAGAAGAATAATACAAAACCAGAGCCCAAGCAAAGCACCACTATGTCATCTCTCAATGAAGCTGGTCAACCTAAAAACAGTATGCCTAAACTCCCTTTGATCTTTCCCTTTCAGTGTTCTTCCATTTTCACTGTACAAAATTATTAAAAAATCGTCTAAGGCTGGCCGTTTTCAGGTATACTTGTTTTTTTTTTTCTCCTTTTTTTTTTCTTTTTTTTTTTCTTTTCATTTCCAGCCTTTCCTTGCCGACTCCAAAATTTTTATTTGACCAATACCCTCCATTTTACTCACCTTCTCCAGCAAAAATGAACCATTCACCAATTACAAAACTTTTCCTAACCCTAATTGAAGACGGCCGTTAACAAAACCTAGAACAAGTATCGAATTAAAAAAAAAAAAAAAGTAGACCACAACCGGAAATTCGAATCACTTCACGTACCTTTGATCATTGCTTTGCTCCTTGATTATGGATTCAACCATCTTCCGCTTAGTTTTCTTGTACCGAATCATGGTGCTGCTGCTTTCGACCTGCGTCCCTTGGCTTAGAAGATTCGACAATGTTAATTTTGGAAACCCTAATCGCGCGCAAGACTCTTTTAAATTTTAATCGTGTTTCTTTTCTTAAATCTAATGTAAACGTCGAGGGTATGTCCCTTAAAATTGAACACCCCTTATCTAAAAATGAAGTGTTAATACAACACCCTAAATTTATTATACCTTAGAAGTTGTGGCATGCTTGTTTATTATATTTGGAAATGCATTCTGAAGAAATATGAATAAATTATATATAGAGGAATTTCTTTTAAAGGAAAAACATACAATTTTTTTTAGCCAAAAGTATACAAAGTTTTGAAATTAGGGAGAAGGACAAAACTTAGGAAAAAGTGGAATTCAGGGGGCCCATTCCCATTTTTACTTTGGGGAGTTTTTTCCACAAGGACAAAAAGAGCAAAAATTTTGCTTAAAAGGACAAGAACCAAAAAATTTGTCCAAAAGGACATTTTATAGTATAAATGGTGGAATTCGGGGGGCCCCTTGTTTTTCCACTTTACACTAAAAGTTGGCCTTTAGAGCAAATTTTTTGGCTCTTGTCCTTTTGGGCAAACTTTTTGCTTTTTTTGTCCTTCACACAAGTTTCCTGTTTTACTTTTACCCTACAACTTGTCCTTCTCTCCAATTTTAAAACTTTCCATACTTTTGGCTAAAAATTTTGCTAACTTTGTCCTTCTCCCTATTTTCCACTTATATATATATATATATATATATATATATTAATGGTGTGATTATTTTTGTTTTTGGTTTCTGGATTTAGATAGGCCTAAAAACGAGGGGAAACATTATTTTTAGTTTTCTATAGTATGCCCATTTTTTGAAATACTTATTTTTCAAAATGGATTTTATAAAGCAAGAAAAGAAA
The DNA here is from genome assembly GCA_030737875.1 of Allium sativum. Lineage (NCBI taxonomy): Eukaryota > Viridiplantae > Streptophyta > Magnoliopsida > Asparagales > Amaryllidaceae > Allium > Allium sativum. The sequence continues at coordinate 470,265,501 of CM060923.1, read as the reverse complement.
CAAGTTTACGATGTTTTTCAAAACTGAAAGTTGAAAATGGTTTGAAACAGATAAACCAAATAAGGCCTAATCTTCTGCTTTTTTCCTTTTGTTTTCCAATTTCTTTTTATTAAAACCTTGGGATCAGGCCTAAGCTTTAATTTCAAGTTCTGAAATCTTTATTTTCAAAGCACCTTCCTTATCTTATTCCGTTTTTGGTTTATATGTGCATGTCATCACCATTCTTTGATGGATGAATATATAATGTAGCTTTTAAGGTTTTCATAGTCGTCATTTTAAGATCAATGGATCACAATAACGATCACTTGGAGTAGTGGACTGTTTGGTCTTCACTGGATCCGTCAACTGTGATTTAGTATCATCTGCATCAATTATTTGGTCTACTACTTATAGTTCATGAATGAGGTTCATATATGTAGTATTAAGTAGAATCTAAGGGAAAGTTGCTATAAAAATTAATATAAACATTTAATCTTATTAATAATTTTTAGTTTGCATACAAAAATAGGCAATAATTTGAAGAAGAAAAACTACCTCCATCCATCAATGGCTTAAGACCAATATAGTATATTAAATATGTCAAACTATGTATCAATTTGTATTATTTTTGTACCAAAAAACTTGGTCTAAAATAAAAATTAAAAAGATGAAATGCCAACCTTAGCGTTAGGTAGCTATTAATTATTCAAAATCCACCAGTCAATGTAATGAATATTTTGATACCGTCACTAACCCTGATGTTTATTATCTGATTTCTTACGTTTGACAAATCCAGCACACTTTTTTCGCACGGAGGCCAAATGAAATTTACTTTGCCTTAATAAAGGAAAGAAAGATTAATGGAAAAGCAACGGTCACATGCCTACTGTAATAAAGCAGCGGTCCCCCATTATAACCAAGCAACAGTCACATGCCCATTATAACAAAGCAACGGTCACATCCCTATTATAACACCGGTCACATGCCTATTATAATAAAGCAATGGTCACATGCCCATTATAACAAAGCAACGGTCACATGCCCATTATAACAAAGCAACGGTCACATGTCTATTATTCAAGTCTATTTACATTTATTTCTTGTATTATAAATAGAGGACTCCTCTATACAATTTGTATTATCTTGTGTTACAATTCTTCAATAATAAACTGCTGTTTCATCTCAATTCTTCTTTTCTATCATGGTATCAGAGCTTCATTAAGGCTTAACAACCATCTGATTTTCATCATTTGGGCATCATGGCCAATGATATTGCTTCATCAGCTTCTGATAATGCTATTGGAATGATTGAAAGCCTCATTACTGTTGACAAACTCACCAAAACTGTAATTAGTCCTCGATCACAACTAATTATAGTGCAATTGAACGAAAACAATTACTTTCTTCGGAACTTCAGATCAAGACTGCAATCCAAGGTTATGGCCTTGAAGGCTTCATCATGGGGACTTTATCAGTTCCACCAAAATTCATTACTGATCAAGAGAATAAAATAGTCAGCAATGAAAAATACATGAAATACCACAAGCAAGATCATTTAATCAGTTTATGGCTGCTATCCTTTATCAATCAATGCTTATTACCATAAGTGATTGGCTGCAAAAGAACTAACGAGATATGGACAACAATAGAAAAATCCTTCAACAACCTGTCAACTGTTAAAGTCATGTCTTATAAGAGGCAATTGCAAAAAATAAAGAAGGACACCATTACCATGGGAGAGTACTTGAGCAAAGATAATTCTGTTTGTAACATGTTAGAAGCTACTAACCATAAGGTGCAAGATTTTGAATAAATTTTGATTATCCTCAATGGCTTAAGTAAAGAATATGTGGCTGTAGAAGCCATAATTTCCTCACAAAAGGAATTCTCATCTCTTGATGATGTTCACTCTATTTCATTAGCACATGAAGCTAGGCTTGAAGGCAAGAAAGCTCAAGAAAGTGACTTCTCTATTAACTACGCAGTTAATAAAAATAATGACAATAACAGAAATCAGATAAGTAATAATTACAGAAATGAGCAATCCTTTGAGAGGGGCAACCTCGGCACCAAAGGCGGAGGTGGTAGAGGAAGAGGACGCGGGAGTAACAACAACAACAATCGACCAAAGTGTCAATGTGAGAAGATTGGTCATACTGCTATCAAATGCTATTTCAGGTACAATTCAAACTACTCAGCAGGCCAAGTCAGCAACAATAGTTAAAGAAACACCAATTTCACTACCAATTTAGCACAAGGACTGGGAGATGCTAATCATACTGGCAACACTGATCATATTCAAGATAAATCATGGTACCCAGACTTAGAGAGGCTAGCCATCATACCACTAACAATCTGAACAACCTGAATCTTGGAAACAAAGAATACGAAGGTAATCAAACTATAAGCATGGGCAATGGTAAGTGTGTTAAAATCTCTCATACTGGCACTGGTAGTATCATTGGTGATAGGCAGTTATCTTTGCATAATTTACTAAGATTACCCATTATTAAGAAGAACCTAATTAGTGTGTCTTAGTTTGCTAAAGTTAATAATGTATACTTTGAATTTTTCCCTAAATATTGTGTAGTTAGAGACATAATAATTAGGGAAATTCTTCTTCGAGGTAATGCTATGAAGGGACTCTATGAATTCAATATCAGCAACCACAATACTGCTATCAATAATCACCCACATTGTAATCTGACTGATATAATTGATGAAGTTCAAACTAGAAGTATTTTTGACTTATGGCATTATAAGTTAGGACATCCTAGTGCTAACATTGTAACAAATAGTCTTAATGATAATAAAATAAAATTTATTCCTGCCAAATTACCTTATGTATGTATTTTTTGCCAGATGGGAAAAAAGCCACAAATTACCATTCTTTGATTCATTAACTGTGTATTCCAAACTTGGTCAATTAATTACCACTGGTATTTGGGGTCCATCTCCTATATTTTCTGATTATGGATATAAATACTACATATCATTTGTTGATACTTACACTAGATATACTTGGATATAATATTTAAAAGATAAATCTAATACTAAAAGGGTTGTCATTAGTTTTATCAATATGTTTGAAAACCAAATAAACTATCAAATTAAGGTCGTGCAATCTGATGGAGGATTAGAATACAAACCCTTGACATATTATTTTAAAAGTAAGGGTATTATAGATAGAGTAACATGTCCCTATACTTCTGAACAGAATGGTATAGTTGAGAGGAAACATAAACACATACTTGAATCAGCTTTAACTTTGTTAGCTCAGCATCTTGGACACTTAAATTTTGGTCCGATGCTTTCAGTACTGCTGTGCACTTAATAAATAGAATGCCCACTAAAGTACTGAAAGACGTAACACCTCTAGAAAAGCTATTTAATGTCAAACTTGATTACAACAGTCTAAAAACATTTGGTTGCCTGTGTTTCCCATACTTAAGACCTTATAAAAATCATAAACTTGACTATAGATCTAAACCCTGCATTTTCATAGGTTATTGCAATAATAAAAAAGGGTTTAGATGTATAGACAAGTCTCGTAGAATATTTACAAGAAGACATGTTATTTTTTAAGAAAATATTTTCCCTTATAGCATATTATATATACAAACCACAGAAAAAATATATCATCCAAAGGTTAGTATACCTGATCTGCACAACATTGCTGATACATGGCATCAAGAGAATGGTGGCAAGGCTGCTGGTAACTCTGAAGGCCACCACAGTGATAATGAAACTAATGATGATCTTCTAGAGCAAACAAGCCAAGCCATTCAATCACCTACATAATCAAGTTGCAGACAATCTGAAGAAATAAGAGAAGAAAACAACAATGATAGCAATCAAAACTCTAGCAGCAGACAAAATGACTTACCAACTCAACCATCATAGCATCAAACTGTACATCCAATGATAACCTGATCAAAAAGAGGCATATTCAAACCAAAGACTTATACTACAGCCATTACCGAAGAAGAGACAAATAGTTATCAACAAGCAGTCAATACAAAGAATGAAGAAAGGCAATGGATGAAGAATATCAAGCACTGATGAACAATGTACATGGGAACTAGTGAGTCCACCAATCAACAAGAATATAATTAGATGCAGGTGGGTATACAGACTAAAAAAGAATCTAGATGGATCCATTAATAGATATAAAGTAAGACTTGTTGCAAAAGGATTCACACAAGAATTTGGTTTTTTATTATAATGAAACTTTCTCACTAGTGGTAAAACCCTCAACTACTAGACTTATATTAACAATAACATCAAGCAATAACTAGAAAATCAAGCAGTTAGATGTCAACAATCCATTGTTAAATGGGTATCTACATGAAGGGATATTCATGCAACAACCACAAGGCTATACACAAGACCCAACATTGGTATGTAAACTAAATAAATCAATCTATAGTCTGAAGCGAGCATCCAGAGTATGGTTTGAAAGACTTAAAGCAAGTTTGACAACACTATGCTATCCACCTACCAGATCTAACACTTCCTTATTCACAAAAATTAGCGAATCATTTAGCACTTATATATTAATATATGTGGATGATTTAACTATCACAGGGAGCAGTGAAACTGAAATCAGAAAATTGGTGGATTAGAACAATAAGTTCTCAAATAAATATCGAGTTGAATTATCTTATTTCCTTGGAATAGAAGTTATAATAAAATCAGATAAATAAATTCATCTTTGCCAAAGAAAGTATACTACAAAGCTTTTAAACAAGACAAACATGATTGAAGCAAATTGCCAACCAACTCCTATGATATCAAACCAACACTTGTCAAAGAACATGCGGGAAGCTATCTCAAATATCAAACAATACAAGATGTTGTAGGAGCATTACAATATGCTACTATAACAAGACCTGGTGTAACGTCCCGCCTTTTTGACCACTTCTAATTGGTGGTTAAACCAACTTAAAATGTTCAAAACGACGGAGCGTACTTAGCTTAGCGAGTTTAAACACAGAATTTACACAGAAACACAGAATAAATATATAATACAGTATTAAACGGCGAAATAAAATTTTATTTATAAATCATAATTTTGAATACAATATTTTTCTGTATACAGCGGAATATTGAAAACATGCTTTGAATACAAGAAAAATAATTTACTGTTTTGAAACCTTCAGAGGGCGCCTTCTTCTGAAATCCCCAGTCTTTGCCAATCTTCGAATCTACTGCTGTGATATTTAAATCTATACTGCTCGGGTCTGACCCGAGCATTTCATGTAAAACACAAAATACTCGAGTCAGGATTAAATCATAGTTCAAGTACATTAACTTCAATATAAACAGAAATATACTAGTTAATCTCAACAACCATTTAATATTCGACTATCAAACCTATGAGGAACTGACAAGTTATAAAATAACAAGTCAGAACAGCGTGTGTATATACGTATGCCAATGACATGTATATACCTGTACAATAGTACATATATACACATGTGTGCATTTGCCACCACATACATACTAAAATCAGGCTTGAAAAGACAAGGAGTGCACAAGGGGTACAAGATAGTTTCCGGATACTAAAAACAACAGTTTACGGTTTTTGTAGACTAAGCAAGATAAGGACAGGTGCTCCAATTCATTTTAGTAAATTTAATGTGACAATATTCAAATGTGTAGCATGCGTATGAGTTTTGTACATATATGTGCATGAAATAAAGCATTTGCCAAGACCAGAATCAAGCATACCCCAAAACATAACATACATATGGTAACTGAAGGGGAGAAAAACAAAAAAATAGTAACACAGTCTAATATAGTACTGAAGGACCATATTATCAACCCACAATACAAATCAATGGGTTCATCCAAGTGGCCGTTTTTTTTTTTAAGATAAAACTATTCGAATTCAATTTGATGTAAATAAGTACCAGTACTCACCAATCACACAACAATAGGACGCAAGTAGAATTAAAGAAAATCTCAGGAAATCAATTACATCCTAAAATAAACAATGTATATTATAGCAAATCAAATGTTAAGTGGATCCAACAGTCATAGGCATTATCAGGTTACATTTTTTTTTTTATATCTGAAAGTAGGGTGAAGCATGTACTGATAGGTGAGTAAATTTCAGCCAAAAATGTTCTCAACAAATTATTTCAGCAAGTAAAGGTTTTCACTGTTTCCATGTTACAGTCATTTATAATAAACTCAAGGAATATGGACCAGTGCATCCAGTTCCAATATTTATATTCCAATAATTTCTAACCTTCGAACTATTCTATTTTAAGGGTGAAGGACTGTAATTTGCATGTATATTGGCAAGAACATGTATAATTTCAGATATACTAATTTACATATATAATCAAACATGGCAGCAAACAAGTATATAAGGCCTTATTCGAAAATACCCTGAGCCTTTGTTTTAACCCATGCATGAATATGCACCCCGAGATAACCTTTCTTCTTTGATATACATATATACGGTTTCAATTATAGAACTTATGTTATGAACATCTACTTAATGCATGAAACACGCACATCCTTCGAGATATTAAAGCTAATTAATATCAAAGATGATTATTTATCACATTTTGGAGGGTTAGAAAATGCAACCTACTAACATATTTACTGGACAAACACAAAAAAAAAACTTAAGGTCTAGCGCCTTCCAGGGACATGTTAAACAAACTCATGATAGCATTACATTTTCTAAACTAATTGAACTGAAATCTTGACCCACTGCAAAATAACTGTTTGAACTAGCATATTAAAGAGGATTTAGCGTGGATGTCCTGGCTGTTGTACTTTCACTTACAGTGTACAAGTTGATTACTACCGCATTTACTCTGGTACATTATGACAATGTAAAATGCAAGGCACAAAACAACAGACAAGTATGAGGCCATGGTCACACTTAGCAAGGTACAGTAGGCAAGGCAAACACATGAGGAAGACAAAGCTACACAACCAGTGCATAAGTGATTTAACTAACAGAGCAACATATTTTAAAGGGAAAAATTGACCATCAAATTATTTTATTTTCTTTCTGTTTATATGCTTAAGAAAAACACCGATATAATCATGTATCCTCAGGTTTGTAAATGGGACCATGAACAATTCCACCAATGTACCGCTCCCATTCCCCCTGTATGTTACCCAAGTGAAAATTTATGGCCACCAGAATAAAATGCACTAGCTTCGGTCAGAAATCAATTGGTCACTACAAATGCAACAGGATTGCTAATGAGGCCAGTCTAGGCGAACAGCGTGGACACAATGCAACACTACCACTAGCGTATCTCAAACACAAGACAAAACACAAATGAATGATCAGAAATGCTAAGGGCCAACTTATACGAAAAAGGGCAGTTCAACATCGAGTCAACACTATAATTCCAGTCTAAATTTGGTTTGATATATGTTATCACAAAATTTGGCTTGCTCTTTGTCCACGATCTAGAGATTACAACAGCTGTTTATAGAAATCGAACAAGTCCAGATCCAATAATTCTTAAAAACAGTAAACCGATTCAGGTCAGTTAACACTAGCGATCATATAATGTCAAAACATGGTACCACAGACATTGACAAATATGCTCAGTTTAAATTGAACTCAAAATACTTGAACTGAAATTAATCAATCGTGAGTTTCAAAAGAAACTCACCTTGAAACCCTGAAGAAGAAAATGTTGACAACAGCGAGAGTGCAACGTAGGACTGTGGCTTCAATTTGATGGCTGCGGATTCCAAATCTGAGTAGCGGTGACGCCATCAACAGGGTAGTTCAAGGATGGTGCAACGAAGGTAAAGGCGGAGCACGATTTAGGAAGTGGGGTGGTGATTCGGTGGCGAATCAATTTGATTAGAGGAGGGATCGACGACTTCGGTCAGAGCAAGGCACGATGGAAGGAGGCGCTGCACTAAAATCGTTGGTGGCCATTTTCTTGAATTATGGAAACATTGATTTCGAATTGATTGAGGAATCGGATTTTATTTTCCTTTGATTGGAGGCTGCCATTATCGATGGCTTTAGAGGAGAATAAATTTGGGAACAACGATTTCTACTGAGGGAAATTTGGGGAAAGTGAAAACTAATTCGGCCATGGATTTAGAACTGGAAAAGAAAGGAAAACCTGATTTTGCTCCCTGAAATTGGGGAAAAGGGTTTCAATTTATAAACACGGAACCGTGGAAGCCAAGGCAGTAACAGTAGCCTTCGTATTTCAACTAAGGACGGTAATATTTCGGGGAGGCACATACAGAGTAGAGTTTTATTAGTTTGTACCCTATAAAAATCTAATTCTACCGTGAACTAACGTTTTAACGCTCGATAATTGTACCGTCAACACAACTGCCGAACGTAACGAAAGTTATATGCGCCTCTTTGGTTTTTCGTTCTGAGCTCATTAAAATTAGTCTGACTCCAATTCGACGCCATTTTCATATGATGTTTTATTTTTAAATTATTTATCCATTCATTAAATTTTATTTTGTCTATTCATCAGTAATTCCATTCGTTTCCAAATTTTGAACTGTTAAATTTCAATTTTCTTTACAGATATACCTTATCCAAACTGATTCTGATATATTTCACCACTAATTTTCTCAATATTATTTACTGTCAACGACGTTTATTAAATTAAATTTATCCATGGATATTTTCCAGACGAATTTCAAACCTAATGCAAATATCTCACCCAATTCAATTTCAGATATTTCAAAATAAATATTTGATTTCTACCTACCAATTAGAATTAAATACTGAATTCATACGCAGAACCATATATTCGATTTTAACTTTCTAATCCAAGTCTCAATATAAAATTTAAAAATCAAGATTTTAACGAATTCCATATCTCAGTTGTCGAAATTTCTGGGTCGTTACATTCTTCCCCCCTTTAAAACTTTTCGTCCTCGAAAAGGAAAGATAGTTAGAGTTATACCAACATATACTACAAATTTTCATATTTGTGTGTAATTTCCTCACAACTAATTTAAATATCGATATTTAACCTATCGATCCTCTTTGTTTATCATCATATTCAATTAACCGAATTTTCGCTTTTGTATAGTCGAAGATCAATTTCGATCATTTAACTTTTCCCAATCCTCACTGAAGAGTGTAAATAACATCTCCATTTCCAAATACAAATTATTGACTTAAAAATTTCCAAAATCTGATATCTTTATAGCTTTTATTTATATAGGAAATATTCCTTCAAAACTATGGGACCTGAAAATACCCCGAAATTATATTATATTAAGTAGATTTTCATTTCAAAATACTATTTTGAAATTACTAGATAACTCGAAGTTTGACGAGTCTATCATCGTTCTCACAGATGTTAGGCATACGCTGGCCAGACGCACGACTAAAATCTCCGAGCACTAAATATCCTTGTTTCAACTTCCAGTGGAAAATATTTCAAAAATTCCTTTAAAAACAGATACGGAAAGTACCAATGTGATAATATGTTGATTGTTCATGAATCGCAGATACACAATGGTTTCGTCTGGATCCCCCAAAAACATCTGTATCCATAGGAAATCACTTCCCTGCGAATTTCGTCATGGACAGATCAACGGAAGATATTTACGAATCAACAGAGAAACTGAGGTCACTGAGCGTTAACTGCTCTATCTCGGAGTCACAAAACAATCATGGAATTATGAAGATACTTCAAGTCACAAGGACAAATCAAGTCATACAGACACCTCAGGTCACGGAGACCAATCAAGTCACGAAGACTAACTGCTGCATCAACAGATGGCTCACTATCAATAAGATATCTCAAATACTATGGACCGCAGGTACACAATGGTTACGCCTGGGTCCCCCAGGAAACATCCATACCCGTAAGCTTTCACAGCTCTGCGGATTACGCCCTTACATTCGACTGTAGATCGCAGCAGTCATAATGGTTACGCTTGGTTCCCCCAAGAAACATCCGTCCGCCGTAGGCTATCTGCAGCCCTGCGAATTCCGCTACACGGTCGAATTCCAACGACTCTAGATCGCAGCGATCACAATGGTTACGCCTGATTCCCTCAAGAAACATCCGACCGTCGTAGGCTATCTGCAGCCCTGCGAATTACGCTAGCAGTCATGCTCAATGGCAACTCATGAGTTTTATGTCCGGACAACCTACTACCACCAGCAGCACTACAGATTGCGCTATCTGCAGTCCTTTTACATAAGCTCGAAATTCAAAGAAGAAGGATGGTACTTTCCTTATCTTTACTTTGAAAAACATACTATACTATATACATATAGTATTTTATTTCATAAACCATACTTATGTCATTTACATAAGATTTTTTCCAAATCATATTTCAAACATCTCGTCTTATATAAATTCCGTTATATAAGATTTTATCTAAATCGATTACCTTTCAAATCAATAGTTCTCGACTTCGCTATATTTTTATGCATTACTCATATAAGTTCTGAAAATTCCTATATCCACTATCTCACATCGAGCATCCCCAAATCTCTATTCAATTTCAGTTTTGATCTCTTATCCAATTCAGATATCTAATATTTCCTTTAACTCGAATTTATGAATCTATTGGTTATAACCAATTCTTCTTCCAAACCTCTAATTAAAAATTCATCACTTCAGCCACAACTTTATTCTCTCAAAATTCCATATTTTTTCCACAAAAATTTTTCTTCATGCATTATCACTTCTTCACGTCCACACCTCGACCATCAATTAGCAAGCGAACAATTCTCTAAGTATCAATCCCGAAGGCCGAAACCAACATCAGATCAATACTCAGAAAGTCATCCAACTTGACTAATCTCTAGCCAGTTCTTAATTTCTTAACTTCACTTTCTTATCAAATTATTTCTCACGTAACTCTCGAATTCAGTTTACAGATCTACTTTTATGAAAACCCTTTATTATAACAATATTATTATAATTTCTACTCCGAAATATTTCACTTTCAAGATTTCAAATAACCTTATAAAAATAAGATTAAACCATTAATAACAACTTCATAGAGTTCAAAATCTTTCATAACCATTCCATTCAAATAATTATACATAGTCTTTTTGATCTATTCAAAATACCTACATAGGAGTTTTAGAATTACAACGATAGTATTACGAAACAGAGCTGACTTAACTAGGATTCACATTCTTCAATGATTTTCTGCTTTTCGATCGATGATCCACGTCTTTGCGTAATCTACTTTCACGATATGCATGGTTCTGGAGTTTCCACAAAAAGATTTGTGCATTCCTCATCCACATGACCCCACTCCTTGCAGTTCTTACAATAATACGAGATGGAGCCATCTTTATCTACGTACTTCACAGTTTTCTCCCTAGCAGCGCGCAACACTGCCTGTTGTCCTTGTTGTCTCTCGGAACAGTTTCGAGCTATATGTCCAACTTGTTTACAATGATAGCAAACGATTGGTTCATCGGGCTTCTCAGCGATGGCAGGCTTTTTCTTTTTCATCTTAAGACAACGACTGGGGAAATGTCCCTTCTCTCGACATTTAAAACAGAAAATCTCAGATCGGTAAGTCTTTCCTTCTTTCTTCTTTCCCTTGTATCCGCACGTAGCGGCGTAATGTCCTTTTTCCTGACATCTGTAACAAACGATATTGTCATAGGGGTCGGCTGTCTGTTTTTCCTTAATTCTCTTCTCGTATTCCATCATTACTTCTTCCTTTCTTTTACGTTCTGCCGCTCTTCGTTCTCGACGTGCGGCTTTTTGCTCTTCAGTCCTCACCATTCTGATTTTTCAAAACTCGTTAGTCCCTCACGGTTTTCTGGAAAACATTTCCAATTATCATATTCATATTTTTACAATTTTATGAAATCTCTTATTATTATTGGGAAAACATTTCAATATATTGGCAAATCTTCATTTTCTGACGAAAATGTACTTTATCCTCTTGAAAACATTTCTAAATTCGTAATTTGGATTTTAACAGATGTTAAATACAACATCGTTATTCCCACATACTTGTTGACACTTATTAGCTCTCTTCACTTAACCTCTTTTTATTTTATTTCATCAACTTATATTCTTAATAAAATAAACTTCATTGTTTCTTCTTTGAAATGATTTCAAATTTTTTTTTTCCTTTATTATTCAAACTGAACTCTTATTTACAATCAACTTCAGTTATCTTTGATTTCTAAAATTCACGCTTAACGAAATTAATTCGTTGATTCTCTCCTATCTATACTAGATACCATCCGATGATGGATTCTAGATTCAAATCCTAAGGGAACTTATTGAAGAATAATTCTCGCAAACCTGGATTCGAAGACTTCTGAAGACTGGGGATTCCGAACAAAATTTTAAATCTCAAAATAAATTTTTATTTCCGCTGTATTAATTTCAAAAGAGTAATTTATATATTATTCCCAAAAAATTCCTTTCTGAAAGTTTACTTTGAAATTATTTTCATTTTCAAAATTTTAAATTTCGAAAACTTTTTATTTTTGGAAATCGCTTAGTGTCGATTCTATTTCAAACTCGATAAGCTACGCTTTGAATAAACCAAAGCTCTGATACCACCTGTAACGTCCCGCCTTTTTGACCACTTCTAATTGGTGGTTAAACCAACTTAAAATGTTCAAAACGACGGAGCGTACTTAGCTTAGCGAGTTTAAACACAGAATTTACACAGAAACACAGAATAAATATATAATACAGTATTAAACGGCGAAATAAAATTTTATTTATAAATCATAATTTTGAATACAATATTTTTCTGTATACAGCGGAATATTGAAAACATGCTTTGAATACAAGAAAAATAATTTACTGTTTTGAAACCTTCAGAGGGCGCCTTCTTCTGAAATCCCCAGTCTTTGCCAATCTTCGAATCTACTGCTGTGATATTTAAATCTATACTGCTCGGGTCTGACCCGAGCATTTCATGTAAAACACAAAATACTCGAGTCAGGATTAAATCATAGTTCAAGTACATTAACTTCAATATAAACAGAAATATACTAGTTAATCTCAACAACCATTTAATATTCGACTATCAAACCTATGAGGAACTGACAAGTTATAAAATAACAAGTCAGAACAGCGTGTGTATATACGTATGCCAATGACATGTATATACCTGTACAATAGTACATATATACACATGTGTGCATTTGCCACCACATACATACTAAAATCAGGCTTGAAAAGACAAGGAGTGCACAAGGGGTACAAGATAGTTTCCGGATACTAAAAACAACAGTTTACGGTTTTTGTAGACTAAGCAAGATAAGGACAGGTGCTCCAATTCATTTTAGTAAATTTAATGTGACAATATTCAAATGTGTAGCATGCGTATGAGTTTTGTACATATATGTGCATGAAATAAAGCATTTGCCAAGACCAGAATCAAGCATACCCCAAAACATAACATACATATGGTAACTGAAGGGGAGAAAAACAAAAAAATAGTAACACAGTCTAATATAGTACTGAAGGACCATATTATCAACCCACAATACAAATCAATGGGTTCATCCAAGTGGCCGTTTTTTTTTTTAAGATAAAACTATTCGAATTCAATTTGATGTAAATAAGTACCAGTACTCACCAATCACACAACAATAGGACGCAAGTAGAATTAAAGAAAATCTCAGGAAATCAATTACATCCTAAAATAAACAATGTATATTATAGCAAATCAAATGTTAAGTGGATCCAACAGTCATAGGCATTATCAGGTTACATTTTTTTTTTATATCTGAAAGTAGGGTGAAGCATGTACTGATAGGTGAGTAAATTTCAACCAAAAATGTTCTCAACAAATTATTTCAGCAAGTAAAGGTTTTCACTGTTTCCATGTTACAGTCATTTATAATAAACTCAAGGAATATGGACCAGTGCATCCAGTTCCAATATTTATATTCCAATAATTTCTAACCTTCGAACTATTCTATTTTAAGGGTGAAGGACTGTAATTTGCATGTATATTGGCAAGAACATGTATAATTTCAGATATACTAATTTACATATATAATCAAACATGGCAGCAAACAAGTATATAAGGCCTTATTCGAAAATACCCTGAGCCTTTGTTTTAACCCATGCATGAATATGCACCCCGAGATAACCTTTCTTCTTTGATATACATATATACGGTTTCAATTATAGAACTTATGTTATGAACATCTACTTAATGCATGAAACACGCACATCCTTCGAGATATTAAAGCTAATTAATATCAAAGATGATTATTTATCACATTTTGGAGGGTTAGAAAATGCAACCTACTAACATATTTACTGGACAAACACAAAAAAAAAAACTTAAGGTCTAGCGCCTTCCAGGGACATGTTAAACAAACTCATGATAGCATTACATTTTCTAAACTAATTGAACTGAAATCTTGACCCACTGCAAAATAACTGTTTGAACTAGCATATTAAAGAGGATTTAGCGTGGATGTCCTGGCTGTTGTACTTTCACTTACAGTGTACAAGTTGATTACTACCGCATTTACTCTGGTACATTATGACAATGTAAAATGCAAGGCACAAAACAACAGACAAGTATGAGGCCATGGTCACACTTAGCAAGGTACAGTAGGCAAGGCAAACACATGAGGAAGACAAAGCTACACAACCAGTGCATAAGTGATTTAACTAACAGAGCAACATATTTTAAAGGGAAAAATTGACCATCAAATTATTTTATTTTCTTTCTGTTTATATGCTTAAGAAAAACACCGATATAATCATGTATCCTCAGGTTTGTAAATGGGACCATGAACAATTCCACCAATGTACCGCTCCCATTCCCCCTGTATGTTACTCAAGTGAAAATTTATGGCCACCAGAATAAAATGCACTAGCTTCGGTCAGAAATCAATTGGTCACTACAAATGCAACAGGATTGCTAATGAGGCCAGTCTAGGCGAACAGCGTGGACACAATGCAACACTACCACTAGCGTATCTCAAACACAAGACAAAACACAAATGAATGATCAGAAATGCTAAGGGCCAACTTATACGAAAAAGGGCAGTTCAACATCGAGTCAACACTATAATTCCAGTCTAAATTTGGTTTGATATATGTTATCACAAAATTTGGCTTGCTCTTTGTCCACGATCTAGAGATTACAACAGCTGTTTATAGAAATCGAACAAGTCCAGATCCAATAATTCTTAAAAACAGTAAACCGATTCAGGTCAGTTAACACTAGCGATCATATAATGTCAAAACATGGTACCACAGACATTGACAAATATGCTCAGTTTAAATTGAACTCAAAATACTTGAACTGAAATTAATCAATCGTGAGTTTCAAAAGAAACTCACCTTGAAACCCTGAAGAAGAAAATGTTGACAACAGCGAGAGTGCAACGTAGGACTGTGGCTTCAATTTGATGGCTGCGGATTCCAAATCTGAGTAGCGGTGACGCCATCAACAGGGTAGTTCAAGGATGGTGCAACGAAGGTAAAGGCGGAGCACGATTTAGGAAGTGGGGTGGTGATTCGGTGGCGAATCAATTTGATTAGAGGAGGGATCGACGACTTCGGTCAGAGCAAGGCACGATGGAAGGAGGCGCTGCACTAAAATCGTTGGTGGCCATTTTCTTGAATTATGGAAACATTGATTTCGAATTGATTGAGGAATCGGATTTTATTTTCCTTTGATTGGAGGCTGCCATTATCGATGGCTTTAGAGGAGAATAAATTTGGGAACAACGATTTCTACTGAGGGAAATTTGGGGAAAGTGAAAACTAATTCGGCCATGGATTTAGAACTGGAAAAGAAAGGAAAACCTGATTTTGCTCCCTGAAATTGGGGAAAAGGGTTTCAATTTATAAACACGGAACCGTGGAAGCCAAGGCAGTAACAGTAGCCTTCGTATTTCAACTAAGGACGGTAATATTTCGGGGAGGCACATACAGAGTAGAGTTTTATTAGTTTGTACCCTATAAAAATCTAATTCTACCGTGAACTAACGTTTTAACGCTCGATAATTGTACCGTCAACACAACTGCCGAACGTAACGAAAGTTATATGCGCCTCTTTGGTTTTTCGTTCTGAGCTCATTAAAATTAGTCTGACTCCAATTCGACGCCATTTTCATATGATGTTTTATTTTTAAATTATTTATCCATTCATTAAATTTTATTTTGTCTATTCATCAGTAATTCCATTCGTTTCCAAATTTTGAACTGTTAAATTTCAATTTTCTTTACAGATATACCTTATCCAAACTGATTCTGATATATTTCACCACTAATTTTCTCAATATTATTTACTGTCAACGACGTTTATTAAATTAAATTTATCCATGGATATTTTCCAGACGAATTTCAAACCTAATGCAAATATCTCACCCAATTCAATTTCAGATATTTCAAAATAAATATTTGATTTCTACCTACCAATTAGAATTAAATACTGAATTCATACGCAGAACCATATATTCGATTTTAACTTTCTAATCCAAGTCTCAATATAAAATTTAAAAATCAAGATTTTAACGAATTCCATATCTCAGTTGTCGAAATTTCTGGGTCGTTACACCTGGTATTTCTTTCAGTGTTAACAAAGTATCTTAATTTGTGTAGGATGAGCATTGAACAACAGTGAAAAGAATACTCGGATACTTGAAAGCAATAATCAACTTTGGCTTATCATTAAAAGGCAGCAAAGACTTAAACATTACAGCTTATTCAGATGCAAATAGGGCTACAAATATAGATGATAAAAAATCAATTTTTGGTTGTTGCATTTATATAGGAGAAAGTCTTATTTCTTGGTTCTCTAAAAAGCAAACAACCATCTCGAGATCAAGCACAGAAGTGGAATATAGGAGTGTTGCTAGTACTACAGCTGAAATTTTATGGCTACAATCATTGTTAAAGGAGCTAAAACTATCATCTAACAGAAACCCTATAATTTGATGTGACAATTTGAACACAGTTTACATGACAATAGATCCTATTCAGCATAATCGAACCAAACACATAGAAATCGATGCCTATTTTGTTCGAGAGCAATTTCAAAAGAAAATTTTACATGTAAATCATATTCCAGCTTACTACCGGAAGGCCGACATGCTTACAAAATCACTCTCAGCCAAAAATTTCCATAGATTCATAGATGCACTTGGAATCGTAGAGTTACAAACAAATACTAGATACAAGATGTAACTTTCACCTGGATCTTACCTGTATCTTCACCAGTATGACGATGGATTGAAATTGCTTACTCTTTACCAACGTCAGTCCACGAAATGGAAAATTAGGGTTGCAAACCCTAACTCTAATTTGAGGGATGGTAATAAAGGAAAAAAAGAATAATGGGAAAGCAAAAGCCATATGCCTACTATAATAAAACAACAATCACTTGCCCATTATAACAAAGCAACAGTCACATGCCTATTATAACAAAGCAACGGTCACATGCCTATTATAACAACGGTCACATGCCTATTATAACAACGGTCACATGCCTATTATAACAACGGTCACATGCCTATTATAACAACGGTCACATGCCTATTATAACAAAGCAATGCTCACATGCCTATTATAACAATGGTCACATGCCTATTATAACAAAGCAATGGTCACATGTCCATTATAACAAAACAATGGTCACATCCCCATTATAACAAAGCAACGGTCACATGCCTATTATTCAAGTCTATTTACATTTATTTCTTGTGTTCTAAATAGAAGACTCCTCTATACGATTTCTATTATCTTGTATTTCAATTCTTCAATAATAAACTACTGTTTCATCTCAATTATGCTTTTCTATCATGCATAAACCCGTACAACCTAAAAAAAATGTTATCTATGCTACGATGGAAATACATTTCCTTTTAAACAATTGTTGTTTGAAAATGGAATTTGTATAGTTTTTTCTGTGTTTTAAAGCTTACATACTATGTTGTAATATAATGTCTGCATTTTTTTATTTTTATTGACTCTTAGTTGAGATTTTATTATTAACGGACTTCAAAAAAGGTTCTGTGGCCTTTCGTCACTATACATGAAGGTTTCTCTAAGATTAAAGATTACATGTAATAGTCGCTTATGAGCTATAATTACATAGGTAATGAATGTATGAATGTGCAATTTTTTTATTCGTTAACTTAAACATGGTTTATTGACTATGCAATATTTGTCTACATCTTATGTAAATGAAATGTTTTTCTATATATTAGGATGCTTATGTATCTTACAAAGTAGTGTACAAATTTTTTTAACCTAACAAGCACAACAACAATCTATGTTTTTTTTTTTTTGGGCAACGCTGATCGGTTTTTAAAGTGATCCGTAACACTCTTTATTAAAAAAAAGTACAGGAAAATTAGATGACATGCACCAAACACATCATCCAAGAAGTCCATAGTTCCCACGCAGAGGATACCATACTGGAAATCAAAAATTACAATTACTGATTAAGCATATAACACATACACTTACATGAGTTTCCAAAAGAGTACCTAGTGCAACAAAAGTGCGCGCCTAGTTTAACCTAGGCTTTTAGCCATTATCTAACCACTTTCTCATTAATTCTCTCTTCTTACTACGGGTAAGAGGGGTCTTCAATGCATCTTCTCCAGGAGTAGCAAGGTTGTTTTCTTTAGGCACAATCTATGTTTTTTGAATGAGCAAGTATTACTCTAGATTTTATTCCCCAATCTATGTTCCTTTACTATTAACATGGACGCATTTACTTTTTACAATTTTACAGGGAGCCAGCAGAATTTGGCAACATCCATGCAACAAAGATGGGAATTTTGCATTTTTTTCTTTATATTCTTTATTGATGATGCTTGAGTTGCCTAATGCATGATTGTTCTTTTTTGAATAGTTTCATTTCTAGATCATAGATTTATTTTTGGGTGCTCGGTTGTATATATAGGTTTTTTCAGAGTTAAAACAATTGTTATGAAGACATATTTTATAATTAAATTGTGTAACAATTTTTTGTTATCATAGTAATACATTTTGCATGCAAATTTTAACTTTTTATATTGTTTTCTAAGGCTGCTTTGCTATATTATTTTCTATAATACAAACGTTAAACCAATTAAATTGTAAAGTGGTCTTCCATAGTATGAACTGAATGTAATACTTAACGCGTTTGTCGTATTAATTAAATTTACAACAAAAAAGGATTTGCTGATTAAGAAAGATATAAATGCTGCCCGTGTGTGAAGTACGGGTTCGCATTGGTCAGATATATAAAGGCAAAAATATCTAATAATGACATTTTTGTAACTTTACGGTTAGATCAAAAATTTGTGCTTTCATGACAACAATACATACATACATACATACATACATACATATATATATATATATATGTGTGTGTGTGTGTGTGTGTGTGTGTGTGTGTGTGTGTTGGTGCGTGCGTGTGCTTGTGTGTGAGAGAGAAGCGGCTATTTGGACACAAAATTTGACATAAATTCGGATACATAAATTCTAAAACATGGTGTTTTTGTTTTATATAAGAAGAATGAATTTACGAAAAGATCTAATGGTTGAAATTGCTTTCGTCTAAATTTGTGCTACCATTTTATTTCTAAATAGGCACTCATATATATATATATATATATATGTGTGTGTGTGTGTGTGTGTGTGTGTGTGTGTGTGTGTGCATGTGTGTGTGTGTGTATATGTGTGTGTTTAGTGTATGTATGTATAATTCTTTTGCGTAAAGTTGATATTATCCAACAGCGGTGAGCATAAACCCCATCGCTTTCCAAAACCCGTCCACATCAAACCACAAATATGGTGCAAAAATACGAACTAAATCTTTTACCAAAGCAAATAACTCATACTGGGCCAAACCACATTGGTACGGATCAATCGCTGTTTGGATGGTTCGACCAACTATATTAAATTAGACCATAGCCAATTCTTATCAAACCGAGCCAAATCATGTCGGTACCAACTATATTAAACTGGACATTAATCAATTCTTATCTCATTTTAGATTTTATTAATGTACATCCAACTTTCATTTTATGTTGTCGTTATATTAATATGTTCATTGTTGTCGTAAAGGAATAAGTTATGGTTTTAGTATAATATTTTTTTAAAATAAATGTTGTTTATAATCTTATTCTAGTTATTTTACTTTGTGACTAAGTTGATATTTTGTTAATTTTCTAAATACAATTTCTTTTGTAGTTAAGTATCAAATCGAATTATTTATACAATTAGGAACTAGCCTTTCATTTTAGTATAACATTCTGTGTTTTAACCTCTAAGCAATATAAGCATCAATAGTTGCCTTTTAAGGCGATTGTTGATGGAAGTAGTTTTAAAGTATTTAAAATAAAGTATAATAAACGTAACGGTCTAGGTTTCGAGCACAGGGTAAAATAAGATTAATGCAATAATTAAAATTTGGTTAATGGGGAAAATAAGAGAAATTTGGGGAAAATGGTTTAGTAAATAACAGAAGATGATTGAGTAATTATTTTGGAATAAAGATATTGGATTTATAAAGTTTTAAGGTGAAAATTCAATTAACATAATATTAATGGAAAGTTGAACTTTGGGTTGAATGAATGAAAATTATTAAATTTAAATATCGAAAGTTAAGATGTAAAAAAACTTTGTAAAATGGAATTTTGTTGAAATACATGTTAAAATATTCATATGTAAATTACTGCAATACATGTTGGATTTATAATCAAAGGTTCGGTTTTGATGTATAACGGTGTTTCTTACTCAATGGTGTGATAACCCAAAACCCCCATGTCACGGAAGTATGGATAATCATTTGGAATATAACACATTAATCAACATTAGTAGAGTACAAATAATAGCATAAACATAAAATAGAATAATTTACATCAATATGACAGCAGAATCATAAAATGTAATAAACATTAGAATGGCACAGTCATATGATACAACTTAGTGCATAAAGGAAATGATCAGTCTACACCGAGATCAACGGTACATATACAACAGATAAGACTTAATAGAGATAACCAGTCTACATCGCGATCAGCGGTACATATACATATGATAATACTGGCAGAAATGTCAATAGCCAAAATACAGATAAAGGTAGTCTTCGCCATCATCCAAAAGCGCACTCCAAGCTATAGTGCTAAGCCAAAATAAGTCCTGCAACCTGTCACTTGGCTGACCGTGTAAAAATAAGGGCACCCGAGTTTGCAAGTGAAACAAATTACGAGCCAGTCATGGGACTGGTATGAGAAATCTACTTAACTGGTTAAACAAAAATAATAAGGCAAACCATAGGACCACGCCACTAACACGGAACGGGTTTACTCCAGCGATTGCCAGTGCATGAAATAAAGTGAATTATTTAAACAACGCATGCTTTTAAGAAAAATGAAGCCATTATAAGACTCAGGTCCCAACACACAATGCAACGAAAACCGGAGGATAGAGTTTTACCTTATAACGGCCAAAATATGCTTAATACGTACAAAGAAAAATCATTTGATATTATTACTAGTGCATATATGTTTAAAAAACAATTTCAATCATAATGTATCAATCATATACGACATAGCTAACATCTACTATATCGCCATATATAGGTTTACAATCAAATCCGTAATTTCGTATTGGAAGTTGGATTCCATCACGAGTCGAGCCAAGGATGTACTCCTCGCCGGTTTCGAGATACTCTAGCAAATGCCTTAGAGTCACACACAATGATCCCTCGGATCATGCAGGGCCGGTCCACACATAGCAGATTAGTTATACCTGAACACACGTTTCCCGGTCCTATAGGACCTATCTCCATCGGCTCCGTAGTAACCGATATATCCGAGGCGCCTCGCATTCCAACAACAACATAGGTAAAAATATAAAAATGTCTGGGCTTGCAAAACCCTGACACCACCCATAGCTAGAAAGAAACGTCATGCACTCTCTTGCTGTCCCTTATCCCGTTTTTGACTCACCCAAGGTTTGAGGCTCGCGAATTAATGCTATACACAAAGCTATGCCCTTTAAGGCCGTGCTTTGATCATCAACCATAAGACTTTGCTTTTCAACAAAATCCTTGCTCATCTGCATCTCAGCATGCCACACAGGCAGTTCACTCCATGCGACTGATGTCTATCGATATATAACCTCTAAGCTCGTACATCTCAAAGAAGGGTGTTAAGCAAGAGAATAAATTCTCCGCCACCAAACGGATATATATTTAATAAAGATCAATCAACACAGAATAAAATCCAATGTCAAATACACATCCATTTACGAGTTCGTTCTAGGTCTGAACGAAACCAGAGGCACCTTATTCCTCGTTCCATATGTCCAATACGGAAGAGAGGCCCTTGCACATTCGGACGATCAACAAGTACGTCCAGACCACTACCACTGTAACCTCAACAAGGGAGCGACCCCATTTCTAAGGCATCAGTAGTAATCCACACGATGTGAAGATCACAGGTTTTGCACCGTCTTCATATCTTCGATTTTATTCATCGATCAATTATTTGAAATTAGAATTAACTCGGCCTTTTCAATTAATTCACGTATATTTAGAATTCAAACCAATTCTGTCCATGGTTAAATTATTTGACATCCATGTTTCCGTTCATTAATATAATTTTCATGTCAAACACATTCAATCATCAAAATATCAAGCAAACTAAGTAAAATCGGTTTATTTCCATTCCATATCATTTATAATATTTTATAACGATATATCGCTATTTTTATTTATAATAAAATAGATCAATTTAACTAAATGACGCTTCAGGCTATTACGTGACCCTGGCAATGTTTTTCTTTGGATTTGATTTACACATTTCTCAAAATTTAACTGTTGGATCTTAACAAAATTTATATCATTGGAATGATCTTTTTAAAGCGAACCCAACGATTCCAGTTTTGGGGAAATCCGACGGTCGGATCTCTCGGTATAATCGTTTAGAATTACAATTCCAAAACGCGAAATGTCGCGCACGATTCGTTTTATTTTAATTTATATAGATATATATAATTCATTCTGACATTGTTTTTATTTAGATTTGAATTAAACATTTCACACAATCTAACCGTTGGATCTTTACAAATTTTACATCGTTGGGAAGATCTTTCCAAAGCGGACCCAACAGTTTCAGTTTCGGGAAAATCCAATGGTCGGATTTCTCGGTACAATCGTTTAAAATTATGATTCCAAAACGTGAACTATAGCTGTGCGGTTCATTTTATTTTAATTTATATTTACTTATATATATATATATACATAATTCTTTCGACGATTTCCAAACCATTTTCACTTCAAAAATAGGCTAACGCCTTTAAATTTCGGAAAAATTCGCCATAGCCTCCTCTGTACGGAGAGGCGTTTGGAAATTTATTGGGTAGTATTAGGCACCCAATAAATCCAGTATAAGCATACACAATTTTTAGTGACTAATCTAAGCCCAAGGGAGAGTGTAAAAATCATTTCTCAAGAGAATAAATTTTGTCACCTTGTCCAATGTTGGAAAATAAATGATCCATGTGCCGTATCTAATAACTAGAGAGACGTGGTCATTGTCAACTCCAGACCCGTGTGGGGTTTTTATTAAATCTGACAATTTACCGGTTCATTTTATTTAGTCCATAACGATCCATGATCCGTTTAACCTGTAATACAGTCATCTCCATACAAGCATCTCGTTTGTACGGTAATTTCCAACCTCGTCACATAAGCTCCAAATGCTTATATGGTATATGATAGAGTATGTTATCTTCAAGAAGCATGCCATGTAATGTGGTTCAAAATTAATTGTTGCTATCCTATAGCGACATTAATAATCTCACACAGAACAAACAACACTCCGCATCCAGTGACATTCACAGGAGTTTATATAATAATAAAATTGTGCAGCCAACTCATTAAGGCTTACCTATTTGTTGAGCATGCAAATAAATTCTTTACTCAACTGCTAATCCATTTTCCTGTTCAGCATATGTATATATATGCATATCTGTGCTAAAAATAATATTTTTAGCGACCAGATGTTTATTTTCACACATGTGTATTTTTAGTGAGTCATATACATGATAAAAATGATATTTTTATCGTTTACAGAATTTATTCAACACATGAATGTTTTTAGCACTTCATACACACAATAAAAATGTTAATTTCATTGTTCTAAGAATTTGCTCAACACATGAATATTTTTAGAACTTCATATACACAATAAAAATGTTAATTTTATCGTTCAAACGATTTATTCAACACATGAATATTTTTAGAACTTCATATAAACAACAAAAATGTTAATTTTATTGTTCTAAGAATTTACTCAACTCATGAATATTTTTAGAACTTCGTATACACAATAGAAATGTTTATTTTATTGTTCAATTAATTTATTTCGAAAGTGAATATTTTTAGTGATTCTTACATATAATAAAAATGTGATTTTTATTGTTTAAAGCATTCATTCCAAACATGAATATTTTATAGGCTTCATACATAAGATAAAAATGTTATTTTTATCGTTCAAACAATTTATTTCAAACATGAATATTTTATATATTTCATACATAAGGTAAAAATGTTATTTTTATCGTTCAAACAATTTTTTTCAAACATGAATATTTTATATACTTCGTACATAAGATAAAAATGTTATTTTTATTGTTTAAACCATTTATTCAACACATGAAGGGTTTTCAACACATGAATATATTTCAACACATGAATATTTCAGAAAATTTTGGCATTATAATAGCCGGGTAATTAAAACCGGCACCGTCCCTAGTACGGCTCCTCTGCTATCCTAGGCCACACGACGTTTACAAGGGGTTTATTTCTAATGGTTACCAAAATTCAATCATTTTCATAACACAATGAGTTTTCCATAAACAAATCCAATTTTTGTTGCAATCACAATCAACCATTCACATTCACAACCAAATTTCATGCCACAATACAATCAAGTCATCCATGGTTTGTGGACAACGGGTGTTAGGAGCTACTAAACTCCATCTGCAACCTAATATATTTTATTTCCATTTTAATCGATTTTAGAAATCTCACAATGCTTTTTTAGTCCTTCTTAAATTGTAGCGAGCTCTGAATGCGTTCTAGTCTCTTTTAGAATGTAGCGTACAATGTCACGGTCCCGGTGTCTATTGTTTCATTGGATTTGGACAAAATACGAAAAAGATATTATTTTATTAATAAATCATAATTCGCAATGTTTTTAAGCATTATAAACCTTTAAATAAAATCACTGCCGTATGTCTTAGCAGAAAGTTCAAAACTAGGTTTAAAGATTTCGTTCAAACCGTTGCTCGAGGTGATGATCGGGTTGTGCAACCTTGAAGAGCTTCGAGAGGTGCTCAAATCGATTGCGGTAGGGCTGAACTCGGTGCGGCGGTGGAGTCACAATCCCGGTCGACGCGGGTGCACTTCGAGGCGATGGATCTTGAAAAATACAACACGGTGGAAGGTGAAGTTTATATGGATTTGAAGAGAATGAGAAGATCTACAAAATCATCAACATAAGCATTGAATTTTATTGAGCGGGTTTTGAGTTACGGAGGAGAGAAGAAATAAACAACCGCCGCCGTCAGTTTCTTGTGTTATCGGGTTTTTTAGGTTTTTCTGGAAAATTAATTTATGGATGGAAAAATCCTATTGGCCTATATTTGTATTTATTCCAAAAATAGTGTTTGCTTATCCGAACTCCAAATCAAACCCAATGAGTGTCGCCTCTAACTAAATACCCTCATTCTGGACACAATAGAATATGTTTCGTAAGCTCATTTAACTGTTACAGTCTGTTATTCTTCAAATTAAAATACAAAACATTCAATTTTAGATTTGAACATACATTTTAACTTGTCGGGGCCACATACTGATTCCAAAAATTCCCGAAAAATAAATCTTGCTATGTTTGGATGATACAGTCCCAACAAAACTTATTTCGTCGAATTTGGGGACCGTTTGAAAAAAGGACTTTTTCTGGTCGATCCAATTTGCACTGTATTTGCAAAACACGTTTTCCTTTGCCACACTCACATATTAATTCCAAAAATTATGGAATTTTAAACCTAGCAATAAATTGACATTCCGAATTCAACTAAAGTGGTTTCATCGAAAATAGAGGTCGTTTGCAAAATTGTTATTTTTAAGGGCTTTACTATTACTTAAAAATAGAATTTTTAAATTCTGACCAAATTTCTGTTCAAATTATTCAAAATAAAATTTTCAAATTGGCTCTGATTTTCCAGGTTGTTACAATCTCCCCTACTTAAAAATTTTCATCCCCGAAAAGGAAACAACAGTAAAGTAGCAAACAAAATGGAAATGTAAAATATTGTAAATGTACCTTGCACCAGAGTTAATCAAAGATTTCCACACTGCAATTGGGATAAGCTTGTTTAATGCTCTCTTCATTTTCCCAGGTACAATCTCTAGGATCTCCACTCCACTGCACTTTGACTAGATGAACTTTCTTGTTCCTTAGGTCTTTAGTTTCTTTGCCAATAATCTTTATTGGCTCCCTTCTCACTGCCAATTTCGGAGTAATATCCAAGTCCTATTGCGCTGCTTCTTCTACAATCAGATTTGGATCATGTACGTGCTTTCGAAATAAAGACACGTGAAATACATCATGTACTCCAGGCAACCAGTCCGGTAATTGAACCATATAAGCAAGAGCTCCAATCCTTTCAAGTATAGGAAATGGACCAATAAATCTAGGCGCCAACTTCCCTGTTTTCCCGAATCTGACTACTCCCCTCATCGGAGAAACTCTCAATTACACATAATCACCAACATCAAATGCTAAATCTCTACTTCTAGAGTCTGTATGACTCTTCTATCAGCTTTGAGCTGTTTGTAACCATTTCTTAATGAAATCAACATTGTCGGAAGCTTCAGGAATCATATCGGGACCAATACAAGTCTATTGCCCGGTTCTACCCAACATGCGGGAGATCTACAAGGTCTACTATACAGTGCTTTGAATGGTGACATTTCCAAGCTTGCTTGTTAGCTGTTATTATACGAGAACTCAACCAAATGTAAGGGATCTTCCCACGATCCGCCAAAACCAATAATACATGCCTGCAATAAATCTTTTAATATACGATTCACCCTCTCTGTAACAACCCGAATTTTTAACAATGTGTAAAGATAAGAATCAAAGCAGAATTTAATTTTAAAATTTGAATCATGGGAAATGGGCTGTGCCATTGCGTTCGTCTCAGAAAAATACGCGAAATAGAGTCCGAATTTTCGAAAATCGGAGTCCGTATGACCCAGTTATGGCCCATAGAAGTTTTCAGAAAAATCCAAGTTCAAAAACAATTCGAAATTCAAATCTGGAGCCAAACGAACTGGGCGGGAAAATTCCCGCCTAAGCCCCAGGTAGACCGGGGTGTCGACTGGGGTGTCGACACGCCCAGGGGGCAGGTCGACTTCCCAGTCGACACGGGTGTCGACCTGGGTGGTCCGACCACTTGGGCCTGGGTGCACCTGCTGCTGTCTTGGCTCGGTTTTATGGGCCTGTGACGGATTTTGAGGGCTTAGATCTATCCTAGGGTTTATCCTATGGCCTAAACTACTCCTAATCTCTATAAAAACACCCTAGGACCTAACCTAAATCACTCAAAATCAATCTAACAACGAAGTGCTTCCCAAACCCTCTTGATCATGGCCTCCATCTCCAACTCCAAGAGCTTATGCATTCAAATCGGATCCGAATCAAAGGTGCTAGCTTGCTACATCAAATCAAGGGAGTGGATCAAGGTTGCTACGCAAATTTCATGACGATTCTTCAACAAAGGAGCCACCTTTCTTCGTCAAGATGATGCATGGTCCTTCCCTAAGCCTCGCTATGTAAGTTCTAGCTACTTGTAGATTCTAACGGTGGTTCTAATGTGACATGGAATAAAATGCGATGAAACATAAGTATGCTAGCCTATGTGAACCTAATTTTGCCCCTTTTCAATGATCTATGACCTTGGGCTAAGTTTTAGCGACTTAATCATGTCACTCATGTTATGTTTAACCTAGTTTATCTTGCAAGTTTGAATCTTTATCTATGGAATGTTAGCATGAACCTTTGGGAACCATTTGACTTGTGAAACATTGGCAAAGACTTGACTTTGGGGGCTTATGCATGTAAATGAACCCAAACCCCTTATGATACTTCGCATGTTTGTGGCCAAATTCCCTTATGATACTATGCATGTTTGTGGCCAAATTCCCTTATGATACTATGCATGTTTGTGGCCAAATTCCCTTATGATACTATGCATGCTTGAGGCCAAATCCTTTAGGATAATATTCACGTTTGCGGCCAATCTCTTTTTGATATCTAGCCTGTTTGAGGCCAATATGTTGGCATAATACTCCTACTATGTGACTCGCTTCCACTTGGGTTGGAAATACGTTTGGGTAGCTTAGGAAAAACGTGAATATGACACGAAAACTTGACATGGGGTTTACATGAGAACATGACATTCATGATACATTTAAATGTGGTCATGACACGTAGGAAAACATGGAACTTGAACTAGACATGTGTGGGTTGTAAGTGTAATAAGACACTAGACTAAACATGAAAGTGGCCAACTCGAGGTTGGGTTGAGTTTGTAGCATAAATCTGCCCGGACCCGCCCGGCAAATCCAGTAGCTACAAACAATAAGACCCAATGTGGGTAGTTGGTCATATCGCGCTTGAAAACCTGAGGTTAGACTAGGTTGTGGTGTAAGACTACCCGGACCCGCCCGGCTTAACTAGTAACCACAACAAGGTCTAATGTGAGAGGTTGGGGGTGCACTAAATTAATTAATGCCACATGATAAGGTTAAGTAAACTTGACTTATGGTACTTAACCGATATGACATGAATGGGTAGGTTAAGTGAAACCGGACTTGATTTCTTATGACACTTAACCGTAAAATACAGTTAGAGGATGGGGTTAAGCTAATCCATACTTAACTAATCCGACTTGGTAATTAGATGGGGTTAAGTAACCTACACTTAACTAATCTAAACACGGTAATTAGATGAAGTTAAGTTAACCTAGACTTAACTAGTCTAAACACGGTAATTAGATGGAGTTAAGTTAACCTAGACTTAACTAATCTAAACACGGTAATTCGATGGGGTTAAGTTAAACACTTAAACAATCTAAACATGATAATTTAATGAGGTTAAGTAACCAATACTTAACCAATTTAACATGATAATTTAATGAGGTTAAGTAACTTATACTTTACCGATTATACATGATGATTTGATTAGGTTAAGTAACCTATACTTAACCAATCCAATATGAGAACTTGATAGGGTTAAGTCATGAGCTTCTTGGTATACTTAACCAACTTGTAGGGCTAAGCCTTGAGCTTAAATACTTAGCCAATCTTGACATGATTCGTAGGCGGGTTAAGTCATGAACTTGAATGACAACACTTAACCCATTAGACAAAACCCTATCTCAGGGGACTAGGTTGAAAATCGTAGTTAACAAGGATAACGGGAAGAGAAGCTAAGTGGTGAACCTTAGTTAAGGATAACTAAGTGATAATCCTTAGTCAAGGAAATTGGACCACTTCACAGATAGATGAGTAACCCGATACGGTAGGTCATCACTTGAACACACGTGGAGGAGCGAATTATCTGACTTAGATAAAGGCTCCAACGAACTGGGTGACGAAGCGGTAGCTTCGGGGGACGTGAGGATACTCTTGGTATCCCTCTGTGAGGTTGCAGATGATCCGCCTGGGCTCACAGAGGTTAAGGTCTACGGTAGAAGAACCAAGAGTATGCCTTGGTTGCTGTGCGAGCAACCTAAAGACGGGGATGGATTAGCGTGGAGTCGACGATACTTGATTTTTGCCCTGGATAGCGCGTCGTCGACTACCTACCATCTTTAGTCAATCATGTACGTACGGAAAGGCAGAGAACTCCCAACAGACCATATACTTGCTATCGAGTTATGGGTGAGGTTGGCCAATAGGAAAGTAGGGCTATAGTGGGGCCGGGATGTAGTTCTCATACATGATTTTTCTTGGGTTGCCTTTCAGTAGTTGAGGGAGGGGTCTGGGACCATAGCCACGGATACAAAAACAGACCTTGATATCTGCATCGGCAGATGACTTAAAGCTCCTGACTGAGTTCCGTATTTCTTGATTTGCCCTGGTACGGAACTCGGATGGCACATTGAGATACATGTGCGTCTAGACATGGAAAACGATTCACGATACATACGTGGGATAAAAGGCGTGGTTGACGGGTGGCATATTCCCTAGTGGCCCTAGGTGGCTTGAACCCAAACCAAGACACGGAAACGTTCATTAGGTAGCATAATCCCTAGCGGTCCTAGGTGGCATAAATCCTAAGTGAACACGCGATAGTTCATGGTAAAAAAACGTAACCAGATCAAGGGTAGCAGTCCAAAACAACATCAAGGATAAAATGGTACTACGTTGAGGTGGTATAAATTTACATGGGAAACCCCGTACGGCCTACGACAAAGGACTGAACTTATACATGGAAAGAAACATACGAGTTGGGAAAACCTACATATGCTATATATTGGGTTGACATGGACCATTGCATGACATTGGGCAAGGGACATTCATAGTTAATACATGACGCGGGTTGGGATACTAGTACGAGAGGTGCAGAGCAAATATACATGTTAGAACCATGAGAAATATACTTGATAGTAACCTCGGGATGTTATACACGATAGATACCTTGGGATAGTATACTTGATAAAAACCTGACGATGTGATACCTTGACTTATCTTGACACCGTAGTTTATCATGATACCTTAGTTTATCTTGATACAGTAGTTCAGCCTGTTATCTTGGTTTAGCTTATCTATCTTGTAGTCATCCTTATGTTTACTTTCAGTTTATGCATGTCATGTTACCTTTACCTGTTTTTATACCGGAAGTAGATAGGACTTACCAGTCTTTGTGACTGACCCCGTTTTGTTTCGCCTCTTTGTCTTCCATTCCCCCCCCCAGGTTTTCAGGGAGGAAACACTGTTATTTAGTTCGGACTTCCTCTGCTTGAAGGTCATCATATATGGCTTGGACTTCTTTTGGCTATGGATGCTTTACCGGTTTGTTTTTGGGGAAATATTTTATGAAAAGGTTTTATGCTTCTTTACTATTTATGTACTCTGATGTAAAAGGCTTTAGACCTTGATGTTTTATAAAGTAATGAAATTTGTTTTACTTCCGTTGTTTTATATGTTCTATCTTGTAATATTTCTGTGCATGTTTACCAATAATGCCCCTCCAAACCTAGTGCATTCCTTCGTGAGTGACCCTGGCGGAGGTGGGGTGTTACATTTGGTATCAGAGCAGAAGGTTACCAGACTGGGCAAAAGTTTTTATAACCTTCTGAAAACTATTTGAGAAACCGTTTACAAAGAAGAATTTTTCAAGAAAAGTTTTTTTAAAGGCTATTCCCCAAAAGCCATTAGCACTATCCTCTGTTTCCTTGATCGAGTCTCTTTTCCTTTCCTTCCCTCATCCGTAGTCACAGTAGTTTTAACTGCGACTAATCCTTGTCCAGCTAAGTAAGAGTTTTCCGTACGATGGAGGGAGTCCTCGAGAGACCTGTTGCCGTGCTATAAGAAAGGATAATAAGAGCAAGGATAAAGGACACAGACTTAAGGATAAGCAACTTGTTGGTATGGCTTGATCCACAAAGGGAGACAAGGACGAGATCAGCAAGAAGGCAATCGTATGCCATCACTAGCGTACCTAAGGGAAGTGGTACCGTTTCTGTTAAAGGTTTAGCCTTTCTTTTCTATCATCCTATCCAGACTTTGTTTTGATCATATCATTTAAGCCTGCTTCGATAGTTGATTCTCTGCACCTTAGTACTAGCATGGTAGAGGATCCCATTTTTGTCCCAAATCTTGTTGGAAGATCGGTCCATTTATTCAAGACTTGTTGGGCTATGTATGGATTCTAGGGGTAAAGTGGTTATCCAGTAAGGGATACCATCCTCGGTTTTGAAAAGAGGGTAGTCAGACTCTTGGCTTGCTTTGGTAATACCCTCGAAGTCTCGTGTAACCTTTTGGGTTCTGTCATGGTTAGTTACCTAGAATCTCTTGATGCATTTATCGGAAATCTCTGATCCGATCGAGTAACAATCGCCAATAGGACGGATGATTCATTCCGCTTGAGCATGGGTTATAGGAATCACCCTAGTAAGTGCACGTGGTAACATGGATTGACATCGGAAAGTGAGATCCAGAATTCACTAGTGGATTTTGGAAGAGCTTGCATGAGTACGCAAATATGTTTGAGCCGAGTATACTAGGAAAAGAATAAGTGAAAGTGAAACGAGAGGAATCATGGAGCTACGAAATCATGAAGTCAAAGGTGGTCAAGGCACAATGGAATTAAGCTCAAGGAAATACGGATTAGACGCGCGCATCATGTCTCTTTTTAAGAGTACATCTTCGATCCTTGGTCCACCTGTAGAGCTTGCTTGCACGTTGTCGCTTGGTGGATATCCTCTCGGTCCTATTTCTGTGGCAAACCCCTTAAGGAGTTTGTCTTGTTTATCTCCTCGATCCTATCTTGGGAACCTTAGGTAGAACTCTATGGATGTAAACATGTATTTGAAACATGTTATGATTGATATGGTTGCAAATGGTTGCAAGTGGTTGCTCGTGGATGCGCGAATACACACTAGATACTAGTTCGACTCAGTCACATTTCATGTTGCATATGCACGAGTATTTATACTTGTTTATGGATGAAATTTAATGTGTTACTATGTGGATGTTGCATGTGGATGAATGTTTGTGCACACATATAGTGTTTATATGACTAGGACTATTTGCATACATGTTGGACTCATGGCACTAAACATATTTCGCATTAGAAAGATCATTCAGGCCTGATTATTAACATTAGCTAAGGAGCATATACACACACGTTCTGCATATGTTCATATGGCATTAGAAATCGTCTAAGGACAATGGTTGCCTGTGAATGATGTTTTGAGTAGATGGATGATGGATGGTAGGATATGTTCTTCCTAACTTGGATATTTCGGGGACGAAATCCTTAAAGGAGGGGAGAATGTAATAACCCGATTTTTTAACAACGTGTAAAGATAAGAATCAAGGCAGAATTTAATTTTAAAATTTGAATCAAGGGAAACGGGCTGTGCCATTGCGCTCGTCTCGGAAAAATACGCGAAATAGAGTCTGAGTTTTCGAAAATCGGAGTCCGTATGACCCAGTTATGGCCCATAGAAGTTTTCAGAAAAATCCAAGTTCAAAAACAGTTCGAAATTCAAATCTGGAGCCAAACGAACTGGGCGGGAAAATTCCCGCCCAAGCCCCAGGTCGACTGGGGTGTCGACTTGGGAGTCGACACGCCCAGGGGGTAGGTCGACTGCCCAGTTGACGCGGGTGTCGACCTGGGTGGTCCGACCACTTGGGCTTGGGTGCACCTGCTGCTGTCTTGGCTCGGTTTTATGGGCCTGTGATGGATTTTGAGGGCTCAGATCTATCCTAGGGTTTATCCTATGGCCTAAACTACTCCTAATCTCTATAAAAACACCCTAGGACCTAACCTAAATCACTCAAAATTAATCTAACAACGAAGTGCTGCCCAAATCCCTCTTGATCATGGCCTCTATCTCCAACTCCAAGAGCTTATGCATTCAAATCGGATCCGAATCAAAGGTGCTAGCTTGCTACATCAAATCAAGGGAGTGGATCAACGTTGCTACGCAAATTTCATGATGATTCTTCAACAAAGGAGCCACCCTTCTTCGTCAAGACGATGCACGATCCTTCCCTAAGCCTCGCTATGTAAGTTCTAGCTACTTGTAGATTCAAACGGTGGTTCTAATGTGACATGGAATAAAATGCGATGAAACATAAGTATGCTAGCCTATGTGAACCTAATTTTGCCCCTTTTCAACGATCTATGACCTTGGGCTAAGTTTTAGCGACTTAATCATGCCATTCATGATATGTTTAACCTAGTTTATCTTGCAAGTTTGAATCTTTATCTATGGAATGTTAGCATGAACCATTGGGAACCATTTGACTTGTGAAACATTGGCAAAGACTTGACTTTGGGGCTTATGCATGTAAATGAACCCAAACCCCTTATGATACTATGCATGTTTGTGGCCAAATTCCCTTATGATACTATGCATGTTTGTGGCCAAATTCCCTTATGATACTATGCATGCTTGAGGCCAAATTCCCTTATGATACTATGCATTTTTGTGGCCAAATTCCCTTATGATACTATGCATGCTTGAGGCCAAATCCTTTAGGATAATATTCAAGTTTGCGGCCAATCCGTTTTTGATATCTCGCCTGTTTGAGGCCAATATGTTGGCATAATACCCCTACTATGTGACTCGCTTCCACTTGGGTTGGAAATACGTTTGGGTAGCTTAGGAAAAACGTGAATATGACACGAAAACTTGACATGGGGTTTACATGAGAACATGACATTCATGATACATTTAAATGTGGTCATGACACGTAGGAAAACATGGAACTTGAACTAGACATGTGTGGGTTGTAAGTGTAATAAGACACTAGACTAAACATGAAAGTGGCCAACTCGAGGTTGGGTTGAGTTTGTAGCATAAATCTGCCCGGACCCGACCGGCAAATCCAGTAGCTACAAACAATAAGACCCAATGTGGGTAGTTGGTTATATCGCGCTTGAAAACCCGAAGTTAGACTAGGTTGTGTTGTATAACTACCCGGACCCGCCCGGCTTAACTAGTAACCACAACAAGGTCTAATGTGAGAGGTTGGAGGTGCACTAAATTAATTAATGCCACATGATAAGGTTAAGTAAACTTGACTTATGGCACTTAACCGATATGACATGAATGGGTAGGTTAAGTGAAACCGGACTTGATTTCTTATGACACTTAACCGTAAAATACAGTTATGGGATGGGGTTAAGCTATTCCATACTTAACTAATCCGACTTGGTAATTAGATGGGGTTAAGTAACCTACTCTTAAATAATCTAAACACGGTAACTAGATGGAGTTAAGTTAACCTAGACTTAACTAATCTAAACACGGTAATTAGATGGAGTTAAGTTAACCTAGACTTAACTAATCTAAACACGGTAATTCGATGGGGTTAAGTTAAACACTTAAACAATCTAAACATGATAATTTAATGAGGTTAATTAACCAGTACTTAACCAATTTAACATGATAATTTAATGAGGTTAAGTAACTTATACTTAACCAATTATACATGATGATTTGATGAGGTTAAGTAACCTATACATAACCAATCCAATATGAGAACTTGATAGGGTTAAGTCATGAGCTTCTTGGTATACTTAACCAACTTGTAGGGCTAAGCCTTGAACTTAAACACTTAGCCAATCTTGACATGATTCGTTGGCGGGTTAAGTCATGAACTTGAATGACAACACTTAACCCATTAGACAAAACCCTATCTCAGTGGACTAGGTTGAAAATCGTAGTTAACAAGGATAGCGGGAAGAGAAGCTAAGTGGTGAACCTTAGTTAAGGATAACTAAGTGATAATCCTTAGTCAAGGAAATTGGACCAGTTTACAGATAGATGAGTAACCCAATAAGGTAGGTCATCACTTGAACACACGTGGAGGAGCGAATTATCTGACTTAGATAAAGGCTCCAACGAACTGGGTGACGAAGCGGTAGCTTCGGGGGACGTGACGATACTCTTGGTATCCCTCTGTGAGGTTGCAGATGATCTGCCTGGGCTCACAGAGGTTAAGGTCTATGGTAGAAGAACCAAGAGTATGCCTTGGTTGCTGTGCGAGCAACCTAAAGACGGGGATGGATTAGCGTGGAGTTGACGATACTTGATTTTTGCCCTGGATAGCGCGTCGTCGACTACCTACCATCTTTAGTCAATCGTGTATGTACGGAAAGGCAGAGAACTCCCAACAGACCATATACTTGCTATCGAGTTATGGGTGAGGTTGGCCAATAGGAAAGTGGGGCTATAGTGGGGCCGGGATGTAGTTCTCATACATGATTTTTCTTGGATTTCCTTTCAGTAGTTGAGGGAGGGGTCACGTGGGACCATAGCCACGGATACAAAAACAGACCTTGATATCTGCATCGGCAGATGACTTAAAGCTCCCAACCAAGTTCCATATTTCTTGATTTGCCCTGGTACGGAACTCGAATGGCACATTGAGATACATGTGCGTCTAGACATGGAAAACGATTCACGATACATACGTGGGATAAAGGGTGTGGTTGACGGGTGGCATAATCCCTAGTGGCCCTAGGTGGCTTGAGCCCAAACCGAGACACGGAAACGTTCATTAGGTAGCATAATCCCTAGCGGTCCTAGGTGGCATAAATCCTAAGTGAACACGCGATAGTTCATGGTAAGAAAACGTAACCAGATCAAGGGTAGCAGTCCAAAACAACATCAAGGATAAAATGGTACTACGTTGAGGTGGTATAAATTTACATGGGAAAGCCCGTACGGCCTACGGCAAAGGACTGAACTTATACATGGAAAGAAACATACGAGTTGGGAAAACCTACATATGCTATATATTGGGTTGACATGGACCATTGCATGACATTGGGCAAGGGACATTCATAGTTAATACATGACGCGGGTTGGGATACTAGTACGAGAGGTGCAGAGCAAATATACATGTTAGAACCATGAGAAATATACTTGATAGTAACCTCGGGATGTTATACACGATAGATACCTTGGGATATTATACTTGATAAAAACCTGACGATGTGATACCTTGACTTATCTTGACACCGTAGTTTATCATGATACCTTAGTTTATCTTGATACAGTAGTTCAGCCTGTTATCTTGGTTTAACTTATCTATCTTGTAATCATCCTTATGTTTACTTTCAGTTTATGCATGTCATGTTACCTTTACCTGTTTTTATACTGGAAGTAGATAGGACTTACCAGTCTTTATGACTGACCCCGTTTTCTTTCGCCTCTTTGTCTTCCGTTTCCCCCCTAGGTTTTCAGGGAGGAAACACTGTTATTTAGTTCGGACTTCCTCTGCTTGAAGATCATCATATATGGCTTGGACTTCTTTTGGCTATGGCTACTTTACCGGTTTGTTTTGGGGGAAATATTTTATGAAAAGGTTTTATGCTTCTTTACTATTTATGTACTCTGATGTAAAAGGCTTTAGACCTTGATGTTTTATAAAGTAATGAAATTTGTTTTACTTCCGCTGTTTTATATGTTTTGTCTTGTAATATTTCTGTGCATGTTCACCAATAATGCCCCTCCAAACCTAGTGCATTCCTTCGTGAGCGACCCTGGCGGAGGTGGGGTGTTACACTCTCAGTTTGGCCATCTGTCTGAGGATGATATGGGTGCTCAGGTTTAACTTTGTTCCCAACTCTTCTTGGAATGCTTCCCAGAATTTACTAGCAAAAATCGGGTCTCTGTCTCTGACTATGCTGCCGGGCACTCCATGCAGTCTAACAAATTCTTTAAAATAAATTTGCGCCAGACTTTGAGTTGTTCTAGTCGATCTGACAAGTATAAAATGGGCAGTCTTCGTGAGACGATCTACGATCACCCATATACCGTCATTTCCTTTCTTGGTTCAGGGCAAACCATCTATGAAATCCATGGAGATTTGATCCCGCTTCCAATTTGGAATCTCAAATGGTTGTAATAATCCGACAAGTTTCTGTTGATCGCTTTTGACTTGTTGACAAGTAGAACACCGACCAACATATATGGAAATGTCTCTTTTCATTGCCCTCCATCAGAATTTGCGTTTGAGATCATTATACATCTTACTCACTCTTGGATGGATACTAAGTTTAGAGTTGTGACATTCATCCATTACTTCTCTTCGGAGCTCAGAAATATTCAGGATGCAGATTCGACCTTTTAACCTCAGAACTCCCTTGTTATCAATCTGGAAACTCGAGGGTTCGCCTTCCTTGATTCTCTTTCTAATCCTCTAAATAAATCCATCGTCTTTCTGAAGAACAGAGATCTTATCAATCAATGAATGCGTAATAATGAGATTAGCGATGATGGCATTCTTTCTGTTGAGCTCATCGACTACAACATTGGCTTTCGCCGGAGTATACAAAATATCAAGATCGTATGCTACAAGAAATTTTAGCCAACGCTGCTGTCTCAAATTCAAGTCTTTCTGGGTGAACAAATACTTTAAGGACTGATGATCGCTATATAATTCGAACTTCTCACCCAAAAATAGTGCCTCCATATTTTCAAAGCAAACATGATGGCTAACAACTCAAGATCATGAGTTGCATACCTCTTCTCATGTGGCTTCAACTGACGGCTATCATAAGCAACTATTTGGCCTCTTTGCATTAATACCGCACCAAGACCTTCTATAGAAGCATCTGTATAGACGGTCAAATCTTGATTGCCATTGATAATTGTTAGTACTGGAGCAGATTTCAATTTTAATTTTAGCTCTTGAAAACCTGCCTCACATTCTAGAGTCCAATTAAATCTTGCGTGCTTCTTAGTAAGCTTTGTTAATGAACTAGATATCTTCGAAAAGTCTTTAACGAATTTCTGATAATATCTAGCCATTCCTAGAAAACTTCGGACTTCTGTAGCTGTCCTAGGCTGCTTCAAATTTTGAGTTGCTGTAATTTTGCTCGGATCTACAGAAATTCCTTCCTTTGATACGACGTGGCCAAAGAACTTCACTTCATCTTGCCTGAATATACATTTGGAAAATTTGGCTTTCAAGGCATTCTTTCTCAGAATCCCCAACACTTGTTCTAAATGTTTTTCATGCTCACTCTCTGACTTAGAGAAGATTAGAATGTCGTCAATGAAAAACAACACAAACTTATTCAAGACTTCTCTTAATACTCTATTCATTAAATCAACGAAATAAGCTGGAGCGTTACATAAGCCGAACGACATACTAACCACACATAAAATACGTCTTGACCTCTGAAAGTTGTCAAAGGAACACATTCTTCGGCAATACGCAGTTGACGGAAACCTGTAGCCAGGTCCATTCTGAAAAATACTTGCGCTCCATTCAATTGATATAATAAATCATCTATGCGGGGTAATGGATATTTATTCTTGAGCGTCTGCTTGTTGAGGTCTCGGTAATCAACACATAATCGGAGAGTAACGTCTGACTTAGGAGCAAACACTATGGCTGCACCCCAATTAGAGAAGCTAGGTCTGATAAGACCCTTCCATAGCAATTGTTGAGTTTGATCACCCAATTCTTCTTTCTCTTTTAATGTCATTCTCCGAATAGAGTGCACAACTAGCCTTGCATTCAAAATTAACTCGATCTTAAAGACAATCTCCCTTAATGGCGGTAAGCTATCAACTTCTTCAAACACATCCGCATAATGTTTTACGACCAAAATACTTTCTAATAAAGTGGAAGTAATTTCTAGCGCGGACCAAAATTCTTTTCTATCTGAATCTGAGCCATGGTATGGTATAACCATAATATTTTCAAACTTTGTTTTAAGTTTAACAATTCTTTCCACACATCTAACTTAGGCCTCATATTTTGTTAACCAATCCAGTCCAAGTATGATATCAAATTCAAAAAAAATCCATAACAATCAACTTGAAAGAAAACCAGAAATAAGAATAGGAAACATGCACTCTACAATATAAACCAAAAACAAGGGAACCTCCAATAGGATTATGAACTCTAATCAATTCTTTAAGCTTTCTCAGTTTTACCTTTAACTTTTTAATAGTGTAACCTGAAATGAAACATTGTGATGCACCAGTGTCAAATAATACTGAAACGGGAATATTTTTGATAGTAAGGGTACCTCCCAAAACATCAGGTTTACCTGCTTCCTCCGAAGAAGCTGGCGGGTTCGCACCGTCATAACATGTGCAATTTCGGCCTTCTTAAGCAATGGACAATCCTCAACAAGATGCACTGACTGGCGGTAATTGTAGCATGATCTAGAATCTCGATTGAGCTTGTTGGATTGGTCTTCTAACGCTTTGGGGCATTGCATTCATTCGCCCAATGTCCCCTTTGGCCACAATTTCGGCAATTGCCTCTTGGTTGCTGATTAGCTGGAGGCTTTGCGGTTGCTGAGCTGCTTGCTTCAGGTTGCTTTCCTGAAGACTTTTGCTTGTTGGTAACTTGGTTCTTTGCATGGTCTTCTTCAAAGTTCCTCTTATCTAAGCTTTCATAATTACATGCCATCTCTACCATCTCGGCGAATGGAAGCCTAATGTGCCCCGTTGTTCTACTTTGGTACCTCCGCTGAAGTCGATGAATAAATCGCTTCCTCTTCTCCATAGGGTCCTGAATAAGCTCGGGCGCATAAAGGGACAATTGGGTGAATTTGTTGAGATATTCCTGAATAGTGCGATCTCCTTGTTGGAGATTAGCAAATTCGTCATGTAGGCGCTCCATCTCCTGTTGAGGAAAGAACTTCTCCTTGAACAACACTTTAAATTGAGCCCATGACATCTCTATCTCTAGCTCGTCTAATGTGATGGCCTCCCACAATAATAGTGCTTCTTCTTTCAATAACCAGGCGACCATTAATCTTTTTCTATGATCCTCAAGTTCCAAGCCAGCGAAGATTCGCTCGCATGTCTTTAACCAAGCTAGGGCTTCAATTACCGTACCAATTCCAGAGAATGGCAAGCCACCAAGATTTTTGTATTTCTTAGCCACACGGTCAAGGTCAAATGGTTGCGGGGGTATTGGTGGTGATACTACAGCCTCAAGATCAGGCTAAATCGGAGTAGCGGGTATATTCCCCCTTCCTCGGCCTCTACCTGCTCTGCCTCCACCTTTAGCTCTAGTAGCCATCTTAGTCAGTTCCGTACAAGAAAGAAAAGAGTCAGACCAACAGAGACGTTAATTTTAAGAAATGGTAAAATCAAAAGGATGTAAGAAAAAAATAATGATGTACTGATCAAATTATTATGCTATTATGCTGTGCTCATTCTAGGACATTACTAATCCTATCTCTAATGAGCTACTCATCTTAAAAAACCAAGGATTCTATCTCTGACGAGGTGTTTAATGTGTTTAATTCCAGAACTAAGATTAACCATTAACTCTAATACCATCTGTGATAAACCAAAACCCCCGTGTCATGGAAGTAAGGATAATCATTTGGAATATAACACATTAGTCAACATTAGCAGAGTATAGATAATAGCATAAACATAAAATATAATAATTTACACCAATATGACAGCAGAATCATAAATGTAATAAACATCAGAGTGGCACAGTCATAGGATACAACTTAGTGCATAAAGGAAATGATTAGTCTACATCGAGATCAACAGTATATATACAACAGATAAGACATAATAGAGAACATCGGTCTACATCGCTATCAGCGGTACATATACATATGATAATACTGGCGGAATTGTCAATAGCCAAAATACAGATGAAGCTAGTTTTTGCCATCATCCAAAAGCGCACTCCAAGCTATAGTGCTAAGCCAACATAAATCCTGCAACCTATCAATTGGTTGCCCGTGTAAAAATAAGGTTACCCGAGTCTGCAAGTGAAACAAACTACGAGTCAATCATGGGACTGGTATTGGAAATCTACTTAACTGGTTAAACAATAATAATAAGGCAAATCATAGGACCACGCCGCTAACGCGGAAAGGGTTTACTCCAGTGATTGCCAGTGCATGAAATAAAGTGAGGTATTTAAACAACGCAATGCTTTTTGGAAAAATGTAGCCATTATAAGACTTAGGTCTCATCACACAATGCAACACAAACTGGAGGATAGAGTTTTACCTTATAACAACCAAAATATGCCTAATACGTATAAAGCAAAATCATTTGATATTATTGCTAGTGCATATATGTTTCAAAAACAATTTCAATCATAATGTATCAATCATAGACGGCATAGCTACCATCTGCTATGTCGCCATATATAGGTTTACAATCAAATCCGTAATATTGTATTGGAAATTGGATTCCATCGTGAGTTGAGGCCAGAGATGTACTCTTCGCCGGCTTCGAGACACTCTAGCAAATGCCTTAGGGTCACACACAGCGGTCCCTTGGATCATGCAGGGCTGGTCCACACATAGAGGATTAGTTATACCTGAACACGCATTTCCCAGTCCTATAGGACCTATCTTCATCGGCTCCATAGTAACCGATATATCCGAGGCGCCTCACAATCCAATAACCACGGGTAAAAATATAAAAATGCCTAGGCTTGCAAAACTACGACACCACCATTAGCTAGAAAGAAACGTCATGCACTCGTTGTTGTCCCTTATCCCGTTTTTGACTCACCCGAGGTGCGAGGCTCGCAAATTAACGCTATACACAAAGCTATGCCCTTTAAGGCCGTGCTTTGATCATTAACCACAAATCTTGCTTTTCAACAAAAGCCTTGCTCATCTGCATTTCAACATGCCACACAGGCAATTCACTCTATGCGATTAATGTCTATCGATATATAACCTCTGAGCTCGTACGTCTCAGAGAAGGGTGTTAAGCAACAGAATAAATTCTCTACCACTAAACAGATATATATTTAATAGAGATCAATCAACATAGAATAAAATCCAATGTCAGACACACAT
This sequence comes from Allium sativum, assembly GCA_030737875.1. NCBI lineage: Eukaryota > Viridiplantae > Streptophyta > Magnoliopsida > Asparagales > Amaryllidaceae > Allium > Allium sativum. Next base: position 470,222,978 of record CM060923.1, on the reverse strand, counting down.
CAATTTACAAGTTCATTCTGGGTCTGAACGAAACCGGAGGCACCTTATTCCTCGTTCCATGTGTCCAATACGGAAGAGAGGCCCTCGCACATTCAAACGATCAACAAGTACGTCCAGACCACTATCACTGTAACCTCATCAACGGAGCTACCCATTTCTAAGTCACCAGTAGTAATCCACACGATGTGAAGATCATCGGTCTTGCACCGTCTTCATATCTTCGACTTTTATTCGTCGATCAGTTATTTGACATGAGCATTAACTCAGCCTTTTCAATTAATTCACGTATATTTAGAATTAAATTCAATTTTGTCCATGGTTAAATTATTTGACATCCATGTTTCCGTTCATTAATATAATTTTCATGTCAAACACATTCAACCATCAAAATATCAAGTAAACCAAGTAAAATCGGTTTATTTCCATTCCATATCATTTATAACATTTTAGACTGATATATCGCTATTTTTATTTTTAATAAAATAGCTCAATTTAATGAAACGACGCTTCAGGCCATTACGCGGCCCTGACACTGTTTTTCTTCAAATTTGATTTACAAATTTCTCAAAATCTAACGTTGGATCTTAACAAACTTTATATCGTTGGAAAGGTCTTTTCAAAACGAACCCAACGGTTCTAGTTTTGGGGAAATCCGACGGTCGAATCTCTTGGTATAATCGTTTGAATTACGATTCCAAAACGCGAACTGCCGTGCAAGATTGGTGTTATTTTAATTTATATTTATATATATAAATATAATTCATTCTGGCGCTGTTTTTATTCAAATTTGAATTAAATATTTCACACAATCTAATCGTTGGATCTTTACAAATTTTACATCGTTGGAAAGAACTTTCCAAAGCGGACCCAACATTTTTAGTTTCGGGAAAATCCAATGGTCGGATTTCTCAGTATAATCGTTTAAAATTACGATTCCAAAACGCGAACTGCAGCTGCATGATTCGTTTTATTTTAATTTATATATATAAAAATATAATTCTTTCGATGATTTCCAAACCGTTTTCACTTCAAAAATAGTAAATTTTGGAAAAATTCGCCATAGCCTTCTTTGTATGGAGAGAGGTTTGGGAATTTATTGGGACGTATTAGGAACCCGATAAATCTAGTATAAGCATGCACAATTTTAAGTGACTAAATCATTTCTCAAGAGAATAAATTCTCATCACCTTGTCCAGTGTTGGAAAATAAATGGTCCATGTGCCGTATCTAATAACTAGAGAGACATGGTTATTGTCAACTCCAGACATGTGTGGGGTTTTTATTAAATCTGACAATTTACTAGTTCATTTTATTTAGTCCATAACAGTCTGTGATCCGTTCAACCTGTAATACAGTCATCTCCATGCAAACAGCTCGCTTGTACGATAATTCCAACTTCGTCACATAAGCTGCAAATGCTTATGTGGTATATGATAGAGTATGTTATCTTCAATAAGTATGCCATGTAATGTGATTCAAAATTAATTGTTGTTATCCTATAGCGACATTAATAATCTCACATGGAACAACCAAGCACTCCCATCCAATGGCATTCACAGGAGTTTATATAATAATAAAATTGCGCAGCCAACTCATTAAGGCTTACCTATTTATCGGGCATGCAAATAAATTCTTTACACAACAGCTAATCCATTTTCCTGTTCAGCATATGTAAATATGCATATCTGTGCTAAAAATAATATTCTTAGCGAACAAATGTTTATTTTCACACTTGTGTATTTTTAGTGAGTCGTATACATGATAATAATGATATTCTTATTGTTCAAAGAATTTATTCAACACATAAATGTTTTTAGCACTTCATACACACAATAAAAATGTTTGTTTTATTGTTCTAGGAATTTACTCAACACATGAATACTTTTAGAATTTCATATACACAATAAAAACGATAATTTTATCGTTCAAACGATTTATTCAACACATGAATATTTTTAGAACTTCATATAAAAACAAAAATGTTAATTTTATTGTTCTAAGAATTTACTCAACACATGAATATTTTTAGAACTTCATATACATAATAAAAATGTTAGTATTATTGTTCAATTAATTTATTTCAAAAGTGAATATTTTTAGTGATTCATATATATAATAAAAATGTGATTTTTATTGTTTAAAGCATTCATTTCAAACATGAATATTTTATAGGCTTCATACATAAGATAAAAATGTTATTTTTATCGTTCAAACAATTTATTTCAAACATGAATATTTTATATATTTCATATGTAAGATAAAAATGTTATTTTTATCGTTCAAACAATTTATTTCAAACATGAATATTTTATATACTTCATACATAAGATAAAAATGTTATTTTTATTGTTTAAACCATTTATTCAGCACATGAAGGGTTTTCAACACATGAATATATTTCAACATATGAATATTTCGGCATTATAACGGCAAGGTAATTAAAACCAGCACCGTCCCTAGTACGACTCCTCTGCTATCCTAGGCCTCACGACGTTTACAAGGGGTTTATTTCAATGATTACCACAATTCAATCATTTTCATAACATAATGAATTTTCCACAAATAAATCCAATTTTCGTTGCAACCACAATCAACCATTCTCAATCACAACCAAATTTCACGCCACAATACAATCAAGCCATCCATGGTTTGTGGGCGACAGGTGTCGGGAGCTACTAAACTCCGTCTGCAACCTAATATATTTTATTTCCAATTTAATCGGGTTTAGAAATCTCACAATGCTTTTTTAATCCTTCTTAAATTGTAGCGAGCTCCAAATGCTTTCAAGTCTCTTCTAGAATGTAGCATACAATGGCACATTCCCGACAGCCCCGGCCCTTCCCACAAGCGGGAAAAGCGGTGGCTTAGGGCACCAAAAATATAGGGGCACCATTATATCCATATCGATCGATATATACAGAGGGGAAAATCGCAAACCATAAATCAGCAAAATCATCTATTTCGCCTTCTTAATTTGCTGATTTCAGCGAACTAGCAAAGGTTTGGCACCGATCTAGGCACGACAGCGATTTGGATTCCAATTTCAAGCGAAAGCACGATCGCATGACGGCGATCCAGACAGGAACTCTGCCAAGGCAGCTATTCCACTATTACAGCGTAGGGACTTCTTCTAATCTTCTTGGATGGTTAGTAATTCAACAATAATAATTTGATTATGTTTAAAAATTATTTTTTATATCTAAATAGTTTCCGCTTTTGTCTTTGTCTAAATCAAGGAAATTTTAAGAGGGTTACGACCACTGAGAAACTGGGTTGAATAAATGCCCTCATAGAAGAGAACTGGAACCGCTTTTCCTCCTTATGTAATTAAACCCTAATTATTCTATGTTAGACCAGAGTCCAGATCGCAACAAGTAATTGTTGAAGAGTTTATTAAGATAAAATGGAATTGGAAGTCCACTTGTTTTTCATTAGGGGATAATGAGTTCGGATTATTTTATTTTTTTGTATATTATTGTATTTGTATTGCCTGTCTGCTGAACCCATTCATCCATTTCTAGGAATTACAATTTGTATTGAACCGTGTATGTTTTAAAATGCTAAGCAAATTTGATTTCAGCAATTTTCATTTCCAAGGATAATTACCGAGCAATTAATTCAACAATGAAGAGCAACATCTATGTTAAATTGCTGAGCTGATTTGAGTTCCAAATCACCGTTTGCTTTTAATTTTAAATTTTAGAATTGTGGTTGTATATTAATTTAAGGATTAAATTATAGTGTCAACATTTCATGTTAATTAATTAAGATTAATTCGAAACTGTTAGTAGTTAATGAATTTTTTAATGGCTAGTTAGCATACAATTAGTAGATAAATAACTATGTTTTTATAGGAAGTTGTAGTTAAACAATTTTATTCCAATCGATTAGTTTAAAAAAAACATTTGCTCTAAATTATCGTTGAAAATATTTTTGATAGAATATAACTAGTAGATTATATATTCATAATTTTTCTGCTATTATAATAATAATTAACATGCAGTATAATTTAACGTTACTTTTGTAGTGTTTAAAAATGCAAACAAGAATTGGGCACGTTAAACATTTTAGAAAAAAAAGAAGACTAAAGGGCCTCTTTTTCACTTTCCGCTTTAGGTACCAAAAGTCCTAGGACCGGCCCTGTTCCCGATGTCTCTTGTTTCACTGGATTTGGACAACATACGAAAGAGATATGATTTTTAATAATAAATCATACTTCACAATGCTTTTAAGCGTTATAAACCTTTAAATAAAATCACTGCTGTGTATCTCAGCAGAAAGTTCAAACTAGGTTTGGAGATTTCGTTCAAACCGTTGCTCGAGGTAATGATCGGGTTGTGCCACTTTGAAGAGCTCTAAGAGGCGCTCGGATCGACGGTGGTAGGGCTGAACTCGGTGCGGCGGTGGAGGCATGATCCCGGTCAATGTGGGTGCACTTCTAGGCGATGGATCTCAAAAATACAACATGGTGGAAGGCGAAGTTTATATGGATTTGAAGAGAATGAGAAGATATACAAAATCCTCAATATAAACATTGAATTTTATTGAGCCGATTTTGAGTAACGGAGGAGAGAAGAAATGAACAACCGCCAGCGTAAGTTTATAGGGTTATCGGGTTTTTTTACATTTTTCTGGAAAATTAATTTATGGATGGAAAATCCTATTGGCCCATATTTATATTTATTCCAAAAATAGTGTTTGCTTATCCGTACTCCAAATCAGACCCAACGAGTGTCGCCCCCAGCCAAATACCCCCATTATGGACACAATGGAATATGTTTTGTAAGCCCTTTCGACTGTTACAGTCTGTTATTCTTCAAATTAAAATAAAACATTCAATTTTAGATTTGAACGTACATTTTAATTTGCCGGGGCCACATATTGATTCCAAAAATTCTAAAAAATAAATCTAGCTATGTTGGGACGATATGGTCCCAACAAAACTGATTTCGTCGAATTCGGAGACCGTTTGAAAAATGGACTTTTTCTGGTTGATCCAATTTGCACTGTATTTGCAAAACACGTTTTCCTTTGCCACACTCACATACTAATTCCAAAAATTATGGAATTTTAAACCTAGCAATAAATTGACATTCCGGATCCAACCAAAGTGGTTACGTTGAAAACAGAGGTCTATTTTTAAGGGCTTTATTATTTTTTAAAAATGGAAATTTTAAATTCTGACCAAATTTCTGTTCAAATTATTCAAAATAAAATTTTTAAATTGGCTCTGATTTTCCAGGTTGTTACAAAAGGAATATAAATATTGAGTTAAAATAAAGAATAAAATGACAATATTGTTTATAAAGTATATATATGTTAAAAATAATTTTTTATGTGTTTGATAGTTCGTTATACTGAAACGATTTTGTTTGAATAATTAGTCCTTAAATTTGTAAGATTTACTCAAATGAAATGTAAATTATAAGTTCTGTTAAACACTTGTTATTTTAGTCATAGAAATTTAGAATATTTTTTTTATAAATGGTCTAAAGGAATTTTACATGTGTTGTATATACTTTTAAAAGTGTGTTTAGTGTTGAAGTTACAAAGTATATGAGAGAAATGATGTAAACTAGTGTTAAATTTATAGTTATATGCCATTTATATTCACCTAAGACCTAATTACTCACAAATGGTCTTAATTAAGGCTAATTGGGTTTCTCATTGTTGACTAAGAAAAGGAAAATATGGATCCCCAATATGTTCGTTTTTCTCACCAAGCTCTCTCTTCCTTTTTCTTGTCTTGAAAAGAAAACTAAGAATACAAATCTATTCCTAGGCCAAATTTTATCCTCTCAATCCTTTGAAATAGTGGATTTAGATTGCTAACTCTAATCAATAGCAGGAAATTATAATAATACTTAATTTAGTCCTATTAATAGTCTCTGTTGTGAAAATTTGTTACTGTAAAAGTATTGAATTCTATTTGGATGTTACAATCAGTAAGTTGTTAGGCAAGAACAACTCAAATTGCATAGAAAAACAGATAGTTAAGAGAAAGAAACTAGAGGGTGAGAAAAAAGAATGAAATATTAGAATAGAAGAATACGAAGATCAACGTCTCATAGCGGAATGGATGAAGTATAATTTAACAACAATACTTTATTCAAAAGGAAACTATATATAAATGATTACATTATTAGAGTGCAACACAGATCAGTACAATTCACATAGCGGAATAAATAAATACCAGTAATTATGGAGTTATGTCTCAACTCCAGCTTCTCTTCTGAAGCCCCGAGCGAAACCTAACCTGATAATATACTCTGTCTGACCCGACCACATTTGAAGCAAAGAAAAATTCATCTGGATCAGTATGGAATACTTTTAGTGATAAATTCATAACACAACATCTTGTTTAAGTTTAAAAATCCTTTCGAAAGAAAAAGATAATCGTAAGACCAGTCTATACATAAACACAGATGGTTTTTACCTTATGATAATCCAAAGTATTTTTGATATACCAAAATCTAGTGATATTATAATAGTGTTTATCAAATCACAAACAAATAACCATCTAGCAGAACGCTTGCATCTCAATCTCTGCATACTTAATATATAAATCAATACCCGCATGACGCTTATTGGAGATTGGATTTCCAACTAGATAAGGTATGGGACGACTTTCTGATAGTGCACCTTTAGAGAGCAATATAATACGGTTCACAAGAACATCATGTAACCCGACCACACATGACCGACCACTCATTCAACTTGAGTGTACCGAATATATTGTCACCCTATAGTCTTATAGGCCCACCGTACTTCCCGGGAGATATAAAAACAAAAGAAGAACAAACAGAATTTTCTCTAGATGGTAACAATATATCCTAATTGAGAATGACTCATTTAGCCGTATTGCTTGCCCGATTTTTGTCATTTCCGTGTTAATGAGGCTTGAAGTGATGATTAACTTTCAAAGAACATCTCATAAGTTTGAATGTCGCATCGTCAGATCCACCCAATCATTAATTAATTTCCACAAATATACTCTGGGTGTTAAGCTAAGAGAACATATCCGTCACCAAACTTAGTATATTTGTAAAAATCAACGTACGTGATCATTAGGAAATACTCTGTCAGACATCCGTCCATACAAGTCATCTAGGAACACGATAAACTGAAGACACTCTCCTACTGCATCATTAGAATCACCTAAAGGATCAGTAGCGAGAAGTCCTTGCAATCCGTAGACTTCAATCACGACAGAATCACTGCCGAAATTTCTCTAGGGATCAGCTAGAGAAATTCAACAAGTAGTTCTTCCACTCATGAAGATTTGCGGTCTTCAATGCTCCACCTTTATTCGTATCTCCGTAGATTAGTTTTGAACGACCGTTGGTTCGAGTGATTTTGGGTATGTTCCCATCCTGGTATCTTTGAAACAACACGTCAAAAATCCAATAACAACATTTCTTTGATAGTTGGGTTTTTAACTATCAATTATCATAGTATTGTCAAGTATATTGGAAGCTCAGACCTTTATTATTCATTTAAAACTAAGTGAATACTAGGCACACATCCCTATTTTCAAACTTAATTAGGCTCACATCCTCCCATGTTTTAAATGCAAACACACCCCCTATTTTTCATACTTTCGTGTTTTACATGTTTTGGCCGGTAAAAGATGCGCTACTATATAAAAAAAATTCTAAATTCTGGAAATATTCCCGCATGTCCACGCAATTTTAAAAAAAAAATGTTTCACACATGTATGCAACTATTACCAATTGTTGCATACATGTGTGCAACTATTGCATAAGCTGTTTTAATTTGAAAAATCTGGACTGAAATTTGCATACATGTGTGCAACTACTTGAAATACTTTTACACATGTGTGCATGTTTTGCATGAAGAAAACTGAAATGAAATTTAGCCTACGAATTGTTGCACACTTTAATGCAAGAATTATGCAATACTTGCACAGATGTATGCAAAAAAAAAAAAAAAAAAAAAAAAAAAAAAACATCGACACCTGAATGGAATACCTGCACATATTTATGAAAGAAAATTCAAATATATGCATACTATTATGCATAGAACTGCAGTTTCGCTACCTTTTCGTTTTTTATTTGATGGTTTTTTTTATTTGAATTATTTGTCGAGTGCATGTTTAATTTAAATATGAATTTACGTAGTTTTTTTTATTGTTTTAGTGAATTTTCGAAAAATAGGGACTAAATTTACAATAAGTTTATGACCGGATGTGAGCCTAATTTTAAAACTTAGTAAGGTCCTGTGCAAAACAGACCCTAAAACCAACTCATCGATTCTTAAAAATCGATTTTCTTTTCATCTCGACAAATCTCTATTGTTTCCATTATTTGAAAACAATAACTCTTCAAAGTAATCATACTTACCGAATTTTCCTTTTACTTTGAAAATTATTGCTATATTTCTTATAAACATATTTATTTCTTTACTTCGAAAATATTGACACTTATCATCAACTTGATGATATAAATTCAATTTTAAATCTCACAAAATATTACAGTATATTATATTCAATTCAAATTTCTCAATAAATGTTGCAATATATTCCCTTTAGAAATAATAAACTATTTTCACCATTTTTACCATTACAAACCAATATCATCCCTCGATAACAGCGAAGTCGTTCAAGTTAGGGTATTTTATTTACTTCTAAGGCCTTGACCAACAACATTCTTATCTTACAACAGATAGAAGTTCTTAACTGAAGCCCATATTTTTGTAACATTAATCAAAACTTATTTTCTTTTTACTTAAACTATGGTTTCATAAAGCATTTTCTTTTTTCTTGAAATATCTGCCTATTATAGTCATTCTTACTTAATTCGTCGCTTAAGTAAATCGCTTTAAACTTCTTGGCATAATTCTATTTATAACTCGTATTACGACCATACTTCACTTGAGACCATTTAACACTATCTTATAAAAACAAATTTGGACTTTCATAATCAATATCCAGTTATTAACTTCTGAATCCAAACCATTAACATTTCATTGTAACAACCCCCACATCTGATAAGTATTTCTTTTACATTTTGAAAATCTTCATTCAGGTCTTCTTGACCAATTAATTAAAATATTTATTTCAATCTATCGCGTTATCCCAAAATTCCTTTTGTAACTTGACTCCAAAATTCAATAAACCTTATTACACTTGATTACTTCTTAAATGATTTTTATTTAAGAAATAACCATTCTAACCACTTACCAAGTATACTACATCGTTTATTGAAGTAAAAATAGTTTACTTGTTTCGTTTACTAAATTAGATCAGTTAACTCCATTTGAAATTATGAAACAATAACTAATTATAATAATAGTTTTGAAATGTTGTTAAAACATAATTTTAAGAAATCTTATCTAAATTTAAGCAATTACTCATTAATAACTATTTTGATTAACACTTGACTTTATCAGCTCTAAAATGATCAGTTAATCCATTAACTGATTTTCTTTACTTCCTTCCATCAGATTAATATAATAATTAATCAAATAATATTGCTTGATAGTTATTCCAAAATATTAACCATAGGTTAATTACAACTCATTTCACTTATGAAAACTTATTACAACGTCAAATTATTACAATAAAACCATTTATAATATTTCTATGAAAATTCATTTATAACATTGACTTATTTTAAAATCCCATAATAATGTATAAAATATAGTTAAAAATCTTCTTTAGTTAAAATAAATAAATTTTATAACCACATTTCGATCAATTCGCCTGAAGACAAATTAACGTTTTAACAAAAAGGTGGATTTTAGGCCATTCACAGCCAATCCCTCAATCAATACCGTTTATTGATTCAAATACAAAAAACGCTGAACTTAAATTCAGTGTCAAGATCCAAACAGGTTTTCAATGTCAATGGGTTCTATCAGTTCATATATAAATAAAAACATACTACACACATAATAATATTTAAGGAATCAGTCGGATCCCTCAAACCTGTTCTTCCATGCATCACAACTCGTTATAACTTTTTATAATAATATATGAAAATGGAAATTTCATCCAATACATTTTATATGACGTAAATATATTTAACATAAACCAATAACAGACAAATAGTATCCAAGGCATCCAATCAATAGATTTATACTATCAATGATAAATTATAATTTTATGAATTTAACCACATCATAAAATTCTAGAAATGCATGAGAGCTAACTCACATTTATTTTTGATTGACGGTTCGCACGTTGTTTCGTATAATTTTAAATAGATGTTTAAAATTACGTGAAATTTTCAGTAGCTCCAAAGCTAACCCAATTAGCGCGTAGGCCTTGTTACTGCGATTCCAAGTGCGTTTATGTTAATGTGTGAACGCGTTATGATTCGTACAAGCTTCAATTGGTTTCAAGATAATATAAATATAATATTAATAATCTTAATAACTTGATTAACTCTTAACACGTCATTAACAGAAATGATACCACACGCGTTTTCTCTTTTCCTTCGATCTGAAGACCGATATCATCTCGACACCCTTCGATACTGTGACAAACCAAAATTTATGAACCAATTTAAAAAAAAATTATTTTAGCTATTTTTATGGATTTTGAATATTTAATATGGTTTATTTTAAATAATAACTACTAAAAATTTATTTTAAACGAAGTTAGAACGTATAAAATTATTTTAAATATAAAACGAGACTGAAATGGCAGGGTAGTTTGAAAATTCAATTTTAAATTTCAGTTGAATATAAAGAATTCGATATAAGTCACAATTGGACAAAACAAGAAACGCTTGAACCTATTTAACTATATCTTTCTAATAAAGGTGAAAAATTCAGATTTCATAATATAAATTGAAAGTTATGTCTAGTTTAAAATTCAAAATAGTCGCTATGAAATTTATATATATTTTAAATAATATCTAGCCCTTGAAAATAGCCATTTTGCAAACGACCTCCGTTTTCGAAAAACTATTTTTGTTAGATCCGGAATGTCAAATTTTTGTTATATTATAGTTTTCATAATTTTTGGATTTAATATGTTAGTGCAGTGAATTTAAACATTTCTGGTAATTTCAGTTTGAATTTAATCGACTGGAAGTTGGCCATTTTTCAAACGGTCTCCAAATTCGACGAAATTAGTTTATCTAGGACCGTATCACCAAAACATAGCTAGATTTAATTTTTCTGTAATTTTTGGAGTCAGTATGTGGCCCCAGTAAATTAAAATGTACGTTTAAATTCAATATATATTGATTTATATTTTAATTTTGAGAAAAACTGATCAAAATAGTCGAATTGGCTTACGAATCATATCCCATTGTGTTCGGAATGGGGGTATTTAGCTTGGGACTGCAGTCGTTGGGTTCGATTTGGAGTTCGGATGTAAAACAACTGTTTTTGGAAATTATATATATAACCTCGGCCAATCAGAAAATTTATAAAAAAAAGGGGAAAAACCCTAAAAACATCACACCGCCTCCAGCGATTGAACGACAGATGCCTTCAGATCTACCCAGCCACTTTTCTCTCAGTCTATGCTATGAAATCCAAAACTCCAGGAAGCAAAATCGTAGTGCTCTGAATGGTCGTCTATCGTGCTGTAGTTTGTTCGAATTGGCTGCTCAAACTCCTCGCGTTCAAGCGCGATTTCCAAAATGCAGGAGGCTTCGAATTGGACGTTCTATTCCAATACGATTTCCAGTTAACTGGCATCAATTCAAATCCAAATTTATTTAACTTGGTTTAAGTTAAATTTCAATTTATTTATTTTTACCATATCAAACTATTAACTTTATAAGTTGAATTTAATTTCGAAATTCAAATTCCTGGGTTTTTATTTCGAATTAGTTCGAAATCATATATATTTATACATAACAATAACAATTCAAAACATTTGAATCTTTTGAACAACTTATTTCCTCAAAACAAATCTTTGGTAGTAATCCATCACTTAGAAACTCGAAAATCATACCAATGATGCGACCGTCATCATCAGAATTATTTTCCAGTGGTCGAAGTGAGTTCAATACTATATTATTTTGAAAACTCATGTTTAGAACATTTCCAAATTGAAATTACTTCAAAATATACTTCATACTGCTTGGGAACCAATTAAAAACTTTCCCATGGTCTTATAATTTTCATATATTCAATCTCAGATTCTATTCAAATACTTTTCCATGTTTCTTGAATTTACCAATTCTGATTTAATCCCTGATTTAGTCCATCTAATTTCATATATTATCCTTATATGAATTCCAATTGGTTGTTTATAACCATTTCAATTATAATCTTATTCTATTTTAATTTCAACCAGCACATTCAATATATATTGTAATAACTCCAATATAAATACTTTTTCCATATCAAAATATATTTTCAGGTAAAATTGTTTCATTTACCCTCTTTTCAAAACATACTACGTCGAAATACTCTGTTCAAAAGTTTAGAAACACATATCGACATAGTTTGCACTACTGTATCGACTAGAAATCATAAACTACTCGACAAACCAATCAACACAATATAAAATAGTTTTTTATATCAATTTACAAAATAGTTTTCTATCTCTATTGAGTCATGCCACAAAGCCAAGGTAATTACTTATTCTTCAGCTCTAATACCACTGTAACGACCAAGGATTTTCGAACCCAAAAATCAACACAAAACACCATGTCGATTATTCAGGCATCGGAAATACAAGATCATTAATAGAAGGTGGTTAGTGGGTGAGAAATAGAATGAAAGAAAATTAGAATAGAAGAAAGAGAAGAACATAACAGAACGAAATCAGAGTAAAACACGAATCTCACACCGGAACAAATAAAATATACTATATAACATAACTTTTGAATACGAAAATGGATTCGTACTTACATATATCATAAGTGTGTATCACATACATACCACAACGGAAATAAACTATATATATATATCTAATAATGAAGCCTTCTGCTCCATGCTTCACCAAATATATCTGTAAAATCCTGACTACTTGACTGTCTGTGTAAATTTGGGCACCCAAGAGTTTAGGGAAAACAAAACAAAATAAACTCTGGGTCAGTCATGGCACTGGTGTGAGTAAGCTCCAACCATTTGGTTTAACCTTTCAAAACCCTTTTCAAAATAAATGATAATCGTAAGACCGATCCACACATAAACACGGATGGTTTTTACCTTACGATAACCCAAAACATTTTTAAAACAATATTATTCTGATATTATAATCGTGTATAAATACAAGTAAATAGCAATCTAGCAGAAGCTTGCATCTCATGCTCCACATAATAATATACAATCAAAACTTCGGGTTCTTATTGGAGATTGGATTCCGACTATGACAAGGTATGGAACCACCTGCCGATAGTGTATCTCTATAGAGGAATACACTGGGTTCAACAAGAACATCTTGCAACCCGACCACACATGACCGACCACTCATTTATCTTGAGTGTATCGAATATATTGCCACCTATAGTTGCTAGCAACATAACCGTTTTCGGGAGATACATAAGCGAAAAGAAGTAACAAATATGAGTACTCTCCAGATGGTGACAATACACCCTAATGGGGGAAACCCACATAGCCATGTTGCCTGCCATATTTTTGTCATTTCCCGGTTGATGAGGCTTGGGGTCATAACGTATCTTTTAACAGATCACACCTTCATTTACTTTGAATGCCACATTTTCGTACCCGCCAAATCACAAATTGATTTCCACAAAAATATCACAGGTATAGAGATAAAAGAAAAGAATTTCTCTGCCACCAATGTAAACATATTTGAAGAGATCAACTTACGCGATATATTAGGTATACACTGTCAGACATTCATCCATTCAAGTTGTCCTGGGACTGGACAAACCGAAGGCACTATTCTGTAAATCCATCTTACGCAAGTTTCTACCTAGGATTGCCAGAACAGCCCTTGCATAAACTCCGTCTTCAATTATCTTCATCATATTTGTTTCACAATGTTAATGCCTATATGGAGTGGTTTTCAGATAATAACTTGATCCCGGTCTCTCCGTATTGACAACGGAAAATGGGTCAAAAACTTTAATAGCCGGTGATTTAACAATCAAAGGAAAACATCCATACATTCAACAGTCATATTTCCAAATGGAAAATACACCAATCAATCAGCAATCAATATTCATCTCTTTAAATTAATTCATCAATAATTTATTCATTTCCCAATTTTCCATTTATTTCTTAATCGTTCTAATTCCCATGACTTTTGGAAAACATTTCCATATATCATGAACTATTAAATTCCTATATTTAGAAAATAAATGTTTTTAACATTGGGAAATAGTTCCGTATATCCACCAATCCTTATTTTCTATATTTAGGAAATATACGTTGTTATCATTGGAAAACATTTCCTTTACTTATTCATGCCTCGCTATTCTTCCACATTCATCAGTCTCTGACTATAAACTAGTAAGAGAACAGTTTTCTAAGTATCATCCCCGAATTCCGAGACCAACATCAGATCGATACTTGGAAAGCCATTCAACTTTACAAATCTCCAGTCAGTCTCTAATTTTCTTAACTCTATTTCTTAATTCCATATAAAATCATTACTTATGAAATCTTCGAATTCGGTTTACAAATCCACTTCTTTAACGGGAAATATTAATTAAAATGATAGCGTTAAAATCCACGTTCCGTAATGTTTTGTTTTAAAATATTCTTAGACTAATTTCTTTAAACAAATAAATAATAATAATTAAATAAATACAAATAGATCTTGATAAAAATTGGAAAGTAATTAGTATTTTCCTTAGTTCGATACAATCAAATTTAAACTTATGATTCTCTTTCGAACAATCTATATTCGATTGACGTTCCGAACTTCAGAATAACTCACCGTTTTAGGTGAATACAATTTCTAAATTTACTTTTGAATTTATCACTTCAATGTTTACCATTTTCCTTTTTCAACCAATTTAATTTGAAAAACGTTTTCTTCTAAACAAAATCAGTATTCACTTTAAACATGAATATTATTCCTTTACAGCAAACTGGACTCATTATATTAAGTCCATCTTGATTTTTATCTATAAATAGCATTACAGGTTCAAATTCTGTTTATCAAATTGTTATAAAAAATCATATTCATATTCATATTTCACTTCAAAATCTCTATTAACAAGTCAACTTCTTATTTATATAACTAGTTTATAGTTAAATCTCGATTTCATATTTGATTTTAAATTACAATGAAGCGACTCGAACTTCCCCATAAAGGAAAGCCCGGATTAAGTTGAGAACACGACAAATCAGAACATAGACAGAAGAACATTTCATTTCTTATTACAAAAATTTACATCAGAGTTCAAGAATATACAGAGTATGAACAAATACTATACATTTGATAAATATTAGAGATTTAAAATACATTTAAATACATAGCAGCGAAAAAATAATACGAAACACAACTGAAAGAAATACACGGACACAGAGCGTTCCGAATATAGCTCCAGTTGTAAACCAGAATCATATGAAAATAAATCTACAAAACCAAAACTACTAGCTGCCCATGTGAAAAATAGGGGCTCCCAGAGTTTAGGTTGAAATAATAAACTTGTAACGACCCAGATTTTGGTCGATTTATTTTTGAATATTTAATATTTATTTTAAATATTTAGTTGATAATATAAATGGATTTTATATTTTGTTTGCCGATAAAGTAATTGATATATGATTATTTTAGATTTATATAATTATCGTAATACAAAAATGAAGTTAATTGAATTCAAAGTTAAAACTGAATTGAAAATAGTTCAGATGATCTATACAAAATTCTTTTTGAACTAGAAGAATAATATTAATTTATTTTCGAGAAATTAATTGTTTTAAATTTAATTTATATCGATTTAAATTAATATCTTTTCCATATGATCAATTAAGGCTTTGAAACTTGTCCCGGTGTGTCCGGAATAGTGGTATAATCCTAAAAATGTCAGTTATTTGGTTCGATAAGGAGTTCAAAATCAAGGGTTATTTAAAATTAAAGGATACCGCTTTAATCAAAATTAAAATAAATTTCTTCATTGTTAAGTAAACAAAGGACATTGCAAACCTCAAATCATGCTGACTAAATTCCTTACTCCTTAAGTTTTCAGCATCTATAAAAATCGCGACATTACCCATCCTCAATTTTTAATTCCTTTCGATCCTCTCAGAAAAAAAAAACCATAGCTTCAAAACCAAAATGGTAAATCAACTTTCCGCTCTTCTCGTTCAAATCAAATGCACTATATACTAGAAAATCAGATCCATTTCCGTCCATTTTAATCGAATCAAGGTAATGTTGTAATTCAAATATGATGAGGAGGTGGGTTCGAGTTTGTAAATCGCGATTTGAAGTTCATGAGGTCTTGAAGCTTGATACCACCCCAGGAGCACTCGTGATTCACAACGTGACGATGGGTGCAAAGGGAGATTTTGGGGGATTTCGAGCTTTTAACAGTCATAAAGGTGTCGAGATGTTTGGGGAAAACGGATTCGATCTCCATAGTTGTCGCACCTTGTCAATTCACATCTTATTTGCAACGTCGAGCATAAGGGAGGGTTATTCATCAGGGAGGGATGAAGCCGCTAGAGTTGTTGTTGACTAGAGGGGTTCGATAGTTGGGTAATCTGAGGAGTTCAGTTTGTTTTATGATGGTGTGAACACTGATGGGATTAGAACATTTCAGTAGTGAATAGAATGAGTGTGGCAGTTTGGGTTTGTTGGATTTTTGTAGTGAATTGGTAGGTGTATTCATCCTTTTGAAACTAGAAGTGAAACATTATTTTCACAGAAAAGGGGAAGGATTAAAGTTCGCTAATCTCGGTAATTAATTTAGTTTACTTTTCTTTCATTTAAATTAAATTAGTTTAATTTATTTCCAAGCTCATAAATAATTAAAATAGTTAGAATTAACAATGGTTTAGGGATATGTCAAAACTATGGTTAAAATTTGGGCATTATATCCATTTGGTAATATCAAATAGTAAAATTGTTGGTAAAACACTTTGTAGTTGAATTTCGTTAGTATTATCCAATGTATATTTAACATATATAATTTAATTTAGTTTATTACATCGAAATACGTTATAAGTTGTAATGCGACTAACTATTAAATATGATAACAGAATTGCACACAACGAAGTCCGTCGAATTTCTATGGGCAAAGGCTACAATGGAATTGAATTGAATATTCAGAAAATAAAACCAGGTGAGTAAATCTCACTCCGTTTTTATTTAGAATTTATTTTTAATTGGTAAAAATAATTGTTTGCTGGTTGTTTGCATGCATTGAAATATTATTGTGACTGCTAAATATATATTAGTTATTTAGGATTGGTGTTTGTGGTTACTATACATATATTGGTGACTGGATTCCCGCAGTACCATTAGTGGATGCCCGCAGTATCATTACCGGATGACCTTATACGCCCCACGCTAAGATAGTGGATGACCTTCTATACCGCGATATTCTGCCTTGAAGCAGGATGGGTATTATTTATGTTGATTAACATCTGTGGATGCAGGAAAACAGGTTGTAGGAATCCAACTGGATTCCTCAAAATATTTCTATTTGTTTGTTTTCACATATATTAGCATATATGATGTGTGTAACGACCCAGCGATTTTCGACTCCAAAAATCAACACAAAACTACCATGTTGACTATTCAGACATCGGAAGTACCTGATCATTAATAGAAAGAAATTAGAGGGTGATAATAGATAAGATAGAAAATTAGAATAGATGAAGAAGAAGATCACTATAGTACAGAATCAGAGTAATATGAATCTCACAGCCGAACGACAAAATATAGTATATAACATAACTTTGAAATAAAACAGTATAAATATACAATAACATTATCAGAGTACAACATTTACACACAGCGAAAATCACAATAGCTATATAATCCTAAAGTCTCCTGCTTCAAGCTCCTCCAAGTATCTCTGTAAAGACCTGAACTACTTGACTGCCCGTACAAATTTGGGCACCCAAGAGTTCAGAGAAAACAAAACAAAATAGGTCAGTCATGGGACTGGTGTGAGTAAACTCAAATCATCGGTTTAACTTTTCAAATCCTTTTCAAAAGAAAAGATAATTGTAAGACCGATCCAACAATAAACACGGACGGTTTTTACCTTACGATAACCCAAAACAGTTTTGGAAATCCATACTTCTTTGATATTATAATAATGTCTAATCATAAGTAATTAACACTCTAGCAGAACGCTTGCATCTCACGTTCCACATATATAGTACACAAATCAAAATCGGGGGCGCTTATTGGAGATTGGATTCCAACTATGACAAGGTATGGCACCACCTGTCGATAGTGTATCTCTAGAGGCGAAAACACTGGGTTCAGCAAGAACATCTTGCAACCCAGCCCACACATGACAGACCACTCATTTCGCTTGAGTGTACCGAACGTATAGGACCAACGGTTCGGAGCTACCCACCGTTTCCCGAAACGGGACAGCATCAAACATAGATAAAAGAATGAACTGGATTTTCTCTAGATAGGTGATATACACCCGAATGGGAGCGACCCACATAGCCATGCTGCCTGTCCGATTTCAATCATTTCCCGGTTGATGAGGCTTGAGGTCATTACGTATCTTTTGAAACACTTGACCACCATTCACTTTGAATGCCACATCGTCATACCTGTCAAATCACAAATTGATTTCCCCAAAAATACCACGGGTATAAAGCTAAGAGAAACGAATTCCTCCGCCACCAAACGCAAGTATGTTTGAAGAGATCAACTTACGCGATCCGTTAGATATACTTTTTCAGACATTTGTCCATTCACGTTTGTCTTGGGATTGGACAAACCGAAGGCACTATTCTGTAAACAGGATAGCCCTTGCATAACTCCGTCTTCAATATTTGATCGCTATGCTAACGTCCATGCAGAGTGGTTTTTAGATAATGAACCTGATCCCGGTCTCTCCATATTGACGACGTAAAAATGGTCAAAAACTTCGGTAGTCGGTGATTTAACTATCAAAGAAAAACAGGTGTGCAACTAACGATCTTATTTCCAGATAGAAATTCGGTCAATCAAATCATCAATCCATATTTATCTCTTTATATTAAATTATCTTTAATTTATCCATTTCCCCATTTCTATATATTTCTAAATTCTTATTTTCTAAATTTTGAAAACGTTTCTGGTTCTTATATGGAAAAAAACATTCCCAAACTTCTTTATCGGATTGAAACTGATGTTTAAATAAAACATCGCTTTGCCCATTCAAGCCATTTCACTTACTAACTAAATTCACTTAACCAATCTTCACTTTCGAACCTTATACTCCTTAGTTAAAAACGAAGCCAATCAAGTTGGGGTATAATTACCTCTCAGACCTTAACTGAACAACATTTCTAACCTCGAAATAGACAAAGTTCACCCTTTTAAATCTTTAACAACTTCATTACGAACTCTCGGATTCTATTTGCGAATCCCCTTCTTTTACAGAAATCATTTGGTTATAACGATAGTGTTATAATCCTATGCCTTTGAAATATAATAACTTAAATATAACTTTTTATATCTTAATTTGGATAAATAGACAAACAACTAATTTATTATTAAATAAATGAACCCT
The DNA here is from genome assembly GCA_030737875.1 of Allium sativum. NCBI lineage: Eukaryota > Viridiplantae > Streptophyta > Magnoliopsida > Asparagales > Amaryllidaceae > Allium > Allium sativum. Next base: position 470,203,377 of record CM060923.1, on the reverse strand, counting down.
GATTTAAAAGCGAAAAGTAAATAATACATTTCCAAATTCAATATAATCAAATTTCAACTTACAATTCTCTCTTGAATAGTCTCTATTCTATAACTCCCTTTCGAATCACTATATTCGACTATCTCTCTTCGAATAACTATATTCGATAACTCTCTTCAAATAACTTATATTCGATAATCTCTCTTCGAATAACTTATATTCGATAATTTCTCATTTTCCAAGTTCACTATTGAATTTGAAATCTCAATTATCCACTGATAATCATATTTTAGTTTATTTATAAACATTTGTTTATAAATCTCAACACTTGTTTTCATTCTTAACAAGTTATTTCTTTCTAACTAATTGAAATTCCATTTCTGTTTATTCTATTCAAAAATCCATTTTTTTTAAATAAATGTGTTTATTTGCAAAACCTTTGCTTAAATCCATTTTTCACACCAAAGATGAAAAATATTCCAGTTATATAATCTATTCAGTTTGATTTCATATTTCAAACCAATATCCCATTTTACCAAATCCCATTTACTTTTATTTATAGTTTTATTTAGAAGAAATCTTCTTTTACATACCTAACACTTAATTCTCATTTACAAATCCTTTATAAATGTTGAGTTCACATTTTATTTAAAATACAGGTGTTAACATCAATTGATATAATCTCTTTTATATCTCGCCCATTCCCTTTATAATATTCTATAAATTTTCTAAATAATTCTTTTTATAAAATCCATTGATTTCATAAACCCTTAAATTCAATATTTACTTCGAAAACTCCCTTTCCTTTTCAATTTCTTTGATTTCATATAAATATATTATTTTCCACTTCTATTCATTTCCAAACATTATATTTATACCATAAAGTACTTGATTTACTTCTTATTACTTCCTTTTCGTATTTTAACCAAACCGATCCTTTTGACCTCTATATGCGTTAATGGTTTTATACAGAAGTTCCTTATTAACTTTTTAAATATCTTCTTTTATAAGATCCATTTGATTTCATAAAATTCTTCTTTCACGACATACTTCACAAATTCCTTTTTATAAAACCTTTTTGATTTTATAAACTTCCAAAATTTTATAACCACTTCAATTTCCTTTTTATATAAAATCCTTGATTTTATATAAATAATTTATTTCAAATTATAGTTTGAAATTTCCCTTTTTACATTCTAGTATTTTCTTTGGTATTTAAAAGTACCAAATAACGATGATCAAACACACATCATAAACAACAGAATATAAATCACATCATATATCACGATATATGAAAGAAAGTAAAATAAATGTTGAGGAACCCAGTTGGGTCCCTCCGACCTGTTTCCCTGCATCCACAGGCATTAATCAACATAAACAACAAGAGTATGAAATATTCTGATAAAAAGAATCAATATTCGATTACGATTTATATATATCGTTATCGATATTTTCAACCAATTAACTATCAGTTCAACCAAACAGCCAATACGCAGCAATTAACCATCAACTGCTGGTATTCCAGACTGATTAAAGAGGCAAAAACCTTCACTGTCATTTAACATGAAAACAACAGTAGTTGTTCTCTGTTTCAACATTTCAAAGTGGAAATTCAAATTGATTAAAAATGAGTTTTGATTACATAATCATAACAAGGAAAACAAATGATGATTTTTAAAACTAAAATCAAGATTTTTAGAAGTATAAGTCAAGAGAAAAAAGGAGATGGTCAGAAAACTTGTTTGAGTAAACCTCTATCGATCCATTGGTTCGAAGGTGATGGCACTTGGCCTGGAGGATTGGAAGGAGGTGTACCAGCTAGGAAAAATACCAATTTAATTTTTAAATGAAGAGATTTTGTGAAATCATTAAAAATAGGTTTAAAATAAGTTTTGGTTTCACTATTTTCATGGTTGAATTGCTCGGAAATGGAGGAGGGAGAGAGGTGCGGTACAGGGGGGATTGGTGCATCGGGGTTATGGTATGATGTGGCCACGATGTGGTGGTGACCGGTGGTCGAGGAAGGAGGTGCGAGGGGTTTTTTGGATGTTGTTTTTTCTGGGAAAGGGAGGTGCACGGCCAGTTTTAGTTTTAGGCTGAGGGAGGTTCATCGGAGGGTGGTGGCACGTTCAGGGGTCGGAGAGTGGATGGTGGCGACGGCCGGTGGTGTTTGGAAGGTGCCCACGTGGCTGTGCACGTGCACAGCCATGGCACAGAGTAGGATGAAGAAGAAGAAGGGGTGGATGTCGTGAAAATTAGTAATCGAGCAGTGTTTTCTGGATTATGGTACTTGATACTGGTAGTTTGTCAAAATTAAGGTGGTAGTACCAGGAAAAAGTGGTACTTTGGGTTTTCACGGGGGCTTGAGGGATCAGGAAGGGGTGTTGTCGAGGGCCGAGACCTTGGTATTTTGGAAAGTGCTTGTTCAAGTGGTACTTGGCCAAAATAGTGGAAGCTGGGCTCGGTTTCACGTGTGCAAACTAGTGCTTTTAAAACTGATACTTTGTCAACTTGGTACTTTGTTGTTTAAAGTTAAAAACAATAGTTTTTAAATATGTTTTAAATTTAAATTATATTTAAATTTAAATATTGGTTTGAATTAAATAAGAAAATAAATATTTAAACAAAAATATAATTTTTATTTAATGGGAAAAGTGAATTAGGATTTGTTTCGTCAGAAGTTGGAATCAAATTCAGAATCTGTGAATTTTATCGAATTATAAATTTAGTTTATAATTTAATTTAGAACTTATTTGTAAATAAAATATTTAGATTTTTAAATATATAAGTGATAAAGAAACAAATATAACGCATACGCTGAATTTGACCGTTTAAACTGTAAATTCAAAATACAAGAAACCGGTCAAGTACAGTCCAGTATTTGATGGAATAAGAACTGTAAAATATATCGTGTTTGGATTAATTATTTATAAGGGGAGTATTCGTTGATCAAATTCGAAGAGACTGAAATTAAGATTTCACTTTGATTTGGTTATACACTGCACGTCGGAAATTTTAAATTTGAAGACGGCGTTATACAAGGACTATTTTTAAATAGTACCTTCGGTTTGTTCAAACCCAGAACAACTTGTATGGACGAATGTCTGACAAAGTAATTCTAACTAATCATGTATGTTGATCTTTTCAAACGTATTTATATGGTGGCAGAGGAATTTGTTTCTCTCGCCGTATACCTTTAATATATTTTTGAGGAAGTCAATTAGTGATCGGGAAGTTTTGACGATGAGGCATTCAAAGGAAAATTAAACAGTAATGATAACATAAGTCTAGCCTCCAGCCTCACACCCAGGAAATGACAAAAATCGGGCAGGCAACATAGCTATGTTGGTCGCTCCCATTAGGGTGTAGCATCACCTATCTAGAGAAATTCCTTTTGTTCCTTAATCTATCGATTCTGCCCATTCGGGAATGGTTGTCGTACACAACCATTAGTGATATACACTCGATACACCCAAGAGAAATGAGTGGTCGGTCATGTGAGAGCCGGGTTACAAGAAGTTCTTGTGGAACCCAGGTGTATTTACCTCTAGAGGTACATCATCGGAAGGTGGTCTCGTAGCTTGTCATAATTGGAGATCCAATTTCCATAAGTGCCAAGCAATCTTTTTTTTTATTTGTATACTATATCGGAGAATGTGAGATGCAAGCATTCTTCTAGATTCTAAATTATTTTTGAAAAACTAAATATATACTATGATAATATCTGGTTTAAAGTATACAAAGTGTTTTGATCTCATAAGGAAAAAACCGTTCCGTATTTACGGCGTGGTCTTATAAGATATTTTCTTTAAATTGTTTTAAACTGTTTACTCATACAAATCCCCTGACTGACCCGGAGTTTATTTTTTGTGTTTCCCTTAAACTCTTGGGTATTCATAACACTTGTTATGAATAGACAAGTGAATCAGGATGTAGAAACTTGCAAAGCTGAATGAAGATTTTCAGTGTGCTGGCCTTTCTACCTTATGACCTTATCTACTGTATAATTATAAGTCTGCAAGTTAGACACAAATGCAAGGGATAGAATTATGCCTGACAAAAAGGTACATGTTTACAATATTACTTGGGTTTGATGGTTTATGAGCCTATGGGGCAAGCCGCTTGGCTTTTTGATTTTCATTTGGATTAGTGAAGGCCTAGAAATGCGAGTTGTGGTTGTAATGATTAAGCCGTGCAGAAGAGTATTATCGGCCTAATCATAATTAAGAGTTTGATGAAACAAGTCAAGTGAGAATCGTAATGACAAAATCTACGTTGTGGATCTGATGCGGCTAAGAACAGAGCGATTGGAATTTCATGGTAAAATCAAAAGTCTGTTTGATTTTAAATGAAATGGAAGCATAATTTGCGGTGATGGGTGTCTTTACTGGGAGTTGCGAGTTGTGTTGGTGAGGATTTGTAGTCGGAGGGGAAACGGTGTTGGCTTGGAGTTGACAGTAGTAAGGCGTTTCGGTGGTTTGGAGCGAGAGCAGCAGTGGTCTCGAATTTGTGAAATCATGGGAAGTTGGTGCATGTTGAACGAGAAGAGCACGGGTGTTCATTTGTGTAGGGGAATTGTTTGTTATGGTGGGATAGAAGATGGGAGAGGATAGTGAGAGGAGAACGGGTGAAATAGCATGGCGCATGGGATGTTTTTCTGAAGGTTGAAGTGGAGTTACGGGTTGGTACTGGTGGAGGTATTAAGGGAACATGGTTTGTTTATCTTGCAACAGGAGGTTAGAAAGCATGTACTGTAACAACCCGGTAGGAATTCGACGCCTGAATTCTGATAATAATACATAAAACTTGTATTACCTGCCCAAACTCTAGTATCGAAAACCACCAGATAGTTATTAGAAAGAATTTAGAGGGTGAGATAAGAAAGAAATATTAAATAGAAGGAGAAGAAGATCCAATACGACACAGAGTCTCACATCGCAGCGGAGAAAAATATAATATAGAAATAGATCTTTATTGAGAGCTTTGAAAATATACTTACAATCATCAGAGTACATCACATCTTTGGACAGTTATAATAAGTTGTCCTCATATATAACACACAGTGGAATAATATAACACCATATGTCTGAACCTCTCCAACACGTTTTCTGACATCATAGCATTCTATAACCTGAACCTACAGACTCGGGAACTGTAATGGCCCGAATTTCCGTGCTCTTTGAGTCGACTAATTACACCACACGTCCAACCCAAATTGCATAGAAATACGAATCATTATTAGAAAGAAGTTAGAGGATGAGAAATAGAAAGAAAGAAATATTAGAATAGAAGAAAACGAAGAACACAAACTCACAGCGGAACAAATAAAATATATTAGATAACCTAAACTTTTGAAAAACAAATATGTTTTGCATATACATACCATTATCAGAGTACATCAACAATTTCTGGAACAGTTATAAATGCCTGTTTCCGATATACACAGCGGAGAATATGCTAGTCTATAGCTAACAGGTGAAGCCTCCTGCTTCGAGTTCCTCCAAGTGAATCTGAAAAATCCCAGCTACTTGACTGCCCATACAAATTTTGGGCACCCAATTGTAACGGCCCGCAAATCCATACTATCTGAGTTGACTAATAACACCACACATCCAACCCAAATTGCACAGAAATACGAATCATTATTAGAAAGAAGATAGAGGATGAGAAATAGAAAGAAAGAAATATTAGAATAGAAGAAAACAAAGTAGACAAATCTCACAGAGGAACAAATAAAATATATCATATAACTTAACTTTTGAAGTACAAATCAGTAACTTTATATACATACCATCATCAGAGCACAACAGTTATTCCTGGAACAGTTATAAACACCTGTTTCCAAATACAACATAGTACACAGCGGAAATATGGTAGTCTAAAGCTAACTGGTGAAGTCTCCTGCTTCAAACTCCTCCAAGTGAATCTGTAAAATCCCGACTACTTGACTGCCTATACAAATTTGGGCACCCAAGAGTTTAGGGAAAACAAAACAAAATAAACTCTGGGTCAGTCATGGGACTGGTGTGAGTAAACTCCAACCAATTGTTTAACTTCCAAAATCCTTTCGAAAGAAAGGATAATAGTAAGACCAGCCCACACTAAAAAATGGATGGTTTTTACCTTACTATAACCCAAAACACTTTGATACGAAAATCTAGTGATATTATAATAGTGTCTAAATCAAATAAAAAACAATCTAGTGGAACGCTTGCATCTCACTCTCCATATATAATTAAAAATCAAAAACCACAGGGCGCTTATTGGAGATTGGATTTCCAACATGACAAGGTATGGAACCACCTAACGATAGTGTATCTCTAGAGGGGAATACACTGGGTTAAATTAAATATTTAAAAATAAATATTATCGTATATATTCACAGTGGAATACCGTACAGCTCCAATGGGATTTGTAACTCGATATTTCAAAATTCCCAGTTATATCGATATTCGATTTATATTAAAAATTCTTTTATAATATAAATAAATCGTTATAAATTATAAAGGAATTCCATAGCGACTTTTCTAAAATTTGATTTGAACATAAATCAAAATCTACACGACGAAATCCCGATTTTTCTCTTCCACTAGAAAAATATACTTCACCAGCCCCTAACGTTTCTTGTTTCACAGAAATCCGACTTAAAACGGCTTATGTATACTCGTTTAAAGTTCGAATAGCCAATCTTCGAATTCTCGCGCCATTTCGAGCTCGAATATAATTAAAATAAAATTTATACGTTCAAACGCCGTTCATAAATAAACTCGTTATTATAATTCAGTTCTAAACTGAACCAAATCTCTTATACTATACAATTCACACAATATTGTGAATTCTATTATTTTCGACTATTTCGGGAATATATATATTATTCAATCATTTATATTAATTTAAATATAAATTAAATTTAATTCAAGTTATCAATATCGCCAAATCGATATTTAATAATTAAATAAATTAATTATTCAGCCGTTAAAAATGCGGGACGTTACATTCTTTCCCCTTTAAAATAATTTCGTCCTCGAAATTGCGAAGGAAGAATACAAGCCCTATTATTGGGTTAAAAATTATTCGTTTACTTCTTTAACTTTCAGTTTCAACTGAACCAATTTCTTTCAATTAAATTATTAATTAATTTCGATTTACGAAAATTCTCAAAATTTCTGAATTCTAACACCCGAAAATTTCGAAAATTTTTGCCAGCACCTCCTTTGTACCGGTCAGTAGTTCAAACCCCAACTCGCCTCTCTAGGCCCTTTCCAATAGCCAAGCGGCTTGCCGATTTGGCACATAAAACCTCATATGGAAACTTAAACATGTACCTTTTGTCGGGCATACCATTATATCCCTTCCATCTGCTACCCTGTCAGCATATACACATGCATTCCCAAACAAAATTCCATTTCAAACCAAAGTTCCATTCTTGTTTCCAACTCCTAACTCATCGATTTAATACTATTTCAGATTTCCTATCACATAATTCAAAATATGATTCTACTTGGTATATTATATTCTAATTAAATTTCCAATTAATTGGTTTCAATTCAATGCATATTTGCTTTCACAAATTTCTTTAATTTGTTTTTAATTCATACAATTTTCCTAGGAATTTTTAAACAGCTTTGCTCCTTCAAAAATCAATATCCCTTTTCAGGGTTCAAAACAACTTCCTTTTCCCAAAATAATTCGAAAACAAAATATTTGGTAGTAATCCGTCACTTACAACTCGAAAATGTACACTGATGATGTGGCCAGCATCCTCAGAGTTATTTCCCAGTGATCAAAGTGAGTTCAATACTATATCACTTATCAAAACCATATTTAAACACTTTCATTTTGAAGTCTTTTTCAAAATATCATTGACGATACTTGTAAGCAATTTAAAATCTCCCAGGATTTTAAAATTTTCTTATACTTATTCCAAATCCATTTGCAAACACCCGTCCACATTTTGGGAATTTCAATTCCAATTCTGATTTAAAATTCAGATTTACTTCATCTTATTCCATATATTACATGTATATGAATTTTATTTGGTTATATATATATAACCAACTCACTTTAAGCTTCATTCGATTTAGATAACAACCAACACATCCAATGTACTATAATACTTCAAATATTAATATTTTGTTTACATCAAAATATAATGGGTAAAATTATTTCATTCACCCTTTTTCAAAACATACTGTGTCGGTTCATCGTATTCGAGTGTTTAGAAACTCCTATCGATACAGTGGATCAAACTGATTGATCAGAACTCATAAACAACTCAACCAATAAATATCCACAATATAAAACCATTTTTATATCAAATAATAAATACGTTCACTCGTATATATACACTCAACTCAATCCAGGGTATTACTAACCCTATCTCTACCGAGTCACGCCACAGAGCCAAGGTAATCACTTAACCTTCAGCTCTGATACCACTGTAACGACCCGGGAATTTCAGTAAGCTTTTCAACCATCCCTCAACCCCCAAGGCAGAGGGCTAACCTCCCCCCGTGGCTTACACTGGTACCTCAGAACTGCTTTTACGGCCAACCTCGCGACTCGACCAACTCACATTGTCGGGAGATGTAAGGGTAAGAGTCTCCCGTTCGCCACCTAACGCGAAGTGAGAACCCCCTATCATCTGTACCAATTAAGCAACCAGCTCTGACACCACTGTAACGACCCGGCAATTTTCGACTCTGAAAATCAACACAAAACTACCATGATGACAATTCAGACATCGGAAATACCTGATCATTAATAGAAAGAAATTAGAGGGTGAGAATAGACAAGATAGAAAATTAGAATAGATGAAGAAGAAGATCACTACAGTACAAAATCAGAGTAATACGAATCTCACAGCGGGACGACAAAATATAGTATATAACATAACTTTGAAATAAAACAGTATAAATATACAATAACATTATCAGAGTACAACACTTACACACAACGGAAATCACAATAGCTATATAATCCTGAAGTCTCCTGCTTCAAGCTCCTCCAAGTATCTCTGTAAAGACCTGAACTACTTGACTGCCCGTACAAATTTGGGCATCCAAGAGTTTAGGGAAAAAAACAAAATTAAACTCTGGGTCAGTCATGGGACTGGTGTGAGTAAACTCAAGTCATCGGTTTAACTTTTCAAATCCTTTTCAAAAGAAAAGATAATCGTCAGACTGATCCACACATAAACACGGACGGTTTTTACCTTACGATAACCAAAACAGTTTTGGAAATCCATACTTCTCTAATATTATAATAATGTCTAATCACAATTAATTAACACTCTAGCAGAACGCTTGCATCTCACGTTTCACATATATAGTATACAAATCAAAATCGCGGGCGCTTATTGGAGATTGGATTCCAACTATGACAAGGTATGGGACCACCTGCCGATAGTGTATCTCTAGAGGCGAATACATTGGGTTCAACAAGAATATCTTGCAACCCAGCCCACACATAACCGACCACTCATTTCGCTTGAGTGTATCGAACGTATATCATCAACGGTTGGGTGCTACCCACCATTTCCCGAAAAGGGACAGCATCGAACATAGATAAAATAATGAAATGGATTTTCTCTATATAGGTGATTTACACCCTAATGGGAGCGACCCACATAGCCATGCTGCCTGCCCGATTTCTGTCATTTCCCAGTTGATGAGGCTTGAGGTCATTACGTATCTTTTGAAACACTTGACCACCATTCACTTTGAATGCCACATCGTCATACCTGTCAAATCACAAATTGATTTCCCCAAAAATACCACGGGTATAAAGCTAAGAGAAACGAATTCCTCTGCCACAAAACGCAAGTACGTTTGAAGAGATCAACTTACAAGATCCGTTAGATATACTTTGTAAGACATTCGTCCATTCACGTTTGTCCTGGGATTGGACAAACCAAAGGCACTATTCTGTAAACAGGATAGCCCTTGCATAACTCTGTCTTCAATATTTGATCGCAATGCTAACGTCCATACAGAGAGGTTTTCAGATAATGAACCTGATCATGGTCTCTCCGTATTGACGACGTAAAAGTAGTCAAAAACTTCGATAGTCGGTGATTTAACTATCAAAGAAAACCAAGTGTGCAACCAATGATCTTATTTCCAGATAGAAATTCCATCAATCAAATCATCAATCCACATTTATCTCTTTATATTAAATTATCTTTAATTTATCCATTTCCCCATTTCTATATATTTGTAAATTCTTATTTTCTAAATTTAGAAAACGTTTCTGGTTCTTATGTGGAAAAAACATTCCCAAACTTCTTTATCGGATTGAAACTGATGTTTAAATAAAACATCGCTTTGCCCATTCAAGCCATTTCACTTACTAAATAAATTCACTTAACCAATCTTCACTATCGAACCTTAACTACTCCTTAGTCAAAAACGAAGCCAATCAAGTTGGGGTATAATTACTTCTCAGACCTTAATTGAACAACATTTCTAACCTCGAAATAGACAAAGTTCACCCTTTTAAATCTTTAACAACTTCCTTACAAACTATCGGATTCTATTTACGAATCCACTTCTTTTACAGAAATCATTTGGTTATAACGATAGTGTTATAATCCTATGCCTTTGAAATATAATAACTTAAATATAACTTTTTATATCTTAATTTGGATAAATAGACAAACAACTAATTTATTATTAAATAAATGAATCCTGATTTAAAAGCGGAAAGTAAATAATACTTTTCCAAATTTGATATAATCGAATTTCAATTTACAATTCTCTCTCGAATAGTCTCTACTCTTTAACTCCCTTTCGAATCACTATATTCGACTATCTCTCTTCGAATAACTATGTTCGATAACTCTCTTCGAATAACTTATATTCAATAATCTCTCTTCGAATAACTTATATTCGATAATTTCTCATTTTTCAAGTTCACTATTGAATTTGAAATCTCAATTATCCACTGATAATCATATTCTAGTTTATTTATAAACATTTGTTTATAAATCTCAACACTTGTTTTCATTCTTAACAAGTTATTTCTTTCTAACTAATTGAAATTCCATTTTTGTTTATTCTATTCAAAAATCCACTTTTCTTAATAAATGTGTTTATTTGCAAAACCTTTGCTTAAATCCATTTTTTACACCAAAGGTGAAAAATATTCCTTTTATATAATCTATTCAGTTTGATTTCATATTTCAAACCAATATCCCATTTTACCAAATCCCATTTACTTTTATTTATAGTTTTATTCAGAATAAATCTTCTTTTACATTCCTAACACTTAATTCTCATTTACAAATCCTTTATAAATGTTGAGTTCACATTTTATTTAAAATACCGATGTTAACATCAATTGATATAATCTCTTTTATATCTCGCCGTTCCCTTTATAATATTCTATAAATTTTCTAAATCATTCTTTTTATAAAATCCATTGATTTCATAAACCTTTAAATTCAATATTTACTTCAAAAACTCCTTTTCCTTTTCAATTTCTTTGATTTCATATAAATATATTCTTTTCCACTTCTATTCGTTTCCAAAAATTATATTTATACCATAAAGTTCTTGATTTACTTCTTATTACTTCCCTTTCGTATTTTAACCAAACCGGCCTTTTTGACCTCTATATGTGTTAATGGTTTTATACAGAAGTTCCTTATTAACTTTTCAAATATCTTCTTTTATAAGATCCATTTGATTTCATAAAATTCTTCTTTCATGACATACTTCACAAATTCCTTTTTATAAAACCTTTTTGATTTTATAAACTTCCAAGATTTTACAACCACTTCAATTTCCTTTTTATATAAAATCCTTGATTTTATATAAATAATTTATTTCAAATTATAGTTTGAAATTTCCCTTTTTACATTCTAGTATTTTCTTTGGTGTTTAAAAGTACCAAATAATGATGATCAAACATACATAATCAACAATAGAATATAAATCACATCATATATCACAATATATGAAAGACAGTAAAATAAATGTTGAGGAACCCAGTTGGGTCCCTCCGACCTGTTTCCCTGCATCCACAGACGTTAATCAACATAAACAACAGGAGTATGAAATATTCTGATAAACAGAATCAATATTCGATTACGATTTATATACATATCGTTATCGATATTTTCAACCAATTAACTAGCAGTTCAACCAAACAGCCAATACGCAGCAATCAACCATCATTTATAGATTCTAAAAATATGTTATAAAAATATAAGTTGAACAGAGTTGGTGAGATTTACTCACCTTGGTCGGTTTATCGTTAAATAACGATAACCGTCATTGATTTGATTCAGGAGTTAAATTTCACCATAAATCCAAACGAACCTCAATTGACTCCTGGTCTGTTCCACGGTGTAGCCACCTTCCATACGGTCCCAATGAATCTGACCGTTCGAAATTCTGATAAAGTATGGAATAGATATTAAATTTATAATTTATATGGTTATTTAAATTTGAATAACTAAATTTCTTTTTTATTTAGAATTGGGCCTTACTAACATTTAACCGGCCCATACTGCCTTGGAAGCCTACACCGTAATGAACAGCACCATCCTCTCCCTCTTACAGCCGCAAGCTCCAGCTCCCTTTCAAACCCATGAGCGGTTTTTCCCCTTGATTATTTCACCATCTCCACTTCATTAAAAATCCAACAAATTTCACCAAAATCTTTTTTTTCTTAAATCCCTTCCCACCTGTATCACTCTGAACGAACTCGCACACATAAGGACATTGCGTCCTCAAGCAGGTCCGATCAGCTACAGTACCAGGATTGAACATTTTTTGCTCCAAAAAATCCCACAAAATCCCTATCGGTGCTACTTCTCCTTCTAACTTCAAAACCAACCTCGAATTCGCGAATTAATACAAGAATCCCCAAAGATCTAGGCCCTAAAATCTCGCTGTGTATTTTGGGTCGAACGAATGCTGCGTCGAGTTCAGGGAAAGGTACACCCAAGTGAAGAGAAACTATAAACGAATCGAATCATGTATATGTGATGATTTTCAGGATTTTATACGATTTGTTTAGGATTTTTGGAAGGAGAATTTCCACGTTTTTACTTTTCTGTGGTGGTGGCACATTGTAACAACCCGGAAAATGCGAGCCAGTTTGAAATTTTTATTTTGGCAATTTTAGCGAATTTTGATTATTTAAAATAGATTATTTTAAATAATATCGACGAAAAAATTATTTTGAATAGAAATCGAACGTATATATTATATACGCCATCGTTAGAATATAAATATATATATAATTATAAATAGAATTGAAAATGGCGCGGTAGTTCGATAATTCGATTTCAAACTTTAATTGAATGTACCGGGTGCAAAACAATCCGGATTTTGGTGAAACCAAAAACATTAGGATCTAATTGATAATATCTTTCTATCGAATCCGAAAAATCAGGATTTCATAGTGGGAATCAAAAGATATGTTTGGTTGAAAATTCTGAATAGTCGCTATGGAATTCAGGCCCTTAAAAATGGACATTTTGCAGATGACCTCGGATTTCGACGAAACCAGTTTTGTTGGGTCCGTGATGTCAAGTAATTGCTGGATTCCAAATTTCATAATTTTTCGAATCAATATGTGAGCGTGGCAAAGGAAAACGCGTTTGACCAGTTTCAGTTGATTTTAATCGACTGGAAAATGACCATTTTTCCAACGGTCTCAGAATTCGGCGAAACTAGTTTTGTTAGGACCGTATCATCAATACGAAGTTAGAAAATATTTTTCGAGAATTTTTAGAGTTAGTATGTGACCCCGGTAATTTGAAATGTATGTTTGAAATTCAATATAGTGATTTAAATGTAAATTTAACGGAAACTGATTCAAACGATCGAATCAGCCAACGATACATATCCCATTGTGTTCGGAATGGGGGTAAAACGTTATGGACGACAGGCGGTGGGCCTTGTTTAGAGGTCGTATGTGAAAATCAACTTTTTGAAAAATAAAATAATTAAATTAATAAAAAAAAACTAAACTTCCCCCCCTTAACCCGCTGCCCCCCTATCTCGTTTTCATTCAACAGATTATAAAAAAGAAAAAAGAAAAAAAGAAAAAAATCGCGTCTAGGGCGGACGGGGAAATTCCGCCGCGCCGCGGCCAACGGAGGCTGGCGCGCCCCCAGCGCCGCCACCAGGGGAGATCGCCCCCCCCCCCAAACTATTCCAGCTTCGTTCTCCTCCCTTCCTCTCTCCTCCGCAGCCGAGACCCCCCCAAATCCGAAGTCAACCCCCTATCGCGACCTCCCCTCGCCTGGCGCCCCACCTCGATCCCCTCTTCTCCTTCAACCGCATCCCCTCCACCTCATGTTAGCACGCAAGAAACCCCCCACCTAAGGAAATCAATCAAAGTAAGTTCTTTCTTTTATATTTAATTTAAATCAGTTTTTTTGTTTAATTTAAATCAGTTTTTGTGTGTATTTTTAAAATAGGAAAGATTTGATTTTTTAAATTAGAAAAGATTTGTTTTTTTTTAATATAAAAGATATATTTTTAAAACATAAAAGACTATATTTTTAAAACATAAAAGACTATATTTTTAAAACATAAAAGACGATATTTTTAAAACATAAAAGACGATATTTTTAAAACATAAAAGACGATATTTTTAAAACATAAAAGACGATATTTTGAGATGAGTAGTGAAGTAAAAATATAATTTTTATATAAGGAAGATAATCAAAATATGATTTTTATATTTTTAAAATATAATCTTTACTATGTAGAAGGTGTAAAAATATAATTTTTACATGTTAGGAATATTAAAAATATCATCTTTTTATAGGTAGCAAAATAAAATGTGATTTCTATAGGAATGGAATTGAAAAGGTAAAATCTTTAAAAATAAAAAGACGATATTTTAATGTTTGTAAAGGCGAAACTTTTTTTTTATAAAGGCGGAAACTTCATTTTTATAAAGGCGGAAACTTCATTTTTATAAAGGCGAAACTTCATTTTTATAAAGGCGAAACTTTATTTTTATAAAGGCGAAAACTTCATTTTTATAAAGGCGAAATCTTTATATTTAAAAAGGCAAGAGCTTTATATAGAAAACATCGAAATAAAAATTCGATTTTTAAATATATGAAGTGATTATAAAAATATGATTTTTAAATTGAAAGCGAATAAATAAAAATGTGATTTTTATTTTAAAGACATCAAAATATAAAAACGTGTGATTTTTATAGATGTAGTGGCTACGGGCAACAAAGGAAATGAAAAGGCGAGAACGACGAGGATCTCTACAATAGAAGTGTCGTGGTATTGGATAGCTTTCGGTGAGAATTTCTCACCTTTCAATTTCTTTTCTAATTATATATATATACTAGGATGCAGACGGTGCTTAGTAGCACCCGACACAATCGTCCACAGACCATGGACTTGTTTGTTTGGTTGCATAGATTAGCTATATAGTTTGATTTGAATTTGGTTTACTGGTGATTTTGATTGATGTGTGAATGGCGTGGGCCTTCACTAGACCGGGGATAAGGCTAGGCCTCGTCCTGTTTCTAGTATCGTGCCGTTATGCCGCCGAAATTTTCTAAAATAAGTTAGAAAAATAAAAATATCATTTTATCGAATAAATGAATCGAATAGAAATTCATATGTGAAATAAAATGTTTTATCGTTAAAAATATAATTTTTAACGTGAATGTGAATAAATAAAATATTCATTTACAAACCGGACGATTTGTTTATGTACACTGATTTGACTGACATTGATTGGGTCGATAAATTTTACACGTCACCCAACTGCACAAATAAAATCTGTGTTTGATTGTTTGAAACCCCACACGGGTGTTAGGATGAAATTTGAAGTTCACTCATCCTGATTGATTAAATATGTCGATCGATTGATTGACAGGCTGTTATAAGCGTTAGATATCTTTATTTGATGCTTATACGGTGTAGTGCACTTTGGTTGATGGTTGATTATTTATCGTTGCTATTATATACATGTGTTGTATGAAAATCCATATAATTAACTTTATATGGTAATTGATTGGGCCTCATTCCAATCGTGAAAATAAAGAATATTTTGATAATAACAAATATTTTGATAATAGGAAATATTTGAAATAGAATATTTGAAAATAGAAATATGTGAAGCCGTGATGATTAGATTGACGCCATTTTGACGTGAACGATATTTATATCGATTTTAAAACGATTTCGAAATGAATTGAATTGAAAACGATTTCGAAATGAATTGAAAACGATTTCGAAATGAATTGAAAATGATTTCGAAATGAATTGAATTGAAAACGATTTTGAAATGAAGTGAATTGAAAACGATTTCGAAATGAATTGAATTGAAAACGGTTTCGAAATGAATTGAATTGAAAACGATTTCGAAATGAATTGAATTGAAAACGATTTCGAAATGAATTGAATTGAAAACGAATTCAAATTGAATTGAAAGCGAATTGAAATGAATTCAAATTGAATTGAAATTTGAATTGAATATAAATGAATTTTGAAACGAATTTATAAAGAAGAATTCAATTTTGCTTTGAATTGAAATGGAAGTTGAAATAGGTTTTGAAACGATTTTAAAACTATTTATATAATTCGTTTTAAATAGAAATCGACGAAATATATATTATATATATTATATATATAATATAATGGCCTGAATAGAACGCGCCGCGCCGCGGCAGTTCGTGAATTTCGACCATTCATTTCAAACGGACATTACGGGAGATCCGACCGTCGGATTCTCCTAAAACCGGAACCGTTGGGTTCGTATCGAAAAGAGCTTTCTAACGAATATTAGAAATTTGAAATCTAACGGTTGGATTTGGAGTTGCGTCCAAATCAAATTTGAAAAAGGTCGCTGTAAGTGCAGTTCGATGGCCATTGATGGAAATCGACTATACGGGTCTTGATAAAATTATTAAAAATAGTAATAATTTGTGTAAAATCATAAGAAATGATTTAGAAAGGATTGGGATGAAAAACTCCATATTTGAAAGGATAAAAATAGATTTTTATCGAAATGAACTAGTTTTGAACTAGAATCATAATTCTATTTATTTTTAAATAAATAAATTGAATTTGAAAAGGGTTTTGAAAATAACCAAAATTTCCAATGATTGCATTGGAGTGGATTTGAATCGAAATTGTCTTCGGAATATTTCGATGCTGGAATTCGTGATTATACAGATGTTGTTATGGAAATTTGAAAGATATATATTTATATCGTTATTTCCAATACGACATTTGTTAGTCGTAGAATTTGATATTGAATATAAGCCGATATATTTTCTATTCAGAGCCTTGTATTGAATATCAAATGTGATTTGGGTTTGTCGTGAATGGTGTCTTCACTAACACTGTTCTTGAACCCAGTTGAGAAAAAAAATTAAATCTTTTCATTTAGATTTAATGAAGTGTACCAATTAAACGATCTTTAATTGGAATTGAATTGATATTGATTTTTGGGTTTATCGTGAACAGTGTTTTAAATAACACTTGTTCTTTAACCCGATAATTAATGGAATGTGATTTTGGGTTTATCGTGAACCGTGTTTTAAATGACACTGATTCTTTAACCCAGTTAAAGATTAAAACTAAGTGGAGTTTTAATGAATCTTTAAATAGATTGAAAAGGTCGAGAATGGAGTATCACCAGTTTTACTCCAAGCGATAGTTAAATCTTTAATTAGATTTGAACGTGAAATGGTAATTGAATTACCGATAACACTGTGGTGTTAGATATGAAGTATAACCAGTTTTACTTCATGGGATGAATAGGTTGGGATTGGGAAATAAAATAAATGATTTCTTCGGTGTGGTTCGCTAATCCCGACTAGTTTGAATTGATATTCAAAGGAGATTAAAGAATAAATTTAAAGAATTTATCTTGGATAAAATTAATGGGAACTTTTTCCCAAAGTATAGGAATATTTGAATAAAAGAATATTCTGAATTGGAATGAGGCGTATGTTGTGTTTGTGTAACACTTTTATAATATATACGCGAGTTATTCAGAAAGGCCGGGTTTATCCCATTCTGAATAACTGATTCGACGTGGTGTCGAAGATGAAGACGGTGGTCGAAGACCAGAAGTCTTCACGTCGTTTGGGTGATTACTGATGATCTTGATTGGGCTGTACACCCAAGAAGATGGAAACAGTTAGTGATCGTTCAGACGTACTTGGAGATCGATGGATATGCGGGGTACTAGGTGCCTCAGGTTTCGTTCAGACCCAGAACGGACTTGTAAATGGACTGTGTGTCTGACATTGGATTTTAGTCCGTGTGATTGATCTCTATTAAATATATATCTGTTTGGCGGCGGAGAATTTATTCTTTTGCTTAACGCCCTTCTCTGAGACGTACGAGCTCAGGGGTTATATATTGATGGATATCAAATGCATGGAGTGAATTGCCTGTGTGGCATGCCTAAGTGGCAATTGATCGAGGCTTCTGTTGAAAAGCAAAGTCTTGTGGTGATGATCAAAGCACAGCCTGTGTGGCACAGCTTTGTGTAACGTGAATTCGCGAGCCTCACACCCCGGTTGTGAACCAAAAACGGGAGAGGACGTCAGGGAGGGCATGCGTTTCTTTCTAGCTAGAAGTGGCGTCAGTGGTTTTACACGCCCTGACGAGTTTGACTTATGTGGTTGTTGCTGTTGCGAGGCGCCTCGGATTGATCGGTCGTTCTCGAACCGATGGAGTCATTTAGTTGGCTCGTTTACGCCCCATAGGGCGGGGAAATGCATGTTCAGGGTTTAAGTTTAATCCACATCGGTGGACTGGCCCTGAGGATCCAAGGGCCCACCTGAGTCTGGGTCCTGAGGGGCGGGCTAGAGCGTCTCGAATCGGTTGAGGACTGTCTTTTGCCTCGGTTCATAGATGGAAATCCAATTTCCAAATACGTGATTCTGCGGTTTTATTTGTAGAGCCTAGTATGGCGACATAGTGGGATGGGGCACTTATGCCGTCTATGATTGATACTTATGATTTGAAGTTGTTTTATACACTATGCACTTATAATAGTATCAAACGATTTGTTTTAAACGTATCAAGCATTCTTCGGCTGTTATAAGGGAAAACCCTATCCTCGGCTGCGTTGTATTGTGTGATGGGACCTGGGTCTTATAACAGCTTCATTTTTCTTTATTTAGCATTGCGCTGTTTGTTTTATGCACTGGTATTCTTGGGAGGAAATCCGTTCCGTGTTATACGGCGTGGTCCCTTGATCTAACTAACTTTAAAAATAAAGATTAACTGTTTTAGTTCTCACACCAGTCACATGACTGACCTGGAGTTTATTGTTTTAACCTAAACTCTGGGTGCCCTTATTTTGACACGGGCAGCTAGTAGTTTTGGTTTTGCAGATTTATATTCACAGGATCCTGGTTTACAGCTGGAACGATATCCGGAAAGCTTTGTATCCGTATATCTCTTCTAGTTGTGTATTGTATTATTTTCCGCTGCTATGTATTTAAATGTAATTTAAATCTCTGATATTTCTGTGTAATATTCATTTATACTCTGTATATTCTTGTAATCCGATGTATTGTTGTAATATACAATGAAATGTTCCTTTGTATGCGTTCTGATTTGTCGTGTTCTAAAAACAATTCGTTCTTTCTCTTCTCTTCGGAGGCCGGGGAAGTTCGGGTCGTTTCATTTGGTATCAGAGCTTTGGTTTACAAAGCAGAGAACAAGGCACATTAGAACCATACGAAAGAATTCATCAGATATTGGATTAGTAATCTCCAATTAGAATGACTCGTTAGAGATGGGATCAGTAGTATCCTAGGACGAGTGTGAAGAGTATATTTTTAAAGTAAAAACAAATTTTGTTTTGAAAATTTTAAATCAATTATTCGTATTTGATTATTTATTTTATATTGATTTGGACGGTCCAGTATATAAAGATTTTGCATATGCGCCTTGCAAACGTATATTCGAAATTTTGATATACTGGATAGATATAGATTCACACTCTAGTCGCCCGAAGATGATTCTGATGATTGTAGCTACATCATCAGAATTAGTGTTCGAGTGTTGAAGGTGTGATATTTATATATCTCCTATTGACTGGTGTGAGAACCAAAATTAGGTAAGGCCTATTGTTGTGATTTGGCATCAAAAACATGATTTTTGTATATGTATCAAAATTATGAATTTGAAACTCTAATTCACAAATTGATTGATGTTTGTGTTGTTTGTTTATTTGTTTGATAATTTTGAACCATTATGCCTAATTGAATCAAATATTGAATTGTATTGAAATTTGATCGCATTTGCTTGCATATACTTGTACTTACATTGAACAGGTCATAGCAAGGAGGCTAGAGCCGAGAATAAAATTTGTTTGCCCGACAAATAGGTACATGTTTACTACATAATTTACTGTTTTGTTTGGGTGATGATGATTTTATGAGCCTATTGGCTAGCCGCTTGGCTTTTTCTTTTTCTTTTTGAGATCTGAAGGACCGGGGAAGCTATTTGAAATTCCCCGATGCTCCCGGTGCAGGGGAGGTTATGGCGAAATTTTTCGAAAATTTAGGGTGTTAGCCAAATTTTTGAAATTTTGAAAATTCTCAAAGACTAAAAAGTTGGAGAATGGAAGCCAGATCGAATGTTGAGCTGAATAATCAAACCACTTTCGACTTTGTTCCTTTTCGGGGACGAAAAGTTTTAAGTGGGGGAGATTGTAACAACCCGGAAAATGCGAGCCAGTTTGAAATTTTTATTTTGGCAATTTTAGCGAATTTTGATTATTTAAAATAGATTATTTTAAATAATATCGACGAAAAATTTATTTTGAATAGAAATCGAACGTATATATTATATACGCCATCGTTAGAATATAAATATATATATATATATAATTATAAATAGAATTGAAAATGGCGCGGTAGTTCGATAATTCGATTTCAAACTTCAATTGAATGTACCGGGTGAAAAACAATCCGGATTTTAGTGAAACCAAAAACATTAGGATCTAATTGATAATATCTTTCTATCGAATCCGAAAAATCAGGATTTCATAGCGGGAATCAAAAGATATGTCTGGTTGAAAATTCTGAATAGTCGCTATGGAATTCAGGCCCTTAAAAATGGACATTTTGCAGATGACCTCGGATTTCGACGAAACCAGTTTTGTTGGGTCCGTGATGTCAAGTAATTGCTAGATTCCAAATTTCATAATTTTTCGAATCAATATGTGAGCGTGGCAAAGGAAAACGCGTTTGACCAGTTTCAGTTGATTTTAATCGACTGGAAAATGACCATTTTTCCAACGGTCTCAGAATTCGGCGAAACTAGTTTTGTTAGGACCGTATCATCAATACGAAGTTAGAAAATATTTTTCGAGAATTTTTAGAGTTAGTATGTGACCCCGGTAATTTGAAATGTACGTTTGAAATTCAATATAGTGATTTAAATGTAAATTTAACGGAAACTGATTCAAACGATCGAATCAGCCAACGATACATATCCCATTGTGTTCGGAATGGGGGTAAAACGTTATGGACGACAGGCGGTGGGCCTTGTTTAGAGGTCGTATGTGAAAATCAACTTTTTGAAAAATAAAATAATTAAATTAATTAAAAAAAAACTAAACTCCCCCCCCTTAACCCGCTGCCCCCCCTTTCTCGTTTTCATTCAACAGATTATAAAAAAGAAAAAAAAAAGAAAAAAACCGCGTCTAGGGCGGACGGGGAAATTCCGCCGCGCCGCGGCCAACGGAGGCTGGTGCGCCCCCAGCGCCGCCACCAGGGGAGATCGCCCCCCCAAACTATTCCAGCTTCGTTCTCCTCCCTTCCTCTCTCCTCCGCAGCCGAGACCCCCCCCCCCCCCAAATCCGAAGTCAACCCCCTATCGCGACCTCCCCTCGCCTGGCGCCCCACCTCGATCCCCTCTTCTCCTTCAACTACATCCCCTCCACCTCATGTTAGCACGCAAGAAACCTCCCACCTAAGGAAATCAATCAAAGTAAGTTCTTTCTTTTATATTTAATTTAAATCAGTTTTTTTTGTTTAATTTAAATCAGTTTTTGTGTGTATTTTAAAAATAGGAAAGATTTGATTTTTTAAATTAGAAAAGATTTGTTTTTTTTTTAATATAAAAGATATATTTTTAAAACATAAAAGACTATATTTTTAAAACATAAAAGACGATATTTTTAAAACATAAAAGACGATATTTTTAAAACATAAAAGACGATATTTTTAAAACATAAAAGACGATATTTTTAAAACATAAAAGACGATATTTTGAGATGAGTAGTGAAGTAAAAATATAATTTTTATATAAGGAAGATAATCAAAATATGATTTTTATATTTTTAAAATATAATCTTTACTATGTAGAAGGTGTAAAAATATAATTTTTACATGTTAGGAATATTAAAAATATCATCTTTTTATAGGTAGCAAAATAAAATGTGATTTCTATAGGAATGGAATTGAAAAGGTAAAATCTTTAAAAATAAAAAGACGATATTTTAATGTTTGTAAAGGCGAAACTTTATTTTTATAAAGGCGGAAACTTCATTTTTATAAAGGCGGAAACTTCATTTTTATAAAGGCGAAACTTCATTTTTATAAAGGCGAAACTTTATTTTTATAAAGGCGAAAACTTCATTTTTATAAAGGCGAAATCTTTATATTTAAAAAGGCAAGAGCTTTATATAGAAAACATCGAAATAAAAATTCGATTTTTAAATATATGAAGTGATTATAAAAATATGATTTTTAAATTGAAAGCGAATAAATAAAAATGTGATTTTTATTTTAAAGACATCAAAATATAAAAACGTGTGATTTTTATATATGTAGTGGCTACGGGCAACAAAGGAAATGAAAAGGCGAGAACGACGAGGATCTCTACAATAGAAGTGTCGTGGTATTGGATAGCTTTCGGTGAGAATTTCTCACCTTTCAATTTCTTTTCTTATTATATATATATACTAGGATGCAGACGGTGCTTAGTAGCACCCGACACAATCGTCCACAGACCATGGACTTGTTTGTTTGGTTGCATAGATTAGCTATATGGTTTGATTTGAATTTGGTTGATTGGTGATTTTGATTGATGTGTGAATGGCGTGGGCCTTCACTAGACCGGGGATAAGGCTAGGCCTCGTCCTGTTTCTAGTATCGTGCCGTTATGCCGCCGAAATTTTCTAAAATAAGTTAGAAAAATAAAAATATCATTTTATCGAATAAATGAATCGAATAGAAATTCATATGTGAAATAAAATGTTTTATCGTTAAAAATATAATTTTTAACGTGAATGTGAATAAATAAAATATTCATTTACAAACCGGACGGTTTGTTTATGTACACTGATTTGACTGACATTGATTGGGTCGATAAATTTTACACGTCACCCAACTGCACAAATAAAATCTGTGTTTGATTGTTTGAAACCCCACACGGGTGTTAGGATGAAATTTGAAGTTCACTCATCCTGATTGATTAAATATGTCGATCGATTGATTGACAGGCTGTTATAAGCGTTAGATATCTTTATTTGATGCTTATACGGTGTAGTGCACTTTGGTTGATGGTTGATTATTTATCGTTGCTATTATATACATGTGTTGTATGAAAATCCATATAATTAACTTTATATGGTAATTGATTGGGCCTCATTCCAATCGTGAAAATAAAGAATATTTTGATAATAACAAATATTTTGATAATAGGAAATATTTGAAATAGAATATTTGAAAATAGAAATATGTGAAGCCGTGATGATTAGATTGACTCCATTTTGACGTGAACGATATTTATATCGATTTTAAAACGATTTCGAAATGAATTGAATTGAAAACGATTTCGAAATGAATTGAATTGAAAACGATTTCGAAATGAAGTGAATTGAAAACGATTTCGAAATGAAGTGAATTGAAAACGATTTCGAAATGAAGTGAATTGAAAACGATTTCGAAATGAATTGAATTGAAAACGGTTTCGAAATGAATTGAATTGAAAACGATTTCGAAATGAATTGAATTGAAAACGATTTCGAAATGAGTTGAATTGAAAACGAATTCAAATTGAATTGAAAGCGAATTGAAATGAATTCAAATTGAATTGAAATTTGAATTGAATAGAAATGAATTTTGAAACGAATTTATAAAGAAGAATTCAATTTTGCTTTGAATTGAAATGGAAGTTGAAATAGGTTTTGAAACGATTTTAAAACTATTTATATAATTCGTTTTAAATAGAAATCGACGAAATATATATTATATATATTATATATATAATATAATGGCCTGAATAGAACGCGCCGCGCCGCGGCAGTTCGTGAATTTCGACCATTCATTTCAAACGGACATTACGGGAGATCCGACCGTCGGATTCTCCTAAAACCGGAACCGTTGGGTTCGTATCGAAAAGAGCTTTCTAACGAATATTAGAAATTTGAAATCTAACGGTTGGATTTGGAGTTGCGTCCAAATCAAATTTGAAAAAGGTCGCTGTAAGTGCAGTTCGATGGCCATTGATGGAAATCGACTATACGGGCCTTGATAAAATTATTAAAAATAGTAATAATTTGTGTAAAATCATAAGAAATGATTTAGAAAGGATTGGGATGAAAAACTCCATATTTGAAAGGATAAAAATAGATTTTTATCGAAATGAACTAGTTTTGAACTAGAATCATAATTCTATTTATTTTTAAATAAATAAATTGAATTTGAAAAGGGTTTTGAAAATAACCAAAATTTCCAATGATTGCATTGGAGTGGATTTGAATCGAAATTGTCTTCGGAATATTTCGATGCTGGAATTCGTGATTATACAGATGTTGTTATGGAAATTTGAAAGATATATATTTATATCGTTATTTCCAATACGACATTTGTTAGTCGTAGAATTTGATATTGAATATAAGCCGATATATTTTCTATTCAGAGCCTTGTATTGAATATCAAATGTGATTTGGGTTTGTCGTGAATGGTGTCTTCACTAACACTGTTCTTGAACCCAGTTGAGAAAAAAATTAAATCTTTTCATTTAGATTTAATGAAGTGTACCAATTAAACGATCTTTAATTGGAATTGAATTGATATTGATTTTTGGGTTTATCGTGAACAGTGTTTTAAATAACACTTGTTCTTTAACCCGATAATTAATGGAATGTGATTTTGGGTTTATCGTGAACCGTGTTTTAAATGACACTGATTCTTTAACCCAGTTAAAGATTAAAACTAAGTGGAGTTTTAATGAATCTTTAAATAGATTGAAAAGGTCGAGAATGGAGTATCACCAGTTTTACTCCAAGCGATAGTTAAATCTTTAATTAGATTTGAACGTGAAATGGTAATTGAATTACCGATAACACTGTGGTGTTAGATATGAAGTATAACCAGTTTTACTTCATGGGATGAATAGGTTGGGATTGGGAAATAAAATAAATGATTTCTTCGGTGTGGTTCGCTAATCCCGACTAGTTTGAATTGATATTCAAAGGAGATTAAAGAATAAATTTAAAGAATTTATCTTGGATAAAATTAATGGGAACTTTTTCCCAAAGTATAGGAATATTTGAATAAAAGAATATTCTGAATTGGAATGAGGCGTATGTTGTGTTTGTGTAACACTTTTATAATATATACGCGAGTTATTCAGAAAGGCCGGGTTTATCCCATTCTGAATAACTGATTCGACGTGGTGTCGAAGATGAAGACGGTGGTCGAAGACCAGAAGTCTTCACGTCGTTTGGGTGATTACTGATGATCTTGATTGGGCTGTACACCCAAGAAGATGGAAATAGTTAGTGATCGTTCAGACGTACTTGGAGATCGATGGATATGCGGGGTACTAGGTGCCTCCGGTTTCGTTCAGACCCAGAACGGACTTGTAAATGGACTGTGTGTCTGACATTGGATTTTAGTCCGTGTGATTGATCTCTATTAAATATATATCTGTTTGGCGGCGGAGAATTTATTCTTTTGCTTAACGCCCTTCTCTGAGACGTACGAGCTCAGGGGTTGTATATTGATGGATATCAAACGCATGGAGTGAATTGCCTGTGTGGCATGCCTAAGTGGCAATTGATCGAGGCTTCTGTTGAAAAGCAAAGTCTTGTGGTGATGATCAAAGCACAGCCTGTGTGGCACAACTTTGTGTAACATGAATTCGCGAGCCTCACACCCCGGTTGTGAACCAAAAACGGGAGAGGAAGTCAGGGAGGGCATGCGTTTCTTTCTAGTTAGAAGTGGCATCAGTGGTTTTACACGCCCTGACGAGTTTGACTTATGTGGTTGTTGCTGTTGCGAGGCGCCTCGGATTGATCGGTCGTTCTCGAACCGATGGAGTCATTTAGTTGGCTCGTTTACGCCCCATAGGGCGGGGAAATGCATGTTCAGGGTTTAAGTTTAATCCACATCGGTGGACTGGCCCTGAAGATCTAAGGGCCCACCTGAGTCTGGGTCCTGAGGGGTGGGCTAGAGCGTCTCGAATCGGTTGAGGACTATCTTTTGCCTCGGTTCATAGATGGAAATCCAATTTCCAAATACGTGATTCTGCGGTTTTATTTGTAGAGCCTAGTATGGCGACATAGTGGGATGGGGCACTTATGCCGTCTATGATTGATACTTATGATTTGAAGTTGTTTTATACACTATGCACTTATAATAGTATCAAACGATTTGTTTTAAACGTATCAAGCATTCTTCGGCTGTTATAAGGGAAAACCCTATCCTCGGCTGCGTTGCATTGTGTGATGGGACCTGGGTCTTATAACAGCTTCATTTTTCTTTATTTAGCATTGCGCTGTTTGTTTTATGCACTGGTATTCTTGGGAGGAAACCCGTTCCGTATTATACGGCGTGGTCCCTTGATCTACCTAACTTTAAAAATAAAGATTAACTGTTTTAGTTCTCACACCAGTCACATGACTGACCTGGAGTTTATTGTTTTAACCTAAACTCTGGGTGCCCTTATTTTGACACGGGCAGCTAGTAGTTTTGGTTTTGCAGATTTATATTCATAGGATCCTGGTTTACAGCTGGAACGATATCCGGAAAGCTTTGTTTCCGTATATCTCTTCTAGTTGTGTATTGTATTATTTTCCGCTGCTATGTATTTAAATGTAATTTAAATCTCTGATATTTCTGTGTAATATTCATTTATACTCTGTATATTCTTGTAATCTGATGCATTGTTGTAATATACAATGAAATGTTCCTTTGTATGCGTTCTGATTTGTCGTGTTCTCAAAACAATTCGTTCTTTCTCTTCTCTTCGGAGGCCGGGGAAGTTCGGGTCGTTTCACACGTTTCGTATTGAGTAAGGGGATATTGACTTAGGGTTAGGAGAGTTGAGGGTATTATATAGGTAGGTTTTTTATATTTTTTATATTTTTTATTTGATTTTTATATTTATTTTATTGAATGTATATGTTGTTTAAAAATCACTATGAGCACATACAATACCCAAAAATCACGAAAATGGGCATGCGGCTATTGTTCGACATTGCAGACCCAACGAAACTGGTTTCGTCGAATTCCGACCCCGTTTGCTCACACAACGTATTTTTAAAGGTCAATTTATCGACTGTATTTCACACTAAAATCCCGTACGGCCACATACTGACTTCAAAAATCGCGAAAACTGAAATCTAACAATAATTAAATATTGTGGATCCAACAAAATTAGTTTTGTCGAATTTCGAGGTCGTCTGCAAAACTGGCTATTTTTAAAGCTCTAAATAGCCCTTTTTAAATATTAAATATATTTAAAAACAATTAAATTAAATATTTAAAAATAAATATTATCGTATATATTCATAGTGGAATACCATACAGCTCCAATGGGATTTATGACTCGATATTTCAAAATTCCCAGTTATATTGATATTCGATTTATATTAAAAATTCTTTAAATCGTTAAAATTTATAAAGGAATTCCATAGCGACTTTTCTAAAATTTGATTTGGACATAAATCAAAATCTACACGACGAAATCCCGATTTCTCTCTTCCACTAGAAAAATATACTTCACCAGCCCCCAACGTTTCTTGTTTCACAGAAATCCGACTTAAAACGGCTTATGTATACTCGTTTAAAGTTCAAATCGCCAATCTTCGAACTGCCACGCCATTTTGAGCTCGAATATAATTAAAATAAAATTTATACGTTCAAACGCCGTTTAAAAATAAACTCGTTATTATAATTCAGTTCTAAACTGAACCAAATCTCTTATACTATACAATTCACACAATATTGTGAATTCTATTATTTCCGACTATTTCGGGAATATATATATTATTCTATTATTTAATTTAATTTAATTTAAATATAAATGTTATTTAATTCAAGTTATCGATATCGCCAAATCGACATTTAATAATTAGATAAATTAATTATTCAGCCGTTAAAAATGCGGGACGTTACAATGTGTTGATTGATAATTAAGTAGTTTGATTGTTAAATATCACTGGGGCTAAAATATTGATATATAAAAATATCGTGGAAAGGATATTTTGAGATTTAAAAGAGGAATTCTATTTTTAAAAATAGAATTTGAATTTTGAATGGGCTATAAAGATATTAACTCGTTTTGAGTAAATAAAACAAGTATTGAAAATTTATAAATAATGTTTATGAATTTAACAATGCAGGAAATTGAAGTAAATTTATAAACGGTATTTATAAATAAATGGGATGATTTTCATTGAATAATCAGGAGATTGAAATGAATTTATGAACAGTGTTTATAAATGAAGTGGAAAAAATATAATTTGGTAATTTGAATATTTAAATTCAAATGTGGATTTAAAAATATAAATGGGGAAATTGTTTTAAAGAAATAAACGATGGAATTTATTCTGATGTTCAGGATATAAATTGAACTAAAATAAATCCATAAGGATTTATGATTTGAGTTCGATTAATTCGAATTTATTTAAATAGAAGTTAAACTGAATATGAAAATAAATTAGGTGTTATATATATTTAAGTTATTATAAATAGAAATTTCCAAATTAAGATTTTGGTTGTAAATAGATTTCTAAACAGAACTTGTTTAAATATATGAGACAAGGAAATTTATAAACGATGTTTATAAATATAATGAATTAATTATCAGGAGATAATTTGAATATTTAAATTCAAATATGAATTTAAAAATAGAATTTGAAATCATTCGAAGGGGAACAAAAGTTTTTATTCCGCAAATTCGGAATATCAAAGGGATGGAGTTTCAAATAGAAATTTGAAAAGGGAACTTGTTTAAATATATGAAACAAGGAATTTGAATTTATAAATAGTGTTATAAATTTGGTGAAATAAATTATCATTTGGATAATTTAAACTATTTAAATTCAAATAGGAATTTAACAGTAAATTGGGAAGGTGTTTTGAATTCGGAATATAAGCTGAATTGAGAAGAATTCAACGGGTTTATAATTGAAGTTTTATTGTATCGAATTTTATAGGTAATTTATTTATAAAAGGAGTTCGGATTTAAAATAACAAATAGAGTATAAATAAATATATTACCAAGTAAGGAAAAATCAACGATTACAGATAATCAGGATTATTGAGTTGAATTGGGAAAATTGGTTTGATATGTATTAAAAATATATTAAAATGGAGTTAAATTTATTTTAAACAAAGTTTAAAAATTTATATATATAAATATAATTAAAACGAACCCGCCGTAGCGCGGCTATTCACAAATTGGCGTTTCGAACTTCAATTGAGTATACAGGACTCAACTTAATTCAGAATTCTTTGAAACAATAATTGGCAGGACCATTGGAATAATAGTTTTCTAATGGAAGAGAAAAATTTGGATTTTGTCGAATAGATTTTGAGTTATGTCAAAATCAAATTTTCAAAAAAAAAAAAAAAAACAGCGCCATAACAATTATAAAACCATAACGGTTTATTTAAATTAATAAAAGCACTTTTAGTAAACAAAATCTGAATTTGCATTAGAAAAATCAAGACTTGAGCTATAAATATATTTGAACTCAAGTGGAGTAATGAATTGATTTTTGAAACAAAAATCATATTTTTAACAATTGAATAAAATTAACTAATTTGAAGAATAGTTAGTTAATGGAAATATAGAATCGAAATTTGAACTTTAAAAGGTAAATGAGATTTGAGAATTCATATTCGAAATCGAATATGAAACTTAAGTTGAAAATGGAATTTGATTTGTTATAAACAAGTTAAAATTTTATTTGAACATGTTATGTTCAAATAAAAAGTGAAATAAGCAAAAGAGATAATTAAAGAATAAATTAGCGATTTGAGTTAAAATGACAGGATTGAGTTGGGATAAATGGGAAATAGGTGAATATAGGCTAAGCAGGTTTGGAATGAAGTATATGAAGATTATAATTCTTATGCTCAACAATAAGGTACATGTTTAAATTCCATATGAGGTTTTATGCGCCGAATCGGCAAGCCACTTGGCTTTTTGAATGGAAAGGGCCTAGAGAGGCGAGTTGAGGTTTGAACTATTGACTGGTACAAAGGAGGTGATGGCAAAAATTTTCGAAAATTTAAGGAGTTAGAATATTTTTAAGAAAATTTGATAGTTAGAAATCAGTGAATCGATATATATAGAATTAAATAAGCAAACAAACTTAAAAATAGAATATTATAAACAAAAAGGAAATCTATAATTAAATCTGGTAAAACTAGAAAGATAAATGTATATACGTTTTACAAATAGAAAATTGGTTTAATATGGTGTTGATTATTCGAGTTAGCGATCTTGTCTGTTTTGAAGTTAATAATATTTTCAATCAAGGTCTGAGAGGTAATTATACCCCAATTCGATTGATTTCATTATTAGCTAATAAATAGCAAGATTCAGTCTCGGAGAGAAATGTTTAAAAGAGATTCAGTTGAATGCAGTATTTTAGGTTATTGTAACGATGTTTTACATAACATTTGTTTTAACCCAAAATAAATGGTATTTTGGAAATATAATAATAAATATTTCCTAAGTCTAAAAATGAACTGGCGTGAAAGAGATAAGTAATTGGAATGTTTTCCAATTAAATAGAATATATTTTCTAAGTATAGAAAATAAAGGAAGATGATATATAGAAATGTTTTTCTAATAGCGTAAGAGGCCAAGAAGATGATTAGGGAAAATATCGAGTTAACAAATATTTGTAAGGAAATGAAGAAGTGATTTAATTATGAAATATCAATTAAATGGCCCAATGATTTGTTTGATGCTATAAATGGATGTTTGTTTTTCTTCGATAGTTAAATAACCGACTATCGAAGTGTTTGGCAATATCGTTGTCAATATGGAGAGACCGGTTGGATTATTATCTGTGAACCGCTCTGTATTGGTAGTAGCGTTGCGAATCAGATTATATAAAGATAATCGAAGATGGAGTAAAGTGCAAGTGCTTTTTCTATTAATTGAAATGGTGCCTTCGGTTTCATTCAATCCTAGAACGAATGTAAATGGACGAATGTTTGAAGAGTATTTCCAATGATCATATATGTTGGTCTGTATAAATATATATGGTGGCGGAGAGTTTATTCTCTTAGCATAATATCCAGAATATATTTGTGCAAATCAATGAGTGATTAACGGATCTGACAATGTGGCATTCAAAGTGATTGTGCTATCAATGAATGGAAAGAAATCGTAGCCTCATGCCTCAACAACCGGGAAATGACAAAAATCGGGTAGGAAGCATGGCTATGTGGGTCGCTCCCATTAGGGTGTATAATCACCTATCTAGAGAAATTCCAATTGCTTCTTTAATCTATTCGATATTGTCCCTTTTCGGGAAACGGTTGTTGATCCCAACCGTTGGTGATATACATTCGATACACTTAAGCGAAATGAGTGGTCGGTCATGTGTGGGCCGGGTTGCAAGATGTTCTTGTTGAACCTAGAGAATTCCTCTCTAGATATACACTATCGGAAGGTGGCTCCATGCTTTGTCATAGTCGGAATCCAGTCTCCAATAAGCGCCCTGCGGTTTTTGGTTTTATATTATATATGGAGCGTGAGATGCAAGCGTTCCGCTAGATTCTATTTATTTGATGTAGATATTGTTATAACATCACTGGATTTGATATCAAAAATATTTTTGGTTATCGTAAGGTAAAAACCGTCCATGTTTATGTGTGGATCGTTCTTACGATTATCATTTATTTCGAAAGGATTTTTAAAGTTAAACAAATGATTGGAGTTTACTCACACTAGTCCCATGAATAACCCAGAGTTTATTTTGTTTTTTTCCCTAAACTCTTGGGTGCCCAAATTTGTGACTGGTGTGAGAACTAAAACAGTTATTAATTTGATTTTTTAAGTTAGGTAAATCAAGGGACGTGCCATATAACACGAAACGGGTTTACCCCCAATAATACTCGTGCATAAAACAAACACCACAATGGTAAATAAAGAACAATGAAGCAATTATAAGACTCAGGTCCATCACACAATGCAATGCAAGCCAGAGGATAGTGTTTTACCTTGTAATAGCCAAATATGTTTGGTACGCGAAATTTATCTTTTATTATTACTATAAGTGAAGAAATCAACCTCAAATATAAATTTATCAATCATAGACAGCAGAGTGCCCCATCCCACTATGTCGCCATACTAGGCTCCACAATTAGAACCACAAAACTCGTATAGGAAAGTTGAATTTCCATCATGGTGCCTCCTGACCTGAAAGATCTATTGCGTAGTGCAATTCCCAACGGTTTACGTCGTAGGCATGCGAAAACACCGTAATGCACATCCACACTTTCCAGGAAACAAGTTACCGCAGCTTACATCCAAGCATTAGTAAACACCGCTGACCCTATCCATCTGGGAATCGGGGAGGGTGTGCCCCTATCCCTACTGGTGTAGGGCGACCACACCCAGTACCAACTCGGTCGACCGAATCTATGACACCACTACGGTGTCTATCCTCATCTGAAAAGCATACCGATCAAACCATCAGTTTACCACCATACCGGTGTGTGAGGTTCGCGAATTAACGCTACAAAAAGTTGTGCATATTAAAGTTGTTCTTTGATCATCAACCACAAGACTTTGCTTTTTAATAAAAGCCTTGATCTATTGCCACTTAGGCATGTCACATAGCCAGTTCAGGCCATGTGACTGATGTCTATCGATATATAACTTTTGAGCTCGTATGTCTCAGAGAAGGGTGTTAAGAAAGAGAATAAATTCTCTGCCAGCAAACAAATATATATTTAATAGAGATCAATCAACACAGAATAAAATCCAATGTCAGACACACTGTCCATTTACAAGTTCGTTCTGGGTCTGAACGAAACCGGAGGTACCTTATTCCTCGTCCCATATGTCCAATACAGGAGAGAGGTCCTCGCATATCCAGTCGATCTCCAAAGAGTCTGGACAATCACCACTTATTACCTCGTCTTGGTTGTACAACCTAATTAAGACATCAGTAATCATCCAAACGATGTGAAGACCTCCGGTCTTCAACCACCATCTTCATCGTCGACTTATCGTCGTATTAGTTATTCAAAATGAGTATAAACCCGACCTTTCCAAATAACTCACGTATTTTATAAACAAGTGTTACACAAACACAACATACGCCTCATTCCAATCCAAAATATTCTTTAATTCAAATATTCTTTTCGCAAATTAAACAAAACTAAGGTTTTCCAAACTAGTCGGGATTAGCGAACCTTACCGAAATAATCATTTGTTTTATTTCCCAATCCCAACCTATTCATCCCACGGAGCAAAAAAGGTAGTACTCCATATCTACCACCACTGTATTATCGGTAAATATTAATTACCGTTTCACGTTGAAATCTAATTAAAGATTTAACTATCGCTTGGAGCAAAACTGGTGATACTCTATTCTCGATCATTTCCTGAATTCGATAAATGTATTTATCTCATTCTCTTTTCAATCTAATTAGAGATTCATTAAAACTCTAATTCAGTTTTAATCTTCCCAGAAATCAATACTAACTATTATTCAACTTCTAGGAAAATAATTCCTGTCTTTAACTGGGTTAAAGAACCAATGTCATTTAAAACACAATTCACGATAAACCCAAAATAACATTCCGTTAATTATGAATTTTTCATGGAAAACAGATCAATATATAATCGATATAAATTTCCGTATCCGACTAATAATATAAATAGAATAAGGACAAAGCCTTCTAAATTCCATATATATTAACGGTCTTCCTCCACAGAAGCTCACTTCGATTATTATCAAATCGAATTCCATTCCAATATATTAAATTGGAAAACTTTACTTCGGAAAATTTCCATTAAATCTTAACAAAAAGATTTATAAATTCCAAATCACATTTCTCTATTAATCGGGTTAAAGAACGAATGTCGTTAAAAACACAGTTCACAATATACCCAATTCACATTCCAATTGAATGTTAATTAATTGATAATTCTTCTTTAAATCTTAATTGAAAGATTTATTCTTTTCACATGGGGTTTAAGAACTGTGTTATTTAAGACATGGTTCACGACAAACCCTAAATCCCATTTGATATTAAATACAAGGCTCTGAATAGAAAATATATCGTTTATATTCAATATCAAATTCTAAAACTAACAAATATCGTATTGGAAATAACGATATAAATATATCTTTCAAATTTCCATAACAATATCTGTATAATCATGAAATCCAACATCGAAATATTCCAAAGATGATTTCCATTCAAATCCACTCCATTTCATATATCAGACATTCTGTATATTAAAACCCATTCTCAATCCAATTTATTTATTTAAAAATGATTGGATTATAATTCTAGTTAATAACTAGTTCATTTCGATAAAAATATATTATTATCTTTTCAAATATGGAATTTTTCATCCCAGTTCTTTCCAAATCATTTATTATTATTTTACACAAATTATTAATATTTTTAATAATTTTATCAAGGCCCGTACAGTCGGTTTCCATAAACGGTCATCGAACTGCACTTACAGCAAACTTTTCTAAATTTGATTCGGACATAATTCCAAATCCAACTGTTAGATTTCAAATCTCTTATATTCATTGGAAAGATCTTTTCGATACGAACCCAACGGTTCTAGTTTTAGGGGAATCTGACAGTCGGATCTCCTGTAATGTCAATTCGAAGTCAATGGTCGAAATTCGCGAACTACCGCGGCATGGCGCGTTCTATTCATTTAAAACGTATGTTATAAATCGTTTTAAAAAAGATTCCAACTTCATTTTCAATTTTAAACCAAAATTGAATATTTCATATCATTAATATATAAATGATAACATTTTTAAAACATTTGATTTTGAAATCAATTCCTTTTCGATATTCATTATTAAAATGAATAAATTCGATATAAATATCGTTCGCGTCAAAATGTCGCATATCTAATCAACGCGGCTTCATATATTTAAATATTTTCGTGTCCATCCAAAATCAGACATCAAATTCACATTTTGATCTTTTTCTAAATATTATTTTAAAATATCGTTATTTTAAAATACTCGTTCTTTCTGAATTGGAATCAAACACAGTCAATTACCATGTAATGTTATTTATATGGATTTCATACAACACATGTATATAACAGTAATGATGCATAATCAACCATAATCCATAGTGTAATTTACAACTGTATAAGCGTTAGAAATAAATAATTAATGCTTACAAAAGTCTGTCAACCAATCGATTGACATACAACTGAACAATTGGGATTAGTGTACGCCAAATATCATCCCAATACCCGTGTGGGGTTTCAATTAACACACACAGATTTTATTTGTGCAATTGGGTGATGTATAAAATATATCGTCCCAATCAATATCAGTCAAATGAGTGTACATAAACAAATCGTCTGATATGTAAATGGATATTTATTTTCATTCATATACCCACTAAAATTTTTATTTTTAATGAAAAATTATTTATTTCAACATATGAATATTTCATATAGTTCATTTACACAATAAAAATGTTATTTTTATTATTCAATACATGAATATTTTATACAGTTCATTTACACAATAAAAATGTTATTTTTATTATTCAATACATGAATATTTTATACAGTTCATTTACACAATAAAAATGATATTTTTATTATTCAAATATTTTATTCAACACATGAATATTTCATACAGTTCATTTACACAGTAAAAATGATATTTTTATTATTCAATATTTTATTCAACACATGAATATTTTATTTTCCATTTCACATCACAATCACAGTCAATTTCCACAACACAATACAATCAACAAGTCGTCCATGGTCTATGGACGACTGGGAGAAGTTCATATACGTAGTTATAAAATAAATAATTGTACAGAAATAATTTTAGTGAGAAGTTCTCACATTGGGATCCACTCCGTCAGTTATCGGAATTTCTGAACAATTTGGATTTGAAATTGCCTGAAATTCCGATTTGCTCCGTTTTGATTCTGATCAGTTCTGAAAGGTAGTGTTCGTCACTGTGAATCCAATGCAACTTGAATCACTGCATTTCGTTTTCGTATGAAGAAGATACGTTAATTTACACATTTGATAATTTAATATATAAATAATTAAACATTAATCACCTAATTAAACCCTAGTTACATTAACCCCCGTTAACTACTTCTTCCTTTTTCAACTTCAGGCCGATAAAACTCAAAATCGATCTGCCCCTAGGGCTTAGAACGGCCGCTACCACACCCTGCCAAAACTCGATCGCCACACACCCCCTTGTCCGCTGTCACGTCGCCTCCTTCTGTCACCAAGACCCTCAAACTCGATGCTCTCCTCTTGTGGGAAATCTCCGCCGAACGATGCTGCTTTAAACAGCAATTCAGACCAATTTACATAATGATATATCTACTCGTCGGTATCATTTGAAAGAATAAACTAGGGTCTTTGGTTTTTGCTTAATATGTTTTTGAAATCAAATGGAGAATAGATCGCGATTTGGGTTAGAAATCTGGACGATTTCGTATGTCGTTTGAAAGAGAGCAGCGGCGCTAGGTTATGACAAAATTAGGGTTAGTTTTAAGTATATATATTAATAATTAAATAATTATTTAATTCCCAGATTGTTTCGATATGACTTCGAACTCCAAACCAAACCCAACGACTGTTGTCCCATTACCCTATTCCGAACACAATGGGATATGTTTCGTAACCCAATTCGGCTATTATGATCAGTTTCCGCTAAATTTAAAATATAAATTATTATATTTTAGATTCAAACACGCATTTTAATTTACCGGGCCACATACGGGCTCCAAAAATCCCAAAAAAATAAGTCTAGCTATGTTTTGAAGATACGGTCCTAACAAAACTAATTTCATTGAATTTGGAGACCGTTTGAAAAATGGTCGTTTTCTGGTCGATCTAGTTTGACTAAAATTGACAAAACACGTTTTCTTTTGCCACGCTCACATATTAATTCCAAAAATTATGAAAATTGGAATCTGGCAATAATTTGACATTCCGGATCCAACAAAAGTGATTTCATCGAAGACGGAGGTCGTTTGCAAAATGGCTATTTTTAAGGGCCATTTATATATTAAAATATATATAAATTCCACAGCGACTTTTCTAAATTTTAAACTGGACATAACTTTCAGTTTATATTATGAAATCTCAATTTCTTAACTTCGTTAGAAAGATAACTTTTAACATATTCAAATATTTCTTGTTTCGTCCAATTCTGAATTTTATTGAATTCTGTATATTTATTTGAAATTAGAAATCCAATTTTCAAACTACTGCGCCATTTCAGGCTCGTTATATAATTAAAATAAAATTTATTTGTTCTAACTTCGATTTAAATAAATTTTTATGTTCTAATTCTATTCAAAATTAATTTCTAGTCATTGTTATTTAAAATAAACCATTTTAAATATTCAAAATATATTAGAATGGCCAAAATAAAAAATTCAAATTGGTTCTGATTTTCTGGGTTGTTACATACTGGTTTCGAATCAAACATTCATTATGTAATATATAATTATAAGTAAAATATTTTCTAGCACTCGACACCGTCGCATTAATTATACATCCTTATGGAACTCAATTCTACTCACATTCTGTTCATCAGACCAGTTTCATCATTTCCCTTTTAATCAATTTATATTCCCAAATTAACTGATAATACTTATTCCATTTCATTACAAATATCATTTATAAACCAAACTAATATAGTTAAACAAGTTATTTTATTCCAGCAAATTGAAATTCAACTTATATTGTTAAATTGATTTTTTATTTTAAAACCCAATTTCTATTCTAATATATTTGAATATATTATACGGTATTGTAAATACCAATTATTAAAGGGTCAAATGCTATTCAGCCATCTCAATCACACAATAATCAACCATAGATTATTTGTCACATCATATAATGCAATATATGAAAAACAACAATATAATTGTTGAGGAATCTAGTTGGATCCCTCCAACATGTTTCCCTGCATCCACATATGTTAACCAATATAAATAATATTAATTTCATATAAATATGAAATTATTAAATAAGTATTTAACTGACTTCATATATATAACTATCAACCAATTTATTTGTAAATTATCCAAGCAACCATCACACTCAGCATTCAATCATTTTTATCGATATTAAATAATGTTTATAAAATTATAGAACTGATCAGAGTTAGTGAGTTTACTCACCTTTGTCGTTAATCGTTGAATAACAATTGATGTTGGTTGATTTGATCGAACGTTTTATTTTTCCATAAATTGAAATGATCTCTGAATCGCTCCATATCGGTTCCAGTACGTAGCCCGATTTCATACGACATCAAAGGATCCAAAATTTTGAAATTCTGATAACAAATGAGTAAGTTACGGATGTTGTAAACTACCACATTATTTATTTTAAAATTTAAATTTTATTAAAGTTGTTTAGGCTTTACCATTTGTTATATTGTCGGCCCAAAACAAATCCTGGCCTGCACTCAACCCTTCTCTATCCAAAAATCTCACTCTTTCTCGCATAGCCATTTTCCATTTTAAAACTCATTTCCTCTCTTTGTGATTTCTTTCTTCCATATCATATTACTTATTTTACTTTTACCTTTAACTGGCCTTAGCCCATCAACATTCATGCATGTGCATGTCCACACTTCCCATGTACAACTGTTTGCACCATGTCAACCTCCTCCTTTACGATTTTCTGCCTTTTTTTAATGGGCCGTGCTAATGATTTTGGCCCATCACCATACATTAGTAACCATCCGCCTACGTCCAATATTTCAGCACCCGGATCTATTCTTCTTCCCCAGTAAAAATGCGCAGGTTTCCTCTCTTTCCCATTTCAGTCGATCCCTTCAAGCCATCATCCTTTCTCCACACTCAAACGAAAAACCAAGCCACCTCCTCCGTCCATTTTCTCGTCTCAGCCTCTCCCTCCTCACCCCAGTTTCTTTCAACTCGCAGTCATGGCCATTGCATGCACTAACAGGTCCTCACGCCACCTTCAAATCCGACGACGTTAATCTCTGCCAATACACTCAAAAAGTCATCAACTCTACCTGTCAGTGATCTTCGGCTAGCCATAGTGATCTATGAACAATGATGCCGTGAGCTCCAGCCTTGTGAAACGTGAACTGTACTCAGTCCTATGAGGTGCTGCAGCTTTTCATTTCCTAAACGAATGCGTCGAGATAGAGGAAACCCATAGGAACTGAAGCTTCTTCATTGGAGAAATCACATCAACATTTGTTTATTTTTATTTTTCCGTTTTTTTCTTGTTTTCTTTACACCATTAAAAGTTGAGCTTCGAAATTTCTTATTTGTTGAAGCTAGCAACATGTTGCTCCTTCGTTCGTTATATAGAACGATCAAACTTAGCACCCAAGCCTCGTACAACATAGGAAAATAGGGCAGGCAAAAGGTCTGCGTGAATGCAGGTTATAGAAATGTAGAGTTATGGGGTAGGAGACTTTGATTTGAAAACTCATCAACACTTTCGGTCTGAACCAACATTGGGGTGTAGGCATGTAGATGGTACAGACTTAGACGTGAAATCATAAGGAAATATAGGCTTATGTGAGATTTCTCTTCGATCAAATGGCAGTGTAATTTCTGATGTGCAGTTTGGTTTACTTTTATTTGTAGCCATGTGCTTTTGATTGTTTTCTACAGTGGCACGTTAGGACTGCTATAGGAAGTAGGCATGCTATTTTTAAATCTTAGGGTGGCTATGGTTCTGTGACACTAGGGATCCTTTCTTCGATATGAAGTATGGAGAGAAAAAGAACATAGGTCTGAAATAGAAACATACGTAGTTTACATGGAGAAGTTTGAAGTTGTACAGGTTGCCAAGATTAAAATGAATACAGTTGAGACAATAAATGAATATGTTACACCGCATCTGATACTTCTGCATAATGTATTGGACCATTATATATTAGGCCGAACACAGTTTAGGCCAACATTACATTATAAATATGTCTCTCTATAAATCTATGTACATAACATACTATTCAATTACAAGTCATCTTTCACATTTTGTTCTATCTGATTTCATAAGTCTTTCTGACATCAAGATCCATTATAGCTTCTTTTCCATCAAAGGTAAAAAAGAATCTATTTTATTTTGGGTTATAATGTTTTGTAATAGTTAGATTTATCGGGTACTATGTCACATAAAATTCCATTCATCTATGGACTGCTAATGACAAAAATAAAAATACCTTCGTGACAAGCAATTTGTCACGATTCCAAAAGTATAAAAATATAGACTAGTTGGCATATTTTGTAAGATCGCAAAATATTGATATAGGGTGCAAAATACTCCGGATAAAAAGTTGCTTATTTTACGAATTAAAAATTGTAGAAAAATTCTATAAATTAAATTGAAAATACGTCTTGAAGATCTTGTCCAAATATGAAACTAATATTTAATTATAGTTAAATATATCGTTATGCTTTATAAACGGTTGGTTCCATAGCGACTTTCTGAAAATCTGATTTGGACCTAACTTGAAATCGACAAGGCGAAATTTCGATTTTTCACTTCCATTAGAAAAATATAGTTAATTAGATTCGAACGTTTCTTATTTCGAAGAAATCCGACTTATAATGAATCACGTATACCAATTTAAAGTTCAAATTGGCGAATTACGAAGTACCGCGACATTACGAGCCCGATTATGATTATATTATACATAAATACGTTCAATTGTCGTTATAAATAATATATTCGTTATTGTAGTTCAAATATAAATAAATATCATATATTTTCCAAATTAAACAATATTGCAAATTTAACCATTTTTGACTATTTCAGAAATAATTATATTACCCCATTAAATATTATATTAATCAAATATTCAAAATATTTAAATTCAAACTATTTAAATTCCCAAACCATTATAATAAAAATAATTGAATTAATTAGTTATTTAATCATTATAATTCCGGGATGTTACATTAATATTCTATATAGTTTTAAAAATATACTCAGTGAAGAATCAAGATATGATTTTGATGTACGATTTTGGATGGGCACGAAAATATTGAAATATTCAGAACTGAAATGAATATGAAGCCGAGTTAAGTAGTTGAATGCCATTTTTAACCGGAATGGGTTTATTGATCGATTTTATTTATTTTATAAATAATATCAAAAAGAATTGATTTCCAAATCTAATATTTTTGAAAATATTATCATTTTAATATTATAATGATATGGAATATTCAATTTTGATTCAAAATTGAAAATGAAGTTGAAATCGTTTTAAAATGAATTTACAAACGATTTATAAAATATATTTTAAATGGAAATCGACGATATGTATTATATATATATATATATATATATATATAGAATGGCCTGAATAGAACGCACCGCGTAGCGACCGTACGTGAATTTTGACCATTAACTTCAAATTGACGTAACGAGAGATCCGACCATCGGACTCTCCTAAAACCGGAACTGTTGGGTACAAATCGAAAATAGTATTCCAATGAATATAAGAGATTCGAAATCTAATGGTTAGATTTGGAAATATGTCCAAATCTATTTTGGGTAAGGTCGCTATGGATGCAGTTTGGTGGCTGCTATTGGAAACCGACTGTAAGGGCCTTATTAAAATTATTAAAAACATGGAAAATTTATGTTAAATCATAATAAATGATTTGGAAAGATTTTGGATGAAAAATTCCAAGTTTGAAAAGAAAAAAAAATATTTTTATCGAAATGAACTAGTTATTAACTAGAATAGTAATCCAATGTCTTTAAATAAATAAACTGGATTTGAAATGGTTTTGATATAACCAGATTTTTCCCACTTATGAATTGGAATGGGTTTAATGGAAATAATCTTCAGAATATTTCGGTATTGGATTCCGTGATTATACAAATATTGTTGAGGAATCTGAGGACATAAATATCGTTATTCCCAATATGATATTTATTGGTTTCAGAATTTGATATTGAATATAAGCCGATATAATTTCTATTCAGAGCCTTGTATTTAATATCAAAGTGGATTTTGGGTTTGTCGTGAATGGTGTCTATAATAACACTATTCTTAAACCCAGTTGAGAGAAGAATAAATCTTTTAATTAAGATTAATGAAGTTTACCAATTAATTAATTTAATTGGAATTGAAATGGAAATGGATTTGGGTTTATCGTGAACTGTGTTTTAAATAACATTTGTTCTTTAACCCAATTAACAGTGAAGATATGATTTGGAATTCATAAATATTTTTATTAAGATTAATGGAGTCTTCAGACGTAAAGTTTTCCGATTTAATATATTAAATTGGAATTGAATGGAATTCAAATTAATAATCGAGATAGGCTTTTGCGAAAGAAGACCATTACTATATATGGAATTTAAAAGGCTTTGCCGTTATTCCATTTATATTATTAGTCTGATATGGAATTTATACCAATTATAAACTGTTATGATTTCCGTGTAGATTCCATTTTGATGGAAAATGATTTAGGGTTTATCGTGAATGATGTTTTAAAGGACATTCGTCCTTTAACCTAGTTAAAGACGGGATTTATTTCCTAAATTTGAATAATCATTACATAATGATTTTTTTGAGATAAAACTAAGTGGAGTTTTAAGGATTCTTTAATTAGATTGAAATGGGAATGGAGTAATTAAATTTACCAAATTCAAGAAATGTTTCAAGATGGGGTACCACCAGTTTTACTCCAGGCGATAGTTAAATCTTTAATTAGATTTGAACGTGAAATGGTAAATAAAATTTATCGATAACACTGTGGGTGTTAGATATGGAGTACTACCAGATTTGCTCCATGGGATGAATACTTTGGGATTGGGATAATAAAATAAAT
This sequence comes from Allium sativum, assembly GCA_030737875.1. NCBI lineage: Eukaryota > Viridiplantae > Streptophyta > Magnoliopsida > Asparagales > Amaryllidaceae > Allium > Allium sativum. Next base: position 470,160,116 of record CM060923.1, on the reverse strand, counting down.
GATTACTTCGGTAAAGTTTGCTAATTCCGACTAGTTGATAAACCTTATTTGGGTCAAAATTGTTAAAGGATAAAATCTTTTGAATTGATATCCAAAGGAAGATTAAAGAATAAGTTTAAAAGAATTTATTTTTGACAAAATTAATGGGATCCTTTCCCTAAAGATGTGAATATTTTAAGAAAAGAATATTCTAAATTGGAATGAGGCGTATGATGTGTTTTTATAGCACTTGATCATTGATTATAAAATACATGGGTTATTCGGAAAGATCGGGTTTATCCTATTTTGAATAATTGATACGACGACTATCGACGATGAAGACGGTGGTTGAAAACTGGAGATCTTCACATTGTTTGGATGATTACTGATGTCTTGATTTGGGCTGTACACCCAAGTCAAGGTAATAATTAGTGATCTTCTAGACGTACTCGGAGATCGATCGGATATGCGTGGACCTCTCTCCTGTATTGGACATATGGGATGATGAATAAGGTGCCTCCGGTTTTGTTCAGACCCAGAACGGAATTGTAAATGGATGGTATGTCCGACGTTGTGTTCCTTTATACTGTATTCGTTGATCTCTGCTAAATATATATATTTGTTTGATGGCGGGGAATTTATTCTCTTTCTTAACACCCTTCTCTGAGACGTACGAGCTTAGAGGTTATATATTGGTGGAAATCAATGGTACGGTATGGATTGCTAATGTGGTATGCCAAGATGCAAATAACCAAGGCTTTTATTGAAAAGAAAAGTCTTGTGGTTGATGATCAAAGCACGACTTTAGTTAGCATAGCTTTTTGTATAGCATTAATTCGTGAGTCTCACACATCGGTATGAGTCAAAATCGGGATGAGGAGCTTAAGGAGGGCACAGCGTTTCTTTCTAGCTAGGAGTGGTGTCATGGTATGGAGCCCAGACATTTTTACTTATGTGGATGATGGATAGTGAGGCACCTCAGATATTGGTCACCACTAGCCAAGTGATAGGTCCTATAAGACTGGGAAACGTGTGTTCATGAATAACCAATCCACTAAAGTAAGTGTGGACCGGCCCAACTGTCGCTAACCAGGGTTGCCCAGAGTGTGTAATCTTGAGGCATTTGGTAGAGTGTCTCGAAACCGGTGAGGAAAATTCCTTGCCTCGACTCATGATGGAAATCCAATCTCCAATAAGACATTTTTTTGTTTTAGTTGTAGAACTAGTATGGAGACATGATATATGGTTGCCATGCCATCTATGATTGATATATTTATATTTGAAATTATATCTACACTATGCATTTATAGTAATATCAAAATGATTTGTTTTAAACGTACCAAGCATGTTTGGCTATTATAAGGGAAAACTCTATCATCCGTCTTGCATTGCACTGTGTGATGGGACATGAGTCTTATAATAGCATCATATTTCCAAAAAGCATTGCATTGTTTTATTTTAAACTGAGATTCATATGGAGTAAACCTGTTCCATGTTATATGATGTGGTCCCATGATTTCCCAACTTCTAAAGTAAATATTTAATAGCTGTTTTAGTTCTCACACCAGTCCCTGACTGACTCGGAGTTCATTGTTTTAACCTAAACTCTGGCTGCCCCTATTTTCCATACGGGCATTCAGTAGTTTTGGTTTTGCAGATTTCTATTTTCATAGGATCCTGGATTACAGCTAGAGCTATGTTCGGAAAGCTTTGTATCCTTGTATTTCCTTCTGTCGTGTTAGATGATGTATTTCCGCTGTATATTGTATTTATACATTTAAAATTTCTGCTGCTTTGTAATTTAAATCTCTGATATTATTTTCCACTGTATATTATTTATTTGATACCCTGGAATATTCTTGTACTCTGATGTAAATTGTTATAATAGCAATGAAATGTTCTATTGTTTGTGTTCTAATGCGTCTTGTTCTCAAAGCAATCCGGGCTTTCCCAATAGGGGATGTTTGGGTCGTTTCATTTTATATCCCGAAGTGGAAAAATCATTAACACCAATAATCACAAGTATAATCAAATCTATATAGATTTACACTTCCAAATCATTTCAAAATCATTGGGCTTAGCCCTCGAAATCCTTTCTGTTTTATAAAACATTTTTATAAAACATTCACTGTCCAAAATTGGGAATAGCATTTCTTTTCACTTAAGAAAACCTCTTTTAAAAATCATCCAATAAATTGAAATGAAATGAACAACATCGCTAACACCTCATAGTCAAATCATGAAATTAATCACTAGGTGTTAGCGTAAAAATATTTCTACCGAACCAGTGCTAATTGTAAAAGCATATTTTGCTCATAAACTGGTCGAGCATAATCCAACCCATCCATCAACAATAATGAATATCAACAACCAAGTGTATCTGTTTCCAACGCTTCCCGTGTTTTGATAAATTTAATTACCATTATCCATTCAAATCTAATTAAAGATTTATTAAACTCGTCTTAATTTTAATCTCTAAAAATCATTATTCAATTTGATATCAAATACAAGGCTTTAAATAGAAATCGTATCGACTTATATTCAACATTAAATTCTGAATTCAACAGATACCATATCTGGAATAATGATAACGATATCTTCAAAATTCCCCAATAACAATATTTTTACAATTACAGAATCCAATATTGAAAATTCCAAAGATTATTTCCAATCAAATTCATTCCGATTTATATGTTGGAAAACGTTGGTTATATTAAAACCATTCACTATCCAATTAGTTATTTAAAAATTTTAAATTTCTTAACTCCAGAAAACATCGTTTGGACTTAGTCGAATATCCTATATCCTTTCGGTTCTTCTTACCCCTCGGCTAACAGAATAATTTCTAGTTAGACCTCACAGGTGGTACTAAACCGTACTCTAAGGAACCATCACATATTCTTTTTGGTTCTTTATTCTAGTTGTTAACTAGTTCATTTAGATAAATATATTTTATCTTTCTAAAATTTGAAATATCAATCCAAAAATCTTTTTTAAATCATTTATTATGATTTATCACAATTTTTCCATATTTTTAATAATTTTAATATGGTCATTTCGGTCGATTTCCAATTACTGTCATCGAACTGTATTTACAATGACCTTTTCAAATATTGATTTGAATTTATTATAAATCTAACTATTGGATCTTAAAACTTTTTATTTCATTAAAAAGTCTTTTAATTACGAATCCAAGTTTTTAGTTTTGGGAGAATCTGACTGTTGGATCTCCCATCATGTCAGTTCGAAGTTAACGGTTGAAATTCGCGAACGGTCGTTGCACCACTCGTCGTATTCAAACCAAATTCGATTTATAAATAAAATCGAATATAATTCCAAACTGTTTATTTATAATATATCACACATCAACAATCAATCATAACATCCAATTCATGTATTTCTATATATACCATATAAGCATTAAAATATTAACGCTTATATGGGTTCGTCAAAATAATAGATTTACCGCAATATCAATTATCAACAATCAATATATATTCAACACAATAATATCATTCAATATCAATGGTGATCATATCTAAAACCGATAACTAGTTAAATTTTCTCCAATAATAACCATTTACTGTTCAAATCAATTTCACAACATCGATATATATTCAGTAATGATTACAATTACTTAACAATTAACTAAGAAACAGTTAATGAATAATTTCTCATCGCGAGTTCTACTCCACCAAATCTTAAAAGCGAAGGAATGTGACCTTTCCGGGCTCCTTTGCAGCTTCACGAAGGTCCACGGTGCTCCAATCTCGCGTCTACACTCTCTAACACTCGGATACTAGTAGATCTGAGTGTATTAAGCTTATTGGAGGCGGAAACAGACACGAATAGGTCACCCAAAGCTAAGGCTCCATTGTCCGGGCTCGGTACAGCGAAAAGAGAGAGGTTTGGAAGGTTTAAAGGGGATATAGAGTGGTGTAGAAGAGGTTAGGGGGAATAGGAAGTGACGAGGATTGGAAAGGATGAGCTTTTCTCGAACAAATGGGGTTTTGGGGTTCAGTCGTGGGTCCCTAGGGCAGCGTCGTTGGTTTCAGGAGGCGGGAGACGGGAGGCAGAGGGGAGGGCAGTCACAGGTGGGAGAGGCGGCGACAGCGAGGAGGAGGGAGGTGGTCACCATTTTTAGGAGAAAGGAGGAAGAGAAGGTGGAGATAAAGGGAAGAAAGGAAGAAAGAAAAGGAAAAGAAAAGGAAGGATTTATTTGCAAAATACGCCCCTCATGCGGATTGCTGGCGTAGCGCAATCCCGTGAGTCCAAACAAAACCATCTTAGCCCTTCAGATGAACTTCGTTTTAACCTAAATTCAATAGCTACACGTTTATAATAGTTAGCCTCCACTTCTTTTGATCTCACAATCACAAATTAATTTCGTTTGCTACAAAATTATGGATTACGATAATAAACGTAATTACGAAATAAGAATCGCTTGTCACCTAAAGTTAAAATAATATTATTTTCTATGATAAATATACCCCCAAAACAAAATTTTAGCCCAAACCGTTCATCACTGTTCAGAAATTGCAGAAATTGATAAACCTGAGCTGGTTATTGAAAGTAATAAACTTAAAGAATAAGCAGAGCCTAATAAAACTACAGCTAAAGGGGAAGATTGAGTGTGCCAATCATGCTGATGAAGTCCACACTGCCGTAAATCAAAGTAATGATGAGCATAAGCTAGATGCTGATATACAAAATGTGCAGAATTTATATGTTTCAAAGCAGTGATGAGCATAAGCTAACTGTTTATATGTGCATGAATCAACCATGTACATGAAAATACCAAACCACTCATTACACAAAATTCAAGTATTTGGGAAGCATCAAATAGGCCTGCAATGGCTACAAAACATGATTACAGGCCACAACAGCAAACAATTCCATGTATAACATGAATTAGCAGCAAAACAAACCCTAAAAAAGCATAGACAATAGAGTGCGATATGCATGATATACATGAAAACTATGGTTTTATGTATCATGAAACAATTCCCACAAATTTTCTCTTGCATGAAGACTAAACAAAGTCAGTTCAGTTTAGGTCTTTCTCACAAACACTAATCATAGTATGAAATTTTGGCACACATTGGAAACTTAATCAGTTCAGGTCTATAAACTCAGTATACACAAATTTTCTCTGGCATAACAAATCATTATAAAATGGCTACTATATACTTTGTGAGTAGTACAGGGAGAACAGGGATCATCTATTTTTTAATGTTTCTTGTAACAGCCCGCATTTTATGTATCGGATGATCATAAAATAATTTTACTTTATTCCCTGAGGGTTGGATCATTCTCATCTTTTAGTATGTTGCTTATGGGGATGTGAGACATGTCCATAAATTTTACCGATTTTGTTTGTGACCATTTTGCCCCTGTCAGTCTTGTATAAGGCATAACTTTTGACTCAGGTCGAATCAGAGGGTGAGACCTGTGCCATTGGAAAGGAATTGATGATTCTCTTTTCGTAGAGTGGTTACATTAAGGATTTGGTTCAGCGGTTTGGAAGAAATCGCTGTTTTAAGGTTTTTCAGTTGGCTGTTCAGGTTTTGGAAGGCTAATGGGCTGATTTGGAGAAGGCCCATTAGCGGGTGGGTGGAGACTATAAATAGGGGGTAAGGGGTATGGAGAAAGGTTGGCATTTTCCATTCTCTTATGGGGAGGCTTTGATCTCCTTCTTCCTCTAACATCTTTCCACCATTAAAATTCCAAAATCCAAGGAGGGAAATCAAAGATCTTCACCATAAGAGGCTAGATCTACATCGTCTCAAGGGCGAATTCATCGGATTAAAGAGTTTGATTCGAAGTGTTCGCTGTCCGGATTGCGTTTTCATTGCTTTTGCTTATATTTGGATAATTGGTGAGTGATTTACATCTCTCATTCGGATGCATGCAAGTATATGGGTTTTAGGATGTTAATTTCATCATTTCCATGTTATTTTCTTTAGATCCACACCATGCTAAGTCCATTTTATATATGAATCACCTTAGGATCTGATCTAGATAATTTAAATGGTTAATTTGATGATTTTTCTCAAGATTATGCAAGTTAGATCCGTTTTTATGTTCATATGATTCACTTATCATGTTTTGGGAAATTTATGTGTTTTGATGAAAATTGTTAGATTGATGATATTGTTGGTTGCATAACATGTTTGTGATTGCGTTTGGATGAATCGGATAAGCTGGTTTCGTCGGTTTCGTCGTTTGGCGAAGTTTTGGTCGAAATCGGAGTCGAATTGGAGATGTGCAGGTTTCTGGTCGTCCTGCAGCTGGTCGGGTCGGTCGTGGAGAGGTGGTCGGTCGGAGCTGGTCGGTCTGATGGCTCTGGTCGGTCCAGAAGGGTCTGGAATGAGGTGGTCGGTCATATTATGGCTTGGGGAGCAAGTCAGGGAGTTGGCCGGTCATATGGAGTTGGTCCTGGTCGGTCCGATGGGTCTGGTCGGTCTTGACGGGGTCGGTCCAAAGCTGGTCGCTATGGAGGAGCTGGTCGCTCAGGAAGAGTTGGTCGCTCTGGAAGTCCTGGTCGCTCTGGAAATCCTATTCGGTTTAGGATGGGAAGTAAATTCTGATCGGTTTTGGATGGGAAGCAAATACTGGTCGGTTTTAGCTGGTCGTTCTGGAGCAAGTTGGTTGATTTTAGCTGGTCGTTCTGGAGCAAGGCTGGTCGGTTTTTGGCTGGTCATTCTGGAGCAAGGTTCTGGTCGGTTTTGGTAGGGTCGTTTTCTGAAAAAGTACGTTTTCGGGTACGAACCAAAAAGGTCTGAAAAAAATATTTTTCGGGGGCAACCCCCCCAAACCCTAGCCGCAGCGCAGTGATGTGTTTTGGTTCGGTGATGGCGTGACTTCGAGGTGATTCAAGTAGGAAGACTCGAAGTGATGAATGTGTTCGTTGATCAAGGTGGAACAACGAATGCGGAAACAACTCAAAGGTCGTGAGTTGGTGGATAATGGCTGCTCGAGAAGGTTGCTTGAGCTATGAAACATCGTCAAGGTTGGACGATTAGAGATGCGAAGACCGAGAAGTCATCGTTGTCGTAAGTTCTAGCAGGCTCAAAGCAGGGGTACGATGGGTATCATTGAAAGGCCCAAAAGACCGGTTGTTGGTCGAGTACCCTGGGTCTTTCTGGTTGGGGAAAGGCCTAGTGTCAAGGTTGGACATTGCCAAGGTTGGGCATATGGAGTTCATGCTAGAACTGGGGTTATCATTAGCCCTTGACATATGGCAAGGTTGGCCGTCATACGATAATGATGGTTTCGAAGCAGGATTGGCAGTGATAGCCAGAGTCAGTCATGGATGATTAGTTGTTCTGTTTGTACTATCTCACATAGATTATCCAAAGTCGAGGGAGACGTTCTTTGAGTGCTTAAGTGATATTGGTCTAGGCCTCTGGCGAGAGTACTTGAGGAATGTTAAACTCGATTAGGGTTGTCTGCGCGAGACTTATCTGGATGTCATGTGTGTTTTCTATGATTGAATGGGTGTTCTGATTTCTATGGATGAATGGTTGAAATGCTTGTCGTAAAGGCTATCACTGTCCGATGTGGGGAAGATAAGGTTGAGTTCTTCTCTGGTGATGTGGGTAGATAAGTTGTTCATTTACCCATTCTCATATGCTTTCTTGTTGAAGTTTGTTAGCTGTATTATCGCTCACTAAGACTATTGTCTGACTCAAGGTTTTATGTCTCCTCTTATTACCTTGGGCTGTTCATCCGGTTGTGGATGGGCAGACTAAGTAGCAGGTTACATGTAATGGAGCTTAGTGATACGAGGAAGCTGAGTGATGACGAGCAGGAGGATGGCGTACCAGTTTTATTCTATCTAGTACTTCTGTTTCCGCTGTTTGAGTTGCTTGAGAGTTGTAGTGAGGCCTTATGTACAAACTTGGATATCAGTTGGATAATCTTTCTGGATGTTGAAAGAGTTTCAAAAGTTTGCTATATGATACCTCATTACTATCACCTGTTGTATATGTTCTATTATATTTTATCCTTGCGCTGTGAGTTCTACGACAGGTTTCGATGTGTTCACTTACTATGATGATCGTCCATAGCAGCCTGGCACGCCTTCCAGTGCATTATTCCTCTTGTTTAGTGCGGGGGTTATGGGCGGTCGTCACATTTGGTATCAGAGCTCTGGTCAACGATTTTGGCCAAAGTTCGAAGGCGTAATTACGTTTGAGAGACGTATTTGTAGATTTCAGTTGGATGTTTACTATATATATTAGTATATATAATAGTAGCGGTTGTATCTCTTTAGCAGTTTTCTTTGAAGTGGCTAATTATTCTAAATTGTAGATTTATAATGAGTAGACGACCATCAAGACACGCTGCTAGGGGAGCTAAAACTGGAGGGGTAAATGGTGGTGAGCCAGATTACCCGGCCATGTTTGAAGCCATGGCAGAAGCAATTATGCGAAGGGTACCCGCTCCAGTGGCGGCTACGGTAGATGTAGGTGTGCAAGTTCCTAGGGTAGATTTTGCAAAGATGTGCAAGGACTTTACATCTCTAGGAGGGAAACCATTCAAGGGAACTGAGCCAGCTGAAGAGGTTCAGAGGTGGATGGATTCATGTGTTCGAATCTTTGGAGACTTGGGTATTGAGGATGCAATGAAGAGAAAGCTTGCATCAAGGCAACTGCAGAGTAGGGCCATGGAATGGTGGAATTCTGTTATACTCGAGACTCCGGAAGAGGAGATTTCATGGGAGCAATTCCAAGCTAAATTTGAAGCAAAGTTTATCTCCACTGCTCAAAAGTCCGTTCTCTTCAAGAAGTTCGTAGAGTTGAAGCAGAATGGCAGATCAGTTCTTGACTACATTTCTGATTTTGAGGCTTTGTCTAGATATGCTCGTTCATACATTGATACACCCTATCAGAAGAACGAGAAGTTTGTCTTGGGTTTGGATGCTCATATTGGAAAGCCGCTTGTGGACCACCTTGAAGATTCATTTGAAAAGATTGTGGAAAAAGCTATTCGCCATGAGAGCTTGTTTCCCAAGGAAGCAAATGTTGTCGCTGCAACCAAGGAAGCTCAGAAACCACAGCAGGGTGGTAATAATAAAAAGAGGAAGCAGCAACAACAGAAAGGAAAGGATGGCCAAAAGAATCCCAAGAGTGAGGTGGTTTGCTTTAACTGCCAACAGAAGGGTCATTATTCAAATGAGTGCAAGAATCCCAAAGCTGAGAAGAAGTGCTTCAAGTGTGGAAAGCCTGGGCATGAGAAGAAAGATTGTCCAGAATCAGCTAAGGGCAAGCAGATTGTGAAGGCATATGCTTTGGAAGCCGTTCCATCTTCTTCAAGAGCTCCTACTGCAGAGGAGAAGGGAAAGGGTGTTGTGGTGCAAGGTACTTTTTCCGTTAACGGTGTTTCAGTTCGAGTGTTGTTTGATACTGGAGCATCACATTCATTCATTTGCAATGAGCTTGTGTGTCGCTTGGGTTTGAAACCCGAGATTTGTGATAGACCATTGATCGTGACTAATCCAGTTGGGGGTTCGTCCAGTTTGTGCATGATTTGTCGTGGTCTAGTATTATCGATTCATGGTTGCTCTTTTATGTGTGATTGCTTTGTTCTTAACTTCGCTGGGTATGGGATCATCTTGGGCATGGATTGGCTCAAGAAGTATGCGGCAAGGGTGAATTGCGAGAAGCTAGAGGTGAGGGTTGGGGATGTGGAAGGGCGAAAGGTGTTGATTAGATGTAAGCGCGAAGACGGGGTCTTCGTGAGTTATCTATATTCGCTTGGGATTCCACAGGAAGACCTGTCATCAGTGCTGATCGCTAATGAGTATGTTGATGTCTTTGACGAGGTCAAAGGGTTGTCGCCGCATCGTGAGATCGAGTTTAGGATCGATTTGGTCGAAGGTGCTAGACCAATTGTTATGCCCCTTAGGCGGATGGCGCCTAGAGAACAGCGAGAGTTAGAGGTGCAAGTTCGTGACCTTTTAGGAAAAGGTTTCATTCGGAGGAGTGTTTCCGAGTGGGGTGCACCATTCGTGTTTGCAACTAAAGCAGATGGCTCGTTAAGGTTGTGTGTGGACTATCGTGAGCTGAACAAGGTGACTAAGAAGAACAAGTATCCGTTGCCAAGGATTGATGACTTGTTCGATCAGCTTCACGAAGCCAAAGTGTTTTCTCAGATGGATTTGGCAACGGGATTTCACCAGTTGAGAGTAGCTAAGGATAGTGTGCCAGAGACTGCTTTTAGGACACCGTCCGGGTTTTTCGAGTGGTTAGTGATGCCATTCGGGTTGACTAACGCACCAGCGTATTTTGTGGATCTTATGAATAGAGTGTTCAGAGATCAGTTGAATAAGTTCGTGCTTGTGTTCGTGGATGATATACTGGTTTACTCCAGAAATGTGGAAGGACATAAGACGCACTTGAGAGTTGTGTTAGAGATCTTGCGAAAGCATCAGCTTAAAGCTAAGTTCTCAAAGTGTCACTTCTGGAAGGATGAAGTGAGGTTCTTAGGTCATGTTGTTTCTGGAAAAGGTATAGCGGTTGACCCCGCTAAAGTTGCAGCAATCCAGGACTGGGATAGACCTAAGAATGCAACGGATGTTCGGAGTTTCCTTGGATTGGCTGGTTATTACCGAAGGTTTATCAAGGATTTCTCTAAGATGGATGCACCATTAACAGGATTGATGAAGAAGAACCAAGTGTTCGCATGGGATGCGAAGTGTGAACAAGCATTCAAAATCTTGAAGGAGAGATTGACGAGTGCACCTGTGTTGACCATTCCAAGTGGGAATGAAGAGATGGTGGTGTATACTGATGCATGTGGTACTGGACTTGGAGCAGTGCTCATGCAGAAGGATAAAGTTGTGGCCTACGGGAGTCGACAGCTAAAGCCGCATGAGAAGAACTATCCAACTCATGATTTGGAGTTGGCAGCGATTGTGTTTGCTCTAAAGATGTGGAGACATTACCTGTTGGAGTACGATTCGAGTTGTTTACGGATCACAAGTCGTTGAAGTATCTTTTCTCCCAAAAGGATTTGAATCTTCGGCAGCAACGATGGTTAGAGTTTCTGGCATCGTATGATTTTGAGATAGCCTATACTCCTGGCAAAGGCAATGCAGTTGCAGATGCATTGAGTTGAAGACACGCAAGTTTGGGAGCGATGTTTTCGGAATGGAAGGGCCTCGAGTATTTGGCAAGGTTCGATTTTAGGCCAAGGTGTGAGTTGGAACCTAAAATGTTGGCAAGCTTGTCGATAAGACCTACTCTTATCAAAAGGATTGGCGAGAGCCAAAGGAAAGATGCGAAGCTTGTCGAATTCATTCAGAAACTGGAACCGGAGGATAAAGTGTTCGAGGTCGATCGAGAAGGTTGGCTTCGAAAGCAAGGACGGTTAGTTGTTCCTGATATCGACGGATTGAGGGATGAGGTTCTGAGAGAATGTCATCACTCAAAGCTAACGATTCATCCTGGTGGTAATAAAATGTATCAGGACATGAAGCGAGCCTACTACTGGGAAGGGATGAAAAGAGATATTGGAAAATTCATTTCCAAGTGTTTGAACTGTCAGTTGGTGAAAGCTGAACAGAAGAAGCCGAGTGGTTTACTTCAGCCATTAGAAGTTCCTACATGGAAGTGGGAGCAGATATCGATGGATTTTATCGATGGACTACCTAGAACTAGGGCAGGGAATGAAGGGATTTGGGTCATTGTGGATCGTTTGACCAAAAGTGCGAGATTTATTCCTGTGAAGACGACTAGGACAGCGTCAAAATTGGCTGAGCTTTATGTGAAATGGATAGTTCGATTCCATGGTGTCCCAAAGAGTATAGTAAGTGACCGGGATCCATTGTTCTCGAGTGGATTTTGGAAAAGTTTGCAAGAAGCTTTGGGAACCGAATTGTGCTTAAGTACGGCATATCATCCCCAAACTGATGGTCAGACCGAGAGAGTCAACCGAGTTTTAGAAGAACTCCTGAGGGCTTGTGTGATAGACTTCGGAGGATCATGGGAAGACCATCTGCATCTGGTTGAGTTTGTGTATAATAATAGCTACCAGTCGAGTATTGGGATGGCACCATACGAGGCGTTGTATGGAAGGCCGTGCAATTCTCCAGCTTGTTGGTTAGAAACTGGAGATAAGTTGGTACTTGGGCCCGAGATGATTAGAGAAACCTCGGGTTGTATCAAAATTGTTCGGCAACAAATGAAAGCGGCCCAAGATCGTCAAAAGAGTTACGCCGATAAGCGTCGTAAGGATTTAGAATTCGACGTAGGTGATATGGTTTTTGTGAAGATTTCACCGTTAAAGCATATGGTTCGATTCGGAAGTAAAGGGAAGTTGGCTCCTAGGTTTGTTGGACCATTTCCGATAGTCGAGCGAATAGGAAAGCTCGCATATAGGTTGGAGTTACCCAAGAAGATGTCGAGTGTGCATAATGTTTTCCATGTGTCGTTTCTATGAAAGTTTGTGCACGACTCGAATGTAGTGGTATCTCCAGAACAGTATGAAGAATTAGAAGTTGAGACCGCAGTTGCGAAAACTCGCAAGCCACTTCGTGTTGTGGGGAATGTCATGAAACAGCTTAGGAGGAAGACGGTTAAGCTAGTCAAGGTACAATGGAGTGAAGATGGCGATGATTGTACATGGGAGACGGAAGAGAGCATGAAGGCGACTCATCCAGAACTTTTCATCGGTAGGACCCTTTGATTGTATCATCGTTATATCATTGTATCTTGTTGTTGTTTGATAGAATTCCGCGTGCTAGGATAAGGCTATGGATGTATGGCTTGATGGTTGCTAGTTTGGATGATAGGATTGGCTTCTCATGAATGATAGGCATGAGGAATTGTTGTGGTTGCTTCTGTTTGCTTGGAATTTCGGGGGCGAAATTCTTAAGGGGGGAGAATGTAACAGCCCGCATTTTATGTATCGGAAGATCATAAAATAATTTTATTTTATTCCCTGAGGGTTGGATCATTCTCATCTTTTAGTATGTTGCTTATGGGGATGTGAGACATGTCCATAAATTTTACCGATTTTGTTTGTGACCATTTTGCCCCTGTCAGTCTTGTACAGGGCATAACTTTTGACTCAGGTCGAATCAGAGGGTGAGACCTGTGCCATTGGAAAGGAATTGATTATTCTCTTTCCGTAGAGTGGTTACATTAAGGATTTGGTTCAGCGGTTTGGAAGAAATCGTTGTTTTAAGGTTTTTCAGTTGGCTGTTCAGGTTTTGGAAGGCTAATGGGCTGATTTGGAGAAGGCCCATTAGAGGGTGGGTGGAGACTATAAATAGGGGGTAAGGGGTATGGAGAAAGGTTGGAATTTTCCATTCTCTTATGGGGAGGCTTTGATCTCCTTCTTCCTCTAACATTTTTCCACCATTAAAATTCCAAAATCCAAGGAGGAAAATCGAAGATCTTCACCATAAGAGGCTAGATCTACATCGTCTCAAGGGTGAATTCATCGGATTAAAGAGTTTGATTCGAAGTGTTCGCTGTCCGGATTGCGTTTTCATTGCTTTTGCTTATATTTGGATAATTGGTGAGTGATTTACATCTCTCATTCGGATGCATGCAAGTATATGGTTTTAGGATGTTAATTTCATCATTTCCATGTTATTTTCCTTAGATCCACACCATGCTAAGTCCATTTTATATATGAATCACCTTAGGATCTGATCTAGATAATTTAAATGGTTAATTTTATGATTTTTCTCAAGATTATGCAAGTTAGATCCGTTTTTATGTTCATATGATTCACTTATCATGTTTTGGGAAATTTATGTGTTTTGATGGAAATTGTTAGATTGATGATATTGTTGGTTGCATAACATGTTTATGATTGCTTTGGATGAATCAGATAAGTTGGTTTCGTCGGTTTCGTCGTTTGGCGAAGTTTTGGTCGAAATCGGAGTCGAATTGGAGATGTGCAGGTTTCTGGTCGTCATGGAGCTGGTCGGGTCGGTCGTGGAGAGGTGGTCGGTCGGAGTTGGTCGGTCCGATGGCTCTGGTCGGTCCAGAAGGGTCAGGAATGAGGTGGTCGGTCATATTATGGCTTGGGGAGCAAGTCAGGGAGTTGGCCGGTCAGATGGAGTTGGTCCTGGTCGGTCCGATGGGTCTGGTCGGTCTTGACGGGGTCGGTCCAAAGCTGGTCGCTATGGAGGAGCTGGTCGCTCATGAGGAGCTGGTCGCTCATGAGGAGCTGGTCGCTCAGGAGGAGTTGGTCGCTCTGGAAGTCCTGGTCGCTCTGGAAATCCTGGTCGGTTTAGGATGGGAAGTAAATTCTGGTCGGTTTTGGATGGGAAGCAAATACTGGTCGGTTTTAGCTGGTCGTTCTGGAGCAAGTTGGTTGATTTTAGCTGGTCGTTCTGGAGAAAGGCTGGTCGGTTTTTGGCTGGTCATTCTGGAGCAAGGTTCTGGTCGGTTTTGGCAGGGTCGTTTTCTGAAAAAGTACGTTTTCGGGTACGACTCGGGTACGAACCAAAAAGGTCTGGAAAAAAATATTTTTCGGGGGCAACCCCCCCCCCCCCCCCGAACCCTAGCCGCAGCGCAGTGTTGTGTTTTGGTTCGGTGATGGCGTGACTTCGAGGTGATTCAAGTAGGAAGACTCGAAGTGATGAATGTGTTCGTTGATCAAGGTGGAACAACGAATGCGGAAACAACTCAAAGGTCGTGAGTTGGTGGATAATGGCTGCTCGAGAAGGTTGCTTGAGCTATGAAACATCGTCAAGGTTGGACGATTAGAGATGCGAAGGCTGAGAAGTCATCGTTGTCGTAAGTTCTAGCAGGCTCAAAGCAGGGGTACGATGGGTATCGTTGAAAGGCCCAAAAGACCGGTTGTTGGTCGAGTACCCTGGGTCTTTCTGGTTGGGGAAAGGCCTAGTGTCAAGGTTGGACATTGCCAAGGTTAGGCATATGGAGTTCATGCTAGAACTGGGGTTATCATTAGCCCTTGACATATGGCAAGGTTGGCCGTCATACGATAATGATGGTTTTGAAGCAGGATTGGCAGTGATAGCCAGAGTCAGTCATGGATGATTAGTTGTTCTGTTTGTACTATCTTACATAGATTATCCAAAGTCGAGGGAGACGTTCTTTGAGTGCTTAAGTGATATTGGTCTAGGCCTCTGGCGAGAGTACTTAAGGAATGTTAAACTCGATTAGGGTTGTCTGCGCGAGACTTATCTGGATGTCATGTGTGTTTTCTATGATTGAATGGGTGTTCTGATTTCTATGGATGAATGGTTGAAATGCTTGTCGTAAAGGCTATCACTGTCCGATGTGGGGAAGATAAGGTTGAGTTCTTCTCTGGTGATGTGGGTAGATAAGTTGTTCATTTACCCATTCTCATATGCTTTCTTGTTGAAGTTTGTTAGCTGTATTATCGCTCACTAAGACTATTGTCTGACTCAAGGTTTTATGTCTCCTCTTATTACCTTGGGTTGTTCATCCGGTTGTGGATGGGCAGACTAAGTAGCAGGTTACAGGTAATGGAGCTTAGTGATACGAGGAAGCTGAGCGATGACGAGCAGGAGGCTGGCGTACCAGTTTTATTCTATCTAGTATTTTTGTTTCCGCTGTTTTAGTTGCTTGAGAGTTGTAGTGAGGCCTTATGTACAAACTTGGATATCAGTTGGATAATCTTTCTGGATGTTGAAAGAGTTTCAAAAGTTTGCTTTATGATACCTCATTACTATCACCTGTTGTATATGTTCTATTATATTTTATCCTTGCGCTGTGAGTTCTACGACAGGTTTCGATGTGTTCACTTACTATGATGATCGTCCATAGCAGCCTGGCACACCTTTCAGCGCATTATTCCTCTTGTTTAGTGCGGGGGTTATGGGCGGTCGTCACATTTCTATTCATATCAAGTCAAGAGATCAATCAATTTGTATAACTCTCAAAATAATATTCAGAGTATTTTCACATTAACAAAAATGAAACAAAAAGCCACGATATGTCTTTTGAACACTCCAATTTCAAATCGCTACGTCAAGGCAGTTCAGGTATCGTGTTTGCCTCCAGACTTGACGTAGGTATCATATGTGCATATCAACTTAGGTACTGTTCAAGTCAGTTCAGGTGTCGTGTATGCATGTGTTAGGGAAAATACCAGCAAAGAGAATTCATAAAACTAATATAAACAGCTCACGTGCTTTGGATATAAAGCAAACACAATTTATAGAAAACATTAATGCAGGCAATGTTCATTCAATTTTAATGTAAAAAATTAATGTAAATCAAATATACCTTCTCCAACGTCTAAAGATATCGAATCATGCTCTTTGGATGACACAAAAACCCACCCACTCCGACTTCATCAAAGGTCTCTGCAAATTGGTGATTTATTTTGTTGGTTTTTTTATTTGGTAGCAGTATATTGTCCAAAACCAATTGTAACACCCCACCTCCGCTAGGGTCACTCACAAAGGGAATGCACTAGTTTTGGAGGAGCGTTATCGAGGTAAACAAACACAGAAATATTACAAGAAAAGACATAGTTAAAACAGCAGAAGAATCAAAAGATAAATTTCATTACTTTCAAAAATAGTCAAAACCTTTTACAACAAATAGCCAAGGTCATTATTTTCCTTTACAATAAATTCTGTCTTGCATAAATAAAGAAGTATAAACTTGAAACAACAAAAGGAGCTTAATTCCCCAAAGGTAGCAGAAAATGCAACCATAGCATAGCTCAAGATCAAACCATACATGAGATGAACCGAAAAGCAAGTGAAATCCAAGCTAAGTGCTAGAGTTTCCTCCCTGAGAACCTGGGGGGGAACGAAAGAAAAGAGGCGAAAGAAAACGGGTCAGTCATAAAGACTGGTACGTCCAAGTTACTTTCATCATAAAAATAGATAAAGGTAACATGGCATGTATAAACTGAAAGTAAACTGAGACGACCCCAAACCCTGAAACACCCCACCTCCGTTAGGGTCACTCTCAAAGGGAATGCCCTAATTTTGGTGGAGGTTTATAAGTATAAGTCACAGATACACAAGACAGATATAAATACACATATTTTTGAACAGTGGCATGAATTAGTCACACGTGAACTTGCATTGTAGTAGCGTATAATCATGGCATAAACATACCTAAACATGAATCATGGTTTTTAATCTATTCATGTAAACTTGCAATTGGAATGTAAATCTAACTTAATTATGTGTCACATATATTATTATATGATTTTGATAACAACATAGGCCTAAAACATGTTTTCAATTAGGCATAACACCAAACATAGTTTAGTCATGTTCATAGAGTCAACCCAAGTTCACAAAGATGCTTACTTTTGTCTTTAATACAAAAGTATGGTTTTACACTTGAATCATGATGCTAATTCCAACATAAATTCATATGAGTCATAATACCCAAATGGATCCAACTACACTAAAAGTGATTATAAAAAATATACATCATGTTGGCATAATAGTGAACCATATACTTGCATGAATCTCAAACAAACTACCACAAACATATATTCGTTAACTTTCAACATGAATCATATACTTGCAATTATCTAATAGGCGTTGCGATAAACTACCACAAACATATAGTTGTTATGTAACACCCCGTAATTCTGTAACGCTAAGATTCACAAATCAAGGCAGAATTAAAAGTTAAAATCAAAATCAAGGGAAATGGGCTGCGCCATTGTGTTCGTCTCAGAATTCTGCATGAGAACGAGTCCGAGTTTGCGTAAATCGGAGTCCGTATGAGGGAGATATGGCCTCCGGAAGATTCAGCGAAGTTCAAAATTCAAAACAGGTCAAGTTCAAAATTCAAATCGGACCCAGATTGGGCTGGGCGGGAATTTTCCCGCCCAAGGCACCCAGGTCGACTGGGTAGTCGACCTGGGTCACCCAGGTCGACTGGGTAGTCGACCTGGGTCACCTAGGTCGACTAGGTATTCGACCTAGGGGTCGACCCCCCTGCTTTTTCCTGTTTTCTGCACCTGGTTCGTTCTTCTGTATTCGGACGCCATCCTGACCAGATTCGTTGACTTCTACACTATATAAAACAGCCCTAGACTCCTTCTCTTTTCACAATTCTTCTCTACCCTTATGCTGCAAAGATTCTTAGTGAACATGGCTTCCTCTCCTCCTCTTAATCAAATAATAAATAAAATAATATATATAAAATAAATCAAGACGAGGAGGTGCTGCTCAAAAACTTTCAAAGAGGAGATTCAAGCTAGAATTCAAGTGAAGATTTGAACGACTGCAACGACTGTTTTTCTATGAATCATAGCAACGCCATCTTTCTATTCTAATCTAATCTCTGTAAGTCGGTTACTTTTTATATTTGAACGTTTCTCTCTGTTCGTGACATGAATTAAAGGAATAAAAGAATATGCCAAATCTTTCTATTTGAATCTGTGCCTACATCTTTGGACTTAATTAAGAACTGTTATGATTCGATGACAGATAAGACTGTGACTATGAAACTATGGACCTTAGAACCATATGCCTCTTTGACTATGAACATTTCCTATGACTATGAACATTGCCTATGACTATGAACATTGCTTATGACTATAAACATTGCCTATGACTATGGACATTGCCCATGACTGTGACTGTGATTATGAGAATTATTTCCATGACTATGAACACAAGCCTATACCTTTGATTAGGAAGCAACACTATTGTCTATGACATAAATGGATAACTGTGATTAAGCACCTATGGTTCATGACTAGGAAAGTGTTTAAGTTTTGTGACTGTGAAATTGGGTCTAAACCCGATTATCTATCCTGTCTGTTCTTTGTTTTCTTTAGTTTTAGACCTTGGGAATTTACCTATTAAGTTAGGTCTACCCATGTTCTTGAACCTACGCCTTTATTCTGTCTATTCTTGGTTTTAGACCTTGGGAATTTACCTATTAAGTTAGGTCTACCCATGTTCTTGAACCAACGTCGTTATTCAATCCTTTTTACGCCAGTTAGTATGTCTATCCTTTGCATAGCATCTTTGGTTCATTCCCTGTTTTCTACGAACCTAGCTTTATTTATAATCTAGAATGAATCACGATTATACGAACGGTGGGAATGCGGTTTGGGCAAAATATGAAATTTACTAAAAACGTAGTTTAACTTGGAATTTGGCATAAATTGGGAACATGTATTATGGCATGTTCATAGAAATGCAAATTGGATAAATTTGACATGAATTATAAGATGTGTAATTTGAATCTAGTATTGACATGTAAAACTAGCATTTACATGAATAGTGAACTAGAGTAATAAGTCTAGTTTGACGTGAATTAGAATGTTGAATCGGAATTGGATTAGCTAATTTGGCACGGTAAGTATATTGGCATAAATGTGAAATTGGCCATAATTGAGAATAACTGTCAGGTTTAGTAAAGTCATGGTTAGTGACACTTAATTTTGGTATAGTTTACATACCAAAAAGCATAAATCTGATTTAGGAAGGGAAATGGGCCATAGAAATAAAGGTAGACAATTTACATTAAAAGAGTAATTGGGAAATAAGTAAATTAGGAATAATTTACCTATAGAATCTGGCCTAAATGAGGAAATGTGAATTTAGACAAATTGAAGGTTTATTAACAACATCTCTTTTAATAATAAGCCAGAAAGTTCTAGGGTGACAGAGAGGATAGTGTCTAGGCTTGAGTTTGGAAAATACAAGTTTCCTGCTCTCCCTGGCTATCCCTAACTGATCCGACGGACGGGATGGTTACTTTCAAAACCTGATTTGAAAACTAATCAAAACCCCTTTGAACTTAGAAACCACGAATATGCCTTACCCGAGGTTAGACTGAGTTGCGATGTAAACCTGCCCAGAACCAACCGGCACATCCAGTATTCGCAACAATATCTGTCAAATGTGAGTGGTAGCGGCTTTAATTTATTTAGTTAAAGCTAGAACAAGAATGGTAGGTTTAAGTTAACTAAGACACTTAACCAGTTCAACATGATAACTAGACTGATGGGTGGGGTTAGGTTCAGACTGACACTTAACACAGTTAAGCTAGAATGGGAGGGTTAAGTCCATAGGAACACTTAACCAACTTAACACAGTTAAGCTAGAATGGGAGGGTTAAGTCCATAGGAACACTTAACCAACTTAACACAGTTAAGCTAGAATGGGAGGGTTAAGTCTATAGGAACACTTAACCAACTTAACACAGTTAAGCTAGAATGGGAGGGCTAAGTCCATAGAGACACTTAACCAAACTCAAGGTAGCAAAACGAGACTTGTAGGGGTTAAGTAAAGTTAATACACTTAGCCAAATTAATATGTTAACTAGACTAGAGGTTGGAGTTAAGTAAAATCTAATACACTTAGCCAATTTTGATATGTTAGCTGGGCTAGACTGTAGGGTTAAGTAAACCTGAACACTTAACCATCAGGTTGTGATAAAGGAATGAGGTTAAGTCTAAAACATGAAGGGATAATACTTAACCATTAATAACATGTTAGTTAAGATAGATGGGCAAGGTTAAGTTAAAAAGGAACACTTAACCAACACAGGGTGAATGGGTAGGGTTAAGTAATAAGAAATACTTAACCAATATAACTTGGTTTGTGGTGGGGTTAAGTCAACATGAATTACTGATAACACTTAACCAGTATATCAGGATGAATGAAGAGGGTTAAGTTGGCTTGAATTGACTAATGACACTTAACCAATCCAAATTGACGGGAAAGGGAACTAAGTAGTAAACCTTAGCTAAGAAAACAACGATTCTGGAAACTAAGTGGTAAATCTTAGTTAGTAAAACTAAGTAGTAATTCTTAGTATAACACGGGAAGGAGCGAATGTCCGTATGAGTAGAAAGAA
The DNA here is from genome assembly GCA_030737875.1 of Allium sativum. Lineage (NCBI taxonomy): Eukaryota > Viridiplantae > Streptophyta > Magnoliopsida > Asparagales > Amaryllidaceae > Allium > Allium sativum. The sequence goes on along the minus strand of CM060923.1, from coordinate 470,139,327 downwards.
GGCTCCAACGAATTGGGTTACGAAGCCCGAGGCTTCGAGGGGACGTGAGGGTACTCTTGGTATCCCTCTGTGAGGCTGTAGATGATCCGCCTGGGCCCACGGAGGTTAAGTTCTGCGTAGAAGAACCAGGGGTATGCCTTGGTTGCAATACATGGAAACCTAAAGACTAGGATGGACCGGCGTGATTTGGCGAGCAAACGGTAGCCCTGTGATAGTGACTCGTCGTCTACCATCCATCTTGAGTCAATCGAGATTCGTGAAGTGAAAAGGCGGAGAACTCCAAAAGACCATATACTTGCTATCTAGTTATGGGTGAGGATGGCCATAGGATAGTGGGGCACCGGGGGCCGGCGTATAGTTCTCATTTTACAAGGTGTGCCTTTCATTAGTTGAGGGAGGGGTCAAGTGGGACCATAGCCACTGGAATAAAAACAGACCTTAGTATCTGCATCGGTAGATATCTGAAAGTTCCAGACCGAGTTCTGTATTCCTTAATCTGCCCTGTCACAGGACTCGGACCGCACATTACAGGACATGTGCATCTAGACAAGCGATAACGATTCGCGATACATGCGTGGGTAAGTATAGGAACATATACCACTCTAGGTAGTGTGTCCTAGACTTGAGGGCATCATTCGACAGGTAGCATAATTCCTAGTTGAACTAGGTGGCATAAATCCTGAACCCGAGAAGCGTTTAGCAGACAGCATAAACTCTAGTTGAATCTAGAAGGCACTTGGTAGAAAACCCTAGATTAAAATCTAGGTAACAAATAAATAAATGGATGCCTGAAGGCGATGGAAAATACAGGGATTGGGATCATGTTATCGTTACTCGTTGGGACATTAGTTAGGTGGTGCAGAGATATAGAAACCAGTATAACAAGGAAATAGCGAAGCGGCGAAAGTATTAGAACATATCCAGTTTATCTTAGCTTAGCATATCTTGTGTTAATCTTGTCTAATCATGCCAACCCTATCATTATGGTGTTATCTTGTATTCAGTTAATTCATGTCGTCTTGTTGTTGTTCCATGTTCATATGCTAGAAGTTACTGAACTTACTCAGGCTTTATGTCTGACTCTGTTTTTCTTTTGTCTTCTTTTCTTCCGTCCCCCCCCCCTCGATAGTAAAGGAGGGAATAGTATAGCTCAGGTTAAGTTGGACTGTCACTCTTTCCCAGCTTGAAGATTTGTCGAAGTTTGCTTGGATTCTCTTATCAGATGCTATGGCTGGCTCTTGCTAAAATTAGGGAATATAAATGTTGTTTTATGCTTCTTTATTTTGTAAGACAGATGATACTCTGATATTGTAAAGAAATCATTGTATAAACTATTTTATCAATAAAGCAAAGTTTTATTTTCCGCTGTTTAATTTCTGTCTGTCTTGTAATTTATCTGCATCTTTTACCCTAAATGCTCCACAGAACTTGGTGCATTCCCTTTGTGGGTGACACTAACGGACGTGGGGTGTTACATGTTAACTTTCAACATGAATCACATACTTGCAAATATCCAATAGGTCTAACATCGTTATACCACAACATCCCAAATCGATTAGAATCATAGCAACATACAATTATGAATTATTATCACCACAAATTAAGTACAATTCTATTTCTCATTTTACACAAATCAAAACACAATTATTCATTCACATCGGAATAGCACTCTACTTACAACGTATGACGAATCTTCAATTCAGGAATCTGAATTCTGAATTTGGAGATGCTATACTTTGTTGTAGGCGTTGTTTTGATTTAGTTGTCGTTCCTTTAAGCTTTTGAACTGTCTCCTAATTGTCTCTCAATTTTGACGACTACTCCTAGTCTTTCCTCAGCAGCATGACGGTCTCATTCTCATTTTTATTTGTATGAATTAGGTGGAGTCGTAGGTCCTTTTTATAGAGTTTGTGAATTGATTAGAACCGTCGATGGAGCTTGGATTAATAATAGCCGTTCGTTTGAAGGAGAGACCACTCAGGAGCTGACACCTAGCCCTAGTGACAAGGCAAGGCTCAGAAATTCGGCTAAGCACAGACCAGGCCAGCCAGGGGAGGGCTGGGTTCGACCTGGCTCAGGGGCCAGGTCGACTCCCCAGTCGACCCCCATGTCGACTTGGTAGTCGACCTGGGTGCCCCAGGTCGACTACCTAGTCGACCTGGGTGCCTTCGGCGGGAAAATTCCCGCCTTGGCCAATCTGGCCTGATTTTTGAAATTTGAATTGGTTTTCTGAGCTGTTTGAATTTTAAACAGAATTCTGAAACTTCCGGAGGCCATATCTTCTTCATACGGAGTCCGTTTTACGCAAACTCGGACTCTATCCCAAGCAGAATTACGAGACGAACGCAATGGCGTATCCCGTTTCCCTTAATTCTTTGATTTGAAATTAATTATACTTTAATTTTTAAATTTTACTGTTATAGAACACACGGGGTGTTACATTCTCCCCCACTTAAAAGGATTTCGTCCTCGAAATCTTCAAGTTTAGGAAGAATGTATATCCTAACATCCAAACGTCCATCTACTCATCCATCAAACACGAGCGTCCATTGTCCTTAAAAGACTTCTAATGCTTCATGATCATATGCGAAGTGTGTGTACATGTACTTATCTAATGCAAAATCAGGCGGCCTACTGATTCAGTTGACCTCCTTTATGCAAATTATGTAAGTGTCATGAATCCATTATGTGTGCAAATTTTCCTATTCATGATTCTACATAAGTGCACAATCATTCATATATAAATGCAACATCCATATGACAACACATTAAATTTCAACCATATACGAATATAAATACATATATGCATATGCAATATGAAGTGACTGAGCCGATCTAAAACCTAGATTGTGTGTGTATATGCAACCACGAGCAACCACTAGCAATCACTTGCAACCATTTGCAACCATCATCCATAACATGTTTCAATTACATGTTTTCATCCAAACGGTTTCTACCTAAAAGATAAGGTCGAGGAGATATACCTAAAAAGATAGATAAAAGTGCAACTTAAGGGAAAAAAAAGATCAAAGATGTACCCTCGAAAAGAAAAGGGTATGCTGCGCGTATTCTAGCCTCAGTTTCCCAAGTCGCGTCTTCCTCAGCGTCGCTCCACTGAACTTTGACGAGCTTGACTTAGCGGTTGCGTAGCTTTTTCACTTCAGTTCCTAAGATGCGTGTTGGAACTTTCCGCACGGTTGCTTCGCGTTCCACTTCAGCTTCTTCTAGGATGTTTGGCTCTACCACTTCAGCAGATTCATGTAGACATTTTCGGAGGTGCGAAACATGAAAAACGTTTGTGAACTCCAGCTAGTTTTTCAGGTAGCTCTAATCTATAGGCCATTTTCCCAATTTTCTTGATAATAGGAAACGACCCTACGAATCTTGGTGCTAGCTTCCCTGTGGATCCAAAACGAACAATGTTCCTTAGAGGAGATACCTTCAAAAAAACTCTGTCCCCAACCTCAAACTCAAGGTCAGTCCTTCTCTTGTCTACGTAGGATTTTTGTCTGTCTTGGGCTATCTTCATTTTTTCCGTATTAAGTCTACTTTCTCTGAAGTCTCTCGGATCATATCTAGTCCAAGTATGAGCTTGTCAGTAGACTCCCACCAACAAGTGAGCAATCGGCACGGTTTTCCATATAAAGCTTCGAAGGGCGCCATTCCGATGGTGGCTTGGTAGCTATTGTTGTAGGCAAATTCCACCAAAGGAAGATGGTCCTCCCACATCCCTCCGATGTCAAGGACGCACAGTCTTAAAAGGTCCTCCAAAACTCTGTTCACTCTTTCTGTCTGGCCGTCGGTTTGGGGATGATAGGCTGTGCTCAAGCATAACTGTGTACCTACCGCTTCTTGCAGACTCCGCCAAAACTCACTTGTGAAGATAGGGTCTCGGTCAATAACAATGTTGGAGGGTATTCCATGTAGCCGAAAAATTTCCTTGAGATAAAGAGATGTTAGGGATGAGGCAGTTCTTTTACTCTTGATAGGTAAAAAGTGGGCGCTTTTAGTAAGCCTATCCGCTATTACCCAAATGCTAGTGTTGCCTCTTCTAGACCTAGGCAGCCCATCAACGAAGTCCATTGAGGTGCTATCCCACTTCCACTGTGGGACCTCTAGAGGATGGAGCAGACCGCCAGGCTTTTTTTGTTCTGCCTTAACCTGTTGGCACACCATACACTTAGAAACGAAATCTGCCACGTCCTTCTTCATACCGTTCCAAAAGAGAGTTCTCTTTATGTCCTTGTACATTTTATCTCCGCGTGGATGTATCGCCATCTTGGAGTGATGTGCTTCCTCGAGAACCTTCTTTACTAAATCCCTTGTTTGTGGGACGCATAGTCTTCCGTCTCGCCTTAGCCAACCCTTATCGTCGATGGAGTATCTATTGAGGTGACTTGAAGTCTCACCCCTAATTAGCCTATCAATCGTCTCCACAAGCTGAGGGTCTTCGCGTTGTGATGTCCCTATTGAGTCCACTAAAGTCGGGCGTACTTCGAGAGATGCTAGCAAGCCTGGTACAAAATCGGAGGAGGGCCTAAAGTCAAAGCTGGCTATAAACTCTAGGCTTTTGCCTTTCAACAAACAGCGGGCTTAGGGTCAGTTTCTTCCGTCTCAACGCATCTACCACTACGTTTCCTTTGCCCGGAGTGTAGGAGATCTCGATATCGTACGAGGCAAGAAACTCCATCCATCTCTGTTGGCTCAAGTTAAGGTCCTTCTGCGAGAAGAGATATTTCAACGATTTATGGTCAGTGTAAAGTTCGAACTTCTCACCTAGGAGATAGTGGTGCCAAGACTTAAGCGCAAAGACGATGGTAGCTAATTCAAGATCGTGGGTCAGGTAGTTCTTTTCGTGCACTTTCAACTGTCTCCCGCCATAAGCTACTACCCTTCCTTCTTGCATTAAGACAGTGCCTAGTCCTGTCCCACATGCATCTGTATAAACTGTGAACATCTTGCTTCCATCTGGCAACGTCAGAACTGGGGCTGTTGTAAGAGCCCTTTTTAGTCGTTGGAAAGCAAACTCGCAATCCAAGTCCCAATTGAACACTAGATTCTTCTTTGTCAGCCTCGTGAGTAGAGCTGATATTTTTGCAAAGTCTCTGATGAATTTCCGATAGAAGCCTGCTAGCCCGAGGAAGCTTCGGACTTATGTTGCATTCCTTGGTGTCTTCCAATCCTGTACCGCTACTACCTTAGCAGGGTCCACAGCTAACACTTCTTTGGATACTATGTGCCCAAGGAACCTCACTTCCTCTTTCCAAAAGTGGCACTTGGAGAATATGGCTTTTAGCTGATGGACTCGTAGAGTTTCCATGATTGCCCTTAGGTGCTGAGCATGTTCCTCTTCACTCTTTGAGAAGATAAGGATATCGTCTACGATGACCACTACGAACTTGTTGAGGAATTCCCTGAACACCCCACTCATCAGGTCCACGAAGTAAGCGGGTGCGTTTGTCAAGCCGAAGGGCATGACAAGCCATTCAAAGAAGCCGTCTGGGGTTCTGAATGTTGTCTTAACGATGCTATCTTCAGCCACCCTCAGCTGATGAAATCCGGTCGCTAAATCGAGTTGGGAGAAAACAGACGCTCCTACAAGCTGATCAAACAGATCGTCAATTCTGGGGAGAGGGTGCCTATTCTTTTTCGTTATTTTGTTGAGCTCCCTATAGTCAACACATATACGGCGTGAACCATCCGCCTTTGTGGCAAACACCACTGGAGCGCCCCATTCTGAAATGCTCCTTCTAATGAACCCCTTCTCTAGAAGCTCTTTAACCTGTTTACTGAGTTCTTTCCTTTCCCGTGGAGCTATGTGTCTAACGGGCAACACAACGGGCTTTGCATTATCTACAAGATATATGCGGAAGTCTATCTCCCGCTTCGGAGGTAAGCCCTTCACCTCTTCGAAGACATCCGGATATTCCCGGACCACACTAACCGATTGCAAACTTTCAACAGAAGCATCTAGCGATTCAAGATAACTAAGCATAATCGCATACGAGGGATTACAAGTAATTTCCAGAGTGTTACCGAGTTGGGTCAGAAGCCTAACCACCCTTTTCTCACAATCAAGGATGGAACCATTACTGGATAGCCAATCCATGCCCAAAATCAAACCATATCCCGAGAAGCCCAAAACAAAGGCACTACATCTAAATTCTACGCTTAGAATAGAAATTTTCAATCCCACACAGATCATAGACAAATGAGCCGGGCCCCCGATTGGATTTGAAACAATTAAGGGGTCCTCTACCATACTAGTTTCTAGGTGCAGAGATTCTACTAAAGCAGATGAGATAAAGGAGTGTGATGCGCCAGAATCAAATAAAGTGCGAATTGGGTGATCATAAAGATAAACTACACTTTCTACAGAAGTATTTATACCTCGCTGTTGCAGAGGTGGCGCTTCTAGCACATGAACCTGTGCCCCTGAGATGGATCCAGCCCTCTGCCCCTGCCCTCGTTTCTTTGGGCAATCCTAAGCCATGTGGCCTGTCTCACCGCAAGAAAAGCACCCACCATTCATCCTGGCCTTCTTTTTCCGGCAATCTTTCACTAAGTGCCCCACTTTGCCACAGAAATTACACTTCCTCTTCTCTTTGTTGTCTTTCCCGCCCTTCTTAAAGTCTGTCTTCTTAGGCTGTAAAACCTCTTTCTTCCCTTGAGAGCTTTCTGCCTTTGTCTCCTTCTTGCCCTTATCCTCTTCGTTCAGCAATGCCATCTGCACAAACCTTTCATACGTAGCTCCCATGGGTATATGGGTCATGGCCAAACTGTGTAATGGCTCATTCAATCCTTTGACAAAGCGGAGAGCCTTCTTGTGCGGAGTGTTGACTAGGTCCAGTCCGAACCTAGCCAGCTGATCAAACTGATTAACATACTCTTTGACTGTCATATTCCCTTGCTTAAGAAATAAGAATTTTTCCAACTGAAGACTCCTTTCAGCTTCTGAGAGAAATTTAGCCTCAAATCTTGCCCTAAAGTCCTCCCATGTTTCCACTGGTCTTTCTGTATTGGTGACTTCCCACCAGTAGGAAGCCTCGCCTTTAAGTAGCCATACTGCCAGTTGTACCTTCTGCCTATCTTCTACCTCAAAGATGACAAATAAGTCCTCGGTTTCCTTCAGCCAGTTCCTGGCTACCACGAAGGACTCGGTTCCATGAAAGTCCTTTCCTCCCATGGCTTTAAAATCTTTACATATCCTAGCAAAAGTATTACCCCGCAGAGGAGGTGGAGGAAGAGGTGATGCTGCAGCTGGATGATTTCCTGCAGCTGGGGGAGGAGGAACGGTAGGACCTGGCTGAGTGGCCCTTGCTTTTAAGAATCGTCTAAACCAACCAGGTATTGGTATACCTTCTGGCAAGTTAAGTTCTTCGGACATGCTGAAACAAAAAGGATAGATTCAAAACGAAGGATAAAAGATAATACCTATGGCTTTGGGGGACTATTCCTTTTTTAAAATAAAATAACATTTTATCTTTAAAAATGCTTCTTTAAGGTTTTATTTTGAAAATAAATTTCAAAACTTTTTATCTTATCTGGTAAACCTATGCTCTGATACCAAGTGAAACACCCCACCTCCGTTAGGGTCACTCTCAAAGGGAATGCCCTAATTTTGGTGGAGGTTTATAAGTAAAAGTCATAGATACACAATAAAAATATAAATACACATATTTTTGAACAGCGGAAAACAACAGCACTTTTATTCCATCAAAATACATGTTTACACAAACCATGCCATAATTGTCTTACAATACTTCCCAAAACCATTACATTTTCATACCTGTCTTGATTTCATAACTTAAAGAAGCATAAAAACAAAAGTAAACTGCATAAGTCCTCATAGTTGCAATCCAAAGCCATAGTCCAAAATGAAAGAGATCCAAGCAATACATTCTTTCTCTTCAAGCTGGATATGAAAACTGGTCAAACTGCGGTATTCCCTCCCTGTGGACCTGGGGAGGGGGGGGGGACGAAAGAAAAGAAGACGAAAGAAAAGTAGAGTCAGACATAAAGCTTGAGTAAGTCTAGGACTATTCAGTCTATGAATAAAGAATTGGGCATGATAAGTATAAACTGGAAATGGGAAAGCACTATAGACTAAGTTAAGTTGTCTAGAGTCGAATATACTATCGTACCCCATATTAATCTCTGCATCCATATAAACTAGTTCCCAACAGGCACCCCATAATCAGGGTGAAGTGATCCATTTCTAATGATCGGCTGCTACTCGCATAGTTACATGTGTCTTACGGCCCCCGATGTTGTAGTTACCTATGTTGGTCCCACCATGGGGTGTATCAAGTCCCATGGTGGCAGCCCGACACAATTCTAGAATGCACAGGTATACTACTGGTGCCCAGTGCCTTATTTTTCTGCGCCGGAGTGTGTGCACGCCCGCACCCCGTTAGAACCTACACTGCTGCACCACCGCCGTCGATTTGACCTCTTATAGTCAGCCCAGTAATCGTGCCCCACCCTGCCTAGTTCAGGGTATCCTGATACACCTTGTAGGGTTACTGCTGAAAAGGGTCCCCCGCTACTAGGTTTTCTATTTCTAGCCAACATGCTAAGTTGGTTAAGTGTTTTGTAAACCTAACCCCCAATCAGTCTGTATAGTTTAGCATGTTCCATTTTGAATAAGTATTAATTCAATTTACTTAATCCTATCAATCCTGACTCAGCCTTAATTGTCTTATTAAAGCCTCGACCTCTCACATTAGACAAGTATTGTTGTGACTGCCTGTTGCCGGTTGGTTCCGGACAGTCTTACGTCACAACTCAGTCTAACCTCGGGTCTTTATTGGGCTCAATGTTTAACCACCCACATTGGATAGGTATTGTTGTGACTACTGGACAGCCGGGCGGTTCCGGGCAGGTTTACATCACAACGCAATCCAACCTCGGGTTAAACACATCGTATTTTCTAAATTTACATATTTTGTATCTTTTCTTTTTATATGTAAATATTTGCGGCCCATTATTCAAATTCATCTTTATTGGCTAAAATTAATTTATACCACTTAATTGTTTTCAAGGTCGTTGGCATGCGTCAAACATGCCAACACATGTTTTATATTTTAACCCAAACGTCATTACCTCCGTTTTATACGTTCGCTACAATATAACATATGTTGGGTTTAACATTTAAACCCAACTTAGCCACAAGAAAAAGGGGAGGCTTAGAACATGGTGTTTATATATTCTAAGTAACATCAAAAGGGGAGTGTAAACGCATGAACTTGCAACATAACGATCTAATTAACATGAATTAGGCACTTATGAACTTGCATTGTAGTAGCATATAATCATGACATAAACATACATAAACACGAATCATGGTTTTTAATCTATTCATGTAAACCTGCAATTGGAATGTAAATCTAACTTAATTATGTGTCACATATATTATCATATGATTTTGATAACAACATAGGCCTAAAACATGTTTTCAATTAGGCATAACACTAAACATAGTTTAGTCATGTTCATAGAGTCAACCCAAGTTCACAAAGATGCTTACTTTTGTCTCTAATACAAAAGTATGGTTTTACACTTGAATCATGATGCCAATTCCAACATAAATTCGTATGAGTCATAATACCCAAATGGATCCAACTACACTAAAAGTGATTATAAAAAATATACATCATGTTGGCATAATAGTGAACCATATACTTGCATGAATCTCAAATAAACTACCACAAACATATAGTCGTTAACTTTCAACATGAATCATATACTTGCAATTATCCAATAGGTGTTGCGATAAACTACCACAAACATATAGTTGTTAGCTTTCAACATGAATCACATACTTGCAAATATCCAATAGGTCTAACATCGTTATACCACAACATCCCAAATCGATTAGAATCATAGCAACATACAATTATGAATTATTATCACCACAAATTAAGTACAATTCTATTTCTCATTTTACACAAATCGAAACACAATTATTCATTCACATCGGAATAGCACTCTACTTACAACGTATGACGAATCTTCAATTCAGGAATCTGAATTCTGAATTTGGAGATGCTATCCTTTGTTGTAGGCATTGTTTTGATTTAGTTGTTGTTGCTTTAAGCTTTTGAATTGTCTCCTAATCGTCTCTCAATTTTGACGGCTACTCCTAGTCTTTCCTCAGCAGCATGACGGTCTCATTCTCATTTTTATTTGTATGAATTAGGTGGAGTCTTAGGTCCTTTTTATAGAGTTTGTGAATTTATTAGAACCGTCGATGGAGCTTGGATTAATAATAGCCGTTCGTTTGAAGGAGAGACCAATCAGGAGCTGACACCAAGCCCTAGTGACAAGGCAAGGCTCAGAAATTCGGCCAAGCACAGACCAGGCCAGCCGAGGGGGGGGGGGGCGGTGCTGGGTTCGTCCTGGCTCAGGCGCCGGGTCGACTCCCCAGTCGACCCCCATGTCGACTTGGTAGTCGACCTGGGTGCCCCAGGTCGACTGCCCAGTCGACTTTGGTAGCCCAGGTCGACTACCCAGTCGACCGGGGTTCCTTGGGCAGGAAAATTCCCGCCCTGGCCAATCTGGCCCAATTTTTGAAATTTGAATTGGTTTTCTGAGCTGTTTGAATTTTAAACTGAATTCTAAAACTTCCGGAGGCCATATCTTCTTCATACGGAGTCCGTTTTACGCAAACTCAGACTCTATCCCAAGCAGAATTCCTAGACGAACGCAATGGCGTATCCCATTTCCCTTAATTCTTTGATTTGAAATTAAATAAACTTTGATTTGAAATTAAATAAACTTTAATTTGTGAATTTCACTGTTATATAATACACGGGGTGTTACAAACCCCGTACGGATGACGGCAAGGGTAATCCTTGGAATATAACACAGAAACCGATAATAGCAGAACAAAATTAAATAAATACACCAAATAATGAACAATAGAATATACTGGATAAACGTAATCATCAGAGTTACACAGTATACAGGATCATACTTAGTGCAAATACAGTTCTGCTATACATAAATGTCTACAGCGGAAAACAAACATAATATGTACAATAGGAGCTGAACAACATAAAAGGAGATAAATAATAGAATCCATCTTCAGCTCCAGCTATCCAGAAAGAACCAGCTAAACCTGAATACAAGGCTGCCCGTGTAGAAAAAGGGGCACCCGAGTTTGAAAGTGAAACAAACTACGAGTCAGTCATGGGGCTGGTATGAGAAATCTACTCAACACATTTATAATATGGCTAATCACAGGACCACGCCACTTTTGTGGAACGGGTTTACTCCATTGGATTGCTAGTGCTTTGAAACAAATCATTCTTTTAAACATCGCAATGCTTTTTATAAAAATGAAGCCAATATAAGACTCAGTTCCCATCACACAATGCAACACAAACCGGAGGATAGAGTTTTACCTTATAATGGCCAAAATATGGTTGATACGAATAAAACAAAAGCATTTGATATTATTACTAGTGTTTATATGTTTCAAAACAACTTCGAATCATAACTATCAATCATAGACGGCATGGGTACCATATATCATGTCGCCATATATATGTACAATCAAAATCGCACGGTCACGTATTTGGAAATTGGATTTTCGTCATGAACCAAGGCAAAAGATAGTCCTTACCGAATTCAAGACGCTCTAGCCCGTGTCTCAGGATCAGAGCTCGAGTGACCCTAGAATCGTCAGGGCCGGTCCACCGATGTGGATTAAAATTCCTGAACACTCCATCGGTCCCGGATCGACCGATATAACCGAGGCGCCTTGCAATCCATCATCCACATAAGTAAAATGTCAGGCCGTATAAAAACACCGACACAACTCCTAGCTAGAAGGAAATGCATGCCCTCCTTGAGGTCCTTCTCCCGTTTCTGGCTCATACCGGGAAGTGAGGCTCGCGAATTCACGTTATACACAAAGCTACGCCACACAGGTGGTGCTTTGATCATCACCACAAGACTTTGCTTTTCAACAGAAGCCCTGATCATTTGCCACTTACGCATGCCACACTAGCAATTCATGCCATGCGACTGATGTCCATCGACATACAACCTCTGATCTCATGCGTTTCAGAGAAGGGCGTTAAGCAAAAGAATAAATTCTCCACCGCCAAACAGATGTATATTTAATAGAGATCAATCAACACAGAATAAAATCCAATGTCAGACAAGCAGTCCATTTACAAGTCCGTTCTGGGTCTGAACGAAACCGGAGGCACCAAATACCTCGCAAACCCATCGACCACCACGTACGTCTGGACGATCACCACTCATTATCCATATTTCGGGATGCCTCCCAATCAGGACCTCGGTTACCATCCAAACGAGGTGAAGATCTCCGGTCTTCGACCACCGTCTTCATCTTCGATTTCTTATCGTCGATTCAGTTATTCAGAATGGGATAAACCCGGTCTTTCTGAGCAACTCGCGTATATAATAAACAAGTGCAACACTAACATATACACGCATCATTTCAGTTCATTAGTCACTAACCGTCAATCAGTAAGAGAACGATTTCCCAAATATTAACCCCGAAGCCCGAAACCAACATCAGATCAACACCCAGGAAACCATTCGACTTAACCAACCTTCAGTTAATTTCTAAATCACATCCATATCGTTTATAATATTTTATAACGATTTATCGCTATTTTTATTTATTTTAAAATAGCCAATTTATTCAAAACGACGCTTCGGGCCATAACGCGGTCGTGGCGCTGTTTTTCTTCAAATTTGATTTACACATATCTGAAAATCTAACCGTTGGATCTTCACAAAACTTACATCATTAGAAAGATCTTTTCAAAACGAATCCAACGGTTCCAGGTTCGGGAAATTCCGACGGTTAGATCTCCCGGTATAATCGTTTGAAGTTTCGATTTCAAAATACGAACTACAGCGTCGTTATTCGATTAAATATAATTATATATATATATAAATATAATCGATTCTGGCGCTGTTTTTCTTCAGATTTGAATTAAACATTCCAGACAATCTAACCGTTGGATTTTTACAAAGCCGGTGCCGTTGGAAATTTTTTTCCAAAGCGAACCCAATGGTTGTGATTTCAGGAAAATCTGATGGTCGGATCTCCCGTACTAATCGTTTGAAATCACGGTTTCAAAATACGAACTGCAGCGTCATCATTCGATATATTTTAATTCTATATATATATATATATATATATATATCGATTCTTTGATTTCAAAGCTATATTCTTTTCATACATTTGATAAAAATGATATTTTTATCTAACTGTCTTCTATTTCAACATTTCACTATTTTTAACAATTCATGTATTCAATAAAAATGTGTTTTTTATTGTAAAAAATTCATTTCAAAACTCTATTATTTTTTATAGTTTATATACGTAATAAAAATAGGATTTTTATTATAAAACAATTTCTTTCAAAACAAGATTATTTTATATAGTTCATATAGATGATAAAAATATAGTTTTTATTATAGAACAATTTATTTCAAAATATGAGTACCATTCAACACATGAATTTCAATTCAACGAATGAATTTCGATTCAACACATGAAGGTTTCCTATAGTTTGTATAAATTGATAAAAAGGTAATTTTTATATTTAAAACACGAATACCATTCAACACATGAATTTCTATCCAACGAATGAATATCGATTCAACATATGAAGGTTTTCTATAGTTTCTATATATAGATAAAAATGTGATTTTTATATTTAAAACACGAATACCATTCAACACATGAATTTCAAATCAACGAATGAGTTTCAATTCAACACATGAAGGTTTTATATTCAACGAATAAGTATAGTTTCAACAAATGAAAATAATTCAAACACATGAATATTATTCAAAATTTCGGTAGCATAACGGCAGGGTAGTTAAAACCAGGACCGTCCCTAGTACGGCTCCTCGCTCTACCTTAAAACCTCGCGGTTTTTGACAATGGGGATCATGCATCTAGTTCGCACGCAGGCGGCATGTATATATTTATTTCATTTCCACAAACTAATCCTATGTGGTTTCAACCAAATATTTCTCAACCACAAATGGGTATTTTTCAACCACAATCAATCAATATCAACCACAAACCATTTCAACCAACCATTCGCTATCAATCAATTTTCACACCAATCACAACCAATAAATATCGTCCATGGTTTGTGGATGAGGGGCGTATATATATATATATATATATATAGCAATTCACTTCTATTTCAACACATATATAATTTTTACAACGCATATATAACTTATACATCGAACGTACAACTTATACAACGCTTATACATGAGGTATACAACGCTTATATAACCCATACATCGACTATATAATTTATACATCGTCGTTTTCCATATCGTTTATAAATTAGAAATCTCATATTGGGTTCCATTCCACCAAAAATAGCAGAAGGCTCAGAAAAATATGCGGTCTCTTCGAGAATGTAGAGGACGTCCACACGAGTCCACTATCTCTTGTTTCACTGAATTTCGTTAAGAAACGAAAAAGATATGATTTTTATAGTGAAATCAAAAACCGTAGCGCTTTAAACTGCTATAATATAGTTAAAATAAAAATAGCCGTATAACTTTCTGAAATGTTCAAAACTAGGTCACGCGATTTCGTGAAATCCGTGAATCGATAGCTCGATCGAGCTACGCAGTGTCGAAGGGGGAGGAGAGGCGCTTAGGCGCCGGGGGGAGTTGGCCAGTTCGACGGCCGGAGGAGGGTGCGGCGGCGGTTGGAAGCTCGAAAATTTCGAGCTCGATATCTCCTTGAATGTTGAACGAAAAAATACAAATTATATATGGATTTGAAGATCTTCTCGAGCTCTTCAAAATCTTCAACTGGAGGAGGTGCTAATTTTGCCTGGTTTGGTCGGAAAGTGGATGGGAATGGAGGGAACGGGTTTCGCCGTCGATCGGCTGTTACGGGGAGAGAGAAAATTGGTTTTCTCTCTTTTTTTTATTAAATTCTGATTGGCCGGTGGGTTTTAAAAGGTGTTTTCTGATACGACCTCTAATCCAAACCCAACGACTATCGTCCCTAGCGTTTTACCCCCATTCCGAACACGATGGGATATGTTTCGTAGGCCCATTCGACTGTTTCAGCCAGTTTCCATTCAATTTAAAATATATAACATTCAATATTCGATTTGAACGTACATTTCAATTTGCCAGGGCCACAAACTGATTCGAAAAATTCCAGAAAAATAAATCTAGCTTTGTTTTGATGATACGGTCCCAACAAAACTAGTCTCGTCGAATTCTGAGACCGTTTGCAAAAAGGCCCATTTCTGGTCGATCCAATTTAACTATAATTGACCAAAACACGTTTTCCTTTGCCACGCTCACATACTAGCTTCAAAAATTATGAAACTTGAAACCTAGTAATAACTTCACCTCCCGGATCCAACAAAAGTGGTTTCGTCGAATTCCGAGGTCGTTTGCAAAATGGCCAATTTCACGGGCTATATAAATTCATAGCGACCTTTCTGAAAATTCATTTGGCCATAACATTTGCTTTCCGCTATGAAACTTCGATTTTTCAGATTTGTTAGAAAGGTATTCACTAACAAATTTAAATATTTTTGGTTTCACTCAAATCCGTTTTGTTTTGCACCCGGTACAGTCCGATAAAGTTTGAATTCAATTTTTGAAACTGCAGCGCCATTTCAGGCCTTGTTTATAATTAGAATTAATTATATTCGTTTTCAAACGTCGATTCAAACTTACTTTTCATTACTATTGTTTAAAATATTTATTTTAAATATTTAAAATCCACTATTTTAGCCAATTTAAAAATTTTAAATTGGTTCAGATTTTCTGGATCGTTACATAAACATACGGATGATGACAAGATGGGCAAGATAGACTAAGATTACATGATAAATCAAATATAAATCAAGTATAGCATCACGTATTCAAGGTTCGCTGCATCAACTGTACTAGAATCCTAAACCCATGTCTTATATTAATCATGAAATGATTCCTTGGCCCAATATCATGAAATAACCCATTTCTAGGTCCAACAAAACGATCCACTAGTCGATCGGCTCCCTACAAGTTCTAGCTCGTCATGTGTCTGTGTCATACGGCCCTATCACGAATGTAGTCACCTGTGCTAGGTCCACCATAGGGTGTATCAAGCCCTATGGTGCCAATCACCGACGCGAATCAAGCATACACAAATAAACCTACTGATTCCCAATGCCTTCTTCTTCAACTCCGGACCACGTGCATGACCATAGCCCGCGTGAACCTACACTGGCGCACCAACACAGCCGTCGTTCTGGTCGCTTACAATCAGCCCAGTAATCGTGCCCCACCCTGCCTAGTTCCAAGGCACCATGAAACATCTAGTGGGCTATTGCTGAAATGGATCGCGTAACTAGAGTTTCCGTCCAGTAGGTTAAGTGTTGTCATTTAAATTCGAGACTTAACCCTTATCAGTCTAGCATGTAAAATTTGCTAAGTGTTGTCATTTAAGTTCGTGACTTAGCCCTATGAATCAGGTGTCAAGTTGGTTAAGTATTGTCTTTCATGTTCATGACTTAACCCTATCATGTGGCATTAATTCATTAATGCACCCCAACCTCTCACATTAGACCTGTTGTTGTGGTCACTGGATATGTCGGGCGGTTCCGGGCAGATTTACACCACAACTCAGTCTAACCTCAGGTTTCAAGCGCGATATGACCAACTACTCACATTGGATCCTATTGTTTGCAGTCACTAGATTTGCCGGGCGGTTCCGGGTAGATTTACACTGCAAACACAACCCAACCTCGAGTTGACCATTTTCAAGTTCATTCTAGTGTCATGTCCATGTTCAAGTTTTCATGTCAAGTTTTCAAGGCAAGTTTCATGTCAAGCTTGCTATAATTACCAATTTTTCCTAACGTTACCCCGTCTAAATATTAGGCTAACAATCTTAGCCTAATTTTCCGTCCGCATGTTTTTTGGCATATAATATTAGGCTAAAAACTTAGCCTAATTTAACGTACACAAAATTGGCATAAAGCAATTTATTAACATAAACACGACATAGGGGTAAACTTGTCATTTTTGGCATAGTCAATATGAACATCATTGGTGTGAACTTGCAAAGTAGTCAACATGAATATCATAGGTGTGAACTTGCAACGTAGACTAAATCAACATACATATATGTGAACTTGCAAATCAATCACGAACATATGAATAAGTGTGAACTTGAAATATGACATAGATTAACATATACACATAAACATATGGATCTAACATTTGGTCACATATGTGATATGATTTTACAACCTAAAACTTGCATAACATGATGAACTACACAACTTGTCATAACAGGTTATATTCCAAGTTCATATACATATGAATAGACTTATTCATTAATTCCCAATTCAACATGATAATAAAACCACAGGCACAGATCAATATCATTCAATTCCTCATATTACATAATAAACATTGTCCTATTATCCATTTATTTCCAAGGCATGACACAACTGAATAAATTTAATAAAACATCGCAGGCATAACATTTTGAACATGAAAAGGTTTGAATAATAATCTAGATTCAATTTCATAGTCATAATTCTAGGCAATATCCTCTTGGTCATGAATCATAGGTGATCAGTCAGAATTGTCCTTGTCATAGTTATAGGCAACAGTCTTATGTTCACCGTCATAGGCATAGGCATAGTCTTTTGTTCACAGTCATAGGCATAGGCATAGTCTTATGTTCACAGTCATAGGCATAGGCATAGTCTTATGTTCACAGTCATAGGCATAGGCATAGTCTTATGTCATTAACAATAGTTTCAACGTCATAGGCAATATTCCCAATAGTCAAGATCCAAGTAGAAAACAAGAATAGATATGAATCATACATAAATCAATTCCAGTTTATAACATGCCCATATTAGATTTATAGTTTTTATCTAAAAGTAACTGGAACTTACAGATCGTGGTCTAAGAAATTTAGATGCAGAAGTCAAGTCTAGAAATTGGTCATTGAATTGTTGAATCGCTGAATCTTGCTTTGATTGTAGAAGCAAATCCCCAATAAGAAATTCATAGCCGTAGTCTTCAAGAAATAATCTTCACGATTTATTTTAATTTAATTTATTTTAGAGGAAGAAGAATAAGAAGCCATGATCATCAAGAGTTTGAGCAGCATAAGGTTAGAGAAGAATGGTGTAAAGAGAATGAGGCTAGAAGGCTGTTTATATAGGGTTTCAAACTAATTAGAGCCGTCGATGAAGCTGGAGTTAATCAAGGCCATCCATCTCAAGACAAGCCAATCAGAAAGTGACAAGTTGGCCCTAATGATACACCAGAGCTCAGAAATTCGACCAGAACCCGACCAGGCCAGCCAGGACCTGACCAAGCAGGTTTCTTCTCGGCCTGGGCGCACCTGCCAAGTGCGCCAATGCAAAATTGCATGGGCGCACTTCCCAAGTGCGCCAGTGCAGTTTTGTTTTGGCGCACTTCCCAAGTGCGCCAGTGCATTCTGGTCCATTTCTGGTTTTTCTGCCTAACTTCGTTCGTCCATATCTTCTTCGTACGGTATCCATTTTACACAAACTCAGACTCTATTTCAAGCAGAATTCTGAGACAAATGCAATGGCGTAACCCCTTTCCCTTGATTCTTAACTTAAAAATTAATTCTTCCTTGATTTATGGTTTTAACATGTTATAAAAATACGGGTTGTTACATTCTCCCCTCCTTAAAGGATTTCATCCCCGAAATCTTCAAGTTAGGAAGAATGCATCCTATCATCCAATAAACCATCTACTCAACCATCATCCACAAGCAACCATTGTCCTTAAAAGATTTTTAATGTTGTATGAACATATGCAGAAAGTGTGTGTATATGTTCCTTATCTAATGCAAATGATCAGGCCTGATTGATCTTCCTAATGCAAAATATGTTTAGTGTCATGAATCCAACATGTATGCAAATAGTCCTAGTCACACAAACACTATATGTGTGCACAAACATCCATCCATATGCAACATCCACATGATAACACATTCGATTTCATCCATAAACAAGTATAAACACTCATGCATATGCAATATGAAAATGTGTCTGAGCCGATCTAGTGCCTAATGTGTGTTATGCAACCACGAGCAACCACTTGCGACTGCTTACAACCATTTGCAAACATCAACAATAACATGTTTCAATCACATGTTTACATCCAAAAGGGTTCTACCTAAGGTTCTCAAGATAGGATTGAGAAGATAAACAAGATAAAACAAAGCATCAAGGAGAAGAAGTTAAAGATGTACCCCTAGAGGGTCCTGCCTGCGGGGCTTGCCCTTGCTTCTTAGGGAAGTTCTTGCTGATATGTCCAGTTTCACCACACTGGAAACATGCTCCCATCTTCATCTTTTTTTCTACAATCCTGGGCTATATGGCCCTCAATACCACAGAAGCGGCATTTTCTTTTCTCGGGTGTCTTGTTATCATTCTTGTTTTTGTTGTTCTTGCTTCCTTTCTCGGATTCTACCTTCTTGTTTTGAGATTCATTCGCCTTGACCTCCTTCTTGCCATTCTTTTCTTCTTCACTTAAGAGCGCCATGTCTACTAGCTTTTCATAAGTAGCCCCCATAGCTATGTGAGTTATGGCCAAGCTGTGAAGTGGCTCATTCAATCCTTTGACAAAACGGAGAGCCTTCTTATGAGGGGTATTTACTAAGTCCAGTCCAAACCGAGCCAGCTGATTAAATTGATTGACGTACTCTTTGACCGTCATACTTCCTTGCTTAAGAGATAAGAATTTTTCCAGCTGTAGACTTCGTTTAGCTTGCAAGAGGAATTTCGTCTCAAACCTTATTCTAAAATCCATCCATGTTTCAACCGGCCTCTCGACGTTAGTGACTTCCCACTAATAGGAAGCTTCGTCTTTGAGCAACCATACCGCCAATTGTACTTTCTGCCTATCGTCCACTTCGAAGATAATGAACAGATCCTCAGTTTCTTTGAGCCAATTCCTCTTTTCTACGAATGATTTAGTTCCCTTGAAATCCTTTCCACCCATGGCTCTAAAATCTTTACAGATCTTCAAGAAAGCAATTGCACGAGGAGGGGGCGGAGGAGGAGGAATCGTTGCAGCTGGAGGAGGAATATCTGCTGGGCCTGCATCATTGGCCCTAGCCTTCAAGTACCCCTGAACCAGCCAGGAATTGGCACGCCCTCTGGAAAGTTAAGATTCCCAGACATGCTGAAATGAAAAAGAAGAGATTCAAACTAGGAAACAAAGGATGGTGCTAATGGCTATTGGGGAATGGCCTTTTAAATAAAACAAGGCTTTTCTTGAAAAATGTTTCTTTGTAAACGGTTTTGAAAATAATTTCAGAAGGTTTTAAAAACTTTTGCCCTGTCTGGTAACCTTCTGCTCTAATACCAAATGTAACACCCCACCTCCACTAGGGTCACTCACAAAGGGAATGCACTAGTTTTGGAGGAGCGTTATCGAGGTAAACAAATACAGAAATATTACAAGACAGAACATAGATAAAACAGTGGAAGAATCAAAAGATAAATTTCATTACTTTCAAAAAGAGTCAAAACCTTTTACAAC
The DNA here is from genome assembly GCA_030737875.1 of Allium sativum. NCBI lineage: Eukaryota > Viridiplantae > Streptophyta > Magnoliopsida > Asparagales > Amaryllidaceae > Allium > Allium sativum. The sequence continues at coordinate 470,118,748 of CM060923.1, read as the reverse complement.
AAATAGCCAAGGTCATTATTTTCCATTACAATAAATTCTGTCTTGCATAAATAAAGAAGAATAAACTTGAAACAACAAAAGGAGCTTAATTCCCCAAAGGTAGCAGAAAATGCAGCCATAGCATAGCTCAAGATCAAACCGTACATGAGCTGAACCGAATAGCAAGTGAAATCCAAGCTAAGTGCTAGAGTTTCCTCCCTGAGAACCTGGGGGGGGGGGACGAAAGAAAAAGAGGTGAAAGAAAACGGGTCAGTCATAAAGACTGGTAAGTCCAAGTGACTTTCAGCATAAAAACAGATAAAGGTAACATGGCATGTATAAACTGAAAGTAAACATACGGATGATGAAAAGATGGGCAAGATAGACTAAGATAACATGATAAATCAAGTATAGCATCACGTATTCAAGGTTCGCTGCATCAACTGTACTAGAATCCCAAACCCATGTCTTATATTAATCATGAAATGATTCCATGGTCCAATATCATGATATGACCCATTTCTAGGTCCAACGAAACGATCCACTAGTCGATCGGCTCCCTACAAGTTCTAGCTTATCATGTGTCTGTGTCATACGGCCATATCACGAATGTAGTCACCTGTGCTAGGTCCACCATAGGGTGTATCAAGCCCTATGGTGCCAACCACCGACACGAATCAAGCATGCACAGATAAACCTACTGATGCCTAATGCCTGCTTTTTCAACTCCGGACCACATGCACGACAATAGCCCGCCTGAACCTACACTGGCGCACCAACACAGCCGTCATTCTGGTCGCTTACAATCAGCCCAGTAATCGTGCCCCACCCTGCCTAGTTCCAGGGTACCATGATATATTTAGTGGGTTACTACTGAAATGGACCACGTAACTAGGGTTTCCGTCCAATAGGTTAAGTGTTGTCATTTAAATTCGAGACTTAACCCTTATCAGTCTAGCATGTCAAATTTGCTAAGTGTTGTCATTTAAGTTCGTGACTTAGCCCTACGAATCAGGTGTCAAGTTGGTTAAGTATTGTCTTTCATGTTCATGACTTAACCCTATCATGTGGCATTAATTTATTAATGCACCCCAACCTCTCACATTAGACCTGTTGTTGTGGTCACTGGATATGCCGCGCAGTTCCGGGCAGATTTACACCACAACTCAGTCTAACCTCGGGTTTCAAGCGCGATATGACCAACTACTCACATTGGATCCTATTGTTTGCAGTCAATGGATTTGCCGGGCGGTTCCGGGCAGATTTACACTGCAGACTCAACCCAACCTCGAGTTGGCCATTTTCAAGTTCATTCTAGTGTCATGTCCATGTCCAAGTTTTCATGTCAAATTTGTGTCAAGTTTTCAAGGCAAGTTTCATGTCAAGCTTCCTATAATTACCAATTTTTCCTAACGTTACCCCGTCTAAATATTAGGCTAACAATCTTAGCCTAATTTTACGTCCACATGGTTTTTGGCATATAATATTAGGCTAAAAACTTAGCCTAATTTAATGTACACAAAATTGGCATAAAGCAATTTATTAACATAAACACGACATAGGGGTAAACTTGGCATTTTTGGCATAGTCAATATGAACATCATAGGTGTGAACTTGCAAAGTAGTCAACATGAATATCATAGGTGTGAACTTGCAACATAGACTAAATCAACATACATATATGTGAATTTGCAACATAGACTAAATCAACATACATATATGTGAACTTGCAAATCAATCACGAACATATGCATAAGTGTGAACTTGAAATATGACATAGGTTAACATATACACATAAACATATGGATCTAACATTTGGTCACATATGTGATATGATTTTACAACCTAAAACTTGCATAACATGATAAACTACACAACTTGTCATAACAGGTTATATTCCAAGTTCATATACATATGAATAGACTTATTCATTAATTCCTAATTCAACATGATAATAAAACCACAGGCACAGATCAATATCATTCAATTCCACATATAACATAATAAACATTGTCCTATTATCCATTTATTTCCAAGGCATGACATAACTGAATAAATTGATTAAGACATCGCAGGCATAACATTATGAACATGAAAAGGTTTGAATAATAATCCAGATTCAATTTCATAGTCATAATTCTAGGCAATAACCTCTTGGTCATTAATCAAGGTGATTAGTCACAATTGTCCTTGTCACAGTTTTATGCAACAATCTTATGTTCACCGTCATAGGCATAGGCATAGGCATAGTCTTATGTTCACAGTCATAGGCATAGGCATAGACTTTTGTCATTAACAATAGTTTCAACGTCATAGGCAATATTCCCAATAGTCAAGATCCAAGAAGAAAACAAGAATAGATATGAATCATACATAAATCAATTCCAGTTTATAACATGCCCATATTAGATTTATAGTTTTTATCTAAAAGTAACTGGAACTTACAGATCGTGGTCTATGAAATTTAGATGCAGAAGTCAAGTCTAGAAATTAGTCGTTCAATTGTTGAATTGCTGAATTTTGCTTTGATTGTAGAAGCAAATCCCCAATAAGAAATAACTAGCCGTAGACTTTAAGAAATAATCTTCACGATTTAATTTAGTTTAATTTAATTTAGAGGAAGAAGAAGAAGAAGCCATGATCATCAAGAGTTTGAGCAGTATAAGGTTAGAGAAGAATGGTGTAAAGAGAATGAGGCTAGGAGGCTGTTTATATAGGGTTTCAAACTAATTAGAGCCGTCGATGAAGCTAGAGTTAATCAAGGCCATCCATCTCAAGAGAAGCCAATCAGAAAGTGACAAGTTAGCCCTATTGACACACAAGAACTCAGAAATTCGACCAGAACCCGACCAGGCCAGCCAGGGCCTGACCAAACAGGTTTCTGCTCGGCCTGGGTGCACTTGCCAAGTGCGCTAATGCAAAATTGCATGGGCGCACTTCCCAAGTGCGCCAGTGCAGTTTTGTTCTGGCGCACTTCCCAAGTGCACCAGTGCATTCTGGCCCGTTTCTGGTTTTTCTTCCTAACTTTGTTCGTCCATATCTTCTTCGTACCGTATCCGTTTTACGCAAACTCGGACTCTATTTCAAGCATAATTCCGAGACGAACGCAATGGTTTAACCTGTTTCCCTTGATTCTTATTTTAAAAATTAATTCTGCCTTGATTTATGGTTTTAACATGTTATAAAAATACGGGTTGTTACACCCATTTTTCATGTGTAGATGGTACATCTTTCCCATGACATCTGGACGATGTAGAATCTCGACATACATTACTTGTTAAATAAAGTTGTCTAGATCAGAGTTGAGAATTTAAAAGGACAACATTAATAAACTATGGTTTTATTAAAACAACTAGACTGGACTGAAACCATTATTTAGACTTTACGCACTCGCTTATGCTATAGTTCGTTCACTTTAGAATTATTAGCAATAAGCCCAAAGAAAATGCAACCATGAACCATGCTGCATATCCAAAAATACATGCAAACAATTTCTATGCAACTAGTTGCAGTCAAACTCTTTTCAATTTATATTTTAACTAGATCCAGCACTGCAACATCCATCCATAAATGCTTAAGCTAACTATATATTATGCATTAGATTGAAATTTGAAGGGAAGTTTGATTTCTTACTGCTAATTAATACATGTTGCTACTATGTCTAGATCGGAGTTGATAATTTCACTTCTTTGATTGCATGCCACATTGATCATATCCTAGATCAGAGTTGTAACAACTTTTGAAGCACCGAGCTGTGTGCTACATCCTCCATCAGAAGTAGTTAACGATATGTGAATTCCTTGTCGGTGATCTTTTCCTTCATTTTGGAAATATTATCCTGAGATATGATAATACTTGTATGTAAAAGGCTGGAAACATTACTAATACAGGTGTTAAAAATATTGTAGTCAGAATAAATTGATTAATTAATTAATCAATTAAACACAGATAATACAAAGTGTAGGTTTGCCATTTTATATGTGAGTAACCATAATTGGCGATAATTGTATTCTTTATTGACACTTCATATATTTTATAAAAACTGATACCCAAATGTTACAAAATCGATACTAACATTTTCCTTTTTAAAATGTCTGTTGAAATTGAGCTACAACCTCAATTCAGGTCTGGTATGAACTCATGTAGGATGTAGATCATCTTGAGAGAGTCAGTTGCTCGATGCCGAAGACTACGAACAAACGACTAGAACAAAGGACCATTTTACAAAAAGGATGCTAGATCGACTATAAGATGACGGAACATTGCTTGGGATTGATCAAAAGCGATCGTAATGAAGTTGGACTAAAGAGTGCCATACTTGAGCTTGACTTGTCGATATCTAGACTATCTAAAGTCGTACTTGCAAATAACTGAAATTGATGCATGAGAGGCTGGGCTAATCTAGAATCAGGCTAAGCTAAAAGGATAGAGTCAATCGTAATTTAATCGAGAAAGTATGGATTGGTCCGATCTATACTTATCTTGCTCATCACCAGTTACTTATGCAGCAGCAAGTTTCAATCAAAACACAAAACTAAGAACATACGAAGTACATAGACGCGACATCTGATATGCTACCATCTTTGTTTATGTGTTTCTTCTCCTGTATTTGACGACAATTGATATTTTTAGATGGACTTGCAACCATCTGCAAGTGAATATAAATTACCATTTCGTGTATATTTTCTCCCTTAATTGTGATTTTTTACTATTTTTGAAAGAAAATGAATATAAATTACCATTTTATGTTCTATTCTAGCGTGACTTTTAATTCCTACATGGTGAGCATAACTGAGACTGGATATTTTTTTTGCCTGCCTCCCTCCTTTCGCTCGCTTCAGGCGTTGCTTCATTCTTTATGAACTCGCTCCAATCTTCTTGAGCAATTGTACGTTGATAATTTTTCAACTGTTCTTTATCATTGTCAAAAGTGTCACAAAAACTTGCTCTCAAGTTTTTCTTGTGCCTCCTAAAAGCCTCGGCAATTCTTTTTAAAAAGATTTCCTTTGAAAGCGGCTCAAGTGCATACACGTTCTGCAAGAATTAAGAGTTAGACTGTGCAAATAAAAGTTAATGTCATCTAATTTGAACGTCTTCATATTTTGGCACCGAGTGCAAGGGCATAAATGCACTCCTTTCTTACCACCGTTTTTTTTTCAACAAAACAAATGAATTTCTTCACCCTGTCTATATAGTATGTAGATCTTTAATCAGATTCCTTAATCCACTTTCTGTCTATACTGAATGGCATGTTGCCCTCCTATTCAAAAATTACTACAATTTATAAAATGCTGATACAATTCAAAATTTGTTACTATCTATATAATAAAATTAATATCTATATAATCGCATCAAACAAATGGGTCCACCCCCTTCACACATACCCATATCTTTTTTTAACTGTATGTTTTCATTAGCAAGTTTGCTTTTGCTTCCCCATCTACCACGAGATCTCAAATAGGCCTACCCCCTCCACACATGACCGGATCACAAATGGCATGTTGCCTTCCTATTCAAAAATTGCTATAATTTATAAAATGCTGATATTATTCAAAATTTGCTACTATCTATATAATAAAATTAATATCTATATAATCGCATCAAACAAATGGGCCCACCCCCTTCACGCATTCCGTATGTTCTTTAACTGTATATTTTCATTGGCGAGTTAGTGTTTCTCCATTTGCCACTGGATCAAAAACAGGCCCACCCCCTTTACCCATGCCCATATATTTCTCCATTAAAACATCAAAGGAATTTTCAGGCCTTAGCGAGTTCATTTCCTCCAGACATTTATTGTTTATAAACTAACTTTGACATTATTTCAGTACATGAATTATTTATTGAAATCAATAAATAAAATTAGTTTTAGTACATTTGTTTTGGTTCGGTACATGAAAAGTAAATAAAACTAGCCAATTTTTATGTATGGTTCAACACATGAATTAACAAGTTAACCTAAAACTAATTTTATTTACTGGAATGAGTATGACGGTTTAACAAACAAAATTTAGGTTCATATTCTACATATCCGACCCAGTATGACTAATACAAGGAAATATATCAAATAACATGTACACTAACTATGGTGAAATATGAGCAACTGCAAAAACCTTGCTTTGTTTAACGTTCGACCTTGCTTTGTAACCGCCCTTGGGTAAAAACTAGTACATAGCTCAAGGCCTAGAGCATGTTGAAACAATAGTGAAAACAATAACGATTACAAGAAAATGAATCAAATCAAAAGTTTACTAGATATTGAGACACACAATTTGCAGAAGATGACGAAGTAGCCAATTTGAGCAGACAGCTTTTCGATTTGTATACTATTTTGGGAGCGATTTCATAAATGGAAATAGGGCATGGGATATAATATTCATGAGGGTAATAAAAGAAAGAGAGGGAGAGAGATCGAGTGAATTAAAATTAAGGAGGGAAAGGTGTGCGTTTTCGGGAAAAAGTTTTACACTAAAAGAGGCACGATTTTGAAATGGTATGTACCCCTATCAAATTAAATTAGGTTCATAGCCTTATCTAAATATTTAGATAGGGATAGGAACCAAATCAAATTCGATATGGCTATAACATATCAAATTTGGCGGATTGGGGGTGTCAAATTTGCTGTTATGGTGTAGTGAAAGTTTGATGTACGGTTCTACAAACGTAATCGTAACCTCAAGCCTCATCAATCGGGAAATGACAGAAATCGTGCAAGCATCAGCTATGTGGGTCATTCCTTTTAGGGTGTATTTTCACCATCTAGAGGAATTTCATTTGTTCCTTCTTTTGTCGTTTCCATATGCTTACGAGAAATGATTGCCGATGACAATTGTGGGTGACAATATTTTCGATACACTCAAGTTGAATGAGTGGTCTCTCATGTATGACTGGGTTGCAAGATATTCTTGTTGAACCCCATTGTATCCTCTCTATAGTTTACTGATCGGGAGGTGGTCCTATACCTTGTCATGTTGAATATCCAAAATCTAATACGAGCCGTACTTTTTTAGTTGTAAACCAACTATTTTGGAAAGTGAGATGCAAGCATTTAGGCTATATTCATATTTAGGGGCATTATACATTAAGGGCCTCCTGTAGTTAAACAATAAGTTTAAAGGACACAACTTTACGTTAATTATTTTCTAGGACAAGAAACACGAGACGCTTCTTTCTTCAATCTGTTCTTTTGTTTCTTTGTTCCGTCATTCCTCACTCAAACCTAAGTTCTACCAAAAATCAATCGATTCCCATTCAGTTTCATCTAAATTAACAAAAAATGGCTTTCACTTCAATCCCTCTCGAAATCGTTCCTCCTTAATTCGTTTTCTACTTCAACCCAGAAATAAATCTGTAACACCCCGTAATTTTATAACATTAAAATTCACAAATTAAAGTATACTTAATTTTTAGAAAAGAATTAAGTGAAATGGGTTGCGCAGAGAAATATATATATTGATATATATATATATATATTTGATAAATAAATATGCGAAAAAGTTCAAAACAGCGAATTGGGGGGGGGGGGGTAACCGAACCAGCCCATTTTTGAGGTCGACCCGAGCTCCGCTGGGTTGACTAGGGGTTAATCCAGGGTGTTTGGCTGTCAACCCGTGGGCCGATTCACTCAAATGCAGATTTTGCATTTGATTAGTTCTCATGGTTCAGGGTTAATCTAATGGTCCTAAATAACTTCCTACACCTATAAATACATCCTAATGCTAACCCTAAACCTAATTAAAATAGAATAGTTACCGTCATACCATCGCCATGGAAATCAATGGAGCCGCCGCCAACTAAGAAAGAAGAAAAGCAAATTCAATTCTAATTCTCTCAACCCTAAAGCAAAGAAAAACTCTCTCTTTTCTTCTCTAAATTGTGAGTATGATGATCTTAACAAGATTATTATCATTTTAGTTAGGTTGAGTTATGAATGGATTATGAGTAGATGATGTGAATTATCATATATGTTGTTGTAAACCCCTTTTGCTATCATGTATATTGTAAATCCAATGTTATGTGATGATGATACCTTATATGTTGTAATTCATGCTATGATGATGTTATGTATGTTGAAAGTTTCTATGCTAAGTTGTGATGAATCATACATGTTAAAAAGGCCATGATGTTACCATCTATGCTAGTTAGTTCATATTAATTAAATCATCATGTTTGGGTTATGTTGATCTATATGACAAGTCACATATGCAAGTTAGATTGATTAGAAAAGTTATGAACATATGCCAAGACATCTATTATGACATCTAGAATTATGCTATGACATATGTGATATCCTATGCTAATTCACACCATCATTATGTTGCCTAAAAACCCCATATGCAAGTTTATGTATAGATTTGGGCTATGATCGTATCATGTAAATTGAGACATTTAACAAGTTGACACCTTTTGATCCTTAACATGTGTAGTTTATGCAAGTTTCACCCCTATTATGATTAGATTTATTTTAATTGTCTATATGTTGTGATAATTTGTCTTTGTGCTAGGTGTTAGACTATACAAGTCTAGCCCATATTATGCGTTGAATAAGTGAACGTATAAACGTGGGGTAAGGGTAATATTAAGGATTTAATATTAAAAAGTTGGGGTGCAACTGATATGATTTTGCATGCCATAAGTGGATGGCCAAAATTGAGTCAATTATGGACATCATTAAAAGTTGACTTAATTAATAATTTGAATAGGGAATTATTAAAACTGGGGTAAAAGATTTTAAGTGTTAATCAATGCTTAGGACACGAGGTTGGACTCATTTGTGACGTAAACCTGCCCGGACCCGCCCGGCAAATCGAGTGGTCACAAATGTCAGCCCAATGTGAGAGGTCCTAGGCCTAAACTAAAGCATAACGGTTGTAAAGACACGAGGTTAGGCTCTTTTATGGTGTAAGACTGCCCGGACCCGCCCGGCAAATCCAGCTGCCACAAATGCCAGTCTAATGTGAGAGGTCTTTATGAGGTTATGGCCTGAATGAATTAAGAAATACTTAACCAGATAAACATGTAAGGTGGGACATGGGGGTTAAGTAGGTGCCTTGGGTGGCATGAGGAATCTAGGGGGTGCCCTTAGTGCATGTGAAATACGATTAGTAAGACTTAACCAAACACACATGTAAATGAACATGACTAAGAGGGTTAAGTGGGATATACTAGTGACAAGCTTAGGTGGGTAGCTTGTGGGGGCCCATTTCGACCAGTATCCCAAACGTATCTTTGTGGGCTCGACCCAAGTCGAGGACAGGACACGCATGCTGGGTTTGACTGTAAGAGGCCAAAACGGGGAGCGGTGGCAACGCTAGTCCAACGGGTTTCGTATGCGTGTGTGGACCCGGGCTAGTAGGTAAGACGTTGTTGCATCGTGTAGGTATAAGCCGTGCATTCTCAAGTTGTATCGGGTTGCCACTTTAGGGGAGTGATACACCCCACTGTGGGGCCAGCACGGGTATCTACGAGTAGGGAGCCGATCGAAAGTGGGTAGTGGGGTACACCTAGTGGAGATAGGGGCAGACGGCACTTATGTAGTCAGCTAGGGGTGCGCAAGGCTATTTATAATGCTTCTGTGTGAAGCAAGTGGGATCAACCTTTAGGGTGACTGGTGTGGTGCGGTGTGGTAATGTGCGGTGCAGTGTAGCAATCATTCGTTAGTAATTAGGTGTGCCTTTGACGTTATCTTTCACTGCTCATCCCATACCTAATGTTCATAGACATTTACTTGTCTTCCAGCTTATGCCTTAGTCTAGTTATTTTGATAATAATATTGTTAAAATTATCATACTCGCCAGACTTTATGTCTGACCCCCTCTATTTCTATCCTTTTCCCCCTCCAGGTCCTCAGGTTGGGCCCAGCTCTAGTGGAGTTTGATTGAATTGCTTCATCTCTCTTTGGAAAGCTTGGACCGTTGAAGTAAAGTCCATCTTGTTATCTTTTTAATGGCTATTTATGTAATGGGATTATGTATTTTGTTTTATGAAGATGGATATTGTACTTGGTTTTATGATGAAACAAACATGTTTAATTTCCGCTGCAATAAAATGAAGTTTTAGATTTCCAAGTACTATTTATTATCTGTCTTGTTGTTATTTTTCTGTTCTATATTCACATACAACCTCCATGGAAGTTAATGCATTCCCTTTGTGAGTGACATTAATGGACGTGGGGTGTTACACGTGGTATCAGAGCTTAAGATTACCTGAACAGATAAAAATACTTTAGAAAAATAGTTATTTTTGGAAGAAGTGCTTTCAAAAACATGTTTTAATGAGAAATTTAAAGAGAAAAGTTTAAAAAAAAACATAATCCCCAATAGCCACATATCTTTATCTTTCAAATTCTCCATTTTGAATCTTTCCTTTTTCGTTTCAGCATGGATGAAGATCTTAATCTACCCGACGGTGTAACGATACCAGGATGGTATAGGAGGTTGTTAGAGGCTAGGGCCGCTGCAGGTCCAACCAATGTTCCTCCACCACCAGTTGCACCCGTTCCTCCTCCTCCTCCTCACGTAGATACTTTTGCAAAGACGTGCAAGGAATTCAAGGCTATGGGTGGAAAACCATTTCAACGGTCAGAAACGTTTGTGGAAGCTAGAGATTGGCTTAAGGAGGTGGAAGAATTGCTAGAAATCTTTGAAGTAGAAGAAGGGAAGAGAGTTCGATTAGCAGCTTGGTTGATGAAGGGAGAGGCCTCGTTTTGATGGGAGGTCACTAATGGGGAGCGTCCTGTTGACTCTTGGGCGGATTTCAGACATAGGTTCGAGGCGAAGTTTCTCTCAAGGGCGGAAGAAAATCTATATATGGAAAGGTTCTTGACATTGAAGCAAGGAAGCTCATCAGTGAAAGAATATGTCAATAAATTTAATCAGTTAGCAAGGTTTGGCTTGGACTTAGTGAAAACGCCGGAGAAGAAGGCTCTAAGGTTCGTGAATGGCTTGAATGAACCATTGCAAGGGTTGGCTATGACCCACATCCCGATGGGGGCCACCTTTGAGAAGTTAGTAGAAATGGCGCTCATGCATGAGGAGAAAATCGCTAAATCTTATAAGGCACCCGAGAAGAAGGGGGATCAGAAGAAACCACAACAGCAAAACAAGAAGGGTGGAAAAGACAATAATGGCAAGGGAAAGAAGAAGTGCTTTAACTGTGGAACCCCAGGCCATCTCAGCAAGGATTGCCGAAAGAAAAAGAAGACAGGCTGTTTCCATTGTGGCGATGCGGGATATTTAGTGAAGGACTGCCCAAAGAAGGGGAAGAGGGCAGGAGCTTCCTCGGGAGGACAGGTGCAGGCTCTTATGGCACCAGGGAAGGCTAGGTGGCAAGTTCAGGCTCTCGCGGTCCCACCGCTGCAAGAACGAGGTAGAACCATTTCTGTTGAAAGCTTAGTTTTTTTGTTTGATCATCCTGTCTGTACCTTATTCGATTCGGGCGCATCGCATTCGTTTATCTCTACATCATTAGTTGAATCACTGCACTTAAACACCAGTTTAGTAGAGAATCCCTTAGTTGTTTCGAATCCAATAGGGGGCTCAACTTATTTGTCCATGATGTGTTTGGATTTGAATATTTCCATACTTAGTGTTGAATTTAGATGTGATGCTTATGTGTTGGGCTTCATGGGCTACGGGCTAATTTTAGGAATGGATTGGTTATCCAGAAATGGGGCCGTTCTTGATTGTGAAAGGAGATTAGTTAGGCTCGTGACTCGCCTTGGCAACACTCTCGAAATCTTTTGTAATCCCATAAATTCGGTTATGCTAAGTTATCTAGAATCGCTTGACGCGTCTGAGGAAAATCTATGATCTGTTAGAGTGGTCCGAGAATATTCGGATGTGTTTGAGGAGGTGAAGGGCTTGCCTCTGAAGCGGGAGATAGATTTTCGAATTTATCTTGTGGATAATGCGAAACCAGTATCTTTGCCAGTACGCCACATGACTCCATGTGAAAGGAGGGAACTCGATAAGCAAGTGAAGGAGTTGCTTGGGAAGGGGTTCATAAGACGAAGTATATCGGAGTGGGGTGCTCTAGTAGTATTTGCCACGAAGGCGGATGGGTCCCTTAGACTGTGTGTGGACTATAGAGAACTTAATAAACTTACTAAGAAGAACAGATACCTACTGCCGAGGATTGACGATCTCTTCGATCAGTTAGTTGGCGCCTCAGTGTTTTCGCAGTTGGACTTAGCCACTGGGTTCCATCAGTTGAGAGTGGCTGAGGATAGCATAGACAAGACTGCCTTTAGGACTCCGGACGGTTTCTATGAATGGCTAGTGATGCCCTTCGGTTTGACAAACGCCCCAGCATATTTTGTTGATTTGATGAGTAGGGTGTTTAGGGAGTACCTTAACAAATTCGTGGTAGTCTTTGTAGATGACATCTTGATCTTTTCTAAGGATGAAGAAGAGCATGCCCTACATCTTAGGGAAGTGTTGGAGTGTAACAACCCGTATTTTCAATAACCTGTAATAATGTAAATTGAGGCAGAATTTAATTCTAAAATCTGAATCAAGGGAAACGGGCTATGCCATTGCGTTCGTCTCGGAAAAATACGCGAAATAGAGTCCGAGTTTTCGAAAATCGGAGTCCGTATGACCCAGTTAAGGCCCATTTAAGTTTTCAGAAAAATCCTAAGTAAAAACAGATTCAAATTTAAAGAATTGGGCCAGCTGGGCCAAGGCGGGAAAACTCCCGCCAGGGGCCCCATGTCGACAGGCCTGTCGACAGGGTCCCCAGGGAGTCGACTGCCCTGTCGACAGCCCTGTCGACAGGGGGTGCCCAGGCAGTCTAGCCTGGTGCACCATTTCTGATTTGGGCTTGATTGGGTGGCTTGATTCTAGAGAGTTCCGAGATCTGACGGGCCAAAACTATCCTAGGGTTAATCCTATGGTCTAAATCACTCTAATCTTCTATAAATAAGCTCCTAATCCTACCCTAAAGCCTCATTAATCATTCTTGCAACCAAACTATGCCAAAATCCATCCTCTCATGGCCTCCACCCTCTTCATACAATTCCTAATTTAATTCCTAAGTGATTTTCCATGCATACAAGCATATTTAGGCTTGTATGATCCTCCTTAGCTTGCATTAAAGGCTTGTTTTTCAATTGGCATCATAAAAGGAGGAGTCTTGATCAAGTTTGCTTGCATTTGGGGGTCTTAATTCGTTGCATAAGGGGTTTCTTGCATTTGTTATACTCATTTGAGTCCGCATAAGCATTGTAAGCCCTCTTACCCTCATTTTAGAAACTATAAAGTTAATGTGTGATGAAAGTTGGGGTTTATGTATGTTTATTGAGTGGTGCATGTTATGCAAGGGTACTAAGCCATGATTTGCAAATCTATTAAGTTATGCATGTATACTAAGCCATGATTTGCAAGATTTATAAGTTATGCATGTTTATGCAAGTTTGTTAAGCCATGGTTTGTATGTTTATTAAGTCATGCATGTTTATGCAAGTTTGCTAAGCTATGATTTGTGTGTTTATTGAGTTATGCATGTTTATGCAAGTTTAAAATAACAAGTTGTGCATGTTTTGACAAATTGTGCATGTTTTGGCAAGTTGTGCATGTTTATGCAAGTTTAAAATAACAAGTTGTGCATGTTTTGACAAGTTGTGCATGTTTTGGCAAGTTGTGCATGTTTATGCAAGTTTAAAATGACAAGTTGTGCATGTTTTGACAAGTTGTGCATGTTTTGGCAAGTTGTGCATGTTTATGCAAGTTTAAAATGACAAGTTGTGCATGTTTGACAAGTTATGCATGATTATGGTAATATGTAAGTTCATTATGCTAAGTTATGCAAGTTTAACATGTTATGCATGTTTTATGGTAATATGCAAGTTCACTACGCTAAGTTGTGCAAGTCTAACATGTTATGCATGACTGTTGTGCAAGTTTATGTTGTGCCAAGTTCCCTCTTCCTATCCTTTATGCGTTACTACGAATATGTAAGCGATAGAATGACGTTGGGGGTTTCGGGGTAAGCTTAAAATACATGAAAATATAAGATTGGGAATTTACCTATTAAGTTAGGTCTACCCCTTGGGAATTTACCTATTAAGTTAGGTCTACCCAAGTAACTATTGGCTTGTAATTATGCTTTGAAATGAAGTGGACATGACACTTAGAAAACATAAGTGTGGCCAACTCGAGGTTGGGTTGAGTTTGTAGCGTAATTCTACCCGGAACCGACCGGCTTAACTAGTGGCTACAAACAATAGGACCCAATGTGAGAAGTTGGTCATGGGGTGCCAAGACCCGAGGTTAGACCAAGTTGTGGTGTAAAGCTACCCGGACCCGCCCGGCCTAACTAGTAACCACAACAAGGTCTAATGTGAGAGGTTGAGGTGCATTAAGTTAATTAATGCCTCATAATTAGGGTTAAGTCAGGGTCCACTAATACTTAACCAATTTGGGGATTCAAGGGATGAAAATGGGGTTAAGTTACACTTAACCAATTTAATCAATTTGGGAGTTCAAGGGATTAGAATGGGGTTAAGCCACACTTAACCAGTTTAATCCAGGATTAGTGAAGGGTTAAATCACACTTAACCCTCTTAGAAACCCTAGCAACGTGGTCTGTTCCAGCAGTAATCCCAGTTTGGTATCATTCACAACCCTAGAGGCTAGGCTAGGGCGGGGCACGATTACTGGACTGATGTAAGCGACCAAAGCGACGGCTGAGTGGTACAGCGGTGCGGGTCCGGCGGGCTACGGACGTGCACGTAGTCCGATGTTGGACAAACTCGAGGCACGGGTACCAGTAGGTTAGGGCTGTGCATTATTGCTTAAGTGTCCGGGGTCGACAACCGAGGGCTTGATACACCCAAAGGGGGGCCCAGCACAGACTACCTACATCCATATGTGGGCCGTATGGACATCAACACTTGACGTGTTAGGCTTATAGGGAGCCGATCGACTAGACCGTTGGGTTGGACCTTATACTAAGGTCACTTCATGTTATTGGGCCAAAGTTTGGGCTAAGGGATCAATACCTGTTATGTTGGTCTGCTAGTACACCGTGGTGCAAAACTTAACCTTGTTTTATGCGATGATACCTCTATCTATCTTGTAGGTAATTTACCATGCCAGTATGTTGTTATCTATGATCATCTCAGTTTCCATCATGATGTTAACTTTATTAGTTTATAGACTGATCGTAGCAGGGCTTACTCAGTCTTTTTGACTGACCCGTTTTGTTTCGCCTCTTTTCTTCCGTTTCCCCCCCCCCCAGGTTCTCAGGGAGGGAATACAGGAGCCTAGCTTGGATCTTAGCTGCTTTCTTGGATAGCTCATGTATGCTTTGGACTTGGGCTTGCTATGGTTTCTTCCACTTTGGGAATAGCTACTTTTATGTTTTCTTTTTCAGTATCAGATGATGTTATTTTATGTACTAGACTTGTTTACTTGGGAAATTGACATTATGATGTAGCAGACTTGTTTTTGAAATAGTTTAAAAAGTCTTCCGCTGTTTTATTTACTTACTCTGTTTATTTACATATATTTATATGTCATGTCCTGCCTTGCTATATCATTATGCATGTTTACCAATAATGCCCCTCCAAAGCTAGTGCATTCCTTTGCGAGTGACCCTGGCGGAGGTGGGGTGTTACATTTGGTATCAGAGCATATGGTTTACGAGAAGGGATAAAAAGGTTTTAAAAACTTTTGAAAAACTATTTTCAAAACCAAGTAGAAAGTATTTTCCAAAAGAAAAGTCTAGTTGTTTTTAAAAGGCTATTCCCCAAAAGCCATTAGCACTATTCTTTGACTCCTCGCTTGAACTCTTTTCTTTTTCGTTTCCAGCATGTCTGATAATCTCATCTTGCCCGAAGGAGTAACGATACCCGATTGGTTTCGTCGGTACTTGGAAGTCACGGCACCGGTCCCGGGTATCCCTAATGTTGTCTCCCCAGTCGAGGCCGCTGTTCCTCCTCCTTCCGTAGTTGATGTTCCTCTTCCTCCTTCCCCTCAGCATCCTCAAATTGACTTCGCCGAGATTTGCCGAGATTTTAAGGCGATGGGTTGCAAGAATTTCTTTGGAACCGAGACTTTTGTAGAGGCAAGGAATTGGTTGAAAGAGACCGAAGATCTTTTAGCCACCTTTGATATAGGTGACCGCAGGAAAGTTTTATTAGCAGTATGGTTGCTAAAGGAAGAAGCTGCACGTTGGTGGGTAGTCACCACCGCTACTAGGCCAATTGAGACTTGGGATGACTTTAGAGGAAGGTTTGGACTGAGATTCTTATCACTGAAGCAAGGGGACATGACTATTAGGGAATACATAGATAAGTTTAATCAGCTAGCTCGTGTCAATTTAGACTTGGTTAATACAGCTCAGAAGAAGGCCCTACACTTTGCTCTAGGATTAAACGAGCCATTACATGGTTTGGCCATGTCTCATATACCCTTGGGGGCGACTTTCGAGAGTTTAGTGAATTTGGCCCTACTTCAAGAAGAAGGTAGCAATGACAAGAAAGAGGTCAAGACAAATGAGTCTCAAGGCAAGAGAGTAAATTCCGGGAAACGGGGCAAGAATAACCACAACCGCAAGAACAAGCCAAGAGGGAATAGGAAGTGCAACTTCTGTGGTAAAGTTGGACATATAGCCAAGGAATGTAGGAAGAAGGAAAGGAGAAAGCGGGGCGAATGCTTCATTTGTGGTGAGTTTGGACATTTCAGCAAGGATTGCCCGAGGAAACAAGTGCGAGGCCAGACTCAGTGTGCCGGACTATCTGGAGGGCGAGTTCATCCCCTCAGCACCAGCTTATGATAGAGGTAGTGTTTCTGTGGAAATCTTGTTTACATTTTCTGACTTTCCCTGATTCGAACTTTGTTTGGTTCTGGCACATCGCATAGTTTTATTTCATCTAATCCAGTTGAAAGTTTTGCACCTAAGTACTAGTGTAGTGGGTGATCCCGTATGTGTTTCAAATCCAATTGGGGGTTCTGCCCGTTTGTCTATGGTCTGAGTGGATTTGAAAAATTTCTATCTTAAGTATAGAATTCTCGCGGGATGTTTATATTCTCGGTTTCAGGGGATATGGGTTGGTTTTGGGCATGGAATGGTTGTCCGGTTTTGGGGCCATTCTGGGTTTTTGTATATAGGGGTGTGAGGCTCATGACTCGCCTCGGTAATACCCTAGAAATTTCTAGCAACCCTATGGGTCCCGTCATGATTGTTATCTTGAGTCCCTCAACTCGCCTATCGATAGTTTGCAATCTGTGAGGGTGGTCCGAGAACATCCTGATATCTTGGGGAAAGTGAAGGGGTTACCCTTAGACGTGGGATAGATTTCCGCATTATCTGGTTGGTAATACCAAGCCAGTTTCGTGGCCGGTTAGGCACGTGACCTCACGAGGTGAGGGTAAGAAAGCAAGTCAAGGAGTTGCTTGGGAAGAACTTCCTGAGACGAAGCATTTTCGAGTAGGGTGCTCCAGTAGTATTCGTTACTGATGTGGACAGTTTGTTTCGCCTATGTGTTGATTATCGTGAAAGGAATAGATAACCGTTACCAAGGATCAATGATTTGTTTGATCAGCTTGTAGGAGCATCTGTTTTCTTTTAATCTAGCTACCGGATTCCATCAGCTTAGGATGGCTGAGGATGGAATTGACAATACTGGGTTTAGGACTCTAGATGGATTTTTGCAATGGTTAGTCATGCTATTTGGTTTGACTAAGGCACCCGCATATTACGCGAACTCGATGGGTAGGGTGTTTAGGGAGTCCTTGAACAAGTTTGTCATGGTCGTCATAGACGATATTTTGATCTCCTCAAAAGAACGAGGAAGAACATGCTACACATCTCAAGGAGGAGATGGATACGCTTAGAGCCACCAGTTGAAGGTCAAGTTCTCCAAATATCACTTTAGAGGAAAGAAGTTGGATTTCTTGGGCACATAGTTCCTAAGTAAGGCTTAGCGGTGGACTCCGCTAAAGTGGTTGCGGGTTAAGACCGGAAAACTCTGAGGAGAGCAATTGAAGTAAGAAGCTTTCTCCGTTTGGCTAGTAGGTTAGCATTCCCTGAGCTTAGGCTTCCTCTTCTGGATCAAGAAGGGGGTATCACAGGAAGAAAGACCTGCAGTCAGTCAAGAACATGGACCAGTCGACTCGAGGCAAGATGTTAGGTCACCTCGCTAGATATATTATAAAGGATGACTAAGGCGCGATGAGAGAGTATGTGTTCCTCGAGTGGAAGACTTGGTAAAGAAGGTTCTTGAAGATGCGCATCACTCGAGGAGGTGGCCGAGTTGATCCCAGGATGCCTGTTGTGCCACCAAGTTAAGGCCAAGTCATAGAAGCCACAGTGGGCCATTACCTCCATTGGGGGTTCCGCAAGGGAAGTATGAAAACATCTCGATAGATTATGTGGATAGACTACCTAGATCAAAGAAAGGGGATACGGGTATGTGGGTCATAATAGTTAGACTCACGAAGAGTACTCATTTCAGTCCGGTGAAGAGCGAGAGGACTGCATCATGGTTAGCAACGGTTTACCCTCAAGAAGTTGGCCAGTTTTGAAGGAGCCTACAGGAAGCCGTGAGTAGGCAACTGAATCTAGGTATGGCCTATCACTCATAGGCGGATGGTTCATTTCGATTAAGCATGAGTTATAGAAAATCGCGTTGGCAACGCGGATTGGTATTTTCAAGAAAAATTCTGCTGCATGGAATACTTTATAGTAAGTGGACGAGATCCAGTGAATTTTGGAGAGCTTGCATAAAATCATAAGGTTATAGTATGGTTAAGCCAAGTATACAGAAAGAAGAATAAGGGGGAAAGAAAGACGAGAGGCAATAATGAAATGAGTTCCAACTCGAGTTTGGGAAATAGGAGTTAGGAGGCCAAGGAATCGTGAAGTGGAAGATAGTCAAAGCACAGTGGAGTTAAGCTCAGGGAAACGTGGCTAAGAAGAGTGAAGACTAGATACGCGCATCATATCTCTTTTTAAAGTGCATCCTTGATCCTAGTTTTCCTGTGGAACTTGCTTGCAAGTTATCTTTCGTATATATCCTCTCGGTCCCATTCTCGACCTTATTTCTGTTGTAAACTTCATAAGGGGGTTAAGACTCATCGGTTAGTACTATATGTCAAAGTTTGAATGGATTTCTGGTAATCCAAAAAGGAGTTTATCTAGTTTATCGTGTCTATCCTGTCATGAGAACCTTAGGTAGAAACCCTTTGGATGAAACATGTATTTGAACATGTTATGCTTGATGGTTGCAAGTGGTTGCAAGTGTTTGCAAGTGGTTGCTCGTGGATGCATTATACACGATTAGGCACTAGATCGGCTCACACACTCCTCATATTGCATGTGCATGAGTGTTTATGCTTATTCATGGATGAAATTCGTATGCTATCACATGGATGTTGCATATGGATGTATGATTGAGCACGCATGTAGATATTATACATTATGTTAGGAATTTGCATACATATGGATTCATTTCACTGACATACATATGCATTAAGGAGGTTTACTGTATCAGTAACCGCCTGATTTACATACATATGCATTAAGGAGGTTTACTGTATCAGTAACCGCCTGATTTTTGCATTAGGTAAGTACATATACACACACTTTTGCATATGTTCATCCAGCATTTAGAATCTCGTAAGGACAATGATTGCTCGTGGATGATGCTTTGAGTAGATGGATGATTGGATGGTAGGATACGTTCTTCCTAACTTGAAGATTTCGGGGACGAAATCCTTTAAGGAGGGAAGAATGTAACAACCCGTATTTTCAATAACCTGTAATAATGTAAATTGAGGCAGAATTTAATTCTAAAATCTGAATCAAGGGAAACGGGCTATGCCATTGCGTTCGTCTCGGAAAAATACGCGAAATAGAGTCCGAGTTTTCGAAAATCGGAGTCCGTATGACCCAGTTAAGGCCCATTTAAGTTTTCAGAAAAATCCTAAGTAAAAACAGATTCAAATTTAAAGAATTGGGCCAGCTGGGCCAAGGCGGGAAAACTCCCGCCAGGGGCCCCATGTCGACAGGCCTGTCGACAGGGTCCCCAGGGAGTCGACTGCCCTGTCGACAGCCCTGTCGACAGGGGGTGCCCAGGCAGTCTAGCCTGGTGCACCATTTCTGATTTGGGCTTGATTGGGTGGCTTGATTCTAGAGAGTTCCGAGATCTGACGGGCCAAAACTATCCTAGGGTTAATCCTATGGTCTAAATCACTCTAATCTTCTATAAATAAGCTCCTAATCCTACCCTAAAGCCTCATTAATCATTCTTGCAACCAAACTATGCCAAAATCCATCCTCTCATGGCCTCCACCCTCTTCATACAATTCCTAATTTAATTCCTAAGTGATTTTCCATGCATACAAGCATATTTAGGCTTGTATGATCCTCCTTAGCTTGCATTAAAGGCTTGTTTTTCAATTGGCATCATAAAAGGAGGAGTCTTGATCAAGTTTGCTTGCATTTGGGGGTCTTAATTCGTTGCATAAGGGGTTTCTTGCATTTGTTATACTCATTTGAGTCCGCATAAGCATTGTAAGCCCTCTTACCCTCATTTTAGAAACTATAAAGTTAATGTGTGATGAAAGTTGGGGTTTATGTATGTTTATTGAGTGGTGCATGTTATGCAAGGGTACTAAGCCATGATTTGCAAATCTATTAAGTTATGCATGTATACTAAGCCATGATTTGCAAGATTTATAAGTTATGCATGTTTATGCAAGTTTGTTAAGCCATGGTTTGTATGTTTATTAAGTCATGCATGTTTATGCAAGTTTGCTAAGCTATGATTTGTGTGTTTATTGAGTTATGCATGTTTATGCAAGTTTAAAATAACAAGTTGTGCATGTTTTGACAAATTGTGCATGTTTTGGCAAGTTGTGCATGTTTATGCAAGTTTAAAATAACAAGTTGTGCATGTTTTGACAAGTTGTGCATGTTTTGGCAAGTTGTGCATGTTTATGCAAGTTTAAAATGACAAGTTGTGCATGTTTTGACAAGTTGTGCATGTTTTGGCAAGTTGTGCATGTTTATGCAAGTTTAAAATGACAAGTTGTGCATGTTTGACAAGTTATGCATGATTATGGTAATATGTAAGTTCATTATGCTAAGTTATGCAAGTTTAACATGTTATGCATGTTTTATGGTAATATGCAAGTTCACTACGCTAAGTTGTGCAAGTCTAACATGTTATGCATGACTGTTGTGCAAGTTTATGTTGTGCCAAGTTCCCTCTTCCTATCCTTTATGCGTTACTACGAATATGTAAGCGATAGAATGACGTTGGGGGTTTCGGGGTAAGCTTAAAATACATGAAAATATAAGATTGGGAATTTACCTATTAAGTTAGGTCTACCCCTTGGGAATTTACCTATTAAGTTAGGTCTACCCAAGTAACTATTGGCTTGTAATTATGCTTTGAAATGAAGTGGACATGACACTTAGAAAACATAAGTGTGGCCAACTCGAGGTTGGGTTGAGTTTGTAGCGTAATTCTACCCGGAACCGACCGGCTTAACTAGTGGCTACAAACAATAGGACCCAATGTGAGAAGTTGGTCATGGGGTGCCAAGACCCGAGGTTAGACCAAGTTGTGGTGTAAAGCTACCCGGACCCGCCCGGCCTAACTAGTAACCACAACAAGGTCTAATGTGAGAGGTTGAGGTGCATTAAGTTAATTAATGCCTCATAATTAGGGTTAAGTCAGGGTCCACTAATACTTAACCAATTTGGGGATTCAAGGGATGAAAATGGGGTTAAGTTACACTTAACCAATTTAATCAATTTGGGAGTTCAAGGGATTAGAATGGGGTTAAGCCACACTTAACCAGTTTAATCCAGGATTAGTGAAGGGTTAAATCACACTTAACCCTCTTAGAAACCCTAGCAACGTGGTCTGTTCCAGCAGTAATCCCAGTTTGGTATCATTCACAACCCTAGAGGCTAGGCTAGGGCGGGGCACGATTACTGGACTGATGTAAGCGACCAAAGCGACGGCTGAGTGGTACAGCGGTGCGGGTCCGGCGGGCTACGGACGTGCACGTAGTCCGATGTTGGACAAACTCGAGGCACGGGTACCAGTAGGTTAGGGCTGTGCATTATTGCTTAAGTGTCCGGGGTCGACAACCGAGGGCTTGATACACCCAAAGGGGGGCCCAGCACAGACTACCTACATCCATATGTGGGCCGTATGGACATCAACACTTGACGTGTTAGGCTTATAGGGAGCCGATCGACTAGACCGTTGGGTTGGACCTTATACTAAGGTCACTTCATGTTATTGGGCCAAAGTTTGGGCTAAGGGATCAATACCTGTTATGTTGGTCTGCTAGTACACCGTGGTGCAAAACTTAACCTTGTTTTATGCGATGATACCTCTATCTATCTTGTAGGTAATTTACCATGCCAGTATGTTGTTATCTATGATCATCTCAGTTTCCATCATGATGTTAACTTTATTAGTTTATAGACTGATCGTAGCAGGGCTTACTCAGTCTTTTTGACTGACCCGTTTTGTTTCGCCTCTTTTCTTCCGTTCCCCCCCCCCAGGTTCTCAGGGAGGGAATACAGGAGCCTAGCTTGGATCTTAGCTGCTTTCTTGGATAGCTCATGTATGCTTTGGACTTGGGCTTGCTATGGTTTCTTCCACTTTGGGAATAGCTACTTTTATGTTTTCTTTTTCAGTATCAGATGATGTTATTTTATGTACTAGACTTGTTTACTTGGGAAATTGACATTATGATGTAGCAGACTTGTTTTTGAAATAGTTTAAAAAGTCTTCCGCTGTTTTATTTACTTACTCTGTTTATTTACATATATTTATATGTCATGTCCTGCCTTGCTATATCATTATGCATGTTTACCAATAATGCACCTCCAAAGCTAGTGCATTCCTTTGCGAGTGACCCTGGCGGAGGTGGGGTGTTACATGGAGACTCTTCGAGCGCATAAGCTTAAAGCTAAATTTTCTAAGTGTCACTTTTGGAGGAAGGAAGTACGGTTCTTAGGACACGTGGTTTCCAAAGAAGGGATAGCTGTAGATCCCGCGAAGGTGGTGGCCATCCAAGATAGGAAGGTCCCTAAAAATGCTACCAAAGTAAGAAGTTTCTTGGGGTTGGCTGGCTACTATAGGAAGTTTATCAAAGACTTCGCAAAGATATCAGCTCCATTGACATGCTTGACGAAGAAGAACCTAGTTTTCACATGGGACGTAGATTGTGATGATGCGTTCCAACGTTTGAAGAGAGCTTTGACTTCGGCCCCAGTCTTAGTATTGCCAGACGGGAGTAAGTCGTTTACCGTTTATACTGACGCTTGTGGGACAAGACTAGGCGCAGTCTTAATGCAAGAGGGCAGGGTAATAGCCTATGGTGGAAGGCAGTTAAGAGCGCATGAAAAGAATTACCCCACGCATGACCTAGAGTTGGCCGCTATTGTTTTCGCGCTTAAGTCTTGGCGTCATTAACTTCTTGGCGAGAAATTCGAACTATTCACTGACCACAAATCTTTAAAATACTTATTCTCTCAGAAGGACTTGAACTTAAGGCAACAAAGGTGGATGGAGTTCTTGGCGTCCTACGACTTTGAGATAGCATATACCCCTGGCAAGGGTAACGTGGTGGCTGATGCCTTAAGTAGAAAAAGATTATCCTTAAGTCCTTTGTTTGTTAAGCGGCGAAGTTTAGAATTCATTTCGATGTTTGACTTTAGACCTTCCGTTGACTTCGTACCTGGTTTGCTAGCATCCTTGGAGGTCAGACCTACGCTTTTGGGACGGATTGGCGAGGCACAGCGAGACAACCCGCAGTTGGTTGAGTTAGTATAAAAACTCAAAGGAGGGGAGTCATCAAGCCATCTCCGTAGGTATACCCTAGACGATAAGGGTTGGTTACGTAGGGATGGTAGACTTTGTGTACCAAAAGACGATGACCTAAGGAAGACTATTCTTGACGAAGCACATCATTCGAAGATGACCATTCATCCCGGCGGGGACAAGATGTACAAAGACATGAAGAGAGTTTACTTTTGGGCCGGCATGAAGAAAGACGTGGCTGAGTATGTCGCTAGATGCTTGGTATTCCAACAAGTAAAAGCGGAGCAAAAGAAAACCGGTGGGTTTCTTCACCCATTGGAGGTTCCACTATGGAAATGGGAAAGCATCTCGATGGATTTTGTGGATGGATTACCACGATCGAGGAAGGGTAATACGGGAATTTGGGTTATAATAGATAGGCTTACTAAGAGCGCCCATTTTATTCCTGTGAAGAGTAAGAGGACTGCTCCATGGTTAGCTTCTGTATACGTTCGAGAGATAGTTCGGTTGCACGGTGTTCCTTCTAGCATAGTGAGCGACCGCGATCCTATTTTCACTAGCGAATTTTGGAGAAGCTTACAAGAGGCGGTAGGGACTCAGTTATGTTTGAGCACTGCATATCATCCTCAGACGGACGGCCAGAGTGAGAGGATGAATCACATTCTAGAGGATCTTTTGAGGCTATGTATCCTAGACTTTGGGGGTACATGGGAAGAGCATCTTCCATTGGTTGAGTTTGCATATAATAATAGCTTTCAGTCCAGCATTGGTATGGCACCATTTGAAGCTCTATATGGACGACCTTGTCGCTCACCTACATGTTGGTGGGAATCTACGGATAAGATCTTACATGGGCCCGATATGATTAGGGAGACTTCGGAGAAGATCAACTTGATTCGAAGGAGGATGAAAGCAGCGCAAGATAGGCAGAAATCTTATGCGGATAAGAGGAGGAAAGATCTCGAGTTTGAAGTTGGGGACATGGTCTTTGTCAAAGGGTCTCCATTACGAAACGTTGTTCGCTTTGGGTCCGTTGGGAAATTAGCACCAAGGTTTGTAGGGTCGTTTCCTATTAAGGAGAAAATTGGACAGATGGCGTATAGAGTGGAGTTGCCCGAGAGACTTAGTGGTGTACATGACGTATTCCATGTGTCACATTTGAGGAAGTGCTTGCACGAGACCGCGGAAGTGGTAGAGCCGAGCTTGCTTAGAGAGGTGGAGATAGAGCGTGATGCGACAATTCGACGAGCTCCTACGCGCATTCTTGGGTCGGAGATCAAGAGGTTGAGGAATCGAGAGGTCAGACTAGTCAAAGTGCAATGGGGAAATGATGAGAGCAACGCTACTTGGGAGACGGAAGAGAAGATGCGTTCACGATACCCTTTTCTTTTTGAGGGCATGTCCTTTAATTTCTCCTTTATCGCTTAGCTTGTACTTATCTTATCTTTAATATATCCTCTCGCTAGTATCTTTGACCTTTAGTTAGGATAATCCTATGGTTGAAACATGTGTTTGAGACATGTTATGTATGGTGGATGCAAAGTGGATGCAAGTGTTTGCTAGTGGTTGCTCGTGGATGCATATACACACACTATTAGGCACCAGATCGGCTCAGTCACTTCATATTGCATATTGCATATATATGGATGTATTTAGTAAAATGGATGTATAATGGTTGTATTATCATATAGTTGCTGCATTCGGGTGGATGGTTGTGCACGCATATAGAATTAATATGTATCATTAGGAATCTTTTGCATACATATTGGACGCATGGCACTATCATGAATTGCACTAAGGAGGTCGACTGAATCAGTAGACCGCCTAATTTTGCGTTAGATATGGACATATACACACACTGTGCATATAAACATTAAAGCATTAGAAGTCTTTTAAGGACAATGGATGCTGGTGTTTGATGGTTGAGTAGATGGACAATTAGATGGTAGGATATACATTCTTCTTGACTTGGAGATTTCGGGGACGAAATCCTTTAAGGAAGGGAGAATGTAACACCCCGTAATTTTATAACATTAAAATTCACAAATTAAAGTATACTTAATTTTTAGAAAAGAATTAAGTGAAATGGGTTGCGTAGAGAAATATATATATATATTGATATATATATATATATAAATTAAATAAATAAATATGCGAAAAAGTTCAAAACAGCGAATTAGGAGGGGGAATAACTGAACCGGCCCAATTTTGAGGTCGACCCAAGCCCCGCTGGGTCGACTAGGGGTTAATCCAGGGTGTTTGGCTGTCAAACCATGGGCCGATTCGCTCAAATGCAGATTTTGCATTTGAATGGTTCTCATGGTTCAGGGTTAATCTTATGGTCCTAAATAACTTCCTACACGTATAAATGGATCCTAATGCTAACCCTAAACCTAATTAAAATAGAATAGTTACCGTTATACCATCGCCATGGAAATCAATGGAGCCGCCGCTAACTAAGAAAGAAGAAAAGCAAATTCAATTCTAATTCTCTCAACCCTAAAGCAAAGCAAAACTCTCTCTTTTCTTCTGTAAATTGTGAGTATGATGATCTTAACAAGATTACTATCATTTTAATTAGGTTGAGTTATGAATGGATTATGAGTAGATGATGTGAATTATCATATATGTTGTTGTAAACCCCTTTTGCTATCATGTATATTGTAAATCCAATGTTATGTGATGATGATATCTTATATGTTGTAAATCATGCTACGATGATGTTATGTATGTTGAAAGTTTCTATGCTAAGTTGTGATGAATCATACATGTTAAAAAGGCTATGATGTTACCATCTATGCTAGTTAGTTCATATTAATTAAATCATCGTGTTTGGGTTATGTTGATCTATATGACAAGTCACATATGCAAGTTAAATTGATTAGAAAAGTTATGAACATATGCCAAGACATCTATTATGACATCTAGAATTATGCTATGACATATGTAATATCCTATGCTAGTTCACACCATCATTATGTTGCCTAGAAACCCCATATGCAAGTTTATGTATAGATTTGGGCTATGATCATATCATGTAAATTGAGACATTTAACAAGTTGACACCTTTTGATCCTTAACATGTGTAGTTTATGCAAGTTTCACCCCTATTATGATTAGATTTATTTTAATTGTCTATATGTTGTGATAATTTATCTTTGTGCTAGGTGTTAGACTATACAAGTCTAGCCTATATTATGCGTTGAATAAGCGAACGTATAAACGTGGGGTAGGGGTAATATTAAGGATTTAATATTAAAAAGTTGGGGTGCAATTGATATGATTTTGCATGCCATAAGTGGATGGCCATAATTGAGTCAATTATGGACACCATTAAAGGTTGACTTAATTAATAATTTGAATAGGGAATTATTAAAACTGGGGTAAAAGATTTTAAGTGTTAATCAATGCTTAGGACACGAGGTTGGACTCGTTTGTGACGCAAACCTGCCCGGACCCGCCCGGCAAATCCGGTGGTCACAAATGTCAGACCAATGTGAGAGGTCCTAGGTCTAAACTAAAGCATAACGGTTGTAAAGACACGAGGTTAAACTCTTTTATGGTGTAAGACTGCCCGGACCCGCCCAGAAAATCCAGCTGCCATAAATGCCAGTCTAATGTGAGAGGTCTTTATGAGGTTATGGCCTGAATGAATTAAGAAATACTTAACCAGATAAACATGTAAGGTGGGACATGGGGGTTAAGTAGGTGCCTTGGGTGGCATGAGGAATCTAGGGGGTGCCCTAAGTGGCATGTGAAATACGATTAGTAAGACTTAACCAAACACACATGTAAATGAACATGACTAAGAGGGTTAAGTGGGATATACTAGTGACAAGCTTAGGTGGGTAGCTTGTGGGGGCCCATTTCGACCAGTATCCCAAACGTATCTTTGTGGGCTCGACCCAAGTCGAGGACAGGACACGCACGCTGGGTTTGACTGTAAGAGGCCAAAACGGGGAGCGGTGGCAACGCAAGTTCAACGGGTTTCGTATGCGTGTGTGGACCCGGGCTGGTAGGTAAGACGTTGTTGCATCGTGTAGGTATAAGCCGTGCATTCTCAAGTTGTATCGGGTTGCCACTTTAGGGGAGTGATACCCCCCACTGTGGGGCCAGCACGGGTATCTACGAGTAGGGAACCGATCGAAAGTGGGTAGTGGGGTACACCTAGTGGAGATAGGGGCAGACGACACCTATGTAGTCAGCTAGGGGTACGCAAGGCTATTTATAAAGTTTCTGCGTGAAGCAAGTGGGATCAACCTTTAGGGTGACTGGTGTAGTGCGGTGTATTAATGTGTGGTGCAGTGTAGTAATGTGCGGTGCAATGTAGCAATCATTCGTTAGTAATTAGGTGTGCCTTTGGCGTTATCTTTCACTGCTCATCCCATACCTAATAGTTCATAGACATTTACTTGTCTTCCAACTTATGCCTTAGTCTAGTTATTTTGATAATAGTATTGTTAGAATTATCATACTCGCCAGACTTTATGTCTGACCCCCTCTATTTCTATCCTTTTTCCCCCTCCAGGTCCTCAGGTTGGGCCCAGCTCTAGTGGAGTTTGATTGAATTGCTTCATCTCTCTTTGGAAAGCTTGGACCGTTGAAGTAAAGTCCAGCTTGTTATCTTTTTAATGGCTATTTATGTAATGGGATTATGTATTTTGTTTTATGAAGATGGATATTGTACTTGGTTTTATGATGAAACAAACATGTTTAATTTCCGCTGCAATAAAATGAAGTTTTAGATTTCCAAGTACTATTTATTATTTGTCTTGTTGTAATTTTTCTGTTCTATATTCACATACAACCTCCATGGAAGTTAATGCATTCCCTTTGTGAGTGACATTAATGGACGTGGGGTGTTACAAAATCACCATCTATCTTTTCAAGTCCGTTAGTTTCTTCTGAAATTAGATTCGACTTTAATTTTGGGAAATTGTGAGGCGATTTTGTTCATTTGGATTGGGCAATCGATTTTCTCTGTTGGATTGATTGTTATTTGATGAATGTCTATTTTATTTGGTCTTTTTCACACGTCTATTTTCACGAGCACCTGATTCATAGATACGAGCACCTAAAGCGATCAAATACGACCTTAATTGCGTTTATTATCACACGTTTATTGATTCAGATTTTGCAATAACCCGGAAATCCGAGCCAATTTAAATTTTTTATTTTGGCAATTTTAATGAATTTTGAATATTTAAAATGAATTATTTTAAATAATTACGATGAGAAATTTATTTTTAATAGAATTAGAATGTAACATTTATTTGAATCGACGTTAGAATATAAATAATTATTTATAATTATGAAAGGAATTGAAAATGGCGCGGTAGTTCGAAAATTCGATTTCAATATTCAAATGAATGTACAGGATTCAAAATAAACCGGATTTTGGCGAAAACAAAAATATTAAAATCTATTTGAGAATATCTTTCCAAAGAATCTAAAAAATTAAAATTTCATAGCGGGAATTAAAAGATATGCCCAGTTGAAAATTCAGAATAGTCGTTGTGGAATTCTGGCCCTTAAAAATGGAAATTTTGCAAACGGCCTCGGTTTTCGATGAAATCACTTTTGTTGGATCCGAGATGTCAAATTATTGCTAGGTTCCAAAATTCATAATTTTCTGAATCAATATGCGAGCGTGGTGCACTTGAACGTGTTTTGACCATTTTAGTTGAATTTAGTCGACTGGAAAATGGCCATTTTTCAAACAGTCTCAGAATTTGATGAAATTAGTTTTGTTAGGACCGTATCGTTAATACGAAGCTAGAAAATATTTTTCGAGAATTTTTATAGTCCGTATGTGGCCCCGGTAAATTGAAATGCGCATTCAAATTCAATATATAGATTTATATTTTGATTTTAACGGAAACTGATCGAAACAACCGAGTTGGCTTACGATGCATATCCCATTGTGTTCGGAATGAGGGTAATTAGCTAGGGGTGATAGTCGGTGGGTTTGATTCTGAGTTCGAAAGAAAAGGTTACTTTTTAGTGGATTAAAATAAATTAAATATTATATATATATTAAAACTTGGTCAACCTTTCTCCTATACATCCTCCACCGTCAGTTTTCAGATTGAAAAAAAAATTGATCCTCCAAATCGCAGTCGCCTCTGGCCTGCGCCCCGCCGGAACCGCCTCCGCGCCTCCACCAGGCGTCGTCGACCCCCTCCGGCCACGCTGGCCTCTGCTCCACTCCTCTCCAACTTCAAAACCAAAAATTCAGACCCCTTCCACCCAAACACCGCGAAACCCTAGCTCGCCGATCACCTGAACCACCGCCGCCGACTGAGCTTACTCCGGCGTCCCTCCTCGAGCCTCCTCCGACCGTGGTGAGCGTTTATTTTTATTTTTATTTGTTTAGGTAATTAAAGATTCTATTTTTAATTATAAATATTATAAATAACAAGGTATGATTTTTATTTATATGGTTATACGGTGAAAGATGAGATTTTTATGATGTCAAAACTAGATCTTTCATTGAATAAAAATATGATTTTTAACAATTTAAAGGTAGGGTTTTAAAAAAGAAAAGGAATGATTTTTAATTTGAAAAGGAGTGATCTTTAATGAAGTAAAGATTTTATTTTTAGCGATGTAAAAATATAAATTTTTAGCATCATAAAAATATGATTTTTATGTATATATAGCGAAAATAAAGATATGATTTTTATCTATACTAAGTAGCGTTAAAAATATGATTTTTATTATGAAGTTAGCGAAGTAAAAATACGATTTTTTTTGTTTGAATGGTTAGACAAAAATGTGATCTTTATATATATATATATATATATATGTATGTATGTATATATATATAGCGATACAAAAATATAATTTTTATATAGAAGGAAGCGTTGTAAAAATATATGATTTTCATATATGAAGTGCCATTATAAAAATGTGATTTTTAATATGAACAGCGGGAAAAGATCGCATTGGAATTTTAGGCAATTCCGAACCGTTTAGAAATAGAGAATGGAGGAGTGGATTCCAAAGGTGAGAACCTCTCACTTTTAGTTTGTTTTCTAGTTGAAATATATACAAGGATGCAGACGGTGCTTAGTAGCACCCGGCACCCGTTGTCCACAGACCATTGACGACTTGTTTGTTTGTTGTTTGTGGTGTGAATATTGATTGTGTGATGTGGAATGGAATAAAATATTTTATAGTTAAAAATATAATTTTTAACGTGGATATAAAATAAATATTTATAAACAAATCGGATGGTTTGTTTATGTAAACCCATTTGACTAATATTGATTGGGACGATAAATTTTACACATCGCCCAACTGCACAAATAAAAATCCGTGTTTGTTGATTTGAAACCCCACACGGGTGTTGGGATGAAATTGGCCATACACTAGTCCCAATAATTATCTGTATGTTGATCGATTGATTGACAGGCTGTTATAAGAATTAAATATTTATATTTGATGCTTATGCAGTGTAGAATGCACTTTGGGTGATGGTTGACTGTGTTTGGTTGTTGTAGTGTACGTGTGTGTATGAAATCCATATCAATCACATTGTATGGTAATTGATTGGGCCTCATTCCAAGTTGGAAAATAAAGAAAATTCATGTGTTGAATAAAAAGAATATTCATGTGTTGAATAAAAGAAAATTCATGTGTTGAATAAAATATATATTCATGTGTTGAATAAAAGAAAATTCATGTGTTGAAGAAAATATTCATTTGTTGAATAGAATAACGAAGTTATTGAAATATATATAGCCGTGTTGATTAGATTGACGACATTTTGAAGTGAACGATACTTATATCGATTTTATTCATTTTTATAATGAATATCAAAAAGGAATTGATTTCAAAATCTAATGCTTTGGAAATATTATCATTTATATATCGATGATATGGAATATTCATTTTTGATTAGGAATTGAATATGAAGTTGAAATCGTTTTGAAAACGAATTTAAAACGATTTATAAAATATTTTTTAAAAGGAAATCGACGAAATATATATATATATATATATATATATATATATATATATAATGGCCTGAATAGAATGCGCCGCGCTGCGTCAGTTCGCGAATTTCGACCATTAACTTTGAATAGACATTACGGGAGATCCGACGGTCGGATTCTCCTAAAACCGAAACTGTTGGGTTCGTATCGAAAAGAGCTTTCTAACAAATATTAGAGATTTGAGATCTAATGGTTGGATTTGGAATTATGTCCAAATCATATTTGGAAAAGGTCGCTGTAAGTGCAGTTCGATGGCCGTTGATGGAAATCGACTATATGGGCCTTGACAAAATTTTTAAAAATAGCAATAATTTGTGTAAAATCATAAGAAATAATTTGGAAAGAATTGGGATGAAAAATTCCATATTTGAAAATATAAAAATAGATTTTTATCGAAATGAACTAGTTTTGAACTAGAATTATAATCCATTTATTTTTGAAATAAATAAATTGGATTTGAAAAGGTTTTAAAAGTAACCAGAATTTCCAATAATTGAATTGGAATGGATTTGAATCGAAACTGTCTTTGGAATATTATGATGTTGGATTTCGTGATTATACAGATATTGTTATGGAAATTTGAAAGAAATATTTATATCGTTATTTCCAATACGATATTTGTTGGTCATAGAATTTGATATTGAATATAAGCCGATATATTTTCTATTCGGAGCCTTGTATATAATAACAAATGGGATTTGGGTTTGTCGTGAATGGTGTCTTCATTAACACTGTTCTTAAACCCAGTTGAGAAAAAGATTAAATATTTTTATTTAGATTTAGTGAAATGTGCCAATTAAATGATATTTAATTGGAATTGAATTGGAAT
This sequence comes from Allium sativum, assembly GCA_030737875.1. Classification (NCBI taxonomy): domain Eukaryota; kingdom Viridiplantae; phylum Streptophyta; class Magnoliopsida; order Asparagales; family Amaryllidaceae; genus Allium; species Allium sativum. The sequence goes on along the minus strand of CM060923.1, from coordinate 470,086,143 downwards.
TGATTTTTGGGTTTATCGTGAACGGTGTTTTAAATAACACTCGTTCTTTAACCCGATAATTAATGAAATGTGAATTGGGTTTGTTGTGAACTGTGTTTTTAATGACATTCGTTCTTTAACCAGAAATATAGTGAAATGTGATTTGGAATTTATAAATCTTTTGTTAAGATTTAAAGGAGATTTTCCAAAGTGAAGTTTTCCAATTTAATAAAATAAATTGGAATGGAATGGAATTCGATTTGGTAATAATCGAAGTGAATTTCTGTGGAGGAAACAACTAATATATATGGAATTTAAAAGGCTTTGCCGTTATTCCATTTATATTATTAGTCGGATATGGAAGTTTATATCGATTACATATATCAATTTGTTTTCCATGAAGATTCCATTGTAAATGGAATGTGATTTTGGGTTTATCATGAGCCGTGTTTTAAATGACATTGGTTCTTTAACCCAGTTAAAGACAGGATATTATTTCCCAAGTTAAAAAATCATTAATATTGATTTTTGGGAAGATTAAAACCAAGTGGAATTTTAATGAATCTTTAATTAGATTGAAATGATCGAGAATGGAGTGTCACCAGTTTTGTTCCAGGCGATAGTTAAATCTTTAATTAGATTTGAACATGAAATGGTAATTGAATTTACCGATAACACCGTGTTGTTAGATATGAAGCATTACCAGTTTTACTTCATGGGATGAATAGGTTGGGGTTGGGAAATTTAACAAATGATTACTTCGGTAAGGTTCGCTAATCCCAACTAGTTTGGATAAACCATAATTTGGTTTGAATTGATATTCAAAAGAAGATTGAAGAATAAACTTAAAGAATTTATCTTTGATAAAATTTATGGGAACCTTTCCCAAAGTATAAGAATATTTGAATAAAAGAATATTCTGAATTGGAATGAGGCGTATGTTGTGTTTGTGTAACACTTGTTTATTATATACGCGAGTTATTCACCGGGTTTATCCCATTCTAAATAACTGATTCGACGATGTGTCGAGGATGAAGATGGTGGTCGAATACTGGAGGTCTTCACATCATTTGGATAATTACTGATGATCTTGATTGGGCTGTACACCCAAGAGGAGTGAATCAGTTGGTGATCGTCCAGATGTACTTGGAGATCGATGGATATGCGAGGTACAAGGTGCCTCTGATTCCTTTCAGATCCAGAACGGACTTGTAAATGGACTGTGTATCTGACATTGGATATCATTCTGTGTGATTGATTGATATCGGCTGCATGGAGTGGTTTGCCTGTGTGGCATGCTAAGATGGAAATGATCAAGGCTTCGGTTGAAAAGAAGAGTCTTGTGGTTGATGATCAAAGCACGGCCTTTGTGGCATAGCTTTTTATAGCGTTAATTCGCGAGCCTCACACCCCGGTTGTGAACCAGAAACGTGAGAGGACATCAGGGAGGGCATGCGTTTCCTTCTAGCTAGGAGTGGTGTTTTGGGTTTTAAATGCCCGGACATTTTACTTATGTGGATGATAGATTGCGAGGCGCCTCGGTTATATCGGTCGATCCGGGACCGATGGAGTCATTTGGCTCATTGACGCCCCATAGGGCGGGGAAACGCAGTGTTCAGGCATTATAATCCACATCGAATGGACCGGCCCTGACGATCCAAGGCTTGCCTGCGCGCTTGCCTGAGGCACGGGCTAGAGCGTCTCGAAGCGGTAAGGACGATCCCTTGCCTTGGTTCACAGATGGAAATCCAACTTCCGATACGTGACTTTGCGGTTTTGATTGTAGAGCCTAGTATGGAGACATAATGGTATGGGGCACTTATGCCGTCTATGATTGATACTTATGATTGAAATTGTTTTGACACTATACACTTATAGTAATAATAAAACATGAAATTTTCACGTACCACGCATTCTTGACTATTATAAGGTAAAATCCCTATCCTCCGGCTTGCGTTGCATTGTGTGATGGGACCTGGGACTTATAATAGCTTCTTTGTTCTTTATTTAGCATTACACTGTTGTTTTATGCACTGGTATTCTAGAGAGGAAACCGTTCCGTGTCATACGGCGTGATCCCTTGATTTACCTAACTTTAAAATAGAAATTAATAACTGTTTTAGTTCTCACACCAGTCACATGACTGGCGTGGAGTTTATTGTTTTAACCTAAACTCTGGGTGCCCTTATTTTCTACACGAGCAGCTAGTAGTTTTGGTTTTGCAGATTTATATTCACAGGATCCAGATTAACAGCTGAAGTGGTATTCGGAAAGCTCTGTATCCATGTATCTGTTTTCAGTTGTGCTTTGTATTGTTTTTCCGCTGCGATGTATTTAAATGTAATTTAAATCTCTGATATTTTCTGTGTAATACTTATTCATATTCTGTAATATTCTTGTATTCTGATGGGATTGTTGTAATAAACAAGGAAATGTTCTTTTGTTTGTGTTCTGATTTGTCGTGTTCTCAAAACAATCAGGGGTTTCGAACAGTCTTGGTCGATTTAGCGATCGATTCAGATCGAGCGAAATTCCTTGTTGTCACAGATTTGGTTTGAGCAATCAAACCAGTTATTTTTGTCAATCAATTCTGTTTGTACTCACTTTGGGTATGAAGCTGGATTTGAAATAATTTTAGTTGACGATGCTTGTTATTTAGTTTATGGTGATTTGTGATATGTAAAAGATAAATGATTTTCTCTTTTTGTAATTTTAATGGAATCACATAAAGAATGAAAGAACCGTAATTACATAAAAGGATACATGTAGAATAATGGTGAGATGACCACAAATGCATCAGGATTCCTTAAAATCAATGCATTATAGTGCTTTGATTTTAATGGCTCATTCAACGTAAGAAACTATTGAATAATTCATGGAACTGCTGAAAAAGATAAATACATTTATCTTTTTCATAAACTATGAGCATCTTATAATTAAAAATGTTAAGAACTTCCCTAACTCTATATCGGAACTTAATTAACAAAAACTTTGAAAAACATACTACATGCCCACTATTCAATAAAGATAAAACCATTAGTCTTTCGCCTGTAAAACATTTGTCTGCGTAAAACAAAAACAAACAAACATTTGTCTGTGTAAAACATTTATCTTGCATGTGTAAAACATTTGTCCTTTTTCTACTTTAAAGTAATGTTGAAAATGATATATACGTTAAAAATTAAATAGATATTTTTTTGAACAAAAAACTAGTAAATATATACAAAAATATAATTTCACAAACTTCATTAAAAATTTGATATGTATATTAGTTTTTATTAAAACATATAACTTATTTAAAAAGATAATTGTGTTTCTCTTATTAAAATAATATAAATATTAAAAAGATATATACCTTAACCTTTTTAAAGCCGTACATCAACTTTATATTGATAACGTAGGAAATAAGATAAATACATTTATCTTTTTGAACAAGCAATATTTTATCCATTCAACAATACTAAGTAAAATACCTTATTTAATTTCTGATTCAAAAAAGATAGTTGTATCTATCTTTTCAAAACAGAACTTGAGATTAAAAAAATAGTTGAATATATATGTCATGTGTCAATTGTTAGTTGGAAATATGCAATATTAGTGATAAAACTAAACCTTTGATTACAAAATTGCATTTTTGTAATTAATTTTTTTAAATCTTTAGTAGAATATCTTATTTAATTACAGATTTAAAAAAGATAGTTGCATCTATCTTTTTAAAGCTAAACGAGAGATTTAAAAAAGATAGTTGAATATATATGTCATGTGTGAATTGTTAGTTGCAAATATGCAATATTAATGATAAAACTGAACCTTTGATTACAAAATAGCAATTTTGTAATTAATAATTTTTAAATGTTAAGTAGAATATCATATTTAATTTCAGATTTAAAAAAGATAGTTGCATTTATCTTTTCAAAACTAAACTAGAGATCTAAAAAAGATAATTGAAGAAATATGTCATATGTCAATTGTTGGTTGCAAATATGCAATATTAATAATAAAATTGAACTTTTGATTACAAAATTAAAATTTTTAATTAAAATTTTTTAAATGTTTAGTAGAATATCTTATTTAATTTCAGATTTAAAAAGATAGTTGCATCTATCTTTTCAAAACTGAAATTCAGATTTTAAAAAGATAATTGAATACATATGTCATGTGTTAATTGCAAATATGCAATGTTAATGATAAAACTAAACTTTTGATTACAAAATTGCAATTTTGTAATTAACAATTTTTAAATGATTAGTAGAATCTCTTATTTTATTTCAGATTTAAAAAAGATAGTTGCATCTATCTTTTCAAAACTAAAATTCAGATTTTTAAAAGATAATTGAATATATATGTCATGTGTTAATTGTTAGTTGCAAAATGTAATGCTAATGATAAAACTTAATTTTTGATTACAAAATTGCATCTTTGTAATTAACAATTTTTAAATGTTTATCAGTATATCTTATTTTATTTTAGATTTAATATAGATAGTTGCTTCTATCTTTTTAAAATAGAACTTGAGATTCAAAAATAATAATTGAATATATATGTCATATGTCAATTGTTAGTTGCAAATATGCAATATTAATGATAAAACTGAATTTTTGATTACAAAATTGCATTTTTGTAATTAACAATTTTCAAATGTTTAGTAGAATATCTTATTTAATTACAGATTTGAAAAAGATAGTTGCATCCATCTTTTCAAATCTAAACTAGAGATTTAAAAAAGATAGTTGAATATATATAGGGTTGTCAATTTCCTACACGACCCGTGACCCGACCCGAAACCCACAAGGAAATTAGCATGTTAACCCGACCCGTTTAGTTAGTGGGTCATTTTCAGTTCAACCCGAATTTGACCCGTCTATAAACGGGTGGGTTTAGGGTTGACCCGCTAACCCAATTTTGACCCGCCAAACCCAATTATATGTTGTATCTCTTCCATAATGTTAGTCTTTTATGTATACTGTTATTGTTAATCTTTTATGTATGCAGTAATCAATATGCTCGTATATGTAAGCTGTTATATTTTACTCATTTATTCTTGTATGTTGTTAGTTATATTTTACTTATAACAACTGTATCTCTTCCATACTGGTAGTCTTTAATTTATGCAGTATGGGAATATATACTTATGTATAGAAAATGATTTTTGGATATGGTGATTTCATGCTTTATATATGTGTTGGCTGTTTGTGACTTTGCAACTTGTTGCATGTTGGTGATTATACAACAGTGTGCATGTTGGTGATTTGGCTCTTTTGTTGCTTATATTAGTAGGCAATATCTATCAATGGGTCAAACGGGTAAACCCGACCCAACACGACCCATTTAATTAAACAGGTTACATAGGTCGGGTCGGGTCAACCCGTTTATAAATGGGTTCGGTTAGGGTTGGGAAAATATAACCCGTTTAATAAGCATGTTGACCCGACCCATTTATAAATCAACCTAAACCCAACTTGACCCGATCCGAACCGGACCCGACACGACCCATTGACAGCCCTAAATATATATGTCATGTATGGATTGTTAGTTATAAATATGCAATATTAATAATAAAATTGAACTTTTGATTACAAAAATGCAATTTTGTAATTAAGAACTTTTAAATGTTTAGTAGGATATCTTATTTAATTTCAGATTTAAAAAAGATAGTTGCTTCTATCTTTTCAAAATCGAAATAGAGATTTAAAAAGAATTATTGAATATATATGTCATGTGTCAATTGTTAGTTCCAAATATGCAATATTAATAATAAAATTGAACTTTTGATTACAAAATTACATTTTTTAATTAACAATTTTTAAATGTTTAGTAGAATATCTTATTTAATTTCAGATTTAAAAAGGTAGCCGCATCTATCTTTTTAAAACTGAACTTCATATTTTGAAAAGATAATTGAATATATATGTCATGTGTTAATTGTTAGTAGCAAATATGCAATGTTAATGATAAAACTGAACTTTTGATTACAAAATTGCATTTTTTTAGTTAACAATTTTTGAATGTTTAGTAAAATATCTTAATTTATTTCTGATTTAAAAAAGATAGTTGCATCAATCTTTTCAAAACTGAATTTTAGATTTAAAAAAGATAGTTCAATATGTATGTCATGTGTTAATTGTTAGTTACAAATATGCAATATTAATGATAAAACTAAACTTTTGATTACAAAATTGCAATTTTATAATTAACAATTTTAAAATGTTTAGCAAAATATCTTATTTTATTTCAAATTTAAAAAAGATAGTTGCATCTATCCTTTCAAAACTGAACTTTATATTTTAAAAAGATATCTGAAACTACTCTAATAAAGATGTGATAAACTACTCTGACTATTTTCCCAGACAAATAGTTGCCCTTTGTAGCATGGTCGGCGGTGATGTAAAATCTATGACAATGCCTTTTACTGCAGACAGATGCAACTTCTTCAAATAAAACATGAATCAGATCCACAATATGCGGAAGAAGCTAGTTTAATATCTTGTCTTAGACGCAGCCAAATCAGAAGCACTACAATCTATTATGGTAGGATACGTGCTGTTGATGATATCCTAGGCTGAGATGACTGGATTCTTCTTCATGTTAGAGGCCCTACTAGCTTCTGTATCCCATGTCTTGTTTGTATTTGACAAGTTGTTCTTCTTTGTCTGAAAAAGATAAAAGTATTTATCTTTATCTGAAAACGATAAAAATATATACATTTTCAGCTGTTATAGATTCAGTCCATTGTATTATATTTGTATTTATACGTGTTCAGGAAAATGTTTTGTTCCTTGTATTTATATTTGTATTAAAATTATTTATGTACGTCTAGCGAAATATTTCATGTAAATGTAGAGAATTGGAGAGGCATCAGAAAATATTTCGTGTTTATGCTATTAATAGTTCTGAGCTTGGCTGCTGCAGCAGTAGATGACATGGATCATGACATGTTGCCTTAATTACATTCATCTTATTCGTTTTAATAATGAATTTGTAACATATAATGTTAACTAGCAAGCAGTAACACAATTGATGTTAATTTGATGATGAAACTTTGATAAATGATCATGAATTTTCAATCGCTAATTGGATTCTAATGCTCATTTAATAGATAAAAGAATTTATCTTTTGTTGAAAATATCTTACAAGTTCTTTTTTTAATATTTCTTCATAGAGCATTACATACAAATAGGTGCATGTGATATTACAGGAAATATCCTCATGTAGATACAATATACTTGAAATGACCCAAACTCGCCCTTACGGGAAAGCCCGGATTGAGTTGAGAACACGACAAATCAGAACGCAAACAACAGAACATTTCATTGTTATTACAACAGTTTACATTAGAGTGCAAGAATATAACAGAGTATGAATAAATAATATACATCAAAAAAATATAAGAGATTAAAATACATTACATAACAGCGGAAAAAAAATACATAACACAGCTTAAAGAAATACACGGTTGTAGAGCTTTCCGAATATAGCTTCAGCTGTAAATCCAGGATCCTGTGAATATAATATCTGCAAAAACAAAAACTACTAGCTGCCCATGTGGAAAATAGGGGCCCCCAAAGTTTAGGTTAAAACAATAAACTTCAGTGTAACACCCCGAATTTTAGTTAATACTAAAATTCACTAATTACAGGATAAATAATCTCAGACGTGGGAATTGGGGGTAACGGGCTACGTTATTGCGTTCGTCTCGGAAAAATACGCGAAATAGAGTCCGAGTTTTCGAGAATCGGAGTCCGTATGGCCCGGTTATGGCCCAAAGAAGTTTGCAGAAAATTTAAAACTAAAAACAGATTTAAAATTTTAAATTTCAGATTGTGGAATGGAACAGGCGGGGTCAGGCGGGAAGATTCCCGCCCTACCCATGTCGACAGGGCTGTCGACAGGCCTGTCGACTTGCCTGTCGACAGGGGCGCGCCGTCTAGTGAACCTGGGTGCACCAGGTTGGGTTCTAGGCTGGCTTAGAGGGCTGGTTCTAGAGATTTCCTAAATCTAAGGGTCCTAATCTAACCTAGGGTTAATCTAAGGGCCTAAAACACTCATCTAATCTATAAATACACCCTAAACCTACCTTAATCCATACTAAAAATAGAAATGAAGGCCTCATGCCGCCAAATTAAATCCTAGAAGGAGTCTCCACTAATCTAAGAAGGAAGTTGCAAGCTAATCCCTCTCAAATCATTCTCTAATCATCACCATCTTCATAATTAGCAACTAATTCCTCTTCATAAGTTGGTTAATCTTGGTTTTGGTGAGTTTCTATCACTTTAACATCAATTGTTAAAGTAAGTAGATTGGGTGTAATGAGACTTATGGTCTTAAATGCGGATTAGTGAGTTTGAATCATGTATAATGATATGTTACTCTATGTTGTTCTATGTTTATGCATATTTAATAAGTTGGTTTATGCATGCTTAATAAGTTGATTTATGCATGTTTAACAAGTTGGTATATGCATGTTTAACAAGTGGATTTATGCATATTTAATGAGTGGAATTATGCATGTTTAACAAAGTGAGTTATGCAAGTTAAGTATATGTTTAAATGCAAGTTTAATGTGATATGCAAGTTATGCATGCTTATGCAAGTATATGGATGCTTATGCAAGTCATGTATATGTTTAAATGCAAGATTTATGTGATATGCAAGTTATGCATGCTTATGCGAGTATATGAATGCTTATGCAAGATATGTATATGCTTAAATGACATGATATGCAAGTTATGCATGTTTATGCAAGTTATGTATGCTTATGCAGGTATGTGAATGCTTATGCAAGTATGTGAATGCTTATGCAAGTTATGTGTATGCTTAAATGCATGTTTAACATGTTATGCAAGTTATGAGAATGACTATATGCAAGTTCAACATGTTATGCAAGATATGTGTATGATAATATGCAAGCTCATATGCAACATGTTATGCAAATCATGTGTATGATAATATGCAAGTTTGGGTTATATGTAGTTGGGTTAATATATGCTCATATATGCAAGTTGACATCCTCTTAACCCATGACAAAGTTGTATGCAAAACCCATGATATTTGTGATGATCTTCCCCTTATTTATGTCATGAAATGAGAACGATTTACGTGGGGAACGATGGGGTTCGTAAATATGTTAATAAATGAATGATTGGGTATGATTAAGCATACCATAAAAATAAATTACCATAAGTGGGAATTTACCTATTGAGTTAGGTCTACCCCATGGGAATTTACCTATTGAGTTAGGTCTACCCATGTTATGGAAAACTTGATATTAATTAGGGATAATTAATATGGGGGTGATTAATTAGGTGTAATTAATCGACTAAGACACGAGGTTGGACTCATTTGTAGTGTAAAACTGCCTGGACCCGACCGGCTTAACCAGTTGCTACAAATGTCAGCCCAATGTGAGAGGTCTTAGCCATAAATTAAATACGTGATTAAGGTAAAGACACGAGGTTAGACTCTGTTATGACGTAAGACTGCCCGGATTCTACCGGCTTAACCAGGCGGTCATAACAGCCAGTCTAATGTGGGAGGTCTTTATGGGAGATCACGGTCTTAATTAATTAAGAAACACTTAACCATAATAGCATGTAGTGGGACATGAGGGGTTAAGTGGGTGCCTTGGGTGGCATGTGGAAATTTAATGGTTGCCTTGGGTGGCATGTGGAATCTAGTTGGTTGCCTTGGGTGGCAATAGAAAATACGATTAGAATACTTAACCAAGTGGAAACATGTAATTAAACATGATTAAAGGGTTAAGTGGGATACACTAGATATATGACAAGTTTAGGTGGGTAGCTTGTTGGGGGCCCATTTCAACCAATATCCCAAACGTATCTTTGTGGGCTCGACCCATGTCGAGTGACGGGACACGCATATTGGGCTTGATTATAAGAGGCCAAAACGGGTTAGCGGTGGCAGCGCAAGTCCAACGGGTTTCATATGCGTGTGTGGGCCCGGGCTGGTAGATAAGCCGTTGTTGCATCGTGTAGATATAAAGCCGTGCACCGTTGATAGTATTGGGTAGCCACTTTAGGGGAGTGATACACCCCACTGTGGGACCAGCACGGGTATCTACGGTAGGGAGCCGATCGATGGGGAGTAGTGGGTACACCTAATAAAGATAGGGGCAGACGGCACCTATGTAGGGGTACACGAAACTACTGGGTAAGAATTACTGAGTACACCTAGTGGAGATAGGGGCAGACGGCACCTATGTAGTGGGCTAGGGGTACACGAGACTACTGGGGAAATTTTCTAAGTCCTTGGAAGGGATCAACCTTTAAGTAGGAATGACTGGTGTGGTGCAGTTAGTAATTATCCTTGGGTGGGTAGATGCGTCCTTACGGTTATCTTAGTTTATCCTAAGTTCACCAAGCTGCTTAGTGTAGCCGTTCATCCCCAGATATTACCGTAGGTCAAGTTTTTGTCTTCTCTGGTTACTTTAATGATTGTATTGTTAAAGTTATAGGACTCACCCAGACTTATGTCTGACCCCGTTGTTTTTATCTTTTTCCCAACCCTCAGGTCCTACGGTGGATCCTAGCGGTAGTAGAGCTTGATCAGATTGCTGTTCCAGTCTTTAGGAGCTTGGGTAGATGTAAAGCTCCAGTTATCCAGTTATCTTTTCTTTTGTTATGGCTATTGTATGAGAGAGTGGGATTATGTACTACTTTATTTTGATGGATATTGTACTTGACTTTTATTGTGGTTTTATGATGTAACCAGACATGTTTATTTCCGCTGTTATGAGATGATGATTTAAAATTTCAAGTACTACTTATATCTGTCTTGTTGTAATTTTTCTGTTCTATATTCACTAAAATACTCCACCGATGTTATGGCATTCCCTTAGTGAGTGACCGTAGCGGGCGTGGGGTGTTACACGTGGTATCAGAGCAAAGGTTACCGGAACAGATAAAATTTTTAGAAAACTATTTTTCTAAAACATTTTTGGAAAAGATGTTTTCAAAAACATGTCTTTTAAAAGAAAAGTTTTTGAAAGAAAAGCATAATCCCCAATAGCCATATCTATATCCTTCGAATCCTTCGTTTTGAATCTTTCCTTTTTCGTTTCAGCATGGCCGAGAATCTTAACTTTCCATAGGGTGTGACGATACCAGTATGGTATAGGAGATTGATGGAGGCTAGGGCCACCACTACGGGTCCAGCAAATGTTCCTCCACCAACCGTAGCACCCGATCTTCCTCCTCCCCCTCCTCCTCGCACGGATACTTTTGCTAAGACTTGCAAGGAATTTAAAGCTATGGGAGGGAAACCTTTTCAAGGATCTGAAACTTTTGTGGAGGCTAGAGATTGGCTTAAGGAGGTGGAAGAGTTGATAGATATCTTTGAGATGGAAGAAGGAAAGAAAGTCAAGTTGGCTGCTTGGTTAATGAAGGGAGAGGCCTCATTCTGGTGGGAGGTCACTAATGGAGAACGCCCCGTTGACTCTTGGGCGGATTTTAGGCAAAGATTTGTGGCAAAGTTTCTCTCAAGGGCGGAGGAAAACTTGTATATGGAAAGATTCTTGACTCTAAAGCAAGGAAATCTTTCGGTGAAGGAATATGTCAACAAGTTTAATCAATTGGCAAGGTTTGGCCTAGACATGGTGAATACACCGGAGAAGAAGGCTTTGAGGTTCGTGAAAGGCTTGAATGAACCGATGCATGGGTTGGCTATGACTCACATCCCTATGGGGGCCACCTTTGAGAAGCTAGTTGACATGGCACTCATGTATGAGGAAGAGAAGGGTCCTAATGCTAATAAGGCACCCGAGAAGAAGGGAGATCAAAAGAGACCTCAGCAACAACAACAAAGCAAAGGTGGGAAAGGCAACGGTGGCAAGGGCAAGAAGAAGAAGTGTTTCAATTGTGGGACACCTGGCCACCTAAGCAAGGATTGTCGCAAGAAGAAGAAGACTGGCTGCTTCCACTGTGGCGAAGCAGGGCATTTAGTGAAGGATTGCCCTAAGAAAGGGCAAAGGACGGGATCTACCTCAGGAGGACAGGTGCAAGTTCTTATGGCACCGAGTCAGGCTAGGGGGCAAGTACAGGCTCTCGCGGTTCCACCGATTCAGGAGAGAGGTAGAACTATCTCCGTTGAAAGTATGGTTTTTCTATTTGATCATCCTGTCCGTACATTGTTTTATTCAGGCGCATCTCATTCGTTTATTTCATCATCATTAGTTGAGTTACTGCACTTAGACACCAGTCTGGTAGATGATCCCTTGGTTGTTTCAAACCCAATTGGGGGCTCCACTTATTTGTCCATGATATGTTTGGGTTTGAAGATTTCTATACTTAGCATTGAGTTTAGATGTGATGCTTTTGTGTTGGGCTTCACGGGCTATGGGTTGATTTTGGGCATGGACTGGTTATCCAGTAATGGTGCCGTTCTTGATTGCGAAAGGAGAGTTGTTAGGCTCATGACCCGCTTGGGTAACACTCTCGAGATTTCTTGTAATCCCATGGACTCTGTTATGCTAAGTTATCTTGAATCGCTTGACGCTTCGGTCGAGAGTTTGCAATCTATGAGAGTGGTCCGGGAATATCCTGATGTGTTTGAGGAGGTGAAGGGCTTACCTCCGAAGCGGGAGATTGACTTCCGAATATATTTGGTGGATAATGCTAAACCGGTATCTTTACCAGTGCGCCACATGGCTCCTCGTGAGAGGAGGGAACTCCATAAGCAAGTAGGGGAGTTACTTGAGAAGGGGTTCATAAGACGGAGCATATCGGAGTGGGGTGCTCCAGTAGTATTTGCTACGAAGGCGGATGGGTCCCTCAGACTTTGTGTAGACTATAGAGAACTCAACAAGCTCACAAAGAAGAATAGACACCCATTGCCGAGAATAGATGATCTTTTCGATCAGTTGGTTGGCGCTTCAGTATTTTCTCAGTTGGACTTAGCCACGGGGTTTCACCAGTTGAGGGTGGCTGAGGATAGCATAGACAAGACTGCCTTTAGAACTCCGGATGGTTTCTATGAGTGGCTGGTGATGCCATTTGGGTTGACGAACACCCCTGCATACTTTGTTGATTTGATGAGTAGGGTGTTCAGGGAGTTCCTTAATAAATTTGTGGTGGTCTTTGTGGATGATATCTTAGTGTTTTCTAAGAGTGAAGAAGAGCATGCCCTACATCTTGGGGAAGTGTTGAAGACTCTTCGAGCACATAGCCTTAAGGCTAAATTCTCTAAATGTCACTTCTGGAGGAAGGAAGTACGGTTCTTGGGGCACGTGGTCTCCAAGGAAGGGATAGTTGTGGATCCCGCGAAGGTAGTATCAATTCAGGATTGGAAGGTTCCGAAGAATGCTACCGAAGTAAGAAGTTTCTTGGGGTTGGCAGGTTATTATAGGAAGTTTATCAAAGACTTCGCGAAGATATCAGCCCCATTAACCCGCTTAACAAAGAAGAATCTTGTTTTTGCATGGGACGTAGATTGTGATGATGCGTTCCGACGGTTAAAGAGAGCTTTAACCACGGCTCCAGTTTTAGTGTTGCCAGATGGGAGCAAGCCATTTGTTGTCTATACCGATGCCTGTGGGACAGGACTTGGCGCAGTCTTAATGCAAGAGGGAAGGGTAATAGCCTACGGTGGAAGGCAGTTGAGGGCACATGAGAAAAATTACCCTACCCATGATCTAGAGCTGGCCGCTATTGTTTTTGCGCTTAAGATTTGGCGCCATTATCTTCTTGGTGAGAGATTCGAGTTGTTCACCGACCACAAATCATTAAAGTACTTGTTTTCTCAGAAGGATTTGAATCTGAGACAGCAAAGGTGGATGGAATTCTTAGCATCCTATGATTTCGAGATAGCATATACCCCTGGCAAGGGTAACGTGGTGGCGGACGCCTTGAGTAGGAAGAGGTTGTCCTTGAGTCCATTGTTCGTGGAACGACGAAGCTTGGAGTTTATCTCGATGTTTGATTTCAGACCTTCCATTGATTATGTACCCGGTTTGCTAGCTTCCTTGGAAGTTAGGCCTACTCTTTTGGGGCGGATTGGAGAAGCACAGAGGGACAACCCACAGTTGGTTGAGTTGGTGGAGAAGCTCATAAGGGGGGAGTCGTCCAGCCATTTGAGTAGGTACACCCTAGACGATAGGGGGTGCTTGCGTAGAGACGGTAGACTTTGTGTACCGCAAGACGAGGGTTTGAGGAAGGTTATTCTTGATGACGCACACCGTTCTAGGATGACCATTCATCCCGGTGGGGACAAGATGTACCAAGACATGAAGAGAGTTTTCTTCTGGGCCGGTATGAAGAAAGATGTGGCCGAGTATGTCGCTCGATGCTTGGTGTGCCAGCAAGTGAAGGCGGAGCAAAGGAAACCAGGTGGGTTGCTTCACCCATTGGAAGTTCCGCAATGTAAGTGGGATAGCATCTCGATGGATTTTATTGACGGGTTACCCAGATCGAGGAAGGGTAATACAGGAATTTGGGTGGTGGTAGACAGACTTACTAAGAGCGCCCATTTTATACCTGTGAAGAGCAAGAGGACTGCTCTATGGCTAGCTTCAATATATCTTCGAGAGATAGTTCGATTACATGGGGTACCCTCTAGCATAGTGAGTGATCGAGATCCTATCTTCACTAGCGAGTTCTGGAGAAGTTTGCAAGAAGCAGTGGGGACTCAATTGTGTCTGAGCACCGCATATCATCCTCAGACAGACGGCCAGACTGAGAGGGTGAATCGTATTCTAGAAGACCTTTTGAGGCTTTGTATCTTAGATTTTGGAGGTACATGGGAAGAGCATCTTCCATTGGTGGAGTTCGCATATAATAACAGCTTTCAGTCCAGTATTGGTATGGCTCCTTTCGAAGCTCTCTATGGAAGGCCTTGTCGATCACCTACATGTTGGTGGGAATCTACGGATAAGATCTTGCTTGGGCCCGATATGGTTAGGGAGACTTCTGAGAAGATTGACTTGATTCGAAGAAGGATGAAAGCAGCGCAGGATAGGCAAAAATCTTATGCAGACAAGAGAAGAACGGATCTTGAGTTTGAGGTTGGGAATATGGTTTTTGTTAAGGTATCTCCGTTGAGAAATGTTGTTCGCTTCGGATCCGTTGGGAAATTAGCACCGAGGTTTGTTGGGCCGTTTCCTATCAAGGAAAGGATTGGACGGATGGCATATAGGGTGGAGTTGCCCGACAGACTTAGTGGTGTTCATGATGTATTCCATGTGTCCCATTTGAGGAAGTGCTTACATGAGACCGCAGAGGTGGTAGAGCCAAGCTTGCTTAGAGATGTAGAGGTAGAGCGTGATGCGACTATTCGATGAGCCCCTACTCGCATCCTTGGGTCAGAGACTAGGAAGTTGAGAAACAGAGAGGTTCAGCTAGTCAAAGTGCAATGGGGAGAAGATGAGAGCAACGCAACTTGGGAGACGGAAGCGAAGATGCGTTCATTGTACCCATTTCTTTTTGAGGGTATGTCTTTACTTTCTCCATTATCGCTTGTCTAGTACTTATCTTATCTTTGGTATGTCCTCTCGTTAGTACCTTTGACCTTTAGATAGGGTAAACCTATGGTTGAAACATGTGTTTGAGACATGTTATGGTTGATGGATGCAAGTGGATGCAAGTGTTTGCTAGTGGTTGCTCGTGGATGCATATACACACACTGTAAAGACCAGCAACTTCCCCGTAAAGGAAAGCGTCGGATAGTTCGAGAACAAGCCACAACAGAATGCATACAGAAGAACATTTCATTGTATATTACAACAATGCATCAGATTACAAGAATATACAGAGTAAATGAATATTACACAGAAATATCAGAGATTTAAATTACATTTAAATACATAGCAGCGGAAAATAATACAATACACAACTAGAAGTAGATATACGGATACAAAGCTTTCCGGATATCGTTCCAGCTGTAAACCAGGATCCTGTGAATATAAATCTGCAAAACCGAAACTACTAGCTGCCCGTGTCAAAATAAGGGCACCCAGAGTTTAGGTTAAAACAATAAACTCCAGGTCAGTCATGTGACTGGTGTGAGAACTAAAACAGTTATTAATCTTTATTTTTAAATCATTAGGTAAATCAAGGGACCACGCTGTATAACACGGAACGGGTTTCCTCCCAAGAATACCAGTGCATAAAACAAACAGCGAAATGCTAAATAAAGAAAAATGAAGCTGTTATAAGACCCAGGTCCCATCACACAATGCAACGCAGTCGAGGATAGGGTTTTCCCTTATAACAGCCAAAGAATGCTTGATACGTTTTAAAACAAATCATTTGATACTATTATAAGTGCATAGTGTATAAAACACTTCAAATCATAAGTATCAATCATAGGCGGCATGAATGCCCCATACCACTATGTCGCCATATATAGGTTATACAATCAAAATCGCAAAGTCACATATTTGGAAATTGGGTTTCCATCTATGAACCGAGGCAAAAGATAGTCCTCAACCGATTCGAGACAATCTAGCCCATGTCTCAGGCAAGCGCGCAGGCAAGCCTTGGATCGTCCGGGCCGGTCCACACGGAGTGGATTATTATGCCTGAACAATACGTCTCCCCACCCTATGGGGTGTAAGTCTGGTCCGTCAGCCGACCAGAATGCATTCGGCCGAAACCGATATAACCGAGGCGCCTCGCAACCGCAACAACCACATAAGTCAAACTCGTCAGGGCGTGTAAAACCACTGGCGCCACTTCTAGCTAGAAAGAAACGCAAGTCCTCCCTGAGGTCCGTCTCCCGTTTTTGGTTCATACCGGGTGTGAAACACGCGAGGTAAACGTTACACAAAGCTACGCCACAAAGGCCGTGCTTTGATCATCACCACAAGACTTTGCTTTTCAACAGAAGCCTTGATCATTTGCATCTTAGCATGCCACACAGGCAAACCATCCTATGCAACCGATATCAGTCACACAGAATGAAATCCGATGTCAGACACACAGTCCATTTACAAGTCCGTTCTGGGTCTGAACGAAACCGGAGGCACCTAGTACCCCGCGTATCCATCGATCTCCAAGTACGTCTGGACGATCACTAACTGTTTCCATCTTCTTGGGTGTACAGCCCAATCAAGATCATCAGTTATCACCCAAACGACGTGAAGACCTCCGGTCTTCGACCATCGTCTTCATCTTCGACTTATCGTCGTATCAGTTATTCAGAATGGGATAAACCCGGTCTTTCCGAATAACTCGTGTATATTTTAAATAAGTGTTACACAAACACAACATACGCCTCATTCCAATTCATTAGTCACTAACCGTAAATTAATCAAGAGAATAATTCCCCAAATATTAACCCCGAAGGCCGAAACCAACATCAGATCAATATCCAGAAAACCATTCTGCTTGGCTAACCGACAGTTAGTTTCTAATTTCACATTCATAGGGAAAGGTTCCCATTAATTTTATCAAAGATAAATTCTTGAATTTATTCTTTAATCAACTTTTGAATATCAATTCAAACTAGTCGGGATTAGCGAACCTTACCGAAGTAATCATTTGTTATAATTTCCCAATCCCAACCTATTCATCCCATGAAGTAAAACTGTGAATACTTCATATCTAACACCACAGTGTTATCGGTAAATTCAATTACCATTTCACGTTCAAATCTAATTAAAGATTTAACTATCGCCTGGAGCAAAACTGGTGATACTCCATTTTCGATCATTTCAATCTAATTAAAGATTCATTAAAACTCCACTTAGTTTTAATCTTTGACTGGGTTAAAGAATCAGTGTCATTTAAAAACACGGTTCACGATAAACCCAAAATCACATTCATTAATCATCGGGTTAAAGAACGAGTGTTATTTAAAAACACTGTCCACGATAAACCCAAAAATCATTCCATTAATTATCAGGTTAAAGAACAAGTGTAATTTAAAACACTGTTCACGATAAACCCAAAAATCAATCCATTAATTATCAGGTTAAAGAACAAGTGTTATTTAAAACACTGTTCACGATAAACCCAAAAATCAATACTAATTCAATTCCAATTAAATATCATTTTTAATTGGTACACTTCATTAAATCTAAATAAAAAGATTTAATCTTTTCTCAACTGGGTTCAAGAACAGTGTTAGTGAAGACACCATTCACGACAAACCCAAATCACATTTGATATTCAATACAAGGCTCTGAATAGAAAAATATCCCGGCTTATATTCAATATCAAATTCTACGACCAACAAATGTCGTATTGGAAATAACGATATAAATATATATCTTTCAAATTTCCATAACAACATATGTATAATCACGAATTCCAACATCGAAATATTCCGAAGACAATTTCGATTCAAATCCACTCCAATGCAATCATTGGAAATTTTGGTTATTTTCAAAACCCTTTTCAAATTCAATTTATTTATTTAAAAATAAATAGAATTATAATTCTAGTTCAAAACTAGTTCATTTCGATAAAAATCTATTTTTATCTTTTCAAATATGGAGTTTTTCATCCCAAATCTTCACAAATCATTTCTTATGATTTTACATAAATTATTACTATTTTTAATAATTTTATTAAGGCCCGTACAGTCGATTTCCAACAATGGCCATCGAACTGCACTTACAGCGACCTTTTTCGAATTTGATTTGGACATAATTCCAAATCCAACCGTTAGATTTCAAATTTCTAACATTCATTAGAAAGCTCTTTTCGATACGAACCCAACGGTTCCGGTTTTAGGAGAATCCGACGGTCGGATCTCCCGTAATGTCCGTTTGAAATAAATGGTCGAAATTCGCGAACTGCCGCAGCGCGGCGCGTTCTATTCAGGCCATTATATTATATATATAATATATATAATATATATTTCGTCGATTTCTATTTAAAACGAATTATATAAATAGTTTTGAATTCGTTTCAAAAGCAATTTCAACTTCCTTTTCAATTCAAATCAAAATTGAATTCTTCTTTATAAATTCGTTTCAAAATTCATTTCTATTCAATTCAAATTTCAATTCAATTTGAATTCATTTCAATTTGCTTTCAATTCAATTTGAATTCGTTTTCAATTCATTTCGAAATCGTTTTCAATTCAATTCATTTCTAAATCGTTTTCAATTCAATTTGAATTCGTTTTCAATTCAATTCATTTCGAAATCGTTTTCAATTCAATTTGAATTCGTTTTCAATTCAATTCATTTCGAAACCACTTTTAATTCAATTCACTTTGAAATCACTTTTAATTCAATTCACTTTGAAATCACTTTTAATTCAATTCACTTCGAAATCACTTTTAATTCAATTCACTTTGAATTCATTTTCAATTCAATTCATTTCGAAATGAATAAAATCGATATAAATATCGTTCACGTCAAAATGGCGTCAATCTAATCAACACGGCTTCATAAATTTCTATTTTCAAAATAGTTGTTATTATCAAAATATTTCGTTCAACACATGACCAATCTCAATGAATGAGTACTGTCAACACATGAACTTTTATTTTATATCGATAAAGATGTAAATTTTAATATTAAAATATTTCGTTCAACACATGACCAATCTCAATGAATGAGTACTGTCAACACATGAACTTTTATTTTATAATATTCTTTATTTTTCAAATTGGAATGAGGCCCAATCAATTACCATATAAAGTTAATTATATGGATTTTCATACAACACATGTATATAATAACATTGAAAATAATCAACCATCAACCAAAGTGCACTACACTGTAAAAGCATCAAATATAGATATTCAACGCTTATAACAGCCTTTCAATCAATCGATCGACATATTTAATCAATCGGGATGAGTGAACTTCAAATTTCATCCCAACACCCGTGTGGGGTTTCAAACAATCAAACAAATATTTTATTCGTGCAGTTGGGCAATGTGTAAAATTTATCGACCCAATCAATGTCCTTCAAATAGGTGTACATAAACAAACCGTCTGGTTTGTAAATGAATATTTTATTTTATTCACTTCATGTTAAAAATTATATTTTTAACGATAAAACATTTTATTTCAATCTATGAATTTCTATTCAATTCATTTATTCTATAAAATGATATTTTTATTTTCTAACATATTTTAGAAAATTTCGGCGGCATAACGGCACGATACTAGGAACGGGACGAGGCCTAGCCTTATCCCCGGTTTAGTGAAGGCCCACGCCATTCACACATCAATCAAATCAATTTCACCTCACCAAACAATTCAATTCAAACAAATAATTCAACTAATCTATGCAACCAAACAAACAAGTCCATGGTCTGTGGACAATTGTGTCGGGTGCTACTAAGCACCGTCTGCATCCTAGTATATATATAAAACTAGAAAAGAAATTGAAAGGTGAGAAATTCTCACATATAGCTATCCTAGCTCCACGGCTCTTCATTTATAGAAATCTGCATCGCTATCGCATCTTCGTCATCTTCGTTGCCCGTAGCCACTACATATGCAAAAATCGAATTTTTACTTCGCTGTTCCATATATAAAAATCACATTTTTACTTCGATGTTCAATATATAAAAATCAAATTTTTATTTCGATGTTCAATATATAAAAATCAAATTTTTAGTTCAAAGTTCAATATATAAAAATCGAATTTTTAGTTCGCTATTCAATATATAAAAATCGAATTTTTAGTTCAAAGTTCAATATATAAAAATCGAATTTTTAGTTCGCTATTCAATATATAAAAATCGAATTTTTTAGTTCGCTATTCAATATATAAAAATCGAATTTTACTTCGATGTTCAATATATAAAAATTCTATTTTTCTATCGAAGTTCAATATATAAAAATCCCATTTTTTTCATTTCTCTACTGTATAAAAATCATACTTTTATCAACGCTATATATTTCAAAAATCAAGTTTCTAATTCAAAACTATATATATAAAAATTATATTTTTATATTGTTATTTCTATTTTAAAACAAAGCAAATTTTCTATATTTTTCAAACAAAGTAAATTTTGTTTTGAAAGCAAAGCAAATTTTGTTAAAAAAAAACATACGCTATTTTATTTTCAAAAACATATGCTATTTTATTTTCAAAAACATATGCTATTTTATTTTCAAAAACATATGCTATTTTATTTTCAAAAACATATGCTATTTTATTTTCAAAAACATATGTATGAAAATCATATTTTAAAAGTATATATATATAAATAAAAAAAACCATAATTTTATTTTATACATTTTAAAAACTGGTTTTATAAATGCTACTGTATAAATTAAAAACTGAATTTAAACAATGTGTTTTATAAATTAAAACTGAATTTAAACACTAATCACCATGCTTAATTACCCCAAGAAGAAGTCGGTCGCATCCTCCTTTTCCAGTTTCTATCCGAACCCCATCGTGCTCGATTTGAAACCCCCACCGCTCCGCCTAGGGTTGACCAGATCAAGATCGTCGCCCCCCCCCACGAGAAGCGCCTTGGCGTCGCCGTCCTACCCCAGGCGTGGGCCCCAGTTCGAAACCCTAAAGCGCCTCGAAATCCGAGCTGAAGGCGGCGCCTTTTGGTGCTGAAAACACCCAAAACTCCACATGATATCCGATCATACTTATACGAATTTAAAGCTTGAAGAAAGCTCTTTAATTTCGTTCTGGAGTTGGGAATCAATTCGAAGTGGATTGGGAATAATTTAAGGATGAATTTCTGAAGAATTTTGGCCGTTAATCGCCCTCGGAGGCGCTGGAACGGGTTTGACCCGAAATTAGGGTTTAATGAAAGTGGGAGTTTATTTATATAATTATATTAATATTTTAATTCATTTACTCTTTAAATCTTGAATTTTAACGTTTGAACTCCATCCTAAATCCAACGACTACCGCCCCTAGCTAATTACCCTCATCCCGGACACAATGAGATATGTTTCGTAGGCCAATTCGACTGTTTCAGTCAGTTTTTCTACAAATTAAAATATAACACGTTTAAATTTGAATTTAAACGTACATTTCAAATTGCCGGGGCCACATACTGATCCGAAAAATTCCAGAAAAATTATTTCTAGCCTCGTATCGACGATACGGTCCCAACAAAACTGATTTCGTCGAATTCTGAGATCGTTTGAAAAATGGCCCTTTTCTGGTTGATCAGAATTGACTGAAATATGCCAAACGCGTTTTCCTTTGCCACGCTCACATATTGAATCGAAAAATTATGAAATTTGGAATCTAGCAATAATTCGACACTGCGGACCCAACAAAACTGGTTTCGTCGGAATCCGAGGTCGTTTGCAAAATTGCTATTTTTAAGGGCTTTATATATATAAAAATATATATAAATTCCACAGCGACTATTTCTAATTTTAAACTGGACATATCTTATCATTTCTAAGATGAAATCTCAGTTTGTTAACTTCGTTACAAAGACATAGTTATACAGATTCAAATATTTCTTGTTTCGTTCAATTCTGACTTATATTGAATTCTGTATATTCATTTGAAATTAGAAATCGAATTTTCGAACTACCACGCCATTTTCAATTCCTTTTATAATTATATATAGTTATTATATATTCTAACGACGACGTATATAATATATACGTTCGAATTATATTCAAAATAAATTTTCTCGTCGATATTGTTTAAAATAATTCATTTTAAAAAATCAAAATTCGCTAAAATTGCCAAAATAAAAATTTCAAACTGGCTCGCATTTTACGGGTTGTTACAATCTCCCCCACTTAAAACTTTTCGTCCCCGAAAAGGAACAAAGTCGAAAGTGGTTTGATTATTCAACTCTGCGTTCGATCCGGCTTCCATTCCCCAACTCTTTAGTTTCTGAGAATTTTCAAAATTCCAAAAATTTGGCTAACACCCTAAATTTTTGAAAAATTTCGCCATAACCTCCCCTGCACCGGGAGCATCGGGGAATTTCAAATAGCTTCCCCGGTCCTTCAGATCTCAAGAAGAAAAAGAAAAAGCCAAGCGGCTAGCCAATAGGCTCACAAAATCATCATCACCCAAACAAAACAGTAAATTATGTGGTAAACATGTACCTATTTGTCGGGCAAACAAATTTTATTCTTTGGCTCTAGCCTCCTTGCTATGACCTGTTCAAGGATATACATGTATATGCAAGCAAATGCGACCAAATTTCAATACAATCCAATATTCGGTTCAATTTGGCTAAATGGCTAAAAATTAGCAAACAAATAAACAAACAAGACAAACATCAATCAATTAGTGAATTAGAGTTTCAAATTCATAATTTTGATACATAGTCAAAAATAAGATTTTTGATGCCAAATCACAACAATAGGCCCTATCTAATTTTGGTTCTCACACCAGTCAATAGGAAATATATAAATATCACACCTTCGACTCTCGAACACTAATTCTGATGATGTAGCTACAATCATCAGAATCATCTTCGGGCGACTAGAGTGTGAATCTATATCTATCCAGTATATTAAAACTTTGAATATACGTTTGCAAGGCGTATATGCAAATTCTTTATATACTGAATTGTCCAAAATCAATTTAAATAAATAATCAAATACGAATAGTTGATTTTAAATTTCAAAACAAAAATGTTTTCATTATAAAAATATACTCTTCACTCTCGTTCTAGGATACTGCTGATCCCATCTCTAACGAGTCATTCCCATTGGATTTTACTAATCCAATATCTGATGAATTCTTTCGTATGGTTCTAATGTGTCTTGTTCTCTAGCTTTGTAAACCAAAGCTCTGATACCACGTGTAAAGACCCGCAACTTCCCCGTAAAGGAAAGCGTCGGATAGTTCGAGAACAAGCCACAACAGAACGCATACAGAAGAACATTTCATTGTATATTACAACAATGCATCAGATTACAAGAATATACAGAGTAAATGAATATTACACAGAAATATCAGAGATTTAAATTACATTTAAATACATAGCAGCGGAAAATAATACAATACACAACTAGAAGTAGATATACGGATACAAAGCTTTCCGGATATCGTTCCAGCTGTAAACCAGGATCCTGTGAATATAAATCTGCAAAACCGAAACTACTAGCTGCCCGTGTCAAAATAAGGGCACCCAGAGTTTAGGTTAAAACAATAAACTCCAGGTCAGTCATGTGACTGGTGTGAGAACTAAAACAGTTATTAATCTTTATTTTTAAATCATTAGGTAAATCAAGGGACCACGCCGTATAACACGGAACGGGTTTCCTCCCAAGAATACCAGTGCATAAAACAAACAGCGAAATGCTAAATAAAGAAAAATGAAGCTGTTATAAGACCCAGGTCCCATCACACAATGCAACGCAGTCGAGGATAGGGTTTTCCCTTATAACAGCCAAAGAATGCTTGATACGTTTTAAAACAAATCATTTGATACTATTATAAGTGCATAGTGTATAAAACACTTCAAATCATAAGTATCAATCATAGGCGGCATGAATGCCCCATACCACTATGTCGCCATATATAGGTTATACAATCAAAATCGCAAAGTCACATATTTGGAAATTGGGTTTCCATCTATGAACCGAGGCAAAAGATAGTCCTCAACCGATTCGAGACAATCTAGCCCATGTCTCAGGCAAGCGCGCAGGCAAGCCTTGGATCGTCCGGGCCGGTCCACACGGAGTGGATTATTATGCCTGAACAATACGTCTCCCCACCCTATGGGGTGTAAGTCTGGTCCGTCAGCCGACCAGAATGCATTCGGCCGAAACCGATATAACCGAGGCGCCTCGCAACCGCAACAACCACATAAGTCAAACTCGTCAGGGCGTGTAAAACCACTGACGCCACTTCTAGCTAGAAAGAAACGCAAGTCCTCCCTGAGGTCCGTCTCCCGTTTTTGGTTCATACCGGGTGTGAAACACGCGAGGTAAACGTTACACAAAGCTACGCCACAAAGGCCGTGCTTTGATCATCACCACAAGACTTTGCTTTTCAACAGAAGCCTTGATCATTTGCATCTTAGCATGCCACACAGGCAAACCATCCTATGCAACCGATATCAGTCACACAGAATGAAATCCGATGTCAGACACACAGTCCATTTACAAGTCCGTTCTGGGTCTGAACGAAACCGGAGGCACCTAGTACCCCGCGTATCCATCGATCTCCAAGTACGTCTGGACGATCACTAACTGTTTCCATCTTTTTGGGTGTACAGCCCAATCAAGATCATCAGTTATCACCCAAACGACGTGAAGACCTCCGGTCTTCGACCATCGTCTTCATCTTCGACTTATCGTCGTATCAGTTATTCAGAATGGGATAAACCCGGTCTTTCTGAATAACTCGCGTATATTTTAAATAAGTGTTACAAAAACACAACATACGCCTCATTCCAATTCATTAGTCACTAACCGTAAATTAATCAAGAGAATAATTCCCCAAATATTAACCCCGAAGGCCGAAACCAACATCAGATCAATATCCAGAAAACCATTCTGCTTGGCTAACCGACAGTTAGTTTCTAATTTCACATTCATAGGGAAAGGTTCCCATTAATTTTATCAAAGATAAATTCTTGAATTTATTCTTTAATCAACTTTTGAATATCAATTCAAACTAGTCGGGATTAGCGAACCTTACCGAAGTAATCATTTGTTATAATTTCCCAATCCCAACCTATTCATCCTATGAAGTAAAACTGTGAATACTTCATATCTAACACCACAGTGTTATCGGTAAATTCAATTACCATTTCACGTTCAAATCTAATTAAAGATTTAACTATCGCCTGGAGCAAAACTGGTGATACTCCATTTTCGATCATTTCAATCTAATTAAAGATTCATTAAAACTCCACTTAGTTTTAATCTTTGACTGGGTTAAAGAATCAGTGTCATTTAAAAACACGGTTCACGATAAACCCAAAATCACATTCATTAATCATCGGGTTAAAGAACGAGTGTTATTTAAAAACACTGTCCACGATAAACCCAAAAATCATTCCATTAATTATCAGGTTAAAGAACAAGTGTAATTTAAAACACTGTTCACGATAAACCCAAAAATCAATCCATTAATTATCAGGTTAAAGAACAAGTGTTATTTAAAACACTGTTCACGATAAACCCAAAAATCAATACTAATTCAATTCCAATTAAATATCATTTTTAATTGGTACACTTCATTAAATCTAAATAAAAAGATTTAATCTTTTCTCAACTGGGTTCAAGAACAGTGTTAGTGAAGACACCATTCACGACAAACCCAAATCACATTTGATATTCAATACAAGGCTCTGAATAGAAAAATATCCCGGCTTATATTCAATATCAAATTCTACGACCAACAAATGTCGTATTGGAAATAACGATATAAATATATATCTTTCAAATTTCCATAACAACATATGTATAATCACGAATTCCAACATCGAAATATTCCGAAGACAATTTCGATTCAAATCCACTCCAATGCAATCATTGGAAATTTTGGTTATTTTCAAAACCCTTTTCAAATTCAATTTATTTATTCAAAAATAAATAGAATTATAATTCTAGTTCAAAACTAGTTCATTTCGATAAAAATCTATTTTTATCTTTTCAAATATGGAGTTTTTCATCCCAAATCTTCACAAATCATTTCTTATGATTTTACATAAATTATTACTATTTTTAATAATTTTATTAAGGCCCGTACAGTCGATTTCCAACAATGGCCATCGAACTGCACTTACAGCGACCTTTTTCGAATTTGATTTGGACATAATTCCAAATCCAACTGTTAGATTTCAAATTTCTAACATTCATTAGAAAGCTCTTTTCGATACGAACCCAACGGTTCCGGTTTTAGGAGAATCCGACGGTCGGATCTCCCGTAATGTCCGTTTGAAATAAATGGTCGAAATTCGCGAACTGCCGCGGCGCGGCGCGTTCTATTCAGGCCATTATATTATATATATAATATATATAATATATATTTCGTCGATTTCTATTTAAAAAGAATTATATAAATAGTTTTGAATTCGTTTCAAAAGCAATTTCAACTTCCTTTTCAATTCAAATCAAAATTGAATTCTTCTTTATAAATTCGTTTCAAAATTCATTTCTATTCAATTCAAATTTCAATTCAATTTGAATTCATTTCAATTTGCTTTCAATTCAATTTGAATTCGTTTTCAATTCATTTCGAAATCGTTTTCAATTCAATTCATTTCGAAATCGTTTTCAATTCAATTTGAATTTGTTTTCAATTCAATTCATTTCGAAATCGTTTTCAATTCAATTTGAATTCGTTTTCAATTCAATTCATTTCGAAACCACTTTTAATTCAATTCACTTTGAAATCACTTTTAATTCAATTCACTTCGAAATCACTTTTAATTCAATTCACTTTGAATTCATTTTCAATTCAATTCATTTCGAAATGAATAAAATCGATATAAATATCGTTCACGTCAAAATGGCGTCAATCTAATCAACACGGCTTCATAAATTTCTATTTTCAAAATAGTTGTTATTATCAAAATATTTCGTTCAACACATGACCAATCTCAATGAATGAGTACTGTCAACACATGAACTTTTATTTTATATCGATAAAGATGTAAATTTTAATATTAAAATATTTCGTTCAACACATGACCAATCTCAATGAATGAGTACTGTCAACACATGAACTTTTATTTTATAATATTCTTTATTTTTCAAATTGGAATGAGGCCCAATCAATTACCATATAAAGTTAATTATATGGATTTTCATACAACACATGTATATAATAACATTGAAAATAATCAACCATCAACCAAAGTGCACTACACTGTAAAAGCATCAAATATAGATATTCAACGCTTATAACAGCCTGTCAATCAATCGATCGACATATTTAATCAATCAGGATGAGTGAACTTCAAATTTCATCCCAACACCCGTGTGGGGTTTCAAACAATCAAACAAATATTTTATTCGTGCAGTTGGGCAATGTGTAAAATTTATCGACCCAATCAATGTCCTTCAAATAGGTGTACATAAACAAACCGTCTGGTTTGTAAATGAATATTTTATTTTATTCACTTCACGTTAAAAATTATATTTTTAACGATAAAACATTTTATTTCAATCTATGAATTTCTATTCAATTCATTTATTCTATAAAATGATATTTTTATTTTCTAACATATTTTAGAAAATTTCGGCGGCATAACGGCACGATACTAGGAACGGGACGAGGCCTAGCCTTATCCCCGGTCTAGTGAAGGCCCACGCCATTCACACATCAATCAAATCAATTTCACCTCACCAAACAATTCAATTCAAACAAATAATTCAACTAATCTATGCAACCAAACAAACAAGTCCATGGTCTGTGGACAATTGTGTCGGGTGCTACTAAGCACCGTCTGCATCCTAGTATATATATAAAACTAGAAAAGAAATTGAAAGGTGAGAAATTCTCACATATAGCTATCCTAGCTCCACGGCTCTTCATTTATAGAAATCTGCATCGCTATCGCATCTTCGTCATCTTCGTTGCCCGTAGCCACTACATATGCAAAAATCGAATTTTTACTTCGCTGTTCCATATATAAAAATCACATTTTTACTTCGATGTTCAATATATAAAAATCAAATTTTTATTTCGATGTTCAATATATAAAAATCAAATTTTTAGTTCAAAGTTCAATATATAAAAATCGAATTTTTAGTTCGCTATTCAATATATAAAAATCGAATTTTTAGTTCAAAGTTCAATATATAAAAATCGAATTTTTAGTTCACTATTCAATATATAAAAATCGAATTTTTTAGTTCGCTATTCAATATATAAAAATCGAATTTTACTTCGACGTTCAATATATAAAAATTCTATTTTTCTATCGAAGTTCAATATATAAAAATCCCATTTTTTTCATTTCTCTACTGTATAAAAATCATACTTTTATCAACGCTATATATTTCAAAAATCAGGTTTCTAATTCAAAACTATATATATAAAAATTATATTTTTATATTGTTATTTCTATTTTAAAACAAAGCAAATTTTCTATATTTTTCAAACAAAGTAAATTTTGTTTTGAAAGCAAAGCAAATTTTGTTAAAAAAAACATACGCTATTTTATTTTCAAAAACATATGCTATTTTATTTTCAAAAACATATGCTATTTTATTTTCAAAAACATATGCTATTTTATTTTCAAAAACATATGCTATTTTATTTTCAAAAACATATGTATGAAAATCATATTTTAAAAGTATATATATATAAATAAAAAAAAACCATAATTTTATTTTATACATTTTAAAAACTGGTTTTATAAATGCTACTGTATAAATTAAAAACTGAATTTAAACAATGTGTTTTATAAATTAAAACTGAATTTAAACACTAATCACCATGCTTAATTACCCCAAGAAGAAGTCGGTCGCATCCTCCTTTTCCAGTTTCTATCCGAACCCCATCGTGCTCGATTTGAAACCCCCACCGCTCCGCCTAGGGTTGACCAGATCAAGATCGTCGCCCCCCCCCCACGAGAAGCGCCTTGGCGTCGCCGTCCTACCCCAGGCGTGGGCCCCAGTTCGAAACCCTAAAGCGCCTCGAAATCCGAGCTGAAGGCGGCGCCTTTTGGTGCTGAAAACACCCAAAACTCCACATGATATCCGATCATACTTATACGAATTTAAAGCTTGAAGAAAGCTCTTTAATTTCGTTCTGGAGTTGGGAATCAATTCGAAGTAGATTGGGAATAATTTGAGGATGAATTTCTGAAGAATTTTGGCCGTTAATCGCCCTCGGAGGCGCTGGAACGGGTTTGACCCGAAATTAGGGTTTAATGAAAGTGGGAGTTTATTTATATAATTATATTAATATTTTAATTCATTTACTCTTTAAATCTTGAATTTTAACGTTTGAACTCCATCCTAAATCCAACGACTACCGCCCCTAGCTAATTACCCTCATCCCGGACACAATGAGATATGTTTCGTAGGCCAATTCGACTGTTTCAGTCAGTTTTTCTACAAATTAAAATATAACACGTTTAAATTTGAATTTAAACGTACATTTCAAATTGCCGGGGCCACATACTGATCCGAAAAATTCCAGAAAAATTATTTCTAGCCTCGTATCGACGATACGGTCCAAACAAAACTGATTTCGTAGAATTCTGAGATCGTTTGAAAAATGGCCCTTTTCTGGTCGATCAGAATTGACTGAAATATGCCAAACGCGTTTTCCTTTGCCACGCTCACATATTGAATCGAAAAATTATGAAATTTGGAATCTAGCAATAATTCGACACTGCGGACCCAACAAAACTGGTTTCGTCGGAATCCGAGGTCGTTTGCAAAATTGCTATTTTTAAGGGCTTTATATATATAAAAATATATATAAATTCCACAGCGACTATTTCTAATTTTAAACTGGACATATCTTATCATTTCTAAGATGAAATCTCAGTTTGTTAACTTCGTTACAAAGACATAGTTATACAGATTCAAATATTTCTTGTTTCGTTCAATTCTGACTTATATTGAATTCTGTATATTCATTTGAAATTAGAAATCGAATTTTCGAACTACCGCGCCATTTTCAATTCCTTTTATAATTATATATAGTTATTATATATTCTAACGACGACGTATATAATATATACGTTCGAATTATATTCAAAATAAATTTTCTCGTCGATATTGTTTAAAATAATTCATTTTAAAAAATCAAAATTCGCTAAAATTGCCAAAATAAAAATTTCAAACTGGCTCGCATTTTACGGGTTGTTACACACACTCTAGGCACTAGATCGGCTCAGTCACTTCATATTGCATATTGCATAAAATTGTGTATAGGAAAATATATTTATGGATGAATAATGGTTGTGTTATCACATGGATGATGCATTTTGGTGAATGTTTGTGCACTCATGTAGATATTGTATGTGTCGATAGGGTTTTCTCGCATACATAATGGATGCATGGCACTATCATGGTTTGCATATGTTCATACATTAGATAGGGAACATATACACACACTGTTTGCATATGCTCATACATCATTAGAAACTCTTTAAGGACAATGGATGCCCGTGGTTGATGATTTGAGTAGATGGTTGTTTGGATGGTAGGATATGCATTCTCCTTAGCTTAGAGATTTCGGGGACGAAATCCTTTAAGGAGGGGAGAATGTAACACCCCGAATTTTAGTTAATACTAAAATTCACTAATTACAGGATAAATAATCTCAGACGTGGGAATTGGGGGTAACGGGCTACGTTATTGCGTTCGTCTCGGAAAAATACGCGAAATAGAGTCCGAGTTTTCGAGAATCGGAGTCCGTATGGCCCGGTTATGGCCCAAAGAAGTTTGCAGAAAATTTAAAACTAAAAACAGATTTAAAAATTTAAATTTCAGATTGTGGAATGGAACAGGCGGGGTCAGGCGGGAAGATTCCCGCCCTACCCATGTCGACAGGGCTGTCGACAGGCCTGTCGACTTGCCTGTCGACAGGGGCGCGCCGTCTAGTGAACCTGGGTGCACCAGGTTGGGTTCTAGGCTGGCTTAGAGGGCTGGTTCTAGAGATTTCCTAAATCTAAGGGTCCTAATCTAACCTAGGGTTAATCTAAGGGCCTAAAACACTCACCTAATCTATAAATACACCCTAAACCTACCTTAATCCATACTAAAAATAGAAATGAAGGCCTCATGCCGCCAAATTAAATCCTAGAAGGAGTCTCCACTAATCTAAGAAGGAAGTTGCAAGCTAATCCCTCTCAAATCATTCTCTAATCATCACCATCTTCATAATTAGCAACTAATTCCTCTTCATAAGTTGGTTAATCTTGGTTTTGGTGAGTTTCTATCACTTTAACATCAATTGTTAAAGTAAGTAGATTGGGTGTAATGAGACTTATGGTCTTAAATGCGGATTAGTGAGTTTGAATCATGTATAATGATATGTTACTCTATGTTGTTCTATGTTTATGCATATTTGATAAGTTGGTTTATGCATGCTTAATAAGTTGATTTATGCATGTTTAACAAGTTGGTATATGCATGTTTAACAAGTGGATTTATGCATATTTAATGAGTGGAATTATGCATGTTTAACAAAGTGAGTTATGCAAGTTAAGTATATGTTTAAATGCAAGTTTAATGTGATATGCAAGTTATGCATGCTTATGCAAGTATATGGATGCTTATGCAAGTCATGTATATGTTTAAATGCAAGATTTATGTGATATGCAAGTTATGCATGCTTATGCGAGTATATGAATGCTTATGCAAGATATGTATATGCTTAAATGACATGATATGCAAGTTATGCATGTTTATGCAAGTTAGGTATGCTTATGCAAGTATGTGAATGCTTATGCAAGTATGTGAATGCTTATGCAAGTTATGTGTATGCTTAAATGCATGTTTAACATGTTATGCAAGTTATGAGAATGACTATATGAAAGTTCAACATGTTATGCAAGATATGTGTATGATAATATGCAAGCTCATATGCAACATGTTATGCAAATCATGTGTATGATAATATGCAAGTTTGGGTTATATGTAGTTGGGTTAATATATGCTCATATATGCAAGTTGACATCCTCTTAACCCATGACAAAGTTGTATGCTAAACCCATGATATTTGTGATGATCTTCCCCTTATTTATGTCATGAAATGAGAACGATTTACGTGGGGAACGATGGGGTTGGTAAATACGTTAATAAATGAATGATTGGGTATGATTAAGCATACCATAAAAATAAATTACCATAAGTGGGAATTTACCTATTGAGTTAGGTCTACCCCATGGGAATTTACCTATTGAGTTAGGTCTACCCATGTTATGGAAAACTTGATATTAATTAGGGATAATTAATATGGGGGTGATTAATTAGGTGTAATTAATCGACTAAGACACGAGGTTGGACTCATTTGTAGTGTAAAACTGCCCGGACCCGACCGGCTTAACCAGTTGCTACAAATGTCAGCCCAATGTGAGAGGTCTTAGCCATAAATTAAATACGTGATTAAGGTAAAGACACGAGGTTAGACTCTGTTATGACGTAAGACTGCCTGGATTCTACTGGCTTAACCAGGTGGTCATAACAGCCAGTCTAATGTGGGAGGTCTTTATGGGAGATCACGGTCTTAATTAATTAAGAAACACTTAACCATAATAGCATGTAGTGGGACATGAGGGGTTAAGTGGGTGCCTTGGGTGGCATGTGGAAATTTAATGGTTGCCTTGGGTGGCATGTAGAATCTAGTGGGTTGCCTTGGGTGGCAATAGAAAATACGATTAGAATACTTAACCAAGTGGAAACATGTAATTAAACATGATTAAAGGGTTAAGTGGGATACACTAGATATATGACAAGCTTAGGTGGGTAGCTTGTTGGGGGCCCATTTCAACCAATATCCCAAACGTATCTTTGTGGGCTCGACCCATGTCGAGTGACGGGACACGCATATTGGGCTTGATTATAAGAGGCCAAAACGGGTTAGCGGTGGCAGCGCAAGTCCAACGGGTTTCATATGCGTGTGTGGGCCCGGGCTGGTAGATAAGCCGTTGTTGCATCGTGTAGATATAAAGCCGTGCACCGTTGATAGTATTGGGTAGCCACTTTAGGGGAGTGATACACCCCACTGTGGGACCAGCACGGGTATCTACGGTAGGGAGCCGATCGATGGGGAGTAGTGGGTACACCTAATAAAGATAGGGGCAGACGGCACCTATGTAGGGGTACACGAAACTACTGGGTAAGAATTACTGAGTACACCTAGTGGAGATAGGGGCAGACGGCACCTATGTAGTGGGCTAGGGGTACACGAGACTACTGGGGAAATTTTCTAAGTCCTTGGAAGGGATCAACCTTTAAGTAGGAATGACTGGTGTGGTGCAGTTAGTAATTATCCTTGGGTGGGTAGATGCGTCCTTACGGTTATCTTAGTTTATCCTAAGTTCACCAAGCTGCTTAGTGTAGCCGTTCATCCCCAGATATTACCGTAGGTCAAGTTTATGTCTTCTCTGGTTACTTTAATGATTGTATTGTTAAAGTTATAGGACTCACTCAGACTTATGTCTGACCCCGTTGTTTTTATCTTTTTCCCAACCCTCAGGTCCTACGGTAGATCCTAGCGGTAGTAGAGCTTGATCAGATTGCTGTTCCAGTCTTTAGGAGCTTGGGTAGATGTAAAGCTCCAGTTATCCAGTTATCTTTTCTTTTGTCATGGCTATTGTATGAGAGAGTGGGATTATGTACTACTTTATTTTGATGGATATTGTACTTGACTTTTATTGTGGTTTTATGATGTAACCAGACATGTTTATTTCCGCTGTTATGAGATGATGATTTAAAATTTCAAGTACTACTTATATCTGTCTTGTTGTAATTTTTCTGTTCTATATTCACTAAAATACTCCACCGATGTTATGGCATTCCCTTAGTGAGTGACCGTAGCGGGCGTGGGGTGTTACATTCAGGTCAGTCATGGGACTGGTGTGAGAACTAAAACATTTATTTGAAACTTTACTTTAAATTTTGATAAATCAAGGGACCACGCCGTATAACACGAAACAGGTTTTCTCCCAAGAATACCAGTGCGTAAACAGTTATAAAGAGCGCAATGCTTTTCAAAAAATGAAACTATTATAAGACTCAGGTCCCATCACACAATGCAACACAAGATGGAGGATAGAATTTTCCATTATAATAGCCAAACATGCTTGGTACATTTTAAAACAAATCAATTTGATATTACTATAAGTGAATAGTGTCAAAATCAACTTCAAATATAAATGTATCAATAATAGACGGCATGGGTACCATATAGCATGTCGCCATACCAGTTCTACAATTAAAACCTCACAATGTCGTATTGGAAGTTGGATTTCCGTCATGAACAAAGGCAAGGGATCGTCCTTACTGAATTCGAGACTGTCTAGCCCAAGCCTCAGGATACAGCTGCAACTGCACCTAGGAGCCGCAGGTCCGGTCCTCCCTTACGTTTGAGGATTATAACTCCTAAACAATGCGTTTCGCCACCCTATGGAGCGTAATGGTTAGTATGTTGACCATATCATCCATCGGCCCCGTAGTGACCGATATATCCGAGGTGCCTCGCTATCCATCAAATAATATGCAACATCCACATGAGTAAAATGTCTGGGCTCCATACTATGACACCACTTCTAGCTAGAAAAAAACGCACGTTATTCCTGGATCCTTCATCCCGTTTCTAGTTCATACTGGGGAGTGAAGCTATGCTATTTAAAGCCGTGCTTTGATCATCAACCACAAGACTCTGGTTTTCAATAGAAGCCTTGATCATTTGCATCTCAGCATGCCACACTGACAATTCACGCCATGCAACTGATGTCTATCGATATATAACCACTAAGCGCGTACTTCTCTGAGAAGGATGTTAAGCAAGAGAATAAATTCTACGCCACCAAACAGATGTATATTTAATAGAAATCAATTAACACAGAATAAAATCCAATGTCAGACACACATCCACTTACTAGTTTGTTCTGGATTTGAACGAAACCGAAGGCACCTTATTCCTCGTCCCATATGTCCAATAAAGGAGAGATGTCCTCGCATATCCGATAGATCTCCAAGTACATCTAGACGATCACCACTTATTACATTGTCTTGGGTGTACAGCCCAATTAAGACATCAGTAATCATCCAAACGATGTAAAGAACCCCGATCTTCAACCACCATGTTCATCGTCGACTTATCGTCGAATCAATTATTCAGAATGGGTATAAACCCGACCTTTCTGAATAACTCGCGTATTTTATAAATAAGTGCTATAAAAACACAACATATGCCTCATTAATCTAGAATATTCTTTTATTCAAATGTTCTTATACTTTGGAAAAGGTTCCCATCAATTTTATGAAAGATAAATTCTTTTAAATTTATTCTTTAATCTTCCTTTGGATATCAGTTCTAAACCAAATTAAGGTTTATCAACTAGTCGGGATTAGCGAATCTTACCGAAGTAATCATTTGTTTAATTTCCCAATCTCTGTCTATTCATCCCATGGAACAAAACTGGTGATACTCCATATCTAACACCACTGTGTTATCGGTAAAAATTAATTTCCATTTCCCGTTCATATCTAATTAAAGATTTAACCATCGCTTGGAGCAAAACTGGTGATACTCCATTCTCGATCATTTCTCGAATTTGATAATTTAAATTATCGCCTTCACATTTCAATCTAATTAAAGGTCCATTAAAACTCAACTTAGTTTTAATCTTCCTAAAAATCAATATTAATGATTATTTAACTTTGGGAAATCAAACATGCCGCATCGACAATCTACACTGTACCATTGATTTCTGCCAATATATAATCTCTAAGCTCGTACGTCTTAGAGAAGGGTGTTAAGCAAGAGAATAAATTCTCCGCCACCACACAGATATATATTTAGTAGAGATCAACAATACGGTTCGAAATACAATGTCTGACATGCAATCTTGTCTTTAGTTGGGTTAAAGAATCAACGTCATTTAAAACAAAGTTCACGATAAACGCAAATTCACATTCCATTAATTATGGAATCCTTATGGAAAACAGATCAATATATAATAGATATCAATTTCTGTATCCGACTAATAATATAAATGGAATAACGACAAAGCCTTTTAATTCCATATATATTAACAGTCTTCCTCCATAGAAGCTCACTTCGATTGTTACCAAATCGAGTTACACTCAATTCCAATTTTTTATATTAAATTGGAAAACTTTATTTGGAAAATTTCCATTAAATCTTAGAATAAAGATTTATAAATTAAAAATCTTAACTTCACTGTTAATCGGGTTAAAGAACAAGTGTTATTTAAAACACCGTTCACGATAAACCCAAAAATCCAATTTTTAATTCAATCCCAATTGAATATTAATTAATTGGTAAACTTCTCTAAATCTTCATTTAAAGATCTATTCTTTTCTCAACTGGGTTTAAGAACAGTGTTACTGAAGACATCATTCACGACAAACCCAAAATCCCATTTGATATCAAATACAAGGCTCTGAATAGAAATTATATTGGCTTATATTCAATATCAAATTCTGAAACCAACAAATATTGTATTGGAAATAACAATATAAATATATCTTCCAAATTTCCATAACAATGTCCGTATAATCACGGAATCCAATATAGAAATGTTCTGAAGATTATTTCCATTCCCATTCCATTCCAAATCCATTCCAGTTTGTTCGTTGGAAATTTTTGGTTATATTAAAACCATTCACAAATCCAATTTATTTTATTTAAAAATCATTGGATTTCAATTCTAGTTAGTAACTAGTTCATTTTGATAAAAAAAATTATCTTTTCAAACATGGAATTTTCATCCCAATTCTTTCCAAATAATTTATTATCATTTTACAATAATTATTAATATTTTTAATAATTTTATTAAGGTCCTTTCAGTCGATTTCCATAAACGGTCATCGAACTGCACTTACAATGACCTTTTCCAAATTTGATTTGGACATTATTCCAAATCCAACCATTAGATTTCAAATCTCTTATATTCATTGGAAAGCTCTTTTCGATACGAACCCAACGGTTCCGGCTTTAGGAGAATCCGATGGTTGAATCTCCCGCAATGTTAATTCGAAGTCAATGGTCGAAATTCGCAAACGATCGTTGTGCGGTGCGTTCTATTCGGGCGATTATATTATATATATATAATATATAATTTGTTCAAAATGTATTTTATAAATTCGTTTTAAAATCAATTCCCTCTTCTATTTCAATTTTAATTCAAAATTGAATACTCCTTATCATTATAATATTTAAATGATAATATTTTCAAAATATCAGATTTTGAAATAATTTCCTTTTCGATATTCATTATGAAAATGTATAAAATCGATATAAATATCGTTCGCGTTAAAATGGCGCAAATCTTAACAATACGGCTTCATATATTTCAATATTTTCGTGTCTATCCAAAATCGAACATCAAATTCACATTTTAATCCTTTATTGATTTTTTTTAAATATTCGTTATTTTAAAATATTACCTTATCTTAAAATATTCATTTCTTTTGAATCAGACCCAATCAATTACCATATAATGTTATTTATATGGATTTCATACACATATGTACACAACAACAACAACAACAATAACCAATCATCCAGAGTGCATTACACAACTGCATAAGCGTTAAATATAAATAATTAATGCTTACAAAAGTCTATCAACCAATCGATCGACACACAGCTAATTATTGGGACTAGTGTATGTCAAATATCATCCCAATACCCATGTGGGGTTTCAACCAACAAATACTGAATATTATTTGTGCAGTTGGGCGATGTGTAAAATTTATCATCCTAATCAATATCAGTTAAATGTGTGTACATAAACAAATCATCCGATTTGTAAATGAATATTTATTTTCATTTCAGGAGAATTTTATGATGTTCACATATATGTTAAAAATTATATTTTTAATGATAAAATATTTTATTCAACACATGAATATTTTATATAACTCATATATAAGTTAAAAATAATATTTTTTAACTAACCATTATATTTCTAACATATTTTAGAAAATTTTGGCAGCATAATGACATGATACTTAAACCGGAATAAGATCTAGCCTTACCCCTTGCCTAATACTGGCTCACGTCATACACATACCAATTCCAATCAATTCGATTTAACATCCAAAATCAAATCCAACCAATTTATTAATAGGGTTGCCAAACCCCATTAAATAACAATCAATCAAATAAAAGAAAACAACAAAACATCCCTAGTCTCAATCAAAGGTGTTGGGTGCTACTAAGCACCGTCTGCATCCTAGTATATATTTAACTGTAAACAAAATTAGAGTGAGAAGGAGTTATCACCTTTGGTTTCCACTCCGCCATTCTTTGATGGACGATTTGGATTCCGTTCTGCTTCCATTCAGTTTCATCGCCGTCTGCTTCACTCGGTATATATATTAAAAATCACATTTTTATTACAACGCTAAATGGATTTAAATCACATTTTTACCAACGTTATCTAGATAAAAATCATATTATTATTTTTTATTTTCTAAAAATTATATTCATGTCATCCACTAGTTAAAAATCACATCATTTTTAACTTACTAAAAATATTTCCATTATACGATAAAAAACATATTTTACATCACTAAAAATCATTGAAACGACCCACCTTTCTGACCAGTTCTCGCCGGTATTTAAACCAACTTAAACCATTCACAAAGATGGATTGTTATTGGTACTTACACATTTGCATAAAATATAATAGAACTTTTTCATTTATTTCATTGATTACATCAGAGATTACAAGGAATATCAGAGTACCATCTATGCTCGGTGGAAATAAACTCTCTAGAGAAAACATCCAAACCATAACTCCAGCTACAAATCTGAATCCAGCTCTAAAATCTAAACCTACAAACCAAACTTCTGACTGCCCGTGTAAAAATGTGGGCACCCAGAGTTTGGGTGTGGGAAATAATAAACTCTAGGTCAGTCGTAGGACTGTTGTGAGATTCAAAACACAGTTCTTATTTAAGCTTCATTTTTGAAGTTAGGAAATTCACCTGGCCATGCTGCTAACGCGGAACGGGTTTACTCCATGTGAATACTAGTGCATCAAAATTCACAATGACTTTTGAAAATGAAACTAACATAAGGTCTCGCGGCACACACAAATGCAAGCGCATACATGGGCGTGATTTCTCCTTATGATAGTAAAAAATGCTTGATACGTGAAAATCCTCTGATATTATCAGTAGTACATAGTGTGAAAACAATTTGGCAAATAAATGTATTAATCATAGCCAGCATAATGCCCCATCCCATTATACTGAAAATCCTACTGGTAGCAGGCTATACAACTAAAATCGTACGGGCTCGTAGTGGAAAATTGGTTTTCCAACAAATGACCAAGCAAAGGAACTTCATTACCGAACCGATGGGTATGCCTCTAGAGGGACGCCACGATAACCAAATCGGGCTCTCTGCCAATACAAGGTCGGGTTACCCCTTAACTGGGTAACTTAGAGCACGCCTGAGTATATCACTAACCGGTCGTTACCAACCTTTAAAACCGGGCGCCCGCGACATCAACATCCATATAAAATAGAAGTTATCCACATAGGTTAATACCTGGGCTCCATACCATAGTACACCTTTTATCTAGAAGGAAATGACTACCCTTAACCTCGCTACGTCTTTCCTGTTTTAGCCATTTAATAGGTTGTCAGGCTTGTCGAGGTCATGACATACACAAAGCGACGCTTAAACAAGTCATGCTTTGGTCATCCATAGCTCATCGTACCTCTTAAGTATGCCACATTATTCATAGACAAATGCATCACTGATTTCTGATATATAACCTCTAAGCTCATACGTCTTAGAGAATGATGTTAAGCAAGAGAATAATTCTCCGCCACCAAACAAATATATATTGATAAAACAGTGTTACGCAGTTAGTTACAATATTAGACACACAATCCATATATGTCCGTTCTGGGTCTGAACGAAGCATCATCTAAAATTTTCCAAATACATTCAGATATCGTGCCACTTATAACCTCGTTTGGTTGTATGGACCAATCCGAGACATTAGCATTCAACCTAAATGATTCGGAAACTCCAGGCTTCACTCGTCGGTTTCCAAGTCTTACACTTCTTTATAACGTCGTATTATTACTTGGAATGGTTTTCGGATATATATCTGGTCCCGGATTTTCCAAATAATAGCGTACTTTAAAATCAGTAGCTATGGTCTATACAGATTTCCAATTCAAATCTCCTTCCCAAACATTATCATTTAACTTTCAATTAAGGTAGGATTCATTCCTTTAAACCCCATTTTCATCTTAACTCTTTTCTTGAATATGCAATATTTGTTTACAACCTTATATTCCAAAAACAAATTCAGTTTACTCATCGTTATCCCTTTCGTTAGGTGTTCAAAACCACCAAACCTTAATTTGGATTTAAATTCCCATTTATGGTAATTCAAAAAATATAAGTTTAAACAAAATTTAATCAACTTGTATTTGACATCGATTCACCAACATGAGCAAACACCATCAGAATTTGAATATGAATATGGTTTGCTATTTCTGATGTTATTCGTCTAAACCTTGGATTCTATATCGAATATCTGACAATAACTCTATCCTAACTCGTTTTTTTTTTTAAATTCAAACTTATCATATCTTACTTATAATTTAAATAAACTTCATACGTACCATTCAAATCTCCCAACACATTTAACAAATCCTTTTTTATAATGATTCATGGTTTCTAATCTTCAAATACCAATCATTTCAAAGAAATAGTTTAATAACATTGAAAGCATTGCTAAAGGTGCTGCGAAATGGTTATTTTACCAAATCAATACAAAATCATTCAAAATTCACATTTTCTAACTCGAATCACTTTTAAATAATAAAATATGATTTATCATATTTTTCTGAATCTTTCAAATAATTTTTATAAGCCCTTTTTATTCGATTTCTCCTTTCGGTCGTTGAACTGCCCGTATAGCGACTTTTATAAATTCTATTTTAACCATAATTTGTAAACCATATGATGGAATCCGAAAATTTCTCTTTTATTCAAAAACTATTATTAATAGAAATCCAATGTTTTTCATTTCAAGTCAATCCGATTCAAAATGTTCAAGTTATAATCATTTGAAATCGATATTATCAAATTGCCGTTACGCGACGCTTTCGATTTATGATATATAAGGTTAAATATAAATCACCTAATTCTTTCCTTTTCCAAAATAAATTACATTTCCATACTTAGATCCAAAACCATATTTCAAATCCTATTTTCCCGAAATGGTATCCTTTATAATCCAACTTTAGTTCAAAACCATTTTAAATTCCAAATTTCCATTTCAAATCAAATTGAATAATATTTAATTTAAAATCATTCGATTATTTTTCCAAAATCCTTTATGGAAACACTAATTCGCATGGAATTCCCAATGTCTTCATGCTACATTAAATTGAACATTTTATGATAATATCTCTAAAACATGTTAATCTTCCCAAATGAACTATTACAATTATCATCTCAAATCCAAACTTTTATTTTGGATTAAATCAAAATGATATTATTTTATCAAAACTTGTTTAATTATTAACCATTAAAGTTGCGCGCACAATATCATCTCAAGATCTCAATTCGATATTTAAATAAGCAATGAGCGATCGACATTATTTTCAAAACCATTTCATCACATGTGAGTAATGTTTATTCAATTCCCAAACAGTTTTAAATTCAAATTTAAAACTAAATTTACAACTCTTATTTTAGTTAATAAATTTTCATTTAAATGGAAGGAGAGTTTAAATCAGTTAACCGTATAGTCACATAGCTACGGTGTATGTGTGAATTCATGCAATCAAAATTAACCATATAATTTAACCAAATAAACAAGCGCAAATTCATCCATCACAACAATTAAAATAATTAATTAACTGTGCGGAGAGCGTTACAGTCAATAACGCTCAGTGTTTACGGTGTTTTTGACTGCCTGGACATCTATCGAACAACCCAGTGACAATCATTCATATCAGTTCATAACCATTCGCTAATTTAAAATCAACGATTAACTATATTTAATCATAATAACTAATTTAAAATGAATTCAATTAGAATCTCACCTTCATTGCTTTCCAATTTAAACGTAAAAATCATATGAACTACTAATCCAACCGCAGATGATCACGTACATACCTTCACGAATGTTGTTACTGTCACGCCTACACTCCCTTTCCGCAAACTTGCACGCTCTTCGTCGAACCTTCATGTCTAACCTTCACGAGGACCCCAAATTTGCTTCACCGCAAAATTATTGTGTACATATATTTTATATATATATGAAGTGGACTAGAGGCTAAATGAAAGTGGCTGAATGCATGCAAGGGTCTTACGAGCTTGCCAGAGACTGTGGTATATGGGGTGCCGACGGTTTTACTGGAGAAACAGGGGAGGGAGGGGACACGTGAGGTGTAGCAGGTGGTGGTGGCAACTAGAGGTGGGGTGAGCTGATAGTGGATGGACGTGAGGTGCGGTTGTGGGTTTTCAGGCTATTCAAAAAGGTGGAGCCATACTGTTTTGGAGCACACAGCGGAGAGGGATTCACGGCTAAGGGGTAGCCTTGGGTGGCTCGCCAGAGATAGGTGAGCGGATGGCGACAACTACGGTTGGCGGTGGAGGTTCCAAAGGGGAAGGATGGCGCAACTATTAAGGTTGAATGGGTTTTAAAAGGAAAGTGTGGCTGTTGTTACGTGGAGGAGAGAGGTTATATGGACTGGATTTGCAAATGTGAGGGAGTGGAGTTGTGATTGGTGCGGTTTGGTAAAGAGTGTGGGTTGATCGTGGAGGTAAGCGGAGAAAATGTGAATGGTGGAGGAGAAGTCAGATTTTTTTGTGGAAGAAGAAATTACGTGAGGAGGGGAGATGAAGGATATACGGTGAAGCTGAAAACCATGAGTGAGAAAAAGGGTGCAGTGGTCTCTTATATAAACAGGCTAAGGGTAGTTTTGTATTTCATGATAAGGAAACATGTTTCACCTTGGTCAAAAAATACATGCATTCCTCCACACATGAGCACACTTGCTTTTGTTTAATTTCTCTTAATTGCATGTTTGCCAAATATGTGTGTAATTATTTAGTTATATAAATCTAATTTTAGTGATAGCAATATAATAACTATATATGTAACCAAATTTATATGTATAACTTCTCATATGAAGAATATTACAACTTATATTTTTAATAATATAAATATATATGTAATTTACTCAAAATAAATTTCATATGAAATTTATAAAAATCATATAAAACACTATATGTTATAAAAATATATTTATGTTTTATAAAAATCATTACATCTTTATAAATCATCAATATTAGATAATAGTATTATGACAAAATCTTAGAATATTCTCAAAATAAATCTTTATAAAATCCAAATACATAATAGTTTACACCTTAATATATTAAACATACTTTTAAAATAAATTTTCTATTATAAACTCACACTTATTAAATAGAACAAAATATATATTCAACTACTAAAAAGGATTATAAATCAATATTTATATTTAAACTTTATCAAATTCAAAATATATTCAGAAAATCCCAAAAATTCAATTTTAACTTAACTAAAAATTCCGGTATATCACATTCATCCCCTTTTAAGACTTTTTGTCCCTGAAAAGGATAAACAGTTGATTTTAAACT
Source organism: Allium sativum (assembly GCA_030737875.1). Classification (NCBI taxonomy): domain Eukaryota; kingdom Viridiplantae; phylum Streptophyta; class Magnoliopsida; order Asparagales; family Amaryllidaceae; genus Allium; species Allium sativum. The sequence goes on along the minus strand of CM060923.1, from coordinate 470,042,002 downwards.
CTATATGAATTTTAAACCAAACTCTTCTATCTATTTTGGAACATATTTCATAATATTAGATAAACAGACTTAAATTGGAAGAGAACACTCATATCATAGTCAACCCAAAAATGTCATGTCATAAGGTCATCTTAAAAGTATCCATACCTGGGTATGATTCACATACATAAGGTAGTCCAAATGTACAGTCATCAAAAAGTATACCTATCAGGTACTATTCCCAAAAACCGTCCTAGTTCAAAACATATATACACTATATACAAGGTCCAAACTTGACTCATATGATCCATCGTCATCAATATACTCTTTCATCATCATCCATTCCTACCATAAATCCATCCTCGTCTACTATATAACCATCAACTCCAATATCCTCACCTAAGGGTTGCACTATCTTCTCTTTGGCATTGTCAAACTCATCGTCTCCTGCCTCTGGAACTGGGTTGTCCTCTACTATAAATCCTGGGTTCTCTAACTCTCATATCATCGCATCAAACTCCTCATCTATCATTGGGTCTATACCTAAATAAGGGCCCTCCATGGTTGGGATCTATCCTAACCACTTCTGGTCCCTCTTGTCAAGGACTTGCCATCATAAAGCCTCTAATGTATCCTCATCAATTTCAAGGGATACCTCAATCCCAAAATACGGTACTGCCTCAGTCTCTGTCATCTAGTAAATAATCATGGGTCCTAGGACATACTCTTATATCACACAGTGTCGTCCTACTATGGGGCTGGTTCTACTCCTAACATATCGGAAAATGATCAGAGATGACATCCATATCGCTATCAGGGTATACAACCTGATCCTCAGTCAGTGTGGAGTATGATAATATCTTAATAATCTCATGGTCATTCGAGTTACTGGAAATATGTATATGATTGAATTCTCTATTACCGTTACCCCAAGGATGAAACTAAGAAAGATATTGTCATACACTTAGCCGTTTACCACCATAAGATTAAATTTTTAAAGCATATAGGTCATCCAAATATACTATTTAAAACTCATCATTAACTTAACCAAAATGATTCAAGTTAAATGTTTATACCCAAATTTCTTTTTCCAAAGTTTTCAAAAAATTGTTAAGGGATTTACTTACCAAACCAAAAATCATATAAAATGGTCGAGAGTCTTAATCAGATCATTCTTATTCCTACCAAACCAGAAATCATTCTTAAACAAAAATGGTTAATGAACTTTATTTAATATTTAATGTGAATCCAACATTTCCTTAATTACCTTTTTAAAGGATTTTATACTTAAGTTGTTCATCCAAATTCATTTATAGCAAACAAATCTAATGCTTAAATTTTAAGTTCACAAATTCCAAATTCTTATTGATTTTATAAGGGAAAAAAAGCTTTTTCAAACGCAATATTCCGGAATCTCATTCTGGGGTATTCCTAACGCTATCTCTAATGAGATATTGCAACTCTAATGAATCCTATCTTTTGTTCAAATATGTCATACCCTATAGCTTGGTTTAAACCAGAGCTCTGATACCACTATGTAATGGTCTGGTCTTTTTCAACCATCGGATAGCGACTAATACTCCACCGTGGCATTGCAATGGTACCCCAGCACCTTGTTTTACGACCAACCTCTCGACCATCGCGGCCTCATGCCTAACCAACCCCTCTTAGGACGTGTAGAGGTAAGAGTCTCCCACTCGCCACCAAACCAAGAGCGAGAACCCCATATCACACTGCCTCATGCCAAATAAGGACTGGTGTGATATTCAAAACACAGTTCTTATTTAGGCTTTGTTTTTAAAGTTGAGAAATTCATCGGACCACGACGCTAACGCGGATACTCCATGTGAATACCCGTGCATCAAAATTTGCAATGACTTTTGAAAATGAAACTAACATAAGGTCTCGCGGCACACACACACAATGCAAACACACACATAGTCGAGGTCTCTCCTTATAATAGTCAAAAATGCTTGATACATGAAAATCCTCTGATAGCATCAATAGTACATAAGGTGAAAACAATTTTGCAAATAAATGTATTAATCATAACTAGCATAATTCCCCATCCCATTATACTGACAATCCTACTGGTAGCAGGCTATACAACTAAAATCGTACGGGCTCGTAGTGGAAAATTGGTTTTCCAACAAATGACCATGCAAACGAACTTCCTTACTAGACCGATGGGTACTCCTCTAGAGGGATGCCCCGAGCACCACATCGGGCTCTCTGCCAACACGAGGCTGGGTTACCCCTTAACTAGGTAACTTAGAGCACGCCTCAGTATATTACTTCCCGGTCGTTACCAATCTTTAAATCCGAGCGCCAGCAACATCAACTTCCATATAAAACAGAAGTTATCCACATAAGTTAATATCTGGGCTCCATACCATAGTGCACCTTTTATCTAGAAGGAAATGACTACCCTTAACCTCGCTGCATCTTTCATATTTTAGCGATTTACCAAGTTGTGAGGCTTGCCGAGGTCACGATATACACAAAGCTACGGTTAAAAAAGCCATGCTTTGATCATCCATAGCTCATCACACCTCTTAAGTATGCCACATTAACCATTGACAAATGCATCACTGATTTCCGATATATAACCTCTAAGCTCATACGTCTTAGAGAAGGGTGTTAAGCAAGAGAATAATTCTCCGCCACCAAACAGATATATATTGATAAAACAGTGCTACACAGTCAATTACAATGTTAGATACAATCCATATATGTCCGTTCTGGGTCTAAACGAAACATCATCTAAAAATTTCCCAATATATTCAGATATCGTGCCACTTATAACCTCGTTTGGTTGTACGGACCAATCTGAGACATCATCATTCAACCTAAATGATTCGGAAACTCCTTGGCTTCACTCGTCAGTTTCCAAGTGTTTACGTTGCTTTATAACGTCGTACTATTGCTTGGAATGGTTTTTGGACATATATCTGATCCCGGACTTTCCAAATAATAGCGTACTTTAAAATCAGAAGCTATGGTCTATACAGATTTCCAATTCAAATCTCCTTCCCAAATACAATCATTTTACTTTCAATTAATTTTGGATTCATTCCCTTAAACCCCATTTTCATCTTAACTCTTTTCTTGAATATGCAATATTCGTTTCCAACCTTATATTCCAAAAACAAAATCAATTTACTCATCGTTATCCCTTTCGTTAGGTGTTCAAAACCACCAAACCTTAATTTGGATTTAAATTCCCATTTATGGTAATTCAAAAAACATAAGTTTAAACAGAATTTAATCTACTTGTATTTGACATCAATTCACCAATACGGGCAAACACCTTTAGAATTTGAATATGAATATGGTTTACTATTTATGATAGTATTTGTCCAAACCTGGGATTCTATATCTAATATCTGACGATAATTCTATCCCAACTCGTTTTTTTTAAATTCAAACTTATCATATCTTACTTATAATTTAAATAAATTTCATACATACCATTCATTTTAACCTCTTTTATAATCTCACATTTAACAAATCCTTTTTCATAATGGTTCATGGTTTCTAATCTTCAAATTCCAGTCATTTCAAAGAAATGGTTTAACAACGTTGAAAGCGTTGCTAAAGGTGCTACGAAATGGTTATTTTACCAAATCAATCCAAAATCACTCAAAATTCACATTTTCTAACTCGAATCACTTTTAAATAATAAAATATGATTTATCATATTTTTTGAATTTTCTAAATAATTTTTATAAGCCCTTTTATTCGATTTCTCCTTTCGGTCGTTGAACTGCGCGTATAATGACTTTTTCAAATTCTATTTTAACCATAACTTGAAAACCATACGATGGAATCCAAAATTTTCTCTTTTATTTAGAAACTATTATTAATAGAAATCTGATGTTTTTCGTTTCAAGTCAATCCGATTCAAAATGTTCAAGTTATAATCATTTGAAATTTGAAATCGATATTATCGAACTACCGTTATGCAATGCATTCGATTTACGTTATATAACATTAAATATAAATCGCCCAATTCTTTCCTATAGTGACCTGTGCTTCCCGGTAGGCCTAAACCGAACAAGAAGGCGAACTGCTTCGAGAACAAGACAAATCAGAACACAAACAGATGAACATTTCATTGCTTATTACAACAATTTACATTAGAGTACAAGAATATAACAAAGTATGGATAAATATTATACATAAGAAAATATCATAGATTTAAATTACATTTAAATAGCAACGGAAAAATAATAAAAAAACACAACTGAAAGTAATACATGGATACAGAGCTTTCCGAATATCGCTTCAGCTGTAAACCAGGATCCTGTGAATATAATATATGGAAAACCCAACTACTAGCTGCCCGTGTGGAAAATAAGGGCATCCAGAGTTTAGGTTAAAATAATAAACTCCAGGTTAGTCATGTGACTGGTGTGAGAACTAAAACAGTTATCAATCTTTATTTAAAAGTTAGGTAAATCAAGGGACCACGCCGTATAACACGAAACGGGTTTTAACCCCAAGAACACCAGTGCATATAACAACAGCGCAATGCTAAATAAAGAAAAATGAAGCTATTATAAGACTCAGGTCCCATCACACAATGCAACGCAAGCCGGAGGATAAAGTTTTACTTATAATAGCCAAATATGCTTGGTACGTTTTAAAACAAATCTTTTATTATTACTATAAGTGAAGAAATCAACTTCAAATATAAATGTAACAATCATAGACGGCATAAGCACCCCATCCCACTATGTCGCCATATATAGTGTACAATCAAAACCACAAAATATCATATTGGAAGTTTGGATTTCCATACTGGTGGCTCCTGATTCGAAAAATCTATCGCATAGTACAATTCCCAACGGCTTACGTCGCAGGCATGCAAAAACGCCATAATGCACGTCCGCACTATCGAGGAAACAAGTTACCGCGACTTATGTCCAAGCATTGGAAAACACCGCTAACTCTATCCATCTAGAAATTGGGGGGTGTGCTCTATCCCTATTGGTGTGGGGCGACCACACCTAGTATTACATCGGTCAACCGAATCCATGACAACCCGCATGATGTCTATCCTCATCTCTAAAGTATAATGATCTAACCATCAGTTTGCTACCATACTGGTGCGTGAGGCTTGCGAATTAGCGCTACACAAAGCTATGCTACATTAAAGCTATGCTTTGATCATCATCCACCAAACTTTTCTTTTCAACAAAAGTTTGAATCACTACATCTCAGCATGCCACGCTATCAATCCATACTGTACCACTGATTTCTGCCGATATATAACCTCTGAGCTCGTACGTATCAGAGAAGGGTGTTAAGCAAGAGAATAAATTCTCCGTCACCAAACACACACACACACACACACACACACATATATATATATATTTAGCAGAGATCAACAAATATAGTATAAAGGAATACAATGTTAGACACACCGTCCATTTACAAGTCTGTTCTAGGTCTGAACGAAACCGGAGGCACCTTATTCCTTGCCCCGTATGTCCAATACGGGAGAGAGGCCCTTGCATATCCGTACAATCAACAAGTACGTCAAGACGACTACCACTGTAGCCCTTTAAGGTAGCTACTCCAATCATGAGCAACAGTAGCAACCCATCCATTTGATGTGAAGATTGTCAGTCTTGCACCATCTTCAATATCTTTGACTTTTCGTCGTATCAGTTATTCAGAATGGGTTAAATCCAACCTTTCTGAATATCTCACATATCTTATAATCAAGTGCTACAACAACACATCATACGCCTCATTCCAATCCAGAATATTCTTTTTTTCAAATATTCTCATCATTAGGGAATAGGTTACCATTAATTTTATCAAAGATAAATTCTTTTAAATTTATTTTTTAATCTTCCTTTGGATATCAAACCATATTAAGGTTTTCCAAACTAGTTGGGATTAGCGAATTACACCGAAGTAATCATTTATTTTATTTCCCAATCCCAACCTATTCATCCCATGGAGAAAAACTGGTAATACTCCATATCTAACACCATGGTGTTATCGGTAAATATTAATTACCATTTCACGTTCAAATCTAATTAAAGATTTAGCTATCGCCTGGAGTAAAACAGGTGGTACTCTATAACGATTCTGATTTTGCTCGGACCTAATCGACCAAGACCATTCAAAACCCAACTAGTTTACTAAACTTGTCAATATGTTTACTAGTTGAACTAATAATTACATAATACAATCATCAATCAATTAGTTGATTAGCTTTTCAAATATACATATAACTTTTATATATATATATCAAAAATCATATTTTCTAAGATCGAATTATATATATAATCACAAATATGTTAATTTTAAACTTGTCAATCTCAACTCATTCTAGGGCATTACTAACCCCATCTCTAATGTGTTTTCTCATTCTAGGACACTACTGATCCTATCTCTAATGAGTATTCTTTTATAGGATATTTCTAATCCTAACTTTGATGAGTCTTTTGTGTAGTTCTAACAAGTTGTACCCCAAAGATTTGAGCTAACCAGAGCTCTGATACCAGCTATAATGACCCGTGAATTCCCCTCGTGAAAAATCGCCGGATACACTAACTCTGGGCATACAACACATTGGAACAAATAACAGAAGACTTTTATAAACATTATAATAATGTTACATCAGAGTATAGAATATCAAAGTACATCGATATAATAATACAACAACGGAAGATAATTTACAATGAATTTAATACATTGCAGCGAAACCAATAACTAATACAATGGAAGTCTACCAATACTCTAGACACAGCTTTAAGCATTGATCCATAATCTTGCATAATATATTTGCAAAATAAGCTACTCGACTGCCCGTGTGGAAAAGAGAGCACCCGAGTTTGCAAAATGAAACAAACTACGAGTCAGTCATGGGATTGTATGAGAAATCTTGCCTAACCTATCTAATAATAATAAGGCTAATCACAGGACCACGCTGCTAAAGCGGAACAGGTTCACTCCATTGGATTGCCAGTGCAAGAAACAAAGTAAATCGTTAAACAAAGCAATGCTTTTAAGAAAAATGAAACCACTATAAGATTTAAGGCCCACCACACAATGCAACGCAAACCAGAGCATAGAGTTTTACCTTATAATGGCCAAAATATGCTTGACACGTGTAAAACTAAATCATTTGATATTATTACTAGTGTATATATGTTTCAAAAACCTTTCAATCATAATGTATCAATAATAGACGGCATACCTACCATATACTATGTCGGCATACTAGTTTTACAATCAAAACCGTATGGTCTCGTATTGAAAGTTAAATTTCCATCATGAACCAAGGCAAGGTATCATCCTTACCGAATTCGAGACTCTCTAGCCCGAGCCTCAGGACTCAGTCGCAACTGCACCTGGAGCCACAGGGCTGGTCCCCAACTTACGTTGTTAGATTATATATAAGTTCCTGAACAATACGTCTCCCCGCACTATGGGGCGTAAAATGGAGCCACTAGGGACTCAAATACCGAGGCGCCTCATTCCATCTTCCTCATAAGTAAAATGCCAAGGCTTGTAAACACTGGCACCACTCCTAACTACAAAGAAACGTATGTCCTCCCTGCAGTCCTCTCCCGTTTCTGGTTCATACCGGGGTGTGAGGCTCGCGAAGTAACGCCATACACAAAACTATGCCGAAATAAGCTATGCTTTGATCATCAACCACAAGGCTCTGCTTTTCAACAATAAGCCTTGATCAATAGCATCTTAGCATGCCATATTGTAAATCAATACCATACCATTGATTTCTACCAGTATATAACCTCTAAGCTCATACGTCTCAAAGAAGGGTGTTATGCAAGAGAATAAATTCTCTGCTACCAAACAGATATATATTTAGCAGAGATCAACGAATACAACATAAAGGAATACAACGTCAGACATACCATCCATTTACAAGTCCATTCTGGGTCTGAACGAAACCGAAGACACCTTATTCCTCGTCCCATATATCCAATACAGAGAGAGGTTCTCGCATATCCATCGATCTCTAAGTACATCTGGAGGATCACCACTTATTACCTTGTCTTGGGATGCCTCCCAACCAAGACATCTATCATCTAAACGATGTGAAGATCTCCGGTCTTCAACCACCGTCTTCATCTTCGACTTTTAATCGTCGTAGTAATTATTCAGAATGGGTTAAACCCGGTCTTTCTGAATAACTCGCATATTTTATAACCAATAATAAAGTGCTATAAAAACACATCAAACACCTCATTACAATTTAGAATATTCTTTTAAATAAATAATCACATTATTAGGGAAAAGTTCCCATTAATTTTATCAAAGATAAATTCTTTTAAATTTATTCTTTAATCTTCCTTTTAGAGATTCATTAAAACTCCAATTTGGTTTTAATATCAAAAATCATTACTTTATGATTATTCAACTTTAAGAAATTAATCTTGTCTTCAACTTGGTTAAAGAACCAATGTCATTTAAAACACAGTTCACGATAAATCCAAAATCATCTTCCAATAAATATGGAATTTTCACAGGAATCAAATCAATATATAATCGATATAAATTCCTGTATCTGACTAACAATATAAATGGAATAACGGCAAAGCCTTTTAAATTCCATATATAATAACGGTCTTCTTTTAGAGAAGCTCATCTCGATTATTATCAAATCGAATTCCATTCAGTTCCAATTTAATATATTAAATTGTAAAACTTTACTTTGGAAATTTCCATTTAAATCTTAACAAAAGATTTATAAATTCCAAATTATAATTTCTCTGTTAATTGGGTTAAATAACAAATTTTGTTTAAAACACAGTTCACAATAAACCCAATTCACATTTCATTTTATTCCAATAACTAAATATAATTGGAAACTCTAATAATCTTAATTAAAGATTTATTCTTTTCATACGGGGTTTAAGAACAGTTTTATTAAAACACCATTAACGAAAAATCCAAAAATCCAGTTTATTTTATTTAAGTCCAATTAATTATTAATTAATTGGAAAACTTCATTAAATCTGAATTTAAAGATTTATTCTAGTTAATGACTAATTTACATTGATAAAAAAAATATTTATCTTTTCAAATATGGATTTTTTTTCACCCAAAATCATTCTAAATCATTTATTATGAATTTATATCATTTTTACATATTTTTAATAATATTATTAAGGCCCGTACAGTCGGTTTCCAATAACGACCATCAAACTGCACTTACAACGACCTTTTCTGAAATTGATTTAGATATAATTCCAAATTTAATCGTTAGATTTCAAAACTCTTATTTTTTTGGAAAGCTCTTTTCAATACAAACCCAACGGTTCTGGTTTTAGGAGAATCCGATGGTCGGATCTCCCGTTACATCAATTTAAAGTTAATGGTCGAAATTCGCGAACGGTCGCTGGGCGACGCGTTCTATTCAGGCCATCAAATACATATATATATATATATATATATATATATATAATATACATATTATAAATATCGTTGATTTTCTTTTTAAAATGTATTTTATAAAATATTTATAAATTCGTTTTAAAACGATTTTAATTTCATTTTCAATTTTAGATCAAAATTAAATATTTTATATCTATATCATTTTAAAATATTAATATTTTCAAAATATTTAATTTTGAAATCACTACTTTTCGATATTCATTTTAAAATAAATAAAATCGATCGATAAACCCGTTCTGGTTAAAATAACGTTTTCTACTTAGTTCGGCTACATATTTTTATATTTGCGTCCATCCAAAATGGACTTAAAAATCATAATTTTATTCTTCATTAAATTTATTTTAAAATACTCTTTATTTTAAAATATTCTTTATTTTAAATGTTCTTTATTTTAAAATATTCTTTATGTCAAAATATTTTTTTTGTTAAAATATTCTTTTAAAAATGTTCTTTATTCTGAATCGGAATGCAACTCAATCAATTACCATATAAATTCAGTTATATGGATTTCATACATCGCATGTGTATAAAAATAACGATAAATAATCATTCAAAAATACATTCAAATCCAGAGTGAAGTTTTACAACTGTGTGAACATTAAAATAAATAAATAACGCTTATCATAGACTGTCAATCCATCGGTTGACATGTAACTAAATATTGGGACTAGTGTATGTCAAATATCATCTCAACACCCATGTGGGGTTTTCAAACAACAACAATTTACATAAATAAATCATTGGTTAATAGATTTAACCAATTATAATTCGGTTTGAATTATTTCTAATATCGCTACCATAATAATGGTAATGTTTTACAAATGTACATCTTTCTACTTCTCTAACATGTTAATGTTAGTATTAAACAAGTGAACATTTTCTACTTCTACAACATGTAAATGTTAATACAATCAATGCATATTTTAATGATAGATTCCTACTTACTTAAACAAAATGTAATTTGTAATAACCCGGAAAATCTGAGCCAATTTAAAATTTTTATTTTGGCAATTTTAGTGAATTTTTGATTATTTAAAATGAATTATTTTAAATAATAGCAACGAGAAATTTATTTTGAATAGAATTAGAACGTATATATTTAATTGAATCGTCGTTATAATATAAATATTTATTTTAAATTATAAAAGGGATTGAAAATGGCGCGGTAGTTTGATAATTTGATTTCAAAGTTCAAATGAATGTACCGGGTGCAAAATAAACTGGATTTTAATGGAACCAAAAATATTTGAATCTAATTGAGAATATCATCCCAACAAATCCGAAAAATTGAAATTTCGTAGCGGGGATAAAAAGTTATGCCCAGTTGGAAATTCAGAATAGTCGCTATGGAATTCAGGCCCTTAAAATTGGAAGTTTTGCAAACGACCTCAGTTTTTGACAAAACCATTTTTGTTGGATCCGCGATGTCAAATTATTACTAGGTTTCAAAATTCATAATTTTCTGAATCAATATGTGAGCGTGGCAAAAGAAAACGTGTTTGACCAATTTCAGTTGATTTTAATCGATTGGAAAATGGCCATGTTTCAAACGGTCTCAGAATCCGACGAAATTGGTTTTGTTAGGACCGTATCATCAATACGAAGCTAGAAAATATTTTTTAGGAATTTTTAAAGTTCGTATGTGGCCCCTGTAAATTGAAATGTGCGTTCAAATTCAATATATAGTGTTATATTTGGATTTTGATGAAAACTGATCGAAACAGTCGAATCAGCCTACGATACATATCCCATTGTGTTCGAAATAGGGGTAATTAGCTATGGACGACAGGTGGTGGGTCTCGTTTTGAGGTCAGAATAAAAAGGACCTTTTTGAAATAAATTAAATAATTAAATAATATATATTATAGTTCCCACCTCCTTCCCTTCTTCTTAGTCAAATAGCCCCCCCTCCCGTTCGAAATCAATTCATTCGAGAAAAAAAGAAAAGAAAAAAATAGGGGGGATCGTGATTCACAGCCGCCCCACTCCATTAGTTCACCGCCGCCTCGATAGGGGCGCCGCCTCGATTCGAGCCAGCCCCCCTTCTAAGCACCGCCCTGCTCTCTCTTCCCTCCTTCTACTTCTTCTAAAAACCGCACCCCCTCTGAATAGAAACAACCACCGCACCAAGGGGAGCAGCGCCACCTCCAGCCTCGCACGCAGCCCTTCAGCCCCTTCCACCTCCGTCCGACGCAGACTCCCCTCCTCCGTAGTCAACATCGAGGAAGTGAGCCCCTTTTTACTTTATTTTAAATTCATTTAATTTTAATACATTGCTTTGAATTCGGTTTGAGCTTTGATATGTAAAGGGTGGATCTTTATCATCAAAAGGATGAGAAAGTATAAAGATTTAAATTTTATATTATAGAAAGTATAAAGATTTAATTTTTATATTATAGAAAGTAGAAGGATATGATTTTTATATATGGTATTAGCAAAGAAAGGTCGGATTTTTATATATGTGAGAGCGAGGTAAAAATATGATTTTTATATTATATATATAATAAAAATTCGATCTTTATTATGTAGGAGATATAAAAATATGGTTTTTATTATGAAGAAGAAGCAAAAATGTGATTTTTATATGAGTGGCGATATAAAAATGTAATTTTTATTATATTACTAGAAAGATAAAAATATATTTTTTTATCATGGAAGTAGCGTTGTAAAGGGGTGATTTTTACATATGTAGGAGTGAAATAAAATATAAATTTTATATAAAAAGAAACGTTGTGAAGATATATGATATGAACACCGGTATAAAAATAGAATTTTTATCTATATATAGAAGTTTTATCTATATAGTAGCGGTATAAAAATAGAATTTTTATCCATATATAGTGATTATAAAAATTTGATTTTTATATGCATAGCAATAATACAAAAATGTGAATTTATATATGTAGTGGCTACGGACAATGAAATTGACGAAAGGCGAGCACGATGAAAATTTCTACATAAGAAGAGTCGTGGCGTTTGGTTTAGTTAGTCGGTGAGAACTCTTCACCTTTAATTTATTTCTAGTTTGAAATATATACTAGGATGCAGACGGTGCTTAGCAGCACCCGACACCCGTCGTCCACAGACCATGGATGACTTATTTGTTTGATTGCTGTGTTGTGAAATTTGATTGTGTGATGTGAAACGAAATAAAATATTTTATAGTGGAAAATATTTTATATTTTAAAATATAATTTTTACCATGTATATAAAATAAATTGTAATAAACAAATCGAACGATTTGATTGTATACACTGATTTGACTGATATTGATTGGGACGATAAATTTTACACATCGCCCAACTGCACAAATAAAATCTGTGTTTGTTGATTTGAAACCCCACACGGGTATTGGGATGATATTTGACGTACACTAATCCTGATTGTTTAGTTGTATGTCAATCGATTGGTTGACAGACTGTGTAAGCGTTAATTATTTATATTTAATGCTTACGCAGTTGTGTGGTGCACTCTGGATGATAGTTGATTATTTATCGTTGCTATTATATACATGTGTTGTATGAAAATCCATATAATAAACGTTATATGGTAATTGATTGGGCCTCATTCCAATATTGAAAATAAATTCATGTGTCGAATAGAATAAAATTCATGTGTTGAATTAAAAATAAATTCATATGTTGAATTGAAAATAAATTCATGTGTTGAATATAAAATACATTCATTTGTTGAGTAAAAATATATATTCATGTGTTGAATAAAAATAGATATTCATGTGTTGAAGAAAATATCCATTTGTTGAATAGAATAACGAAGTTATTAAAATATATAAAGCCGTGTTGATTGGAGATGCGCCATTTTGACACGAACGATATTTATATCGATTATATTCGTTTTTAAAATGAATATAGAAAAGGAAGTGATTTCAAAATATAACGTTTTGAAAATATTATCATTTGTATATCGATGAGGTGGAATATTCAATTTTGATTCGAAATTGAATATGAAGTTGAAGTCATTTTGAAAACGAATTTAAAACGATTTATATAATACGTTTTAAAAGGAAATCGACGAAGTATATATTATATATATAACATAATGGCCTGAATAGAACGCGCCGCGCTGCGGCAGTTCGTGAGTTTCGACCATTGACTTCAAGTGGACGTTACGGGAGATCTGACCATCGAATTCTCCTAAAACCGGAAACATTGGGTTCGTATCGAAAAGAGATTTCTAAGAATAATAGAAATCTGAAATCTAACGGTTGGATTTGGAATTATGTCCAAATCAAATTTGGAAAAGGTCGCTGTGAGTGCAGTTCGATGGCCGTTGATGGAAATCGACTGTACGGGCCTTGATAAAATTATTAAAAATAGTAATAATTTGTGTAAAATCATAAGAAATGATTTGTGAAGAATTGGGATGAAAAATCCCAAATTTGAAAAGATAAAAATAGATTTTTATCGAAATGAACTAGTTTTGAACTAGAATTATAAACCATTTATTTTTGAAATAAATAAATTGGATTTGAAATGGTTTTGAAAATAACCAGAATTTCTTGGAATGGATTTGAATTGAAATTGTCTTTGGAATATTTCGATGTTGGATTTCGTGATGATACAGATATTGTTATGGGAATTTGAAAGATATATTTATATCGTTATTTCCAATACGATATTTGTGGTCGTAGAATTTGATATTGAATATAAGCCGATATATTTTCTATTCAGAGCCTTGTATTTAATATCAAATGTGATTTGGTTTGCCATGAATGGTGTCTTCATTAACATTGTTCTTAAACCCAGTTGAGAAAAAGATTAAATCTTTTTATTTAGATTTAATGAAGTGTACCAACCAATTAAATGGTATTTAATTGGAATTGAATTGGGATTGATTTTTGGGTTTATTGTGAACGGTGTTTTAAATAACATTGGTTCTTTAACCCGATAATTAATGGAATGTGATTTTAGTTTTATCGTGGACCGTGTTTTAAATGACATTGGTTCTTTAACCCAGTTAAAGACAGGATATTGATTTCTGTGAGGATTAAAACTAAGTGGGTTTTAATGAATCTTTAATTAGATTGAAATGGTCGTGAATGGATTATCACCAGTTTTGCTGCAGGCGATAGTTAAATCTTTAATTAGATTTGAACGTGAAATGGTAATTGAATTTATCGATAACACCGTGGTGTTAGATATGAAGTATGACCAGTTTTACTTCATGGGATGATTAGGTTGGGATTGGGAAATAAAATAAATGATTACTTCGGTGTGGTTTGCTAATCCGGACTAGTTTGAATTGATATTCAAAGAAGATTAAAGAATTTATCTTTGATAAAATTAATGGGAACCTTTCCCAAAGTATAAGAATACGTGTAAAAGAATATTCTGAATTAGAATGAGGCGTATGTTGTGTTTGTGTAATACTTGTGTATTATATACGTGAGTTATTCAGAAAGACCGGGTTTATCCCATTCTACATAACTGATTCGACGTGGTGTCGAGGATGAAGACGGTGGTTGAAGACCAGAGGTCTTCACATCGTTTGGGTGATTACAGATGATCTTGATTGGGCTGTACACCCAAGAGGAGGGAATTAGTTGGTGATTGTCCAGACGTACTTGGAGATCAATGGATATGCGAGGAAAGTGCCTCCGATTTCGTTCAGACCCAGAAGGAACGTGTAAATGGACTGTGTGTCTGACATTGAATTTTGTTTTATGTGATTGATTTCTATTAAATATATATATGTTTGGCAGCGGAGAATTTATTCTCTTGCTTAACGCCCTTCTTTGAGACGTACGAGCTCAGGGGTTATATATTGATGGATATTAATCGCATGGAGTGAATTGCCTGTGCGGCATGCCTAAGTGGCAAATGATCAAGGATTCTGTTGAAAAGCAAAGTCTTGTGATTGATGATCAAAGCACCGCTTGTGTGGCATAGCTTTGTGTAGCATTGATTCGCGAGCCTCACACCCCGGTTGTGAACCAGAAACGGAAGAAGGATCCAGGGAGGGCATGCGTTTGTTTCTAGCTAGTGGTGGTGTCAGTGCTTAAACTGGCTGACATTTATATACTTTTCACCTGTGTGGTTGTTGCTTTTGCGAGGCGCCTCGGATATATCGGTGACTGTGTGGAGCCGATGGAGTCATTTGGCTCTTTTACGCCCCCAAAGAGCGGGGAAACGTAGAGTTCAGGCATTTTAATCCACATCGGTGGACCGGCCCTGTGGCTCCAAGGGTCAATGCGTTCTGATCCTGAGACTCGGGCTAGACAGTCTCGAATTCGATAGAGGACTATCTTTTGCCTTGGTTCACAGATGGAAATCCAACTTCCAATACGTGACTTTGCGGTTTTGATTGTAGAGTCTAGTATGGCAACATAGTGGGATGGGGCACTCATGTCGTCTATGATTGATACTTATGATTGAAATTGTTTTATACACTATGCATTTATTATAGTATCAAATGATTTGTTTTTAGCGTATCAAGCATTCTTTGGCTATTATAAGGTAAAACCCTATCCTCCGGCTTGTGTTGCATTGTGTGATGGGACCTAGGTCTTATATTAGCTTCATTTTTCTTCATTTAGCATTGCGCTATTTGTTTTATGCACTGATATTCTTGGGAGGAAACCTGTTCTGTGTTATATGGCGTGGTCCCTCGATTTACCTAACTTTAAAATAAATATTAATAACTATTTTAGTTCTCACACCAGTCCCATGACTGACCTGAAGTTTATTGTTTTAACCTAAACGTTGGGTGCCCTTATTTTGACACGAGCAGCTAGTAGTTTTGGTTTTGCATATTTATATTCACAAGATCCTGATTTACAGCTGGAACGATGCTCGGAAAGCTCTGTATCCGTGTATTACTTCTAGTTGTGTATTGTATTATTTTCTGCTGCTATGTAATGTAATGTAATCTCTGATATTTTATAATGTGCAATACTGATTTATACTCTGTATATTCTTGTATTCTGATGGAATTATTGTAATAAGCAATGAAATGTTCTTCTGTTTGCGTCCCGATGTGGCTTGTTCTCACTTCAATCCGGGCTTTCCTTACCGGGGAAGTTCAGGTCGTAACATTTTGGTATCAGAGCTCTGGTTTACAGAGCTCGAGAACAAGACACATTAGAACCATATGAAAGAATTCATCAGAAATTGGATTAGTAATATCCAATAAGGAATGACTCGTTAGAGATGGGATCAGTTGTATCCTAGAACGAGTGTGAAGAGTATATTTTTAAAAATGAAACAAATTTAGTTTTGAAATTTAAATTGTTTTATACGTATTTGAATATTTATTTTATATTGAATTTGGACAATCCAATATATAAAGATTTTGCAAATACGCCTTGCAAACGTATATTCAAAGTTCTAATATACTGGATATATATAGAATCACACTCTAGTTGCCCGAGGATGATTCAGATAATGCTGCAGCATTATCAGTATTTATTTTCGAGTAACGAAGGTAGGATTTCTATATATTTCCAATTGACTGGTGTGAGAACCAAAATTAGATAGGTTTATTGTTGTGATTTGGCATCAAAAATGTGATTTTTGAATATATATCAAAATTATGAATTTGAAACGTTAATCCACTAATTGATTGATGTTTGTTTTATATGATTATTCCTTTAAACCATTATGTGAATGAACGGTGAATTTAGGCCAAATTGAACCAAATATTGAACTGTATTGAAAATCGATTGCAAATGCATACATGTACATATATATGTGTGAACAGGTCATTGCAAGGAGGCTAGAGAAGAGGAATAAAAATTGTTTGACCGACAAATAGGTACATGTTTACTAATTTCTTGGGTTTTGGATGATTTTATGAGCCGGTTGGCCAGCCGGTTGGCTTTTTCTTTTTCTTTTGGATTGAAGAAGGCCATGGGAGGCTATATGAAATATCCCGAAGTCCCCGGTGCAGGGGAGGTTATGGCGAATTTTTTTGAAAATTTAGGGTGTTAGCCTAATTTTTGAAAAATTTGAAAAGTTCTTAGAAACTGAAAGTTGAAGAACTTAAGCCGTAATGAAAATAATGGAAGTTGAGTTGATTAGTTAAACAACTTTAAGCTTCGTTCCTTTTCAGGGACGAAAAGTTTTAAGTGAGGGAGATTGTAACAACCCGGAAAATCTGAGCCAATTTAAAATTTTTATTTTGGCAATTTTAGTGAATTTTTGATTATTTAAAATGAATTATTTTAAATAATAACGACGAGAAATTTATTTTGAATAGAATTAGAACGTATACATTTAATTGAATCATCGTTAGAATATAAATATTTATTTTAAATTATAAAAGGAATTGAAAATGGCGCGGCAGTTCGATCCAAATGAGCACTTCAATTTCATCCTATACATCTTGAGAATATGAAACATTTTAGCCAAATTTTCTAGGTGATCAGCAGCCCTTCTCGACTTTACTAGCATATCATCGACATACACTTTCATGGTTTTGCCGATTAGTGATTTGAACATTGCATACAAAAAGCTCTGGTAAGTCGCTCCTGTGTTCTTCAATCCAAATGGCATAACCTTGTAACAGTATTAGCCCACATCTATCACAAAACTTGTATCCTCTTGGTCTGACTTGTGCATCATTATTTCATTATACCTCAAATAGGCATCCATGAAAGATAAAAATTAATGCCTCGTTGTTGCTTCAACGAGTTGATCGATCCTGGGTAGCAGAAAACTATCCTTGGGGCTTGCTTTGTTGAGGTCTGAATAATCGATACACACTCTCCACTTGCTGTTGGATTTTTTACAAGCACTGGATTAGACACCCATTTTGGATATGTGGATTCCCGTATGAAGTCGTTCTCCATTAGCCTATCCACTTCCTCTTAAAGAGCTCTAGATCTTTCAGGTCCCTAAATCCGTCTTTTCTGCTTCACCGGTGGTACGCTTGGATCATTATTCAACTTGCGAACTGCAACATAAGGAGAGATACCGCACATGTTGGAATGACTCCAAGCGAATACATCTAGATTATCTTTCAGAAATACAGTCAACTCTTTCTGCATTTTCGGGCCCAGCTGAGAGCCTATCTTTGACACCTTATCGGGATCTTTATCATGAACTGAAATCGAAACTATGGCTTCAGCTGTTGCCACTCAACCTTCCCCTGCACCAACCTTCCGCGGATCCATCTCATTTTGGGCCCCACTATGCTCGCTAGTGCAGGGGCCATGCCCTAATTGTTATAAGGCATTTTCTCGAATGTAGAGGGGAACCTCCACATCCTTTCCTTTGTCCTTCTTACTTGCTTCCCTCAACTCATTGGTGTAACATTCTCTGACAATCTCCTGGTCTGCTTTAACAACACCGACCCCACTATTTATTGGAAACTTCATCGTCAAGCACTAGGGGGCTAGCACAATCCTGAAGGCTGCCAGGGCCAGTCTTCCAAGAAAAGCATTATACGTAGACAATTCATCTACAAGAACAAAGGATTGCGTCAGATTAGCTTTCCTTTCTCCATCTTCAAGTTCCGCAAGAAAATCAATAATCCCAACAGGCTGCTTTGGTTCCCCTATAAACTCTTGGATTTTCTTCTAGTAAGCTCGCACATCTGACATAGAATGCTACATCTTATCGAAAGTGCTCTTGAATAACATATCTACTGAGGCTCCACAACCGACTAACACCATTTCCACAGTGGTTGGGCGTATCCTAACCGTTACTACCATAGGGTCTTGAGTTGGGGTGACTACTCCTTCCTCGTCTTTTCCATTGAAAATGACATCTCTAAATGAAGTCTTCTATTGCTTTATAGACATGGTACTGTTCAGGATCAAACACCTTTCTTCTTTTGAAACATTCTTAAGTGCATTGGCATATTTTTCAATATCTCCCCAACTCCCCCTAGCTGAATGGGACCCCTAGTAATAGTGTTAATCATGAGCCACTGATTAACTTGTGTCACGACCTTATCTCCCGATCCAGATGAATTTGGCTCTTGGGAGGTTTGAAGACGATTGGCGGACTGCTGCTTTTTCACATACTGTTGCAGCCTGTTCTTCCTGATTAATTCCTCAATCAAGCATTTCAAATGCCTACACTCATTCGTGTTATTGACTGATTGGTTGTGGAATCGACCAAACCTTCCAGAGTTCGCTTAACTGTCACCTATTTTCTGCAATTTCGGCTTTGGGTAATCTTCGGTATCCTTAATGGTGACAAAAATGTTCTATGGAGTATTTGTTAATGGGGTCAACTCAACGACTTTCAAGAAGCATAACTTTTTTTCATTTCAGTTATCATTTCCGTCATTCCCTCGCTTTTGACCTCCATTGTTCTTTTGACCGCCTTGAACACCATTATCTTTCTTCTATTGTACCGAACTACCTTCAGCAACATCCATAGCAAAAGAAGGATCATCATCCACATTGATGTATTCTTCTACTTTTGCGTAGAATCTATCCAAGGTTTTGGGCTTCTTCATTTTAATCCACCATTCTAACTCTGATTTCTTATCTATAGCTTGCTTCAATGCCATCAATACCAGTCGAGGTTCCAGATCCTCAACTTCTATTATGGCAGCATTAAATCGTGTAAGGAAGGCTTTGACCGACTGAACCGGTATTTGTTCCATGTCATTTAATGGCATAACATTTTTAACCTTCATGGTTTGCAGCCTAAACTGCTTCCTGAATGTCTTAGCCAAGAAAGAAAAGTTGTCCACAGATCTTGGTGGTAGCTAGATGAACCAAAGCGAAGCTACTCCCACTAAATACACCAGGAAGTACAAGCATTTGATCTTATATGTAGCTCGGACACCATCCATGTGTTAATCATACTTATATAAGAACAAATTAGGATCGTCAGTCCCGTTATAAGCTTGAATCGTTGGCAGATTAAACTTTCTTGGGAACTTGGTCATTTTAATCCTTTCAGTGAGTGGAGACTTAGTTGGAGAAAACTCCAACTCCCTCTCGTTATCGTTCTGCTCCATACTGCCTTTCATGATCTGTCGGACCATTTCTGCAAGACGTTCCTCCTTGCCGTGCCAATCCGCGGGGCGGATGTCGTCTCCTTCGCTAGATGTTCGCCTAGGAAAACGGTCGTGGTTAGGGATTCGCGGTGTTGTGCCTCCCTTAAGGGGAGGTGCCCCTTTGGCTAAACTATTCACTTTTTGAGGAGTATCTCTTTCAGAATGGTTCCTAGCACGTGGCTTAGATTCTTTACAACCAGCATTGTCCTAATCGTCGATATCATGAATAGATCGATCATTATTTGGACTTGGTAAGGAAGAATTAGCATCCTCTACACGGGTGACATTAGCTTTAACTTTTGCTGTGTTGGCTTAGGCTGCGAAGAGGGCCTCTAATCTTGCCATCATGGCATTATTTGAGATCTCCGTCTACTGAGTCAAATCGGAAATGGCTTCATTCAATTCATCTCTTGCCACACCAACTCCTACTCCAGAGGATTAGCCAATTTCATGAAGATTAGTTTGCGGAGTAATAGGATTATCCGCAACATTTTCTAAGCCCGAAGCTCTTACGGACTTACTAACCGGCTTTTTTATCATGATCTTTGATAAGCATCTGAACTTCGAAGAAAACCTCTCAACTGGCCTGGATCTTAGATTTTGAGAATCTATTGTAGGAAACAGGCTTTAGATCTCGTTGCTACCCACAAAACACTTAACCTTTGGATTTGGATGTTGCCCCATGGTGGGCACCAAAAATGTTAATGCTTAAATTGGTACTAACACCCCAAGGTGTAAGTATACACTTCCAAAGCAATTTAGATCTAAAAAGTGGTTGCCACAAACGCAAAAAGCAAGTAAAAACAAAAAATTATAATGGTTTGGCCTAGAATTGGCCTACGTACACTTTGGAGAGAATTCTCATTATCACCATCAAAGTTACGAGGTTCATGATTTATATTGCTTTACTCAAATTTCTCTATTTTTACAATAATCTTCTCTACTTCTCTCTTTGCTTATGATTCACTCAAATTCACCAAGGAAATGATGAGATCTCTCAAACGCAATGGTCATAGTGGTAAATCTTCAACAACTTGAGAAATTAGATGATTTTTGAAAATCCATGGTGGTTGAGATGTTGAGTCTAAGCTTGAAAGATGATTAATCGAGTTTTGAATGAGTTAGAGGAGTTTATAAATCAGTTAGGAAGCGCTTCGTGGGGAGAAAATATAGTCCCTTTAATGGAGGAAAGGTGTGGGTATTTATAGAAGTGGGTGTGAGTTGCAGATGTCTAAAAACAAAAGGTTTAGGCCACCAGGTTGTTGGAATGACCTAGCGGGGTAGGTCGAATTCGACCTAACTCCTTTTCCCTTACACCAACACACGAACTGGAGAAGTAGATGCCTTCAACGACCTGATTCCATGTAAGAAAACTGACTTACTTGAGAAGATTTGAGGTCTTAACAACCAAATGATCTGACTCTTAGATCGTGTGACGACCTGAGGACGAACGATCTATCTTTGAATACATGTAAGTGATTTAAGGCCTGACGACCTAAGAGCTTTACGACTCGATTTTTATGTAGGGAATGTAAACGACCTAAAGGCTGTGACCTGAATCCATCCATACCTGAACGACCTAACTCCCTGGCCAAAGAACGACCCATCTATTTGTTACTCAATGCACCACTTTTGAACCACATTTTCATAGGTTAACAGGGTCATAATTAAAATGATTAAATAAGGGTATACCGGACCAAGTAGGGTTAGCTACCTCCATCGAAAACACTTCTTCTTTTATTACGGTAGTTCCTCGATTGATTTGATTTGAAAGATGTGCATCCTTGATTTGGGAGCATTGTTCCAAGGTGGGCGGTAGTCGCGGCTATGCGTTACCACTAGTCCGGGCATGCAACTAGTATATTCATACTCTTGGCATTTCGCATGTGCCTTATAATATTATCCTGATTGAGCCCGCTACGATTTTGATTTAACGTTGTCGTATCACGATGCATCCCTATCCACCGACATACTAGTGTGTTATATGCAAGATGTACGAAAACGGTATAAACAGTGTAAGGGTAATAATGGTAATGCCGTTTACGGTATTTTCAATAGTATATTAAACCGTAGACATAATTATAATAGTGTATTGTATTATATAGTATCTAATTTAAAGGATCCTCAAAGGATGGTGATCCCAAACATCCTTTAAGTTACTGATGCATTTCATTGAACATTTCATTTAATTTGATTTACTTCCATGAGAATGTTAGTCATGATCCGAGTTGTTTTGTTTTGCATTATTTCTTGGGTCAGATCGAGTATTACAGCTTTCAAGATTTACTCTTAGAGTTTGGAGCTCATATTGGGTTTTCTCATTTGTCTCTACCTATTCAGTTGCTCAAGTTTTTCAGCTATTCTTTTCGTTTCTGTTTCATACGGATATCATTTATTTATATATTAGAAATTCACTGTATTCAACTCCTATTATGTTGTTTATGTAAATTCTGTTGTGAAATTTTATTTAGTAGCTTCATGAACTACTATTGTATTATGAATTTTTCGTTGTGAAATATTATATTGCTATATGTGTAACAACCCGGAATTTTAGGACTAAAATAAAATATTATTTTTGATTAATTTAATGAGTTTTGGACATTTAAAAACAGTTTATTTAAAAAAAAAAGTTAAACATGGATAATACATCAAGACGCTTGACCAATGAATTCAGCACAACAAAACGGATATGCATTCAAGTTTAACATGGATTTTGTGGATCGTTCGAATTATATGTTTGTCGCTATCAAATAAAACAAATAATAATGATTGAAGTGGAAGAAAAAAAAAGAGGAATGGAGCAACGTGGGTAGATTTTAGGAAGGAAGCGACATATGTTGCTTTGAGGTCTAATTAACATACAAGTGTTCATTTCTATATATGTTTAATTAGATAGGTGCTTAATTAATTTCTATTAATGCGCATTTAATAATTTTCTTCTTTTATATGATGATAAAAGGAATCCATCAATTTGTGCAATACGAGGAAAATACGAACCATATTTACAAACAATTGTTGTTCCCCTTTTGTGTGTTTCTAGCATGAAATTAAAGATTCGGGCCCACGGATGATCAAATTTTCTAAAACGAAAAATGGTGTTCTACTTAGAATACCATCTAGTAATTTAGGCAAGATTCGCCTGAATTCCGACGTCATTCCATCTTGTAATCATTTATTAAATGTCAAATTAAATGACACGCACAAAACGAACTTATTTATTTTTCTACAAAATTAATCCTCTTGCTATATCCAGCTAGACGCATCTCAAAATAAAGGACAAAGGGCGTAATCCTATATATGATTTTTTTTAGTAACTATGTTAATTAAATACGAAAAAGGGTAATAAAAAGGGAATTTAATATAACCTAATTTGGAAAGTTAGTAATATTTTGGATGGTTGGAAAAGAATAGGTTTTCATATTACAATTTTTATTAAAACGCAATGGATGTCATTACAAGGATAAGAAATATTAATACAAAATAGAGATGTTAATGTATTTTGTACTACCTAACAAAAAAGAAAGAAATCAGAAAAGGTGTTTTCTAATTATGAATCGCAGAAGGAATTATTCTATAATAAATATGGATATAGATTTTAGAAGTGTTTCCATAGCCAACCCAGTAGAATATGACTAGCTCCCTAAAGAAAAGATTTATAATAGTAGCAAGGATTAAAGAATAACAATTAAGATAAAGGTAAAAAGGAAAAATGACACTAATCAAGTTAAATACCTCGTAGACTGAAAAAGAAAAATCCTGAATGGTAAAAGATATAAAAGACAAATAAAGGAAAGAATTAATGTATTTCTTTAAGACACATTCCATTTACTCTCTCTTCTCTCATTCCATTTATTCTTGTTTTCTCATTCCATTATTTTTCAAATATATATTATCTGTATTCCACTTAGAATAGCAACATGTAGGTTTAAATAACCTAGGGGTCTAATTAAAAAAAAAATTACCTACTTCTATATAATATCATATTCCCCAACCCTAACCTATTCTCTAAACCTAAAGCTACGCTCTTTCTACTTCCTCTCAACAATGGCTGCTCTCTTCTCCATCAAAAACATGTTAAAATCCAAATCTCTCCAAACCCTAACAAATTATATGTCAACACGAAGGTATCAACGATACGAAGCTACTGGTATCATCGGTTTCGTCAAACAACGCCCGGATTTGTCAAAATTTCCGATCAAAAGTTCAGATTTTCGGATTTTAAAAGCTCAAAAAAAACCGCCCATTTAAACCCATTAAGGTGAGAACTCCTTTCACTCTAATTATTTTACAGTTAAATTTATATTAGAATATAAACGGTGCTTAGTAGCATCCGACACTATTGATTGTACAAAACCATGATGGTTTGTTGGGATTGTGATTTGGTTTGTTATTGTGTGATATTGTTGTACATGAAAATTATTTATATAAAATATATATATAAATTATCGTGAAATAAAAACTTCATTTTGTTATATAAAAAGTTAGCATAACAAAAACTTCATTTTTGTTATATGAAATGTAACATGATCAAAAACTTCATTTTTTTATTTGTATAAAAATGTTAACATAGAAAAGATTCATTTTTATTGCGTAAAAATGTTAACATAGGAAAACTCCATTTTCTACATTTTAATGCATAGGATAAATCAATTAAAAGATTAAATGTTGACCAAAATGTCCCTTTAACATATTAGTTTAGAATAAGATAATTATATGTTAATCATATGTCTACTTAACCAAAATGTCACCTTATCATATTAGTTTAGAATAAAAGAATTATTTGTTAACATATGTTTTATTGGAACAAATGTCATTTGTATCTTGACAATGAAGAATGAAAGAATTATTTGTTAATAAAATTGTCATCTTTGACAAAATAGAATGGTTGATTTATAACCATCATTTATGTTAGAGTTGTCATATCTGAATAAAACCATCACTTATGTTAGAATTGTCTTTTAGTTATGGCTTGTTATGTCAAATAGAATGTGAGAGCTCTTTTCTCACTCATTCTTTATTTCAGTAATTATTTATTTATTTATTTTTTTATAAATAAATATTTTTAAATGCTTG
Source organism: Allium sativum (assembly GCA_030737875.1). Classification (NCBI taxonomy): domain Eukaryota; kingdom Viridiplantae; phylum Streptophyta; class Magnoliopsida; order Asparagales; family Amaryllidaceae; genus Allium; species Allium sativum. The sequence continues at coordinate 470,016,526 of CM060923.1, read as the reverse complement.
TGATGATTGTTTGTGGTTTAATTTCATATTATACATGAATGGTTGTGGATTGATGTTGTTAATTGGTGTTATGAATTAATGCGATGTTTTGAAAATTGAAACCATGAAACTGGATAATTAATGTCGAGTGTTATTTATGTTAAATTATATATGTTACACTTCCGTACATAAGTGACCTGACTTATGTACGTTGATTGGGTAAATATTTGCACACAATTTCCCAAGTGCACAATTAAATGTGTTGTTATTTGGTTGTTTTATTGTTAAAGATAATTGTGTGATGGTTGATATGTCAAATTTAATGTATGCTGTTTGAAAGTTATTTACATAAATTAATGAATGTTATCGAATGTAAGGTGAATTGAGCAATGTAGGAAAATGTTGTAAATGCAATATTTGAAGTATCATTTATGTTATTATGTGGGTCTCATTCCAAATAAGAGAATTTGAACATTTTCAAAAGGTTATCTCGTTAAAAGAATTTATTGTGGTTTTAAATGTCGTTTAATGTCATTTAATTAATTCAAAGCCGTTTAGATAGTTTCACGTTATTTTTGGCGAAAATGGTCAATACCATTTATTTCATTCATTAAATATAAATGATTTAAGTTTTGAAATTTGAAATTTTTCAATTTTACGTTTATTTTAATATAATTAAAATGAATAGATTCTGCTTGACCCGAGGTTAGATTGAGTTGTGGTATAAGACTGCCCGGACCCGTCCGGCATATCCAGCCACCACAACAATATATATCTAATGTGAGAGGTTAATGCAGTATTAAATAATTAATTAATATTAAAGTTTGAAATTTAAAACTATATAATTTTGAAAATATAATAATTAATACAGAACTAATTAATTAATTAATATAGGAGATTTTGAAATCCCAAGTAACATTTTGGGAAACGTAATAATTAACGCGGGATTTATTAATTTGTTAATATGGAGATTTGAAATTCAAAATATGTATTTTTGAAAAGTTAATATTTCTTTTAATATTATAAACATAAATGCATCATTAATGAATGATTAATTCTGAAAGTTGAATTTCAAAAGTGAACGCTGTGAAACATTAATATTATATCAATATAATATTAAAGGAAGTTGAAAAGTCAAAACTTGTTTATTATTTAAATCTAAGTTTGCAATTATTATTAATAATTTTAATTTATACTAAATTGGAAACGTTTTGAATGAAAATTAATTAAATAATATTAATATAGTATTTATTATTATTCAATGGCTTGAATAGAACATTTCGCGTAGCGACCGTTCGCGAATTTCAACCGTTGACTTTGAATGAACGTAAGGTTAGGAATAAAAGATTATTTTCTTTTATTTAGAATGAACGCTAATGTTAATTAATAAAAGATTATTTCTTTTATGCAACTATGAATGCTAATGTTAACAAATAAAAGATTATTTCTTTTATAAAACTAGGAATGTTAATACTAAAAAAAAGTATATAAAAAAAAATACTTCTTTACATGGGTTAATGAACGTTAATGTTTATTAATAAATGATACTTCTTTTGTATGAGTTAATGAATTCTAAATAAGTCTCGTTAATGAAAGTTTTCTTTTATTTATAGTTAAAGAAAGCCAAATAGGTTTTGTAAACAAAAGCAATTCTTTTATTTAAGATTTTGAACGGCGAATATGTTTTTTTTTTTAAAGTAATTTTTTATTTAAGATTAGAGCGTCGAATATGCTTTGTTCATAAAGGTTAATCTTTTATTAAGATTAGGAATGCTAAATATATTTTGCTAATAAAGGTCATTCTTTTATGTATGTTAAAGAACCATCAAACATGTTTTAATGAAACAAAGTAGGATAATAAAAGTTTAATCTTTTATTTTGAAAAGGAATATGAAACAAAGTGTGAAATAAAGTTTATCTTTTATTTATGAATGAATATGGAATAAGAATTATAAATAAAAGTTTATCTTTTATTTATGAATGAATATGAAATAAGAATTATAAATAAAAGTTTATCTTTTATTTATGGATTGAATATAAAATAAGAATGGTAAACAAAGGTTTATCTTTTAATTATGAAATGAATATGAAATACGACACGTAAATAAAAGTTATCCTTTTATTTATTGAATTAAATAGGTAATATGAAATGAGAAATAAAGGTTATTCTTTTATCAATGATATGAACATGAAAATGAAGGTTTTACTTTATTTAAGTTATGACAATGAAATAATATTTGACAATAAAAGTTAACTTTTACTTGAATTCTAAACATGAAAAATGTCTCATTAATTAATGATTTAGAAGATTGAATCTAATTAGAATTTTGAGAAATCTTAAATTAGATTAAAGAAGAGAGTTTCCAATGAAAAGAATTTTTAAATAAACAAATTTTCTTAATGGGAATGAGGCGTTGGTTGTGTTTTAGACACATGATTTTAAATAGCGCAAATTATTCAGGAAGACCGGGTTTACCCATTCTGAATGATTCATACGACGATTGAAGACCGACGATGGAGACGGTTGTTGAAGACCGGGAAATTTCCATATCGAATGAATGATTATTGATATCCTGATTGGACCGTACACCCAAGATGAGGGAAAATTGATGATCATTCAGACGTATTTGGAGATCTACTGGATATGGTTTCGTTCAGGCCCAGAACGGACTAATAAATGGATTGTGTGTCTGACATTGTATTCCTTTATATTGTACTCGTTGATCTCTGTCTAATATATAGCTGTTTGGTGGTGGAGAATTTATTCTCTTGCCTAACACCCTGTTATATATTGGTAGATGATTGATGATATAGTATGGTCTGACAATGTGACATGCTAAGATGCATATGATCAAGGCTTTTGTTGAAAAGCAGGGCCTTGTGGATTATGATCGAAGCACAGCTTTAATTAGCATAGCTTTGTGTACAACGTTACTTCGCGAGCCTCACACCCCGGTATGAGTCAAAAACGGGATACAGACCGTAGGGAGTGCACACGTTTCTTTCTAGCTGGAGTGATGTCAGGGACCTACCAGCGCTGACATTTTACTTATGTGGATGATGGATTTTGAGGCGCCTCGTTATTTTTATAGGCCGTTGGTGGTCATACTATAGGTCCAAAGGGACCGGGAAACGTGTGTTCAGGCATAACTAATCCACTGCCCATAGGCGGGGACCGGCCCTACCGCTTCCAAGGGTTCACTGCGGGGGATCCTGAGGCATTTGCTAGAGTGTCTCGAATCGGAGAGGAGCTTTCCCCTAGCCTCGACTCATGATGGAATCCAAATCTCCAATACGACACATCGGTTTTGATTGTAGAACTAGTATTGGCGACATCTATATGGTAACCATGCCGTCTAGGATTGATACATTATGATTCAAATTGTTTTAAAACATATATATATATACACACTAATAGTATCAAAATCCAGTTTTATACGTATCAAGCATCTTTTGACCATTATAAGGTAAAACCCTATCCTCTGGTGTGCGTTGTATTGTGTGATGGGACCTGGGTCTTATAATGGTTTCATTTTTCCAAAAATCATTGCGTTGTTTAAACGATTTACTTTATTTATGCACCGACAATCCATTGGAACAAAACCCGTTCCGCATTAGCGGCGTGGTCCTTGGATTTGTCTTATTAGTTAAATTAGTTTTGAGTTCTCATACCAGTCCCATGACTGACCTGGAGTTTATTCTTTTAACCTAAACTCTGGGTGCCCATATTTTCCACACGGGCAGCTAGTAGTTTTGGTTTTGCAGATATTACATTCACAGGATCCTGGTCTACAGCTGAAGCGATATTCGGAAAGCTCTGTATCCGTGTATCTCTTTTAGTTGTATTTTGTATTATATTTTCCGCTGCTGTATTTAAATGTAATTTAAACTCTGGTATTGTATTTCCAATGTAAGGTATTTATCTGTACTCTGGAATACTCTTGTACTCTGATGTAATTGTGTTAATAGCAATAAAAATGTTCTTCTGTTTGTGTTCTAATGAGTATTGTTCTCAAAGCAATTCGGGCTTTCCTTTACGGGGAAGTTTGGGTCGTTTCATTTGGTATCAGAGCTTTGGTTTACAGAGCTCGAGGACAAGACACATTAGAACCGAACAAAAGAATTCATCAGAGATTGGATTAGTAATATCCAATAAGAATGACTCGTTAGAGATGGGATCAGTAGTATCCTAGAATGAGTCCGAAGAGTATTATTTTTAAAATAATAATAATAATAATGAAAACGAACTTTGTTTTGAAAATTTAAACCATATTATACGTATTTGAATTTTCTATTATATTTTGGACTATCGTGTTTAAGTAGATTTTGCATACACGCCTAGCTAGCGTATATTCGTAGTCTCAATATACTCGGTAGATATAGATTCCCACTCTAGAAACCCGGAGATGACCCTGATGACACTAGTGATTGATGCATCCCCATCAGAATTCATGTTCGTGTTTCAAAGGTGGGATATCTATATATTTCCCATTTGACTGGTGTGAGAACCAAAACTTAGATATTGTTGTGACTTGGCATCAAAATATGATTTTTGAATACATATGTATAAAGTTATGCATTTTAGAAAGTTAACCCACTAATTGATTGATGGTTGTGTTGTTTGCTTGATTGAGTTAATTAAAAATGCAGATAGACTTGTATACGTATATAATATTGAACAGGTCATAGCAAGAAGGCTAGAAGTAGAGGAATAAAATTATTTGCCCAACGAAAAAAATAGGTACACATTTACTATTTCTTGGGTTTTTGATTTTATTAACCGTTGGCTAGCCGTTGCTTGGCACTTTTTCTCTCTTACCCTCCTTCTTGTTTTTCTTTTTGAATTTATATGTCGTTGCTTGGCTTTTCTCTCTCCTATCCTCTTCCTTCTATTTTATTTTCTTTTGGTGCCCTATGAGGGAGTTTGCGTTTTCGATATTCCCCGTACAAAGGAGGTTATGGCGAAATTTTTCAAAAATTTAGGACGTTAGCCAAATTTTTGAAAATTGGAGAATTCTTAGAAATTGAAAAGTCGAAAGTTTAATCCGTAATAAATTTTTGAAAGTTGAGTGGAATTATAAAACAACTTTTTACTCTATTCCTTTTCGAGGACGAAAAGTTCTTAAGTGGGGGAGATTGTAACAACCCGGAATTTTAGGACTAAAATAAAATATTATTTTTGATTAATTTAATGAGTTTTGGACATTTAAAAACAGTTTATTTAAAAAAAAAAGTTAAACATGGATAATACATCAAGACGCTTGACCAATGAATTCAGCACAACAAAACGGATATGCATTCAAGTTTAACATGGATTTTGTGGATCGTTCGAATTATATGTTTGTCGCTATCAAATAAAACAAATAATAATGATTGAAGTGGAAGAAAAAAAAAGAGGAATGGAGCAACATGGGTAGATTTTAGGAAGGAAGCGACATATGTTGCTTTGAGGTCTAATTAACATACAAGTGTTCATTTCTATATATGTTTAATTAGATAGGTGCTTAATTAATTTCTATTAATGCGCATTTAATAATTTTCTTCTTTTATATGATGATAAAAGGAATCCATCAATTTGTGGAATACGAGGAAAATACGAACCATATTTACAAACAATTGTTGTTCCCCTTTTGTGTGTTTCTAGCATGAAATTAAAGATTCGGGCCCACGGATGATCAAATTTTCTAAAACGAAAAATGGTGTTCTACTTAGAATACCATCTAGTAATTTAGGCAAGATTCGCCTGAATTCCGACGTCATTCCATCTTGTAATCATTTATTAAATGTCAAATTAAATGACACGCACAAAACGAACTTATTTATTTTTCTACAAAATTAATCCTCTTGCTATATCCAGCTAGACGCATCTCAAAATAAAGGACAAAGGGCGTAATCCTATATATGATTTTTTTTAGTAACTATGTTAATTAAATACGAAAAAGGGTAATAAAAAGGGAATTTAATATAACCTAATTTGGAAAGTTAGTAATATTTTGGATGGTTGGAAAAGAATAGGTTTTCATATTACAATTTTTATTAAAACGCAATGGATGTCATTACAAGGATAAGAAATATTAATACAAAATAGAGATGTTAATGTATTTTGTACTACCTAACAAAAAAGAAAGAAATCAGAAAAGGTGTTTTCTAATTATGAATCGCAGAAGGAATTATTCTATAATAAATATGGATATAGATTTTAGAAGTGTTTCCATAGCCAACCCAGTAGAATATGACTAGCTCCCTAAAGAAAAGATTTATAATAGTAGCAAGGATTAAAGAATAACAATTAAGATAAAGGTAAAAAGGAAAAATGACACTAATCAAGTTAAATACCTCGTAGACTGAAAAAGAAAAATCCTGAATGGTAAAAGATATAAAAGACAAATAAAGGAAAGAATTAATGTATTTCTTTAAGACACATTCCATTTACTCTCTCTTCTCTCATTCCATTTATTCTTGTTTTCTCATTCCATTATTTTTCAAATATATATTATCTGTATTCCACTTAGAATAGCAACATGTAGGTTTAAATAACCTAGGGGTCTAATTAAAAAAAAAATTACCTACTTCTATATAATATCATATTCCCCAACCCTAACCTATTCTCTAAACCTAAAGCTACGCTCTTTCTACTTCCTCTCAACAATGGCTGCTCTCTTCTCCATCAAAAACATGTTAAAATCCAAATCTCTCCAAACCCTAACAAATTATATGTCAACACGAAGGTATCGACGATACGAAGCTACTGGTATCATCGGTTTCGTCAAACAACGCCCGGATTTGTCAAAATTTCCGATCAAAAGTTCAGATTTTCGGATTTTAAAAGCTCAAAAAAAACCGCCCATTTAAACCCATTAAGGTGAGAACTCCTTTCACTCTAATTATTTTACAGTTAAATTTATATTAGAATATAAACGGTGCTTAGTAGCATCCGACACTATTGATTGTACAAAACCATGATGGTTTGTTGGGATTGTGATTTGGTTTGTTATTGTGTGATATTGTTGTACATGAAAATTATTTATATAAAATATATATATAAATTATCGTGAAATAAAAACTTCATTTTGTTATATAAAAAGTTAGCATAACAAAAACTTCATTTTTGTTATATGAAATGTAACATGATCAAAAACTTCATTTTTTTATTTGTATAAAAATGTTAACATAGAAAAGATTCATTTTTATTGCGTAAAAATGTTAACATAGGAAAACTCCATTTTCTACATTTTAATGCATAGGATAAATCAATTAAAAGATTAAATGTTGACCAAAATGTCCCTTTAACATATTAGTTTAGAATAAGATAATTATATGTTAATCATATGTCTACTTAACCAAAATGTCACCTTATCATATTAGTTTAGAATAAAAGAATTATTTGTTAACATATGTTTTATTGGAACAAATGTCATTTGTATCTTGACAATGAAGAATGAAAGAATTATTTGTTAATAAAATTGTCATCTTTGACAAAATAGAATGGTTGATTTATAACCATCATTTATGTTAGAGTTGTCATATCTGAATAAAACCATCACTTATGTTAGAATTGTCTTTTAGTTATGGCTTGTTATGTCAAATAGAATGTGAGAGCTCTTTTCTCACTCATTCTTTATTTCAGTAATTATTTATTTATTTATTTTTTTATAAATAAATATTTTTAAATGCTTGTGATGATTGTTTGTGGTTTAATTTCATATTATACATGAATGGTTGTGGATTGATGTTGTTAATTGGTGTTATGAATTAATGCGATGTTTTGAAAATTGAAACCATGAAACTGGATAATTAATGTCGAGTGTTATTTATGTTAAATTATATATGTTACACTTCCGTACATAAGTGACCTGACTTATGTACGTTGATTGGGTAAATATTTGCACACAATTTCCCAAGTGCACAATTAAATGTGTTGTTATTTGGTTGTTTTATTGTTAAAGATAATTGTGTGATGGTTGATATGTCAAATTTAATGTATGCTGTTTGAAAGTTATTTACATAAATTAATGAATGTTATCGAATGTAAGGTGAATTGAGCAATGTAGGAAAATGTTGTAAATGCAATATTTGAAGTATCATTTATGTTATTATGTGGGTCTCATTCCAAATAAGAGAATTTGAACATTTTCAAAAGGTTATCTCGTTAAAAGAATTTATTGTGGTTTTAAATGTCGTTTAATGTCATTTAATTAATTCAAAGCCGTTTAGATAGTTTCACGTTATTTTTGGCGAAAATGGTCAATACCATTTATTTCATTCATTAAATATAAATGATTTAAGTTTTGAAATTTGAAATTTTTCAATTTTACGTTTATTTTAATATAACTAAAATGAATAGATTCTGCTTGACCCGAGGTTAGATTGAGTTGTGGTATAAGACTGCCCGGACCCATCCGGCATATCCAGCCACCACAACAATATATATCTAATGTGAGAGGTTAATGCAGTATTAAATAATTAATTAATATTAAAGTTTGAAATTTAAAACTATATAATTTTGAAAATATAATAATTAATACAGAACTAATTAATTAATTAATATAGGAGATTTTGAAATCCCAAGTAACATTTTGGGAAACGTAATAATTAACGCGGGATTTATTAATTTGTTAATATGGAGATTTGAAATTCAAAATATGTATTTTTGAAAAGTTAATATTTCTTTTAATATTATAAACATAAATGCATCATTAATGAATGATTAATTCTGAAAGTTGAATTTCAAAAGTGAACGCTGTGAAACATTAATATTATATCAATATAATATTAAAGGAAGTTGAAAAGTCAAAACTTGTTTATTATTTAAATCTAAGTTTGCAATTATTATTAATAATTTTAATTTATACTAAATTGGAAACGTTTTGAATGAAAATTAATTAAATAATATTAATATAGTATTTATTATTATTCAATGGCTTGAATAGAACGTTTCGCGTAGCGACCGTTCGCGAATTTCAACCGTTGACTTTGAATGAACGTAAGGTTAGGAATAAAAGATTATTTTCTTTTATTTAGAATGAACGCTAATGTTAATTAATAAAAGATTATTTCTTTTATGCAACTATGAATGCTAATGTTAACAAATAAAAGATTATTTCTTTTATAAAACTAGGAATGTTAATACTAAAAAAAAGTATATAAAAAAAAATACTTCTTTACATGGGTTAATGAACGTTAATGTTTATTAATAAATGATACTTCTTTTGTATGAGTTAATGAATTCTAAATAAGTCTCGTTAATGAAAGTTTTCTTTTATTTATAGTTAAAGAAAGCCAAATAGGTTTTGTAAACAAAAGCAATTCTTTTATTTAAGATTTTGAACGGCGAATATGTTTTTTTTTTAAAGTAATTTTTTATTTAAGATTAGAGCGTCGAATATGCTTTGTTCATAAAGGTTAATCTTTTATTAAGATTAGGAATGCTAAATATATTTTGCTAATAAAGGTCATTCTTTTATGTATGTTAAAGAACCATCAAACATGTTTTAATGAAACAAAGTAGGATAATAAAAGTTTAATCTTTTATTTTGAAAAGGAATATGAAACAAAGTGTGAAATAAAGTTTATCTTTTATTTATGAATGAATATGGAATAAGAATTATAAATAAAAGTTTATCTTTTATTTATGAATGAATATGAAATAAGAATTATAAATAAAAGTTTATCTTTTATTTATGGATTGAATATAAAATAAGAATGGTAAACAAAGGTTTATCTTTTAATTATGAAATGAATATGAAATACGACACGTAAATAAAAGTTATCCTTTTATTTATTGAATTAAATAGGTAATATGAAATGAGAAATAAAGGTTATTCTTTTATCAATGATATGAACATGAAAATGAAGGTTTTACTTTATTTAAGTTATGACAATGAAATAATATTTGACAATAAAAGTTAACTTTTACTTGAATTCTAAACATGAAAAATGTCTCATTAATTAATGATTTAGAAGATTGAATCTAATTAGAATTTTGAGAAATCTTAAATTAGATTAAAGAAGAGAGTTTCCAATGAAAAGAATTTTTAAATAAACAAATTTTCTTAATGGGAATGAGGCGTTGGTTGTGTTTTAGACACATGATTTTAAATAGCGCAAATTATTCAGGAAGACCGGGTTTACCCATTCTGAATGATTCATACGATGATTGAAGACCGACGATGGAGACGGTTGTTGAAGACCGGGAAATTTCCATATCGAATGAATGATTATTGATATCCTGATTGGACCGTACACCCAAGATGAGGGAAAATTGATGATCATTCAGACGTATTTGGAGATCTACTGGATATGGTTTCGTTCAGGCCCAGAACGGACTAATAAATGGATTGTGTGTCTGACATTGTATTCCTTTATATTGTACTCGTTGATCTCTGTCTAATATATAGCTGTTTGGTGGTGGAGAATTTATTCTCTTGCCTAACACCCTGTTATATATTGGTAGATGATTGATGATATAGTATGGTCTGACAATGTGACATGCTAAGATGCATATGATCAAGGCTTTTGTTGAAAAGCAGGGCCTTGTGGATTATGATCGAAGCACAGCTTTAATTAGCATAGCTTTGTGTACAACGTTACTTCGCGAGCCTCACACCCCGGTATGAGTCAAAAACGGGATACAGACCGTAGGGAGTGCACACGTTTCTTTCTAGCTGGAGTGATGTCAGGGACCTACCAGCGCTGACATTTTACTTATGTGGATGATGGATTTTGAGGCGCCTCGTTATTTTTATAGGCCGTTGGTGGTCATACTATAGGTCCAAAGGGACCGGGAAACGTGTGTTCAGGCATAACTAATCCACTGCCCATAGGCGGGGACCGGCCCTACCGCTTCCAAGGGTTCACTGCGGGGGATCCTGAGGCATTTGCTAGAGTGTCTCGAATCGGAGAGGAGCTTTCCCCTAGCCTCGACTCATGATGGAATCCAAATCTCCAATACGACACATCGGTTTTGATTGTAGAACTAGTATTGGCGACATCTATATGGTAACCATGCCGTCTAGGATTGATACATTATGATTCAAATTGTTTTAAAACATATATATATATACACACTAATAGTATCAAAATCCAATTTTATACGTATCAAGCATCTTTTGACCATTATAAGGTAAAACCCTATCCTCTGGTGTGCGTTGTATTGTGTGATGGGACCTGGGTCTTATAATGGTTTCATTTTTCCAAAAATCATTGCGTTGTTTAAACGATTTACTTTATTTATGCACCGACAATCCATTGGAACAAAACCCGTTCCGCATTAGCGGCGTGGTCCTTGGATTTGTCTTATTAGTTAAATTAGTTTTGAGTTCTCATACCAGTCCCATGACTGACCTGGAGTTTATTCTTTTAACCTAAACTCTGGGTGCCCATATTTTCCACACGGGCAGCTAGTAGTTTTGGTTTTGCAGATATTACATTCACAGGATCCTGGTCTACAGCTGAAGCGATATTCGGAAAGCTCTGTATCCGTGTATCTCTTTTAGTTGTATTTTGTATTATATTTTCCGCTGCTGTATTTAAATGTAATTTAAACTCTGGTATTGTATTTCCAATGTAAGGTATTTATCTGTACTCTGGAATACTCTTGTACTCTGATGTAATTGTGTTAATAGCAATAAAAATGTTCTTCTGTTTGTGTTCTAATGAGTATTGTTCTCAAAGCAATTCGGGCTTTCCTTTACGGGGAAGTTTGGGTCGTTTCAATATGTTTGCGATTATGTGATTTATTTTGTTTACCTCAGAGAGTAATAACAATATGTTATTTCGAATGATTCGAGTTGGTTTAATTACTAACTTGAAGCGACTTGAGTCATGCCTGGATGTCGTCGTCGCATTTAGTGTCCATCTGTTTTCCGTCTCTATTCTATGACACGAAAGGTGAGTTTGTCTCACACTTGACTTACATTGTTTCATGAATGTTAAATTCATCATAAATGAACTGTTGTGAAATGTATAGGATTGCTGGTAGAAATTGTTTTATTTGGCATGTATACACCTTTCATATATGACACAATATTCATTTGACACGTAGGTACACTAATAATATAAGACTTATGATGTGATTGATGCTATGTGATGATTGATTTATGGTTGCTGGTTTGCTTAGTTTTAGGAAAAATCACTAATGGTTGAAATGATACATATCCAAACGAATTATGGAAAAATCATTATAGATTGAAATGATAGACCTGAACGATTTTTACTGGATTTGGGAATACGGGTTGAAATGAAATATATATATATATCCATCAAATTTTAAATTGTGGATTGAAATGATAAATATCTGTATCACTTGACCATAAAGTAGAAAACTATATACGGACACCGTTGTCATGTTTCCGAAGTAAAGTGATTTGGAACATTTAATTTTAAAATAATAACTTAAGATTTTTACATATTTGTTTATTTTTTTAAAAACTTAAATTTTGTAAATTTTAAATTGTATGTTTTAAAATGATTTATGAGTAAATATGGATTTAAATGCTTACTTAATATTTTACTTATAATTTAATTATTTTAAACCATACAATTTAATTTTATATGTTTTTAATATTAAACTTAATATATTATAATAAATAATCCTTTTAAACCTATTTAGTAATTATGTAAAACTTATACATGTGTATAAAACTAGTTTCTATCAAACTTACTAAATTTATAAACTTATATTTATATTTATTTTAAAAGTTCATTTTATATATTTTATAGACTTTATAATAAACTAAAAGCTGGATAAGTTAAGATTTTCGCGATTTGAGTTCGAGGTTCAAAGATTTAAATTTATATAACAATATTGATTTACCGAATGAACTCATTTAAGACATGCACTTGAACTAAAATTGATTTGAACTTATAAAAGGTGAATTTGAATTGTAAAATTGATTTTAATTTGAATTTCCAAATTTGTTCAAATGTATGTTAGTTTATATTTGATAAGAAATGAATTTGATTATAAATTGGTTGAATGTGAATTTAAATATATATATATATATATATAATTAATTCTATATGGAATTGATTGTATAAATCGATTTCTGTGAATTAAAGAAGTTGTTAAAATGAATGAGATAAATGAAAATTTTGAATTATGCGGCTTGAATTATGAATTTTGAAATATGATATGATTGGTTTGAACTGAAATATAATGATTTTGATTTCAGTTGTATATATTGAACTTGAACCAAAATGTGGGATATTATGAATAGACTTGGAACAAATTCTTATAAGGTAAATTTAATCATTTGAATTGTTTGAACTTGAGTTTTTGACAAAAATAAATAAACTAAATATCCTCAAAGTTAAATATTTTATTTTTGATTTAAAAGGCATTTTGAAATCTTTAAGGTATGATTTAAATATATGTCGATTTTGGGTTGAAAGTCGTTATGTAATTATTTTCTGGAAATTAAATAAAATCAAGTTAAATATTATAGTATTGGTTTGCACTATAGTTTGAGAACTTTACCATATGATTTTCTAACTCGATTTGATTAAACCAATTAAGTAAGTAGTTTTCAAAATTAAATATAATCAAAGTTAGATATTTAATTTTGAATTCAAATTTGAACCTGAGATTCGTATATTTGATTTTATAAAATAATGATCACTGTGTGGAAAATGTAAACGATTGGTTGTTAAAGAGACTGGGATCGGCTATTGTCATATTCTTTACCAATATCAAAAACCAATTTAACAATTGTGTACGTTGTGGTGATCTAGAACGAAGTAGGACAATTTGGAGGCGATTACTGGATTTGAAAAAAGAGAACGATGATGGATGTCCTTGACTTCAGGTCATAATTAAAATGACTAAAACAGGGCTATACCAGACCAAGTTGGGTTAGCTACTCCATCGGCAACATTTCTTCTTTTATTACTATAGTCCCTCGGTTGATTTTATTTGAAATATGTGCATCCTTGATTTGGGTGCATTGTTCCGAGGTGGACGGTAGTCGCGGCTATGTGTTACCACCAGTCCGGGCGTGCAATTAGTATATTCGTACTCTAGACATTCCTCGTGTGCCTTCTCATATTATCCCGGTCGATCCCCCCATGATTTTGATTTAATGTTGTCGTATCACGGCTCATCCCTATCCACCGACGTACTGGTGTGTTATATGCAAACTATACGACAACGGTATAAACAATGTAAGGATAATAATGGTAATCCTGCTTACGCTATTTTCAATAGTATATTCAACCATAAACACTATTATAATAGCGTATTGTATTATATAGTAACTAGTTTAACATATCCTTAAAGGATGGTGATCCCAAACATCCTTTAAGTTATTGATGCATTTCATTGAACATTTCATTTGAGTTTATTTACTTCCATGAGAATGTTAGTCCTGATCCGAGTTGTTTTGTTTTGCATTATTGCTCGGCTCAGATCAAGTATTATAGCTTTGAGATTTACTCTTGGAGTTTGGAGCTCATATTAGGGTTTGCTCTTCTGTTCTACCTATTCAGTTGCTCCATTTTTTCAGCTATTCTTGTCGTTTCTATTTCATATGGTTATCATTTATTTATGTATTATAAATTCATTGTATTAGACTTCTGCTGTATTATTTATGTAAACTCTATTGTAAAATTTTATTTACTCCTTCATGAACTACTATTGTATTATATATTTCTAGTTGCGAGTTATTATATTGATCTGTGACTGTGATCTGTGATTCTGTGATTTATTCTATTTGCCTCAGAGGCTAATAACAATCTGTCGTTTCGAACGGTTCGAGTTGGTTTAATTACCGACTTGAAGCGATCAAAAAGACAAGATGTCATAATCGTCGAGAAGGTAACTTCATGAAACCACAAATAACACATCAAAAGAATTCCTTCCGAAAGACCGAAGTCCACTCTAGAGATTTACCAAAAGCAAGCCAAAGCTTCTACAAAGGAAAGCTAACCACACTAACTTTCTTTGTGTTGATACCGAAATGGGACGGCAGATCCCGGAGCGTAGATAATTGAATCATATAGGCAAGCATCATGAAGACTTAAAGACAAGACCGGAGCCCCGTGACTGAAAACCAAAAGACCTTCACAAAGTTATCCATACCAACAGGCTTCGTATCTACATGAAAGGTAGAAGCAGAGTCAAAGAGAGGTTCCAAAGGCCGAGACCAGCTTTTTGAGATCTTAGTACGATGCCTCAAAGGCTCTTTTATATCCATTAACAAGTCCAGAAGAGCGGCCGAGAGCCAAGGAGACCAGAACCGAAGGATAAAAGGCAGTCGACACATAGTTGTTGCACCCGAAAGAGGCTTCTGCTGATTCAATGACAAAAGGGGTCCCGATTTATCTATTAATAAGACATTAGTGGTCACATTTTGGAAGTCGAATTCTCATTTCTCAATTTTGCACGCTTTTTTATAGTGTAAACACAAATTTCAAAATCAATTTGGGGATTTCCTTTATAAACACTTGTGCACTCAATTCAATGTTCAATAAAGATTGGATCGACACTTAGCATAATTTCTATGAGTTTCTTTACTATTGCCTTTACAAAGTATCTCGTGATTTCTACACGACCAAGGTCGTTGCCCAAGTCCTAACCCTTTATCAAGACTATTAAAAAAACTTCCTATAAGCCATTTAGCTATTTATCTTGTGTTGTACTTAGGGAACCCTTATCCTAAGGTAATTGTTGATTGTTGGGTCTCGTAAGCATGATACTCACCCCTCGAGGTAAGAGTAACTAATCTTCGGGCTTAAGACCTTGATATTTAGGAAATGGTGAACTAACACAAGCTAGAAACTAAATAATTCTATTTTTACCTTAGGTCCATTTCCTTAGACCTATCTTCGGTGTTGACGAAAAATATTGTTAACATTTTGGCACTAGAAGGAGGGCTTGAACCTGCGACCTTGTGGTTAAGGGCACATATTTAACTATGTTGTTCCATCCAGGATTGGACTAAGCTTTGAAGAAGCAAGACTATGGGGAAAAGGTCCCAACAAGAATCTTTTGAATTTTAAATGGCTATGTCAATTACTACTGATCCAAGAGAGATGGAAGAGCAAAGGTTAAGAATGGAAGCCTTGTGAATAATCAATTAGAAAAAGGAAGAAGAACAATATGATCCCGGTCATTGGAGCGACAACCCTTCCTGCCTAAGACAAATACCAACCTTTACCTTAAGTGGTTCTACATCAAGGAAGTCTAACCCATTTTCTCAAATAAGAAAATCTCTCCATGAACAAACCAAAGGAATGGTATTCGAATAAGGAATAATGAAGGATTTTCACCGTTTTGCTACCAAATGCACTAAATGGATAGCGCTCCAATCTCAATGCACCTTGAAAAGAAAAAACGACGATATGGACGAAGCAACAAGGTTAAGTAAAAGAAGGGCTAAGTTCCAATGACAGGGAAAGGGATTTATATCAAGACTACCTGATCGGTGTCTCCTTACTACTTTAATGGAAAATATTTACTTTCTAACCAAACAGGAGTTTAACTTTTGCTCGTCCCAAATGAAGAAGGCCAAGTACTAAAGGAAATTGGGAGGGCCCTACTATCACTATCATATGATGAATGGACATGAAACTAGAGTTTTTGAAGGAATGATTATCAAATTCCTTAACCAAGGCCAACAACGAGACTTTGTAAAAGGATCAAACTAAGTCCTTTGAACAAGATTATCTACAAAACTAAGGGTATGGAAACCCTCTCGAATTTTGGAATAACCCAAAATGGGTCAAATTAGAAAAAGATGAAAACCCTTGTCATCGCCACGTTGGCCGTGGAAAGGCACCCCTCGGAGGGGGTGGAGTGTAAGCCTTTAACATCATCCAAATCAGAAAGGACCCGGTTAAAGCATCGAAAGCATAATCCTCCGAGTTCACACCAGAAATGATCAGGACAGAGCATCTATTTGGCACGCCTTGCCTCTGCTTCCAAAAGATTATGCCATCCCTCTGCTATGAACTAAGCACGTCCTACCTCTGCTCGTAGAAGAGCACATCTACCTCCGCTCGTGGAAGAGCACGTCTACCTCTGCTTATGTTCTCTATTACCCGCATAAGGGAACAAATACCCTAATCATCGCCTACGATGGCCGAATAAGGCACCGCTTGGAGGGGTAGAGTGTAAGCCTCTATCGTCGCCTACAATGCCCGGGTTAGAGCATTGAAAGTAAGACTCAATTCTACATCTATGATGGCTCGGTTTAAGCATCTAAGCCCTTATCATCACGTACGATGGCTGGGGTAAGGCGCCTCCTGGAGGGAGGCTGGGTAAGTCCTTGGGCCCTGCTTGTGGATAGGTTAGGCAAGCACACTGGATGCACATGCCTAAAGAGTGGCCAAAAAACACATACATCCACTACTTTGACAATAAAAGCCAAGGGAGTGACTCACGAAGCACGTATACCCTGTGCTTCCTAAATCAAACTCAAAGGGGGTATGAAACTAATTATCAGATGTGGATTTCCGGTCTTCCATCAAACACCTTAATCTAGGTTGGTTCGGGGCTTCTACCATTACCGGAAGTGAACTTTTGGTCTTTTATTCTTATTGCCAGAATCTGGGTTGGTTTGGGACTTATAGTATTACCAGAATTAGGTTTCTGGCCTCCTATTTTTAATGCCCGAATCTGGGTTGGTTCGGAACTTCTACCATTATGATAAGTTGATTCCTGGTCTTCTATTCTTAATGCCCAAATCTAGGTTGGTTCGAGACATATAGTATTACCAAAAGCAGGTTTCTGGCCTCCTATTCTAAATACACGAATCTGGGTTGGTTTAGGACTTCTGTCGTTACCAGAGGTAGATTTCTGGTCTTATATTAAATAGCTGAATCTAAAGCATTGGTCCAGACTTATCTAAATATCCAAAAGTGGAATTCTGTGTTGCTAACAATACCTAAATTTGAGTCAATGGAAGGCTCCGAGTTGTGCACCATAGAAGAGATTCTAAGCTTCTCACATTAATACCCTAACTTTGGTCACAAAAGCTTAATTCTTAACCCTAAAGAAAAAGGTCAACTATCAATACTCGCAGTAATGTCTTGATTCATCTACATTAAGCCCTTCAAACGAAGATTATGGTCTTCCATCTTGCTCAGGGGCATTTTGTTATCCTACTTACATGTCAAGCCATTACTACTTAATTCAACAAAATATGTGATGCGAATAACCAGCTTACCCAAAAACATAAGTTCAAGGAAGGACTCAGATATGTAAGTACCTTAAATTTTCCTAATAAAACCTTATAACAATGGTTACACTCTTATTAGACAGCCCACGGGGAGGGGAGTTTTTTGAAAATATCTATTAAGCAAAGATGCTTTTATTAATGCAGAAACTGTAAATAAGGTTATTATCCTACCATGCATTTATTAGCATAATGCTATTAGTTTCAATGAAAAGCACGCAATGTATCGTGTACATCCTGGAGGCAAACACCAAACAAGAAGTGTTAAGATTGATACAGAATGGTGCAGTAAGGGTATTCCTAACAGGAGAAAATATCACATATCAGGTGATACCCACACAATCTACAAACTTGTTTACAAAAGTATTTTACAAAGTTATTACACACACATTATTATCACATCAAGTGTTTACATTTAAAACATACGAGTACCATGTTACATGTAACCTACAAAAGAAGTCTCATAATAGCCAGACCTTTTTAATCCAAGTCAGGATGCTTTAGAGAAAATTTTAAAGACGCATAGTTTTCTTTTGTTTTCGTCAACTTAACCTCCAGTTTGTCAATCGGAAGAAGTAATTTACCTATTTCTTCATCTGAACTAGTGGAAGGATTAGCCTTTAGCTGCCTCTGTAACTTAAGAATTGTTTCATCTTTCTCTTTAAGTTGACCATTTAAATAGGATATTTGTTTACCATGATATCTAATCGTCACCTTTTGAAGGTAATACATATGTTCCCACTCTGAAGTGGGGGCATCGTTAAAAAATCTTTTGGCCTCACAAGTGCTGATAGAACTTCTCCATGTAGAGGAAGCAACGCTTTAGATTGGCTTCTCTATCCATACAAGGACAAAACATGGTTAATCACAAATTCTTAGAAAATAATAATTCTAGGCAATTGTAATTCGTATTAAAAAGTTTACTATAGAGGTTACATATTAAACGGTCTCCTTTATATTCAGGTATGGCTTGTAAAATAACTCACGGCATATACCCATTCATCAAGTTAGAATATGAATATAAAAGATCACTTAAGTATACATGCTCATATAAGACAGAGTTCTATCACAACACAAAAAAATAGGGAGTTATATACAAAAAGTAGTTTCCCCCATTATATTGGCACAATGTTGTTTTTTGTTATCTATAAATTTTTGCAGGAAGCACATAACCCAGGAATAACTTGGTAAACATAATGCAGGCAAACAAAAACCATACCTGGGATGCTAAAGCCTCATGGAGTACAGTGTGCTCAATTCCTTCTCGCTCTAAGTTCGAAGAACCACCACCCGTAGAAGTAATTTCAGCTAAGCCTAGGTCAAGAAAAACATTCGAAGAACCAGAAACCAACTCCGTAGAACCATGAATGTCCCTTGAAGAAAGAGGAGTAATCTCATCTTTGTTCAAATCTTCAGGAAGCCCCTTACCTTTGGGGCTATGGTCGTCACCATCATTCCAGTCATAATAATATTCTGTAGATTCAAATTCCTTTATACCCGAGACAAAGTAGTCTGGAAGGTCCTCAATGTATAAGAAATATTCAGGCTTGGGCTTTCCTTCCTGCGGAACTTTAACTCTCCATTTGACTGCCTCAATCCTCTCCATGGCCCTACCTCGAATAAAGGATGAATAGAAGGAAAGCCCTTTTCAGGAAATCTTTTATAAATATTGGAAAATGACATTAGGAAGATCGCATCTTTATGATACTCCAAATCCATCCTTGGGAAATGATCTTTCACAAATTCAAAGATTCTATTCTTGGTTTCATAGATTATGCACTTAGAAGTGGATAATGCATTTTGGACTTTGGAAAGTTGAGCATTTTTTCCAACCTTTTATTATGACTAACAACCATCCTAGCCTTCTCACCATCGACCTTCTGCTTAAGCAATTGAAGCGCTAACACCTGGCCATCTAAGAGAAACCTAGCTTTCCTCTCATTCTCCAATTCCTATCTAACACTCTCTATAGATAGCCCCAGTTGTGCACATTCTTGCTTGTGCTCCTCTGTCAAAAATGCGATTTTATGGGTTTGAGCATTTTTCTCCTTCTTAAGCGATGAGACTTCCACAGAAATGGGAGTAAGCCTCTCTAGGAGAGAGAACCATCTTTTGGATATCTTAAAAGAAAACAAAGGTTAGAACTCGCATAAATGCGAAAACAAAACAAAACAAAGTCACACCAGCAGCTGCTTCTCAACAAGAGATTGAGAGATACCCCCAGATCTGATGGTATGGATGAAAGCGAAAAGTTGGATACTTCATCAAAAGAAAGGGAAAGCCTTACAATTGCATCGAAACTTAGAATTGAGGGACCGGCAGGTCCAGACGAAGAACCCAACAGTAATTCATGTTCTATCAAGTTCAAAGATCTAGCGGTGTCAGGAACATGGATATGATGAAGAAAGTCGTTGCTCGACGTTTTCAGTTGAAAAAGTGGTAGTGTTAGAAGTTGTGCAGTTAAAGCGCTTAACGGTTCTATAGCGGCGGAGGAGAAAAAGGTGTAGCGGGGATAAAGCAATAAAATAACGGGGATATAGCGGAGACGCTAAAAGATTCATTAGATGTAAAACTCAATACTTGAAATTAATTAATCATCTTTCTCACATTATATGTGTACAAGAAACTAATATTAATTAATCTTATATAACAAAACTAAGGAATATATATATATCATAGTTGTAACACCTCATAATTTCAACAACACTAAAGAGGACAAATTAAAGAATAATTAATTTAATATTCAGAGTTAAGGGACTAGATAGACACCTAGCTTGCGTAAAAAGAACACCGTATGAAGAAGTTATTAAGGTTTTAAGTTTGTATACGCACAAGAAGAGTATATATACATATATATAGTCCAGAAATTCAAAATTAAATCAAAACAGTCAAATCGCGCAGAAATGAGGTGAGCGGGAAATATCCCACCCAGTGGTGTCGACCCCTAGGTCGACCCCCCAGGGCAGACATTGCAGATTAGGTTTTGGGGCGGGCAGCTATATATATAGCCTCAATTCTCATGTTTCACACAATGAAAATAGTGGAGGACTAGATGTCGTCGCTGCCCAGATTGAATCAAACCTTCTTTTTTCTTCTGCAATCGAGTTATTCAAATGTAGATCTGTGATTCAACATCCGCTATTCTTCTTCTATTTTTCTAGATCTAAACACTGTGAGTCTATGTTAATTTCATACAGAAATAATTAAAATTAAAACTTGATATGACTATAACTTGGATCTATGCCTATGACCATTTGAATCACATCAGATCTGCTATAACCTGTTTATCTTAGTTATTCTGAGATGACTATGTCTTAGAACTTAACCTTTATCATGTAAGATCTGCCTTTGATTATAGATCTAATTCGCTGATTAGATCACTTTATACATGTTCTATTATGTTTATGGCTAAATTATATCTGTTATTAGTTGGATATCTAAATCATTGTTTAGATCATATCATAACTATCCCTATTATGTAAGAATCAGTCCTATTATCACATGTTCATCTGATATGTACATATATGCCAATCTTGTCATTATGCCACTATATGTTTTATGCCTGTTTCTGCCATTATATGTTCATCACGTTAGTGTGATCATCTCTGTTCTATTCCCTCTGTCTTTTCCCTTTTATTTTTATAGCTAGGCTACCTTTGGTCCTAGGCATGCCGCTGAAATATGCGAATGCGTTAGATTGGGAACGAAGGGAAAATGTTAATTTGGGGCATATGGTTCATTATGAACATAACTTGGGAAAGGGGCATGGAAACCTATAACGACAGAGGAATAATTGGTTAATAATTGAAATGCTTAGGATTACAGTAATTAGAAACTATAACCGCGCTTAGACACGAGGTTAGATTACATTTGTGGTAGAAGTCTGCCCGGAACCGCCCGGCATATCCAGTGACCACAATTGGTGAACCTAATGTGCGGGGTCTAGGAAAATAAACACGAGACGTGCTAAGACAAGACGTTAAGCCCAACTTGTGGAAGAAGTCTGCCCAGAACCACCCGGCATATCCAGCATCCACAAGTGGTAGGCTTAATGTGTAAGGTCTTGCACATTATAACCATAAATAGACATGGTAATGAATTGGAGTACTTAACCTAGTTGAATCCATAAGGATTGTATGAATATGAACTTGAATAGGGGTTAAGTAAACTTGTTTGAAACAATGGGTAGGTTAAGTAAATCTAGGAGGTTGTGTAATATATATAGGCCCCCAAACTTAACCTGTTGGGATTACGCAATTTTATGACACTAGTAGGTAGGCATAATCTGTGGAAAGCCTAGTGGGATGCAAGACAAAGGGGAGAGGTTGCATCATCTTGTGTGTGGGACCCGTTTTAGTCAGTAACCCATATATAGGTATCAAACGAGTACTCCGAACTAGGTCAGAGTCGGGGCACGCTTACTGGGCTGATTGTAAGAGATCCAAAAGTGGGGGATGGTGTGGGCGGCGCATACCGACCGGGTCATGTGCGTGCATGGTCCAAACAAAGGAATATAAGACGTCATGACACTAATACATATGGTCGTGCACATCCAGAAAACGAAGGGTTGCCATTTTTGGGAGTGATACACCCTACTGTAGGGCCAGCACAGGGTATCTACGGAGTAGGGAGCCGATCGATTAGGGTAGTAATTAGGGTACACTTAGACTCCGGTATGTTTAGGATTTTGTTATTATTCATAGGGGTAACTATGGAACGTTTGGGCTTCCTGTTGATTGTATGGGGTGAAAACCTCTCACTCGAAGTACACCTAAGTCTACCATCTTATAGTTGTTGGGATCATCTTATTCTAGTTATACAGGTATTGATGCAGAGAAATCATTATAGAAGCGTATTACACTCGATCATGTTTATCCTTTTACCTTGTCATACCTGCCTTTTATGTTGTTACCTTCCTTATCCACTTTATATTCCTATCATAATACTTTTACTTATTTATATGCTAAAAGTAACTGGACTCACCAGACTTTGTGTCTGAACCATTTTGTTTTCTCTTCTTTCTCTTCCGTCCCCCTCCCCCCAGGTTCTTAGGGAGGGAATACTCAAGTTTGATCAGGATTCTGCTATCATTTTGTTGGAGCTGCTTAGATGTATTACTCAAATTCTTATCTTTGCTACTATGGTTATGTTTCTTTTGGGGATTATGCTTCTTTTGTTATTGTACTCTGATATTTTAAGTGCAAGACAGAAGTTTTAATAATGTACTGGGTTTATGTATTTTCAAACATATGATGTTTTGAACCATGATGCTTTATGATTAGTAATGTTTTTAATTCCGCTGTTATTTTATATCTGTCCTGTAATGTTTTTGTTTCTGTTTACTTATAACGCTTCATGAAACTTAATGCATTCTGTTAATGAGTGATATTAATGGAAGTGGGGTGTCACACTTGTTATCAGAGTTGAAGGTTACCACATCGGATAAATTTTTTTGAAAATTATTTTCAAATGGTTTTAAAAGGAAGCATTTTCTAAAAGAAAAGTCTGTTTTGAAAAACATATTCCCCAAGCCATATGTAATATCTTTCGGTCCTTTGTCAGAATCCATATCCTTTTCTTTTCAGCATGTCTGGGGAACCTAATACTTTGGAGGGCGTTACAATACCAGGCTAGTTCCATAGGTATCTAGAGGCCACAGCGCCTGCCGGTGGTCAAGCTGACATTCCTTCCCCAGCTGCATCCATCGTTCCCCCTCCTCCTCCACGTGCAGATAATTTCTCTCAGGTCTACAAAGATTTCCGTGCGATGGGAGGAAAGCCATTCCATGGAACTGAGACGTTTATAGAGGAAAGTAATTAGCTCAAGGAAATGGAGGATTTGTTTGGAATCTTCAAAGTGGACGATCGTAGGAATATTCATTTAGTCGCCTGGCTATTGAAAGATGAATCATCATTCTGGTGGGAAGTAACCCAAACAGGGCGTCCGGTGGAAAATTGGGATGATTTTAGACAGAGGTTTGAAATGAAGTTTCTTTCTCAAGCTGAGAAAAGCATGCAAATGGAGAGGTTCTTGGTGCTCAAGTAAGGAGGCATGACTATTAAAGAGTATGTGAACAAATTCAACTAGCTAACAAGGTTTAGATTGGAGCTGGTAGATACTCCGCATAAGAAAGCTTTGCGGTTTGTTAAAGGACTAAACGAACCCCTTAATGGGTTAACTATGTCCCATATTCCAATGGAAGAAATTTTTGAAAGGCTTGTTGATATTGCCTTGATGCATGAGGAAGAAAAAAGCGACAAGAAGGAAGTTAAGGTTGAGGAAACTCAAAACAAGAAAGTATGGCCAAAGAAAGGACAACAACAGTAGCAACAAAAGAAGGGCGGAAACAATGACAAGGCTAAAGATAAGAGGAAGTGCCATAATTGCGGACGCGAGGGTCACTTGGTAAAGGACTGCAAAAGAAGGAAGAATAATTGCTCCAATTGTGGAGAGGTAAGACAGTTTGCTAAGGAGTGCCCGAAGAAACAAGGTCAAGGTCAAAGGGCAGGAGCTTCTGGAGGGCAGGTGCATGCTCTTGTGACCAGTGCTCCAGATAGAGGTATGAAAGTTTCCGTTGAAGGTTTGACTTCTCTTTCCAATCATCCTATTAAAACTCTTTTTGATTCTGGCGCTTCACATTCATTTATATCTAGTTCCATAGTCGAGTCTCTGCACCTAAATACTAGTATGGTAATGGATCCCGTTATTGTCTCAAACAGCATTGGTGGTTCGACTTATTTGTCCATGATTTGTCGGGGTTTGAGAATATCTTTGTTAGGCGTTGAATTTGAGTGTGACACATTTGCGCTCAGTTTTATGGGCTGTGGTTGGATTCTAGGGATGGATTGGCTAGCCATGTTAGGTGCTATTCTAGATTGTGAAAGGAGGGTCGTTAGACTTTTGACTTGCCATGGAAGGACCCTCGAGATTTCTTGTGGCCGACAAGGGTCTGTCACGCTTAGTTTCCTAGAGTTTCTTGATGCATTTATCGATGATATGTGCCAGTAGTCTGAGATTATCTTGATGTTTTTGATGAGTTACGCGGCTTACCTCTGAGTTTGAAATAGATTTTTGTATATATTTGGTGGACAGTGCAAAGCCAGTTGCATTACCTATGTGCCATATGGCTCAAAGGGAAAGGAAGGAGCTTAATAGGCAAGTGGGGGAGTTATTTGAGAAAGAGTTTATTACGCGAAGCATATCTGAATGGGTGCTTCAGTAGTATTCGCGACTAAGGCAGATGGTTCGCTTCTCTTATGTGTAGACTATAGGGAGTTGAATAAACTCACTAAGAAGAACAGGCACCCACTCCCAATGATAGATGACTTGTTTGACCAGCTTGTTGGTGCATCGGTATTCTCTCAGTTAGACTTGGCCACGGGGTTTCATCAATTGAGGGTGTCCGAGGACATTATAGATAAGACCACTTTTAGGACTTCAGATGGTTTCTTTGAATGGCTCGTTGTGCCTTTTGGGTTGACGAATGCACCTGCGTATTTTGTTGATCTGATGAGTAGGTTGTTTTGGGAGTTTCTAAATAAATTCGTCATGGTCATTGTTGATGATATTTTAATATTCTCGAAGAGCGAGGGAGAGCATGCCTTACATATAAGGAAGGTCTTGAAAACTTTGCGTGCGCATCAACTTAAGGAAAAGTTCTCCAAATGCCATTTCTGGATAAAAGAGGAGAGATTCCTAGGGCATGTGGTTTCTAAAGAAGGGATGGCAGTAGATCCCGCAAACGTGGTTGCAGTTCAGGATCAGAAGATCCCAAAGAGTGCAACAGAGGTGAGATGTTTTCTGGGGTTAGCAGGCTATTATAGGAAGTTCATTAAGGACTTCGCAAAGATATCATCCCCACTCGCCAGGCTGACGAAGAAGAATTTAGCATTTTCATGGGATATAGATTGTGATGTTGCTTTTCAGTGATTGAAGAGGGCTTTGACAACAGCCCCTGTTTTGACCTTGCCCGATGGGAAAAAAGTGTTTACAATATACACTGATGCATGTGGTACAGGGCTTGGTGCGGTTCTCATGCAAGAGAGAAGGGTAATATGTTATGTAGGCAGATAACTAAGAGTTTATGAGAAGAACTACCCTACCCACGGCTTAGAGCTAGCTTCCATAGTGTTCGCGCCTAAGACGTGGCGTCATTATTTTCTTGGAGAGAAGTTCGAGTTGTACACCGATCATAAATCTCTTAAGTACTTGTTCTCGCAAAAGGATCTTAATTTAAGGCAACAAAGGTGGATGGAGTTCCTAGCTTCTTATGAATTCGGATTTCTTATACCCCTGGCAAAGGTAATGTGGTGGCAGACGCATTGAGCAGGCAAAAAATGACCTTGATTCCTCTGTTTATGGAAAGGAAAAGCTTGGAGTTTATATCGACTTTTGACTTTGACCCTCCACCAAGTTTTTGCCTGATTTGCTTGCATCGCTAGAGATACGACCTACTCTTATGGATTAGATAGGAGCTTCACAGCGGGATAATCCACAGATTTTAGACCTCTTGGATAGGCTCAATAAAGGGGAGACTTCTAGTCACCTCAGTAGATATACCATAGACAATAAAGGGTGGTTACGATGAGACGATAGGCTTTGTTTTTTGCAAACTGGAAGTTTGTTAAAGATAGTCCTAGAAGAAGCCCATCATTCTAAGATGGCTATTCATCCAACTGACGATAAGATGTATAGGGATATGAAGAGGGTTTTCTTTTGGGTTGGGATGAAGAAAGATTTGGCGAAGTTTGTTTCTCAATGCTTGGTTTGCCAGCAGGTTAAAGCTGAGCAAAAGAAGCCCGGTGGTTTACCTCATCCTTAGGAGGTTCCACAGTGGAAGTGGGAGAGCATCTCTATGGATTTCATAGATGGTTTGCCTAGATCGAAGAAAGGCAAAACCAGTATTTAGGTTGTAGTAGATAGACTTACTAAGAGCGCTCATTTCATTCTGGTTAAGACCAAGAGGACAGTAGCATGGTTGGCAGCAGCTTATGTTCGTGAGATAGTACGTCTTCATGGAATACCTTCCAGCATCATAAGTGATCGTGATCCCATCTTCACCAGTGAATTTTGGAGGAGCTTGCAAGAAGCATTAGGTACACAGTTGTGTTTGAGCACCGCTTATCACCCTCAGACAGATGGACAGACAGAAAGGGTGAATAGAGTTCTTGAGGATCTTTTAAGGCTGTGTATCCTAGAATTCAGAGGGACTTGGGAAGAGCATCTTCCCTTAGTAGAATTCGCATACAACAACAGTTATCAAGATGGCATTGGCATGGCACCCTTCGAAGCATTATACAGACGACCCTGTAAATCACCAACTTGTTGGTGGGAATCTACGGAGTACTACTTGGACCAGATATGGTTAGAGAAATGTCTGAGAAGATTGATCTTATTATAAGGTGAATGAAGATAGCTCAAGACAGGTAGAAATCCTACGCGAACAAGAGAGGACTTATATTGAATTTGAAGTGGGAGACATGGTTTTTGTAAAAGTATCACCATTGAGGAATGTGGTTCGCTCTGGATATATAGTGAAATTGCCACCAAGATTTGTAGGGCCATTTCCCATAATAGAAAGTATTGGCCAAATGGCCTATTGAGTAAATCTACCCGAGAGATTATCCGGTGTTCATGATGTTTTCCACGTTTCTCATTTGCGGAAGTGCTTGCATGATACCGTAGAAGTAGTTGAGCCGAGTATATTGGAAGAAGTAGAGATGGAATGGGAGGCAACAGTCAGATTAGTTCCTACTTGTATTCTTGGATCAGAAGTTAAGAAGCTACGAAATAGAGAAGTCAAGTTGGTGAAGGTTCAGTGCGGAGATAACCCAGAAGATGCAACTTGGGAGACCGAAGACAAGATTCGTGCTTCGTACCCTTTTCTTTTCGAGGGTATATTCTTAAATTCCTTTTTAAAGCTTTTATTTATGCTTGTTTCTATCATTTAAGTATATCATATTGATCGAATCTTCGACCTTTAGGTTGGAATCCCATGGATGTAAACATGTGTTTGAGACATGCTATGTTTGATGGATGCAAGTGTTTGCTAGTGTTTGCTCGAAGACGCATATACACACGCATTTGACACTAGATCGGCTCAATCACTCTCATACTGCATATGGATGTGTGTGCATTTTTCTTCTTTTAGTGGATGAAATTGAATGTATCATCATATGTATTTTGCATTTGGACGAATAATTGTGCACACATATAGAACTTACGTGTAATAATAGATCTGTTGCGGTTGGATTCATGGCACTAACATACATTGCATTAAGGAGGTCGACTGAATCAGTGGACCACCTGATCTTCGCATTAGTATTGGGACATATACACACACCTTTGCATATGTTAATATAAGCATTATAAATCTTTAAGGACAATGGATGCCTGTGATTGGTAGATGAGTAGATGGGTAATAGATGTTAGGATATACATTCTTCTTAACTTGGAGATTTCGGGGACGAAATCCTTTGAGTAGGGGAGAATGTAACACCCCGTAATTTTAACAACACTAAAGAGGACAAATTAAAGAATAATTAATTTAATATTCAGAATTAAGGGAAACAGACTGTGAAATTGCATTCGTCTCGGAATTCTGGTCAAAATAGACACCTGGTTTGCGTAAAACGGACACCGTATGAAGAAGTTATTAAGGTTTGAAGTTTGTATACACGCAAGAAGAGTATATATACATATATATAGTCCAGAAATTCAAAATTAAGTCATAATAGTTCAAGTCGCGTAGAAATAAGGTGAGCAGGAAATATCCTGCCCAGGGATGTCGACTCCTTAAGGGGGTGTCGACCCATGGGTCGACCCCCTAGGGCAGGCGTGGAAGATTAGAATTTGGGGCTGGCAACTATATATATGGCATCATTTCTCATGTTTTGCACAATGAAAATTTTGGAGGACTAGATGTCGTCGCTATCCATATTGGATCAACTCTTTTTCTTCTTCTACAATCGAGTTATTCAAATGTAGAACTGTGATTAAACATATGATATTCTTCTTCCATTTTTCTAGATCCAAACACTGTGAGTCTGTTAATTTTAGATAGAAATAATTAAAAGTAAAAATTGATATGACTATAACTTAGATCTATGCCTACAACCATTTGAATCACATCAGATCTGTTATAACCTGCTTATCTTAGTTATTCTGACATGACTACGACTTAGATCTTAACCTTTATCATGTCAGATCTGCCTTTGATTGTAGATCTAATTCATTGTTTAGAACACTTTATACCTGTTCTATTATGTTTATGGCCAAATTAGATCTGTTATTAGTTGGACATCTAAATCGTTGTTTAGACCATATCACACATGTCCCTATTACGTTAGAATCGGTCCTTGTTCATCAGATCTGTTCCTACATGCCAATCTTGTCATTATGCTACTATATGTTTTATGCCTGTTTCTGCCATTATACGTTCATCATCATGTTAGTATGATCATCTATGTTATATTCCCTCTATCTTTTCCCTTTTATTTTAATAGCCATGCTACCTTCGAGCCTAGGCATCCTGCTGAAATATGAGAATGCGTTAGATTGGGAACGAGGGGAAAACGTTAATTTGCGGGAATATGGTTCATTATGAACATAACTTGGGAAAGGGGCATGGAAACCTATAATGACATAGGAATAATTGGTTATAATGGAAATGCCTAGGATTACAGTAATTAGAAATTGTAACTGCGGCTAGACACGAGGTTAGAATGTCTTTGTGGTAGAAGTCTGCCCGGAACCACCCGTCATATCCAGCAACCACAAGTGGTAAACCTAATGTGAGGGGTCTAGGTGCACAAACACGAGACATGCTAAGACACAAGGTTAAGCCCTAACTATGGAAGAAGTCTGACCGGAACCACCCAACATATCTAGCATCCACAAATGGCAGGCTTAATATGGGAGGTCTAGCACATTATAACCATAAATGGACATGGTAATGAATTGAAATACTTAACCTAGTTGAATCCATAAGGATTGTATAAACATAAACTTGAATAGGGGTTAAGTAAACTTGTTTGAAATAGTGGGTGGGTTAAGTAAATATGGGAGGGTGGGTAATATATATATATATATATATATATATATATATATATATATATATATATATACACACACACACAGGCCCACAAACTTAACCTGTTGGGATTATGCAATTTTATGACACCGGTAGGTTGGCATAATCTGTGGAAAACCTAGTGGGGATGCAAGAAAAAGGGGATAGCTTGCATCATCTTGTGTGTGGGACACGTTTCAGTCAGTAACCCATATATAGGTATCAAATGAGTACTCCGAACTAGGTTGGAGTCGGGGCACGCTTACTGGGCTGATTTTAAGGGATCCAAAAGTTGGGGATGGTGTGTGCAGCGTATATCGACCGGTTCAAGTGCGTGCATGGTCCGGACAGAGCAAGATAAGACACCGTGACACTATTAGATATGGTTGTGCACATCCGGAAAATGAAGGGTTGCCATTTTAGGGAATGATACACTCTATTGTGGTGCCAGCACAGGCTCTCTACGGAGTATGGAGCTGATCGATTAGGGTAGTAAGTAGGGTACACTTAGACGCTGGTATGTTTCGGAGCCCGTTATTATCCATAGGGGTAACTTCGGAATGTTTGGGCTTCCTATTGATTGTATGGGGTGTAAACCTCTCACTAGAAGTATGCCTATTTCTACCATCTTATAGTTGTTGGGATCATCTTATTCTGGTTACTAGTATTGGAAGAGAAATCGTTAGAGAAGCGTATTACACTCGATCATGTTTATCCTGTTTACCTTGTCATACCTGCCTTTTATGTTGTTACCTTCCTTATACACTTTATATGCATGTCATGATACTTTTACTTATTTATATGCTAAAATAACTAGACTCGCCAGAGTTTATGTTAGACCCATTTTGTTTTCTCTTCTTTCTCGTCCGTCTCCCCACTACCCAATGTTCTCTGGGTGGGAATACTAAAACTTGATCAGGGTTCTGGTATCATTTTGCTGGAGCTGCTTAGATATATTGCTCCAGTTCTTATCTTTTTTGTTGTGGCTATGTTTCTTTTGGGGATTATGCTTCTTTTATTATCGTACTCTGATATTTTAAGTGCAAGACAGAAGTTTTAATAATGTACTGGGTTTATGAATTTTCAGACATATGATGTTTTGAACCACGATGCTTTATGATTAATAAAGTTTTCAATTCCGCTACTATTTTATATCTATCTTGTAATGTTTCTATTTCTATTTACCTATAACGCTTCACGTAACTTAATGCATTCTCTTAATGAGTGACATTAACGGACGTGGGGTATCACAATAGTTATGCATGCAAAATTTGATGAGCGTAATTGATTATTACCATATATTAGGTTCTTGTTCCTTAAATTTACCATTTTTCACTAAATTTATGATTTTTTTTTAAAAGAGAACTAGTCAAAATCAAGCTCTATAAATTAATATTGCTAAAGCGAATGCAAAAAAGCCTTGATTTAGCAGACGTAGTGGAAAATAGTGGGGCTAAAGGCAGATATATTGTTCATCAATGCTAAATTGAAATAGCGTATCGGATGAAGAGTGCTATAAGCTATAGCAGGGATATTGAAGGGCATTTGCGAGGCTTTAACTGCATAGGTTAGAAGTCACCCCAACAGAAGGAATAACATAAGCAGGGGTATGAAACTCCTCAGGATCATCAAAGCCAGCTTCATGAGATACAATGGGAGTTGAGGTTTCATCCTTGTACCTCTTTGAAACTGGCTCCTTGATAGAAGAAACAATCTTCCTTTTAGATGCAATATCAGATTGGGACAAGGAATTTAAAGTAGATTCACCATCAATAGTTTGGGAGGCTGGTCAGAGCAATCGTAAAGTAAGATATAAGTGAGATTTTAGGATTGCAGTCAAGATTAGTAATTATCTGAAGATCCAGGTGATTGGAGGGACAAATTAGTAAACACATCAGAGCTTGGGAAAAGATGTGCGGAACCAGGAATTGCAAAGAAGGCCTTCCCAGGATCCTCTGTCCTAAAGGAAAAAACTGTACTTCTGGAGGTTGTACAAAGTCAACAGGAGGGACCATCTTCCCAATTTTTCAGAAACCTTAAATACGTTGTTGATAGTTTGAATCTCCTCACTACTTAGTTCTTTTCTCCTAGGCATAGGGCCTGAGACAAAACCAAAAGATAAAAACAAGGATTAAGAAAGAAGATGACAAATATTGAAAACTACAATCTACCTAGAGTAGTGAAAATGCCTGCAATATCTGGAGGACATCTAATGAAGAAAAATTATGCATCCTAATCTGTGAGCTGGGTAAGACTATCACTAATCTGCTTCTTAGAGAGGTTAGCATGAAAATAGGCAAATTAGCCCTTTAAACTACAGACAATTGTAGCAAAAAGTGCAGGAAGCAAGGACTAAGAGAATTTTGTCCTGACTCCAATGTTAGAATCTTGAGGCATAGTAGGCAAATATGTGTTCGGGGTCAATAGAATAGGGGCCAACCTCAGATATTGCAAGAATTTTACAAATAAATCTGGGAATGAGAAGAAGCCACCATGCCAAATATGAATGACAGAATAAGCGAAGAATCCTTCTAGAGGATTCTGTATGGTGTCTCTCCTAGAAGCGGAAATGGTATCAACTCCAATCATACCAAAACTATCAACGATGGCTCTTACTTCATCCTGAATCCAAATACGAGAGTACCGCAAAAGCTTTCCATCTAGAGATCATGAAGAAGATTTCCTGGATTCAATGTTGCCAAGTGATGTCACTCCTCTATAGAAGTGTTAGCACTATTTTGCAAAACTAACATTGTTATATAAACTTCGTAATACAAAACCCCAGTTTTCCCTTAATAGAGTTAGAAGCATGCCATAAAAGGCTATGGATCACGTATAACGATACATCAGGCATACATATACAAAACATTGTTCAAAACTCAATTTTAATCACACCGATTGTCTCATTGTCAATGACCAAGTTAAAGTCATAAAAATCGGAAATGGCACACTATAGGTTTAACATTTACATACCCATGCATTAAGATTCAATGGTCGTACTCCATTTCAATAACACCAAGTTCTAAATCAAAAACATACCTCGATGCCGATGACGAAGGAACCAAACCCAGAAGGGATTGGTAGTATCAACGTTGAGCCCATCAGCACAAAAAGGAATTTTTAATTTCATCCTTATACCAAAGACAAATTTTATGTATGTAGTTTTACATTTTAAACCCCAGAAAATATGACAAGGGGATATGTGATAGCTTCACATAGTTCACCATTACTGATTGTTACGCCGCACTGTATAAATCGAACTTTTACAGTAAAACTAAGGACTCACGAATATTAATTAGAATCCACAGAGTAAGTAGGAGAAATGCCTTCTAATATTCTTAAATTAAAATCGGGATAGAAGCAAATATGGAAAGTTGAATTTGAGATTCTAAAAAGCTTGTTCGATTCTTGGTGAACAATGATCTTGTTTAAGCAATAAATTCGCAGGTAGAAGGATAGAGAAGAAGAAGAGAGAGTATTTATGTTAAAGTTCCCCTTAAATCTCAGTCGTACAAGCAAGAGTGAATCAACACTTAGTGTATATTTATCGATTACTTAGCTTCTTCCTTTACATACTACCTTATGCTTCCTACACGGGGATGGTTCCTACTTAAGTCCTAAACCCTTTCTCAACATCATTGCAAAACCCCTTCCTACAAGCCTTTTAGCTTTCTATCTTGTGGTGTGCTTAGGGAACACTTATCCAAGGTAACTATTGGTCCTTGAGTCTTGTAAATGTGATACTCACCCCTTGAGGGAAGAGTAACTAATCTTCGGGAACAAGCCGAAGTCTCGTAAGCGTGATACTTGTTATGTAACGATGGTCGAAACAAAGACCCCATCCTTCCAACATAAGACGCACGTATATGAGTTGGCACACACATCCTTGTAACAAAAGGAATCCTTAAAGTTACATGCCTACCGACTCATATTTCTACTCCACTCCTTTAATTTATTCCATGATGTGGGACTATTTATTCAAACCTTCATTCCTAATGCGAGGAAATCCTAACAGTCTCCCCTTTGACTCGCATCCAATGAGTATTTCTTAGAGCACTACCTTGCATGCATGGCCCAGTCCATAACCCTCGGCTTCGATACCACTGTTATGTGACAACGTTCAGAACAATGCCTCCCTTCTTCTAGAATAGGATGCACATATATGAGTTGGCACACATCCTTGTAACAAAAGTAATCCATGATATTGCGTGCCTACCAACTAATATGTGTACTCCAGTCCTTCAATTTATTCCGTGATGTAGGACTATTTATTCAAACCGTGATTTCTACCTTAACAACATGTGAGGCAGTCCTAACAATACTCACCTCTTGAGGGAAGAGTAACTAATCTTTGGGCTTTAGACCTTCATATATAGTAAACAGTGAACCAACTCAAACTTGAAGGAACTAAATAATCCCATTTTCCCCGTAGGTCCACTTCCGTAGACCTATCTCCAGTGTTGATGAAAAATATCGTTAACATTTTGGCGCTAGAAGGAGGACTTGAACCTCCGACCTTGTGGTTAACCTTACTACATATGTAAATGTGTTGTTCCATCGCAGATTGGACTAAGCTTTGTAGAAGCAAGATGGAAAACATCCCAACAAGAGTCTTCTGGATCACAAATGGTTACGTCAGGAACTACTGACCTAAGAGTGACAGAAGAATAAAGGTTAATAATGGAAGCCTTGCGGTTAATCAAAGGGAAAAAGGAAGTAGAACAATATGATCCCAGTTATTGGAACAACAACCCTTCTTGCATAGGACAAGCACCAACCTTTACTCTAAGTAGTTCTACATCAAGGGAGCATAACCCATTCTCTTATATAAGAAGAGCTATTCGCGAGCAAACCAAAGGAATGATATTTGAATAAGAAATAATGAAGGATTTTTATCACTTTGCTTCCAAATGGACTAAAAGGATAGTGTTTCAATCTCCAAACACCTTAGAAAGAAAAAACGATGATGTGAACGAAGTAACAAGGTTAAGTAACAAGGTTAAGCAACAAGAACTACAAAAAAAAACATACAACGGTCTTATTAATGGCTGACAGCTCATCTTATCCTTCTCTCTCGCTACCTTCCTCGATCCCTACTTCCCTCTCCAATAACCGACCTGACACCAACCCGCCTCCAGTCCCCCTCCTCCCAACCCGACGCCGCCGCCCACTGTCATCCCACCTCCCTTTAAACCTCTTCCTCCCACTACCTCTAGCCAAGTAAATCCAATTCTTCAGAATTAACGTGTCTGGACTTCTCTCATCTAGCACTTGCCATGCAACGTGGGGAGGTACAAACCCGTTGATGTGATATCCACCTATTACGATGAAGCTATGCTTTTTACTCCTGAAGTTATCGGTGCTAGTTCTAAATTTTGTAGCGAAACCCTAGTCGGATTCTTCCTAGATAAGCCCCTTTCTTACACCGCCGTTACTCAGAAATGCAGATCACTCTAGAAGCTGAAAGGTGACTTGAAAATTAAGTCTGATGGTGTGCTTTTTATGTTTCAATTTGCATGTGAGGAGGATAGACAGAGGGTCCTACTGGGAGATCTATCATTATGAGAAGCAAGTTGTTTATCGTCCAGCCTTACGATCCCAATGTGAGTAACGTGTGTGGGATGACTAAAGCTGTTCCAGTTTGGGTTCACCTTTAAATATCCCACTTGTAGCATGGTCACACACTGGTATAAATTTACTAGCAAGTAGATTGGGAAAATTGATTTGTCTAGATGAAATGACAGAGAAAACTGAGAGATTTAAGTATGCCAAATGTTTGATTGAAGTTAAGCCTGACAAAGAGCTTATTGACGACTTCTTAGTTAAGCTTCCTGTTGGGGGAACCCAAAGAATTAAGGTGACATACTTGTGGAAACCCTCTTGTGCACCAAATGCCGAGTCTTTGGATATGCAAATGAAGAATGTGAAATAAATATGAACAAAGGAACAACTCAGAAGGAAGTCACAAAAGGCAAGCAAGTTAACGAAAGAGTGCAAGTTACCAAGACTGCTATGGTTAAGGAAGGAGCTCAAAACTATAACTCTGTCCCACATACTGTTAGCAGAAGAGAAAGATCCACAAGCAACAATGTACTTACTGCTAGAAAACCAGCATGGCAAAAGGTGGAAAGAAACAAGAAGAAAGTTGCTTTCAAGATGCAAAGAACTGCTTATAAGGTGAAGCCGAAATCATTATAAATGGCTAACATGAAATGGAAAGAGATCCATTTTGAAGATTTCATGATGGATGAAGGAAAAAGAAAAGTAAGAGTTCAAATGCCATCAAGGTTAGTAGCAGCACCATTTTGGCTGACCCGTTGCTAACCAAAAACAATTTTGTTCAACAAGCACGTCTGCAATTGAGACTGCTAAGTTAGACAACACAAGTAGGAAACAACAAGAGGTAAACAAGGTGGTTTGCATGGAAAATTCAAATAATGCGTCTGCAAGCGATACAGTGGCTACTACAGTATATGTAACAACCAACATGGAAAGTGAAGAAAACTACATGCATGATAAAATCTTAAACAAAAAACCAGAAGTGGATATCCTTAATGCTATTCAAAAAGAACATGTCAAAGAACAAACGGTCTCGGCTGTTGCTGATGAAACTTCAGCCTTCAGTGACATAGGATTCGAGCCTGGAATATTACAGGCCATGCCAAGAATAGCAATTACCATGGTTTGTATAACTACGGACAGTAGTGAAGATGACATAATCAAGCAGAAACTCCTTGAGGAAGTACAGACACAAAATGCTAGTTTTGCTGACAAAGAATGCACGTCTGAGCTAAATATTCACAACAAAATACCACCTCCAAGCCATAAGAAAATCCATGAACCACAATTTTACGAAGTAGGGACAAGAAGCAAAGGATTGCAAAGTGAAAACAAAGCCAAAGCAAGAAAAAATGCAGTGTATGTCTTACCTTTGGCTGATAATGCACATAGTGGTCGTGATAATGGGGCGACCAAGACTAAATCGATGATAAGAAGCATATAAAAACATCTTGAGTTTAAATAATGTTAAAAAAAATGCATATGGAATATTCTTGGAGCTCACATGGATATTAAACTCAGCAGAAACAAACTTCTATCAAGAAATATAACCTATCCACGTTTGCTATTTTGGAGACTAAACTCAATGTGGAATTAACGGCAAGAGCTTCTAGGTACATCAACTCTAACTGCTTATGATTAATAATTTAAGTGATGCTAGCTACGGCCGGATCTTACTTATCTATGATCCTTTGATCCATAGCTTCACTAAGATAAGTTCGTCTAGTCAATTTATTCATTGTCAAAATGTGCATACACCATCTGCTACAACTGTTTACCTTATATTCATATATGCACGTAACTCTTGCGCGACTAGAGAATCTCTATTTTTAAACCTACCAACATTGAAACAAAGTGTACTCCCTTGGTTAGTCTGTAGAGACTTCAATTCTCCCTTAAAAATTGAGGATAGAATTGGACGATCGGTAGTCTAGCTTCCTAAAATTAGGAGTACTAACTTGGCTATTACTAACTCTGAACTCGTCAAAATTAATTCCTTCATCTCAGAATTTTCATGGAATAGTTCTAAAAGAAATGGTATAAGAACCTTCTCTAAAATTTATCACTCTTTTAGTACTCTTAACACATGGCCTTACCTCTACAATGAGCTTGCAATGCCAATTCTTTCTGATCACACGCCCCAAATGATTCATTTAAATGAGAAGGTTATCTCTATACTACCTAGCTTTCGATTTTTTTATATTTGGACTAAAGAACCTGGTTTTTTTGATTTAGTCAAGACAACATGGGATTTTCCATGCTATGGAAACCCTATGATTGTACTATTTAAAAAACTTAAAGTTCTCAAGAATGGTCGACCAAAAGATAAAGTGCTGATAGTTGAAATCCAATCTACTGTAAAGATAACTCGAACAAGTCCAAATCCAAATGCAAAATAATCCCCTCAATCCTCCGCTCTCCGGTGATGAATTTGATATAGCCTGCAAGCACAAAGATGCCTTGCTTCTTGAAGCCCTGATGAAGAAACAGAAAGCAAGAATCAAATAGTTTGAAGATGGTGACAAAAATACGGCTTACTTCCATGCAGTTCTCAAGGCAAAGTAGTTTAGGGAAACCATACATACTATTATCGACATGGAAGGTCAAGTACACACTTCACAAGTTAGCATACAAAATGCATTTATTAAGTACTTTACTGATATGGTTGGTAATCAAGATAATTTTACCAGTCAATTGATTAATAAATCAGATACTACTGCCCTAAACTTAACCCTGCTCATAAGTCCTATCTTTGTAATGCCATAGTTGACAAAGAATTTAAGGAATCCATGTTCTCTTTGAATAAACACTCTTGTGGTGCTCCTGATGATTATAATGCTGTCTTTTACACGTTTTGCTGGAAAATTGTTCAATTCGATGTCTGTAAAGCCATTAAACAATTTTTTAAGAAAGGCCACCTACTTGAATCATTTAATAACATAGTTATTGCTTTGATCCCTAAAGTCAAGAATGCTAAAACTATTTGTGCATTTAGACCAATTTCTTGTTGTAATACTATATACAAATGCATCACTAAAATTGTAGCAATCAAACTGAAGCATGTCCTACCTACGCTAATATCTGCCAATCAAGCTGCCTTTTTACCCGATAGGAATATACTCGATAACGTGTTGCTCGCGCATGAATTAATTAAGAGTTATAACACCAAAAATATTTCATCTGGAGCCATAATAAAGCTAGACATTAGGAAAGCTATTGACACCCTACAATGGACTTATATTGAATCTTAAGCTTTATGAATTTTCCGTCTTGCTTTAATTCATCAATTTATGGTTGTAGGTATTAATAACTTTTAAATTAATGTCAATGGATCCCCCATAGGATTTTTTTCATAGCAAATAAGTATAAGGCAAGGAGACCCCATTTTTGCATATTTATTTATTTCCGTTATGGAATTGTTAACTAGAATGATTGATGACCTAGTAGATAACAAACAATTATCCTAAATGTAAAAACCCCTGCGTAACATCACATATGTTTGTAGAAGATCTTATTATTTTTTATAAACCCGATAACAAAACCTTATAAGTATAATGTCTACTCTTGAAAAATTTTATCGACTTACTACACTGAAAGATAATTATGATAAATCTATAATTATACTCGTAGGGGTAAGTCAAACTCGCAAAGAACACATTCAGGACCTCATTGGTCTTAAATGTAGTAACGCAATTTTAAGTTACCTCAGTCTACCAATGAGAAACTCTAGAATCACCGCTCTACAATGCCTTCCCTTGTTCGATAAAATCACCAAAAGAGTGGAATGTTGGTCAACTAATTTTCTTAGTCAAGCTGGTAGATTAACACTTATTAGAACTATCATCATCACCATGCAAAATTATTGGTTACATACTTACTCCCTAGCAAACTCCATAGCATGCTTAGGTCTGCTTTTATGAAATTCCTCTGGAAAGGAACTATCCATGCTAAGTATATCGCCCTAATTTCCTTTGTGAAACTTGAAAAGCCCAAAAAATATGGTGAGCTAGGCATTGTCATCACTTCTATATGGAATACTGCAGCCATTAGTAGACATATTGATGGCATTCTAAACAACAAGCAAAGTCTGTGGGTGATCTGATCCATGAAACATGTCCTCAAGGATTAATGTTTTGGACTTTGAAAACCCTACAAGGCTTTAGTTCTACATGAAGAAACATAAATAAAATAAAACCAAGAATCCTCCCTTACTTTAAATACGGTCATGCGACATATGATCGTAATAATTCAGGAAGGACCCTTAGTTAGACTACAGCCGTATTATTGAGCAAGAAACGTCTTTCTTGGAGACACATTCCTATGGGGTTCGCAAAGATTGTATGGTCATTGACCTGCTTGTGCGTGACTGCATCTATATGCCACCGACTATCATCAGCAATTTACAAGCATTATAGAATAGAATCCATGGCAGTAACATAAACATTATTTCTAATCTTTGCATTAGATGGAGGTGGCAAGGTGAGAAGTTCACTATTAAACATTTATACAATGCATTGCTTGGTACATCAAACTTTGTATTTTGCAGATGGTAAAGTGGCAACAACAACAAGGAGAACATGACCATGTGGAAAAACTTGAAGCACTCCATTTTTACTAAGGAGAAGCTCAACACATAAAGAATGCAAACTGGAACCACTATAGCCTTTGCGTTCTGCACACCGAAAGTCTGGAGCACCTTTATTTCGATTGCTCTATAGTTAAAAGGCTCTGGACTGAAGTACTAATGCACATAGGATACAATCACTTCCCCTCTACTAGTGCTAACCAGTGGATTTACCTACGCAAGAGATTGGGAACAAAAAGTGCAAAGGCGAGGCTGCTAAACTATGTTTTGAAGAAGTTTATCAACAACGTCTGGAAGGAGATAAATGCATGCATCTTTGAACAACAACACGTCTTCAACTATGTGCAATGGAAGCAAGGAATATGGCATGACATCAAAAACGGGCTTAAGTTCCTTAAGTTTACATATGATCGTGGGATTTTTGTGCCATAATTTACCTTGTCGCTTGTAAATATTTATGCCTTTTTGTCTCTCTTTGTTAGATGTTGATGTACTTTTTATCTCCATCTTCTTTTTTTGTTTATCTTACTTTGTTTCTATGTAATCGTCCTACTATATCAATAAAAGTGGTAGGGGTCCACTCAACCCCGTCAACTTTGCCCAAAAAAGGCTAAGTTCCAACGACAAGGAAATGACTTTATACCAACATTACCCAAAGGATACTACCTTACCACTTCAATGAAAAATGTTTACTTCCTAACCAAACATGAGTTTGATTTCTGGCCATCTAAAAGGAAAAATCCAAAGTATAGAAGGAAACTAGGAGGGACCTATTACCACTTTCATATGATAAATGGACATGAAAGGCCTATTGCAAGACTTTGTAAAAAGAACAAACTAAGTCCAATGAAAGTCCTTATGAAAAGGATTATCTACATAATTAAGGGTATGGAAACCCTCTCAAAAATTTGGAATAACAAGAAAAGGGGTCAAACTACAAATGGATAAAAACCCTTGTCACCGCCAAGTTAGCCAAGTTAAGGCACCCCTTAGAGGGAGTGATCTTTAACCTTTATCTGTGCACAACCCAAAAAGGGTCGGGTTAAAGCATTGAAAGCGTAAGACTCTGATCCACGCCAGAAATGGTCGGGACAGAGCGTCTAATTAGCATTCCTGCCTCTGCTTGGAGAAGAGTACGCCTTGCCTCTTCTATGAACGAAGCATGTTCTACCTATGCTCACAGAAGAGCACATCCTACCTCTTCTTATGTTCCTAGTTACCTAAAGAAGGGAACGCAAAACCTTATCATCGCCTACGATGGCCAAGATAAGTCACCCCTTAGATGAGGGTGGATTGTAAGCCTCTATCATCGCCTATGATGACCAGGTAAAGAATCAAAAGAGTAAGAATTAATTCCGCGTCTACGATGGCTCGGTTTGAGAATTTAAGCCCATATCATCGCCTAGGATGGTCGGGGTAAGGTAGCTCCTGGAGGGAGGTCGGGTAAGTCCTTGGGCAGTGCTTGAGAATAAGCTATCCAAGTGCACCAGACGCACAGGCCCAGAGAGTGGCCAAACAAAGCACATACATCCTCTGCTTCAACAACCAAAGGCCCAGAGAGTAGCCGACAAAGCACGTACATCCTTTGCTTTGACAATAAAAAGCTAAGAGAGTGGCTCAAGAAGCACGTATACCCTCTGCTACATAAATCAAACCCAAAGGGGATGCGAAACTAATTACCAGTAGTGGATTTCTGGTCTTCTTTCAAATACCCGAACTGGGTTGGTTTGGGACTCCTATTAGTGCCAAAAAAGGATTTCTTGTATTCTATTCCTAATACTCGAATCTTGGGTTTGTTCGGGACTTCTATTATTACCAGAAGTGTATTTTTGGTCTTCTTTCAGATACACAAACAAGGTTGGTTCGGGACTCCTAGCAGTGCCATAAAAGGATTTTTGGTCTTTTATTCCTATTAACTGAATCTGGGTTAGTTCGAGACTTCTATTATTACAAAAAGTGGATTTTTGATCATCTTTCAAATACCCAAATAGGGGTTGGTTCGGGATTCCTATTAGCTCTTTCAAGGGCAAGAAGCGATCTTCTTAACATTGTTCAAGGTGTTAGCGGAAACATTAAGCGAGGAATCAAACGGAATTTCAAATCCCTTAGATGTGTAAACCAAAGGACACTTGTGATAATTCCATTCTCTAGGAGGTGGATTATCGTAACCTCGAAACTTGCTCGACGATATGTGTAGATTTCTCTTAAGAATTGATCTTTTTCTTCGCTATGGAAATCAAGATGGATCTGAGGATATTGAGTATAAAACTAATCAAGGTCCCATAGGAAGAAATTTCGCGCCGATGAGGAAGACTTAACAAGAAAAGACTTCTCCTGATATTCTCTTTTTCAACTTAATGTAATCTCCTAGGAAATCCCTAGAAAGCAAAGTTGTAGCAGAAGACAGATTCTGAAAAAAATAATATTAAAAGAATTAGATAAAGGACAATTCATTACATTGTCAATGGAGAAAATATATGCATTACAAACAATCCTCCTGCTCATACAAAACGATTCTCGTAAAGGTTTCAGAGACAAATTGATGCTTATTAAACTTAAGATTGTCTAAAGGTAGCTCTCTGGGAATAGAGGTAACTCGTGGGAGGTTCCAGCATTCACCCGGATGGAGGTCCACACCACGTTCATCTATGCACCTTCTATGGAAATGCCTAAGCAAGTCCCCACTATGATCATCAAAAAAGGAAAAGTCCACTATTTCATATCTGCTGTAAATTTGATACAATTTTTTTTACTAATATGTCCCTGTCTTCAATTAACATCTAGAACAAATCATGAGCTCAGAATTTTCTTTCAAGAGTCTTTTGCATCGCAATCGAGAAGTTCTTATCCTAGGGGC
The DNA here is from genome assembly GCA_030737875.1 of Allium sativum. Taxonomy (NCBI): domain Eukaryota; kingdom Viridiplantae; phylum Streptophyta; class Magnoliopsida; order Asparagales; family Amaryllidaceae; genus Allium; species Allium sativum. The sequence goes on along the minus strand of CM060923.1, from coordinate 469,973,303 downwards.
AACTTCTCTCTGTTCGAAAAGTAATAGTTTTGCTGCACTTTTATCAAGAAGGTGATGTCTATTGGACAAGGTGTTATATATGATTGTTTGTTTGTTTAGCTTTTTGGTAAGACGAACCACTTGATACCGAGCTTTTTTAAGGATGGAACGCTAAAACTTAATCTTCTCCTTTTCATCTATGCAAAAAGGAATAGAGACCAATTATTGAAGGTAAAAGCAAAAACGTATCATAGAAATTATTATACCTCGGAATCGGGAGTAGAAACTTGTAAAGTCTCAACAGAAGCAGCACTATTGAAATTTGGATTTGTTGTATATAACAGTGTTGTATGCACAATTATATGATTTTTATTTGATGATACCAACCAAATAAATTTTATTATTGAATGTGTTTGTAAATGTACGGATATACTACACAACAAAAAGAGATATGATATTTCTACTTAAATAAAATACAACTGTACAGAAATTTAAACAATCACACAGTATTTTATTTAAATAAAAATATTTTATTTCAATTTCAAAAAGTACATCTTTTATAAATTCTCTATTTGACATATTACATTTCATTCACCCTTATTACAACTCTGACATTCACTCTATACAACTACATTTACATTGACATTGTTATTTTTTCACTGTCTTCTATCTTTCATCTTCCGTCTTCACTGCTCTCCAATCCAGTCCAGTCATCCTCATACCTGTCGCATACAGAAGAACACACACAGTAGACTGCAACAAAAATAAAATTAAATAAAAGCAAATAAATAAAAAATTATTTTTAAAAAATTTTATTTACCTCATAATTATAGTGTGTTTCTCATCATTTTTCTAGACATTGTCTGATATGCAGGAACAGGAAAATCTCGTCTGATGGCTGCATGTACACACGTGCATATGCGTGTGCACTGCCTCGCCGATCAGTGTACGACTGAGGAGTAGCCACATGGACCGTCTCGACTCAGTGCACAATCAACAATAGGACAATCAAATACAAGTTCAAGAAATAAAGTTAACACAGCAAACCTGGCAAAGTGCAAATACAAAAGGTGGTTTCAAATACACATTAAAGCAGCATACACATGAATATGAACAAGATTGAGTACAACACACATGTTTCAGCAAGTTCAAAACTAGGGTATGGTTACTACAGAGCACAAGCAAGAAATGTTTTTTAGTTTAAGGTTCAGGTTCAACATCACATCAGAACAAGAAATGTTCAAGTGCAAATAGAAATGGAGTAAACCATATTCAATGCAGTATACATTAAAACATACAGTGTGAAGTAAGTACAAGAGCTACTGCATGGAGTATAGTCACAACATTAACAAGCAAAAAAAATGGAGCAACCAATAACTACAGAACTACAAATGTGATATCATGAACTAACCAAACAAATGATCAAAATTCCAGGATATAGCAATACACAAGCAAGCCAATTCGAAGTAGGTGCACAAGTTAAAAGCCATACAGTATCAAAGACAAGCATCAATAAAAACCAAGCTACAAGGTAGAAGGAAGCCAGAAAAGGTCAATAAATTTAACATGGAAATGAGACAACTGTACTTAACATATGATCAGTTTAAATATGTACAAACTCAAGAGTAATATCAGTTCTTAACCAAGAGCAGAATCATGATCGAGCTAAAACCACAAAATACAATAAAACAATTCAATATTAATCATGTCAAGACCCCAAATTTCAAGTTTAAAGCCAGAGAAAAGTTCGAAGTCAAGTATACAAGGCACTGTCAAGTTTAAGATCTCAAGTGTAGTACCAGTTCATATTAGATTTTTATGAAGCAGTTGATTCAAGTTAAATATCAGCATCGAAATTCTAGAAGTTAAAGACTAGTTCAAGTCCAGAATTGAACACGCAATTTACTCCATCAGTTTAAATATGTCTATATTTAGGAGCTTCAAGGCAATGATGTGTTCAAGTCTAAAGGACAAATTGAAATTTTCAATGATATAGATTTTTTTTTAATACCATAGTCAAGTCTTGATGAGCAAAATTCACAGGAATTTTTCAAAAGGACCAAATCAAAGAGTTTAAAAGCTACCGAGAATTTTCTCCAATCATATAATATATACAGTCAGGTTTAAAATCAAAGAAATCTTAGAAGAAAAATTCAAATCAGATACCCAAGTCATAAGAACAATTCAAGGCCCATGAATCGTCCAGAATCAGAGATTCTAGGGTTTAATAAACCCTATAAATACACAATCATCATCGACATCGAGGGACAAGAAAATCAAAATAAACCAACAATAATTCAGAGAAATCATCTTTAACACAGAGTATTCACAGAGGATTTCATTCGCTATCCCAAGGGAAACCGATCGAAGAAGAAGTGCTTCACAGGATTCGAATCTATAGAGGAACTCCAGAGCAAAATCCATCAAGCACGAATTGATTTATAGGATAGCAGAAACCCTAGCGCCGCCATTTTCAATTCTCAGAGGAAAAGAAAACTGATCAAACGCAATTGAAAGGAAGCCGACCATCTTTTAAAAGGGGATAACTCATAACTTTAATTCCTAATGTTTTATTTCTTTATGTTTTAGTTTTAAAATTCAAGTTTTATTTCTAGAGTCAATAACTACTAGTGTTTGTAGTTAGAAAAATCACAACTTAACGGATCTAGTTGTGTCAACCTCTTGAGCGTAGGGTTTAAACAATCGGGAGTGAAGGTCGCGAGTTTACAAGAGTCTGTAAGCAAAGAGATTGTTTATAATTCCCAGTAGATACCTTGAATGCAGCAGTAGGCACAGTTTTTCCGAAGCTGGGTATCTTCTGTGTGTGATTTTCTTTCTGCAGTTTTATTTTAAATTCATTTAATTTGCAATAAACCCTATTCACCCCCCCCCTCTAGGGTTAGTTTAGATCCTACAAGTGGTATCAGAGAGGGTATTTTTAGCTCTAGAGCCATGAATTTGTCTAACAATGCTTTTTCTGAGGGTCAGTCCATAACTAAGCCACCAATGTTTAATGGAACCGATTATGCCTATTGGAAAGCTAGGATGAAAATTTACTTAAGTTCAGTTGATTATGATGTATGGGATATAGTTGAAATAGACTACAAACCTCCCATTACAATTATTAATGATATTGAAATTCTTAAGTTAAAAGATAAGTGGGATGCTAATGATAAAAAATTATTCTCAACTGATGCCAAAGCAATGAACACTTTAATTTGTGCTCTTGATAAAATTGAGTTTAACCGTATATCTCACTGTTCAACTGCGCAGGAAATTTGGCATACTTTGGAAGTTACACATGAAGGAACATCTCAAGTCAAGGAATCTCATCTCGCACTACTGTGCAATGAATATGAAAATTTCACGATGCGAAAAGACGAAGATATAAAAGATATGTATGGTCGTGTAATAACCCGGAAAATGTGAACCAATTTAAAATTTTTAAATCAGATTATTACCAAAGAATTTGAATGATTTAAATAGCCTATTTCCATAAAATATAGAATTGGGTATAATATTGCAGTTTGAAATTTTGAATACAAACTTTGTCCGATTGTATCGGGTGGAAAATATAACGGATTTTAATGAAACTGAAAATATTTAAATCTGTTTATCAATACCTTTCTAACGAATCTGAAAAATCGAAATTTCATAACGGAAATCAAAAGTTATGGCCAAATGAATTTTCAGAAAAGTCGCTATATAGTATATATAGCCCTTGAAAAATGAGATTTTGCATACGACCTCGGAATTCGACGAAACCACTTTTGTTGGGTCCGGGATGTCAAATTATTGCTAAGTTTCAAATTTCATAATTTTTGAAGCTAGTATGTGAGCGGGGCAAAAGATAATGTGTTTGGTCAAATTCTGTTAAAATGGGTCGACCTAAAAATGGCCGTTTTTCAAACGAGCTCAGAATTCAACGAAACTGATTTTGTTAGGACCGTATCGTCAAAACAAAGCTAGATTTATTTTTCTGGAATTTTTCGATTCAGTTTGTGGCCCTGGCAAATTGAAATGTACGTTTAAATTAAATATCGAATGTTTTATATTTTAATTTGAAAAATAACTGACTGTAACAGTCAAAATGGCCAACAAAACATATCCCATTGTGTCCAGAATGGGGGTATTTAGCTAGGGGCGACAGTCGTTGGGTTTAAAAAGGAGTCTGTTTGCAAAAACACTATTTAAAATTTCCTATAAAGCATGGACCAATAGGAATTTTTCATTAAAAAAAAATCCGAAACCCTAGCCGCCGGAGACAATTGGACGACGCATAGTGCTCCAATCTTCTCGTCCATTTAGCCGCCGCCTCAGGCGATTTCACCGCCACCGCCAGTTGGGACTTCTGACCGCCTTCGCCTCCTCTCCACATCCGACCAACCCACGACCCCTGCCACCGACCATCGGCGTCGGAAATCGTCGAGGAAGTCACGATCTTCAGGGCGCCGCCGCGACGAGCACAGGCCGCCGAACCCTTAGCCACCACCGCCGATCTGGAGGTGGTTCGTAGCTCTTTAACGCAGCAAGGTCTGATCGAAGCATCGAGGTACGGATTGGCTGAAAATTTGTGACCTAGTTTCGAAGGTTTTAAAAACTTTTCTGATGAAAATTCTGAAATGAAAATAACACTTTTAAGTGTTGCAAAACTTTGAAAAATAATATCTTTTTCGTTCTTTAACGAAATTTGATGAAACAGGAGACACCGTGACCGCAAGGAGGCTCTCTACATTCTAGAAGAAGCCGCGGATTTTTCTGACCTTCCTACGATTTTTAGCACTGCAATAACCAGTGTGAGGAATCTAAACTATTTGTGTGAATGAAATCGCGTTGTATAAATTATATAAGCGAAGTGTAAATTATATACGCATTGTATACCTAATGTACATGTGTTGTATAAGTTATATTAGCGATGTATAAATTATACAAGCGTTGAATGAAACATATATGCTTTGAATTGTGATGAAATGCAAGTGAATTATTATATTATATATATATATATACTCCCCTTGTCCACAGACCATGGACGATATTTATTGCTTGTGTTTGACGTGATATTATATTGTATGACGAATGGTTGGAAATAATTGTTTGTGGTTGATATTGTGGTTGAAAAATACCTTTATGGTTGAAAAATACCTTTGTGGTTGAAAAATACCCTCTTGTGGTTGAAACAAAATAGAATAGGATTGTGGAATTGAAAATAAAACATGCCGCCTGCGTGCGAACTAGATGCATGATCCCCATTGTCAAAAACCGCGAGGTTTTAAGGTAGAGCGAGGAGCCGTACTAGGGACGGTCCCGGTTTTAACTACCCTGTCGTTATGCTGCTGAAATTTTCTGAAATATCTATGTGTTAGAATAATTTTCATTCGCTGAAATATATATTCAAACTATATCGAATATTCATGTGTTGAATTGCAATTCATTCGTTGAGTTGAAGTTCATGTGTTGAATGTTATCATCTCTTAAAAATAAAATGAATCGACAATGAAAACTATATTTCTATAGTGAATAATAAATATTTTTGATGATAAAAATATTCCTTTTATCATGTATACGCTTAGTTAAAAATACACATGTGTCGAATAAATATTTTTGATGATAAAAATATTCCTTTTATCATGTATACGCTTAGTTAAAAATACACACGTGTCGAATAAATATTTTTGATGATAAAAATATTCCTTTTATCATGTATAGGCTTAGTTAAAAATACACATGTGTTGAAATAAATAATAGTTTGCTAGAAATATTATTATTAGCTTTGTTCTGCATATATATACATGTGATGAACAGGAAAAATGGATTAGCTGTAGAGTAAAGAAATTATTTGCGTGCCCGACAAATAGGTAAACCTTGATGAGTTGGCTGCGCAATTTTATTTATATATCAACTCCTGTGAATGCCATTGGATGCGGAGTGCTGGTTTTTCTGTGTGAAATAATAAACAACGCCATAGGATAGTAACAATTAATTTTGAACTACACTACATGGCATACTTCTTGATGATAGGCATAATTCATCATATTCCACATGAGCAATTGGAGCTTGTGTGACGAGGTGAAAGATTTACCATATAAGAAAGAGGCTTGTATGGCGATGACTATGTACTACAGGTTGAACTGATGACTGATACGGATTATATAAATTATAACGATAAATTGCCAGATTAATAAAAACCCCACACGGGTCTGGAGTTGACAATAATCACGTCGCTCTAGTTATTAGATACGGAACATGGACTATTTATTTCCACACGGAAACGGGGTGATGGGAATTCATTCTCTGGAGTGATTATCAGTACATGCTCCCCCGTAAACACCAAAATATATCACTATAAATATGTGAATGCTTTTTAGGATTTATTGGGTACCTAATACGGCCCAATAAATTTCCAAACCCCTCCCCGTACAAAGGAGGTTATGGCGAAATTTTTCGAAATCTTAAGGCGTTAGTGAAATATTTGAAGTGAAAACGAAGTTGAAAATATAGAATGAACTATAGTTGAAATTATAGATTGAACTATATTTATATATATAAATATAAATATAATTAAAAGGAATAGAGGCCGTGCAGTTCGCGTTTCGGAATCGTAATTTGAAACGATTAGTGCGAGAAATCCGACCATCGGATTTTCCCGAAACCGCAACCGCTGGGTTCGCCTTGGAAATATCTTTCCAACGGCACCAACCTTGTAAAAATACAATGGTTGGATTGTCCGGAATGTTTAATTCAAATCCGAAGAAAAACAGCGCTAGAATCGTTTATATTTATATATAAATCTAAATATAATTAAATTAAATCGAATAACGACGCTGCAGTTCGAATTTTGAAACCGTAACTTCAAACGACTAGTGTGGAAGATCCGACCGTCGGATTCTCACGAAACTGGAACCGTTGGGTTCGCTTTGGGAATATCTTCCCACTGATATAGACTTTGTAGAAATCCAACGGTTAGATTTTCCGATATGTGCAAAACAAATTAAGGGAAAAACAGCGCCAGCGCCACGACACGACCTACAACGTCGTTTAATTAAATATGGCCATTTTTAAATAAATAAAAATGGCGAAAAATCGTTATAAAATATTATAAGCATTATTGATTGAAAATAAACCAATTGGGCTTGAATTGTTTGATATTTGATGGTTGTAAGTGTATGACATGAAAATAACACTAAAGAACCGAAAGATGGATGTCGAATAATATAACCATAAAATGAATCGATTTAAATTCTAATGACGTGAATTATTTGAAAAGGCCGAGCTAACCCTCATTTCAAATAATTTATCGAACGATTCGAATTGGAAAATGCAAAGACGATTCAAGACCGACGATCTTCGTATCGGTTGGATGGGCGCTACTGAGGTTCCTAACCGGAGTAGCTACCGGAAGGGGACGGAAGTAGTAGCCGTCTGAACGTATGTGTTGATTGTACGGATTTGCGAGGAATTTGACGCCTCCGGTTTCGTTCAGGCCCAGGACGGACTTGTAAATGGACTGTGTGTCTGACATTGGATTTTGTTCTATACTGATTGATCTCTGTTAAATATATATCTGTTTGGCGGCGGAGAATTTATTCTTTTGCTTAACGCCCTTCTCTGAGACGTACGAGCTCAGGGGTTATATATCGATGGAAATCAATCATATGGAGTGGACTGCCTATGTGGCATGCCAAGATGCTGTGATCGAGGCTTCTGTTGTAAAGCAAAGTCTTGTGGATGATGATCAAAGCAAGGTCTACGTAGCCTAGCTTTGTGTATTTCGTAGATTCGCGAACCTCACACCCCGGTATGAGTTAAAAATGGGATAAGGACCGCTGGGAGAGCACAACGTTTCTTTCTAGCTATGGTGGTGTCAGTGACTTACCAGCCCTGACATATATATCTACTTTTCACCTTTGTGGTTGTTGGAATGCGAGGCGCCTCGATTATAGGTCTGTAAGGACCGGGAAACGTGTGTTCAGGAATAACCAATCCTCTAACGTAAGTGAGGACCGGCCCAGCCGCATCCAGGGGTTGCCCAGAGTGTGTAGTCCCGAGGCGTTTGCTAGAGTGTCTCGAAGCGGAGAGGAGCTTGCCCCTTGCCTTGACTCATGACGGAAATCCAATTTCCAATACGAAATAACGGACTTGATTGTAGAACTAGTATGGCGACATAGTATATGGTAGCTATGTCGTCTATGATTGATATTTATGATGTTATTCGCTTTTGAAACATATATGCACTAGTAATAATATCAAATGATTTTGCTTTATACATATCAAGTATATTTGGCTATTATAAGGTAAAACTCTATCCTTCGGCTTGCGTTGCATTGTGTGATGGGACTTGAGTCTTATAGTGGCTTCATTCTTTCAAAAAGCATTGCGTTGTTTTAAAAGAATTTACTTTGTTTTAAATGCACTAGCAATCACTGGAGTAAACCCGTTCCACGAAAGTGGCGTGGTCCTATGATTTGCTTATTACTATTGTTAAACTGTTAAATAGATTCCTCATACCAGTCCCCATGACTGACTCGTTGTTTGTTTCACTTTGCAAACGCGGGTTCCCTTATTTTCACACGGGCAGCCTAGTACACAGGTGACAGGTTGTTTTTGGCTCTGCACTGCTGCATAGAGTGCATTTTTGGCTCATGGCGAGGCTGACTTCATAGAGATGACTTTGACATTTTCCGCCATTACTGTACTTATATTATGATTCCGCCACGGGCGATGCAGACTGATTTACTTTCCGTATTTCTTGCTATATGTATATGTATTCCGCCTTTGGCGATGTAGACTGATACCCTTATTATGTCTCACTGCATGTATGTATTCCGCCTCTGGCGATGATGACTGGTCATTTTCCTTTTATTTACTAAGTTATATCCCACGTTATGCTATTCTGATATTCCTACATGTTGTGATTCCGCTGTCATATCCATGTAAAATTATTTTATTTATTGTTTCTGCTATTATCTGTGCTCTGCTATGATGATTAATGTGTTATTTCCTAATGATTATCCTTAATACCGCCCCTCCAATTTTGGGATCGTCACAGTTGGTATCAGAGCTTTGGTTAACCTTAGTTCCGGGATCTAACACATTAAACACCTCGTCAGAATAGAATCAGTAGTGTTCTAATGCGAGTAGCTCATTAGAGATAGGATTAGCAATGTCCTAGAATGAGCTAAGCAGATTAGCAAAACAATTTGATCAGTACATCATCATTATCTTTCCTTGTATTCCCCCTGATTTATCATTTATGAAAATTATCAAATCTGTGAGCTTGACTCTTTTCTTGCTTATACAGTATTCTCTTAGATGGCTACACGAGGAGCAGCAGCTAGAGGAGGCCGTGGAGGCCGAGGAGATGCAGCAGGAGGACGTGGGAATATCCTTGTAGTTGTGGAAGGCCCTATTGTTCAGCCACCAGCACCAGAGGACTTTGAGCTAGATAAAGTAGCAAAGAGGTACAGAAATCTTGGGGGAAAACCTTTTACTGGCACTGGTACAGTGACCGAGGCTATAGCTTGGCTGAAAACCTGTGAGAAAATCTTTGAAGGCATGGGTATGGGAACCAACAACAAAGCCCGACTTGGCATTTGGCTCCTTCAGGAGGAAGCAGAGCTGTGGTGGGATGCCATTACCTCAGAGGATGCAGCTGGTACTGTTAGAACTTGGGAGCCATTCAAAGCTTTGTTCAATGAGAAGTTTGTACCTGAACAGGCTCTAAAGAGGATGCGGGAGCAGTTTGCTAATCTCCAGTAAGGAGATCTCTCTATTCAGGATTATCTAAATAAGTTCACCGAATTGTCACGCTATGCTCCAGAGCTGATTACGACAAACAAAGCAAAGAACAAGAGATTCATATTTGGGCTGAAGCGCAAGTACCATGATAGAGCTATGAGCAACATCAAACTCTCCTTTACAGAATTAGTAGAGATGGCTTGCAATTACGAAGACATGGATGAGAGGCATGCTAGCCAAGACCGAGCCAAAAGCCAAGCTGGAAATAAGCGCAAGGCTTCAACAGATCAACCCGAATCTAGCATTACCGCGGCCGCTACTCAGAAACCTGCAAAGATCCCGAAAGGAAATTGCTACAACTGCGGGAAGCCAGGTCACTTTTCTAATGTATGCAAAGCCCCGAGGAAGCCAAAGGCAAATGACTCAGCCGAATGCTACAACTGCCATAAGAAGGGGCACTATAGCTGGAATTTTCCTCTGAAGCAGAATGCTCAAGTGGCTCATGTCTATGACGGGAATACCCCGCCAGCTACCACCGATGGATCAGGTAAACCCGATGTCTTGGGAGGTACCCTTACCGTTAAAAATATTCCTGTTTCTGTACTTTTTGATACTGGTGCATCACGTAGCTTCATTTATGGTAACCTTGTTCACAAATTAAAATTGAAACGAAGAAAACTTAAGGAACCAATCAAAGTTCAAAACCCGATAGGAGGTTCTGTTAGTCTCAGTATATGTTGTAGATTACCTATTTCCTTTTCTCAATACCGATTTCCTTTTGATTCGATTGTCATGGACCTTTCCGAATTTGATATTATACTGGGGCTGGACTGGTTGACAAAATATAAGGCCGAAGTTAGATGTGCCGAAAGAATCGTTAAAGTCGAAACGAAGCTTGGACCTATATATATACCATGTCATGGCTCAGAAATTAATAGAATAGAATTTTGGTCATCTTTAGAAGTTATTCCCCCTTCATTAGAAAAGATACCGGTCGTTAAAAACTACGCGGACGTGTTTGAAGAAGTAGAAAATTTACCGCCGCAAAGAGAAATTTAATTTAGGATAGATCTAATTCCTAACGCCCGACCAGTAGTACATCCAATAAGAAGAATGGCCCCGAAAGAAAAAGAAGAGCTAAGTAGTCAAACCCGAGAATTGCTTTGGAAAGGTCTAATCAGACCGAGCTTTTTAGCATGGGGAGCAGCAGTAGTATTTGTCCCGAAATCAGACGGTACTCTAAGACTTTGTGTTGATTACCGAGATCTCAATAAGCAGACACTGAAGAACAAATATCCCTTGCCATGTATAGATGATCTGTTAGATCAATTAAATGGAGCAACAGTATTCTCCAGAATGGAGCTAGCTACAGGTTTCCACCAATTACGTATAGCCGAAGACTGTGTTCCTTTTACAGCCTTCAGGGGTCCCGATTTATTCTACGAATGGTTAGTAATGCCGTTCGGCTTGTGTAACGCTCCGGCATACTTCGTCGATCTTATGAACAGAGTGTTCCGTGGGGTATTGAATAAATTTGTTCTAGTCTTCATCGATGACATTTTAATCTACTCTAAGTCGGAAGAAGAGCATGCAAAACATTTAGAACAAGTGTTGAAAATTCTAAGGAGAAATGTCTTGAAAGCTAAATTTTCTAAGTGTGTCTTCTGGCAGAATGAAGTTAAATTCCTAGGCCATGTCGTATCAAAGGAAGGAATTGCTATAGATCCAAGCAAAATTACAGCGATTCAGAACTGGAAACAACCTGCTACGCCCACAGAAGTTCGAAGTTTCCTTGGATTGGCTAGTTACTATCGGAAATTCATTCAGGATTTTTCAAAGATATCAGGAGTATTGACAAAGCTTACAAAGAAGCATGAGAAATTCAAATGGACACCCGAATGTGAAGAAGCTTTCCAGGAGCTGAAACTGAAGTTGACAACTGCTCCAGTATTGACCATTATAGAAGGTAACCAAGACTTGACTGTATGGACAGATGCTTCTATTAGAGGGCTGGGCGCAGTGTTAATGCAAAAAGGCCAAGTGATCGGTTATGCCAGCCGTCAACTAAAGCCGCATGAAAGAAACTATGCTACTCATGATCTTGAGTTATTAGCTATCGTGTTCGCTTTAAGAATCTGGAGGCATTATTTACTGGGCGAGAAGTTTGAACTATACACCGATCATCAATCCTTGAAATACCTGTTCACTCAGAAAGATCTAAATTTGAGGCAACAGCGTTGGTTAGGATTCCTTGCAGCATACGATTTTGAAATTCTATACACTCCAGGGAAAGCCAATGTTGTAGCAGATGCGCTCAGCAGAAAGAATGAAATCATCGCCAGTTTTGTCATCACGTCTTCATTAATAGACAGGATCTCGACCCTTCAGAAAGACGATGAATTTATTCAAAGAATCAGTCAGAGAGTCAAAGGAGGTGAATCCACAAGTTTTCGACTCGATGACAAAGGAGTTCTAAGATTAAAGGGCAGAATTTGCATCCCAAACCTTCCCGAGCTCAGAAGAGAAATACTTGATGAGTGCCACAAATCCAAATTAAGTATCCATCCCGGTGTGAGCAAAATGTATAACGATATCAAACGCACATTCTGGTGGAGGTCAATGAAAAGAGATATCTCATTATATGTTAGCAGATGCCCCACTTGTCAGCTAGTTAAGAGTGATCAGCAGAAATTAGCTGGATTATTACAACCATTAGAAATTCCAGGATGGAAGTGGGAACAAATTTCGATGGATTTCATCGATGGCCTGCCTCGAACTAGAAAAAGGAATGATAGTATATGGGTAATCGTAGATTGCTTCACGAAGACTGCCCATTTTATACCTGTCCGATTTAACAGAACGGTTCAAAGTCTAGCATAGATTTACTTCAGAGAAATAGTTAAACTACATGGAGTGCCGCTCAATATAGTCAGCGATAGAGATCCCCTATTTACTAGCAAATTCTGGGAAGCATTCCAGGAAGAATTGGGAACCAAATTGAATCTAAGCACTGCTTATCACCCACAGACAGACGGCCAAACTGAGAGGGTGAATAGAATTCTAGAAGATTTGCTGCGGGCTTGCGTTATCGATTTTGGAGGCTCATGGGAAGATCACTTACGTTTAGCAGAATTCTCTTACAACAATAGCTATCAAGCAAGTTTGGGAATGTCTCCATTTGAAGCATTATACGGTAGACCGTGCAGATCTCCCGCATGTTGGGTAGAACCTGGCAACAGACTTGTGTTAGGGCCCGATATGATTCAAGAAGCATCGGATAAAGTCGATTTCATTAAGAAGCGATTAAAAACCGCGCAGAGCCGACAGAAAAGTTATGCTGATGTGAGAAGAAGGGATATATCGTTTGCCGTTGGCGATTATGTTTATTTAAGAGTTTCTCCAATGCAAGGAGTAATCAGATTTGGCAAGACTGGGAAGTTGGCACCGAGATTTATTGGTCCTTTTCCTATACTTGAACGGATTGGAACTCTTGCATATAGGGTTTCATTACCTAATTGGTTGCCTGGTATACATGATGTGTTCCACGTGTCTCAACTCAGAAAACATGTTCATGATCCCGACCTTATTGTGGAAGAAGCAGCGCAACATGATATTGACATAACTCTAGAATTAGCACTCAGTAGAGAGCCATTAAAGACAGTTGGCAAAGAAACCAGAGAGCTAAGGAGGAAAAAGATTCATTTAGTCAAAGTGCAGTGGAGTAGTGATCCTAGAGACTGTACTTGGGAGACTGAGGAAAGCATTAAACAAGCCTATCCCAAATGCAGAGTGGACATCTCTGACTAACTCCGGTGCAAGGTACCTTTACAATACTTTGCATTTACATTTTATTTCCTGCTTAACTGTTATTTCCTTTTCGAGGACGAAAAGTTTTAAGTGGGGGAGATTGTAATAACCCGGAAAATGTGAACCAATTTAAAATTTTTAAATCAGATTATTACCAAAGAATTTGAATGATTTAGCCTATTTCCATAAAATATAGAATTGGGTATAATATTGCAGTTTGAAATTTTGAATACAAACTTTGTCCGACTGTACCGGGTGGAAAATATAACGGATTTTAACGAAACTGAAAATATTTAAATATGTTTATCAATACCTTTCTGACGAATCTGAAAAATCGAAATTTCATAACGGAAATCAAAAGTTATGGCCAAATGAATTTTCAGAAAAGTCGTTATATAGTATATATAGCCCTTGAAAAATGAGATTTTGCATACGACCTCGGAATTCGACTAAACCACTTTTGTTGGGTCCGGGATGTCAAATTATTGCTAAGTTTCAAATTTCATAATTTTTGAAGCTAGTATGTGAGCAGGGCAAAAGATAATGTGTTTGGTCAAATTCTATTAAAATGGGTCGACCTAAAAATGGCCGTTTTTCAAACGAGCTCAGAATTCGACGAAACTGGTTTTGTTAGGACCGTATCATCAAAAGAAAGCTAGATTTATTTTTCTGGAATTTTTCGATTCAGTTTGTGGCCCTGGCAAATTGAAATGTACATTTAAATTAAATATCGAATGTTTTATATTTTAATTTGAAAAATAACTGACTGTAACAGTCGAAATGGCCAACGAAACATATCCCATTGTGTCCGAAATGGGGGTATTTAGCTAGGGGCGACAGTCGTTGGGTTTAAAAAGGAGTCCGTTTGCAAAAACACTATTTAAAATTTTCTATAAAGCATGGACCAATAGGAATTTTTCATTAAAAAAAAATAATAAAATCCGAAACCCTAGCCGCCAGAGACGATTGGACGACGCACAGTGCTCCAATCTTCTCGTCCATTTAGCCACCGCCTCAGGCGATTTCACCGCCGCCGCCAGTTGGGACTTCTGACCGCCTTCGCCTCCTCTCCACATCCGACCAACCCACGACCCCTGCCATCGACCATCGGCGTCGGAAATCGTCGAGGAAGTCATGACCTTCAGGGCGCCGCCGCGACGAGCACAGGCCTCCGAACCCTTCGCCACCACCGCCGATCTGGAGGTGGTTCATAGCTCTTTAACGCAGCAAGGTCTGATCGAAGCATCGAGGTACGGATTGGCAGAAAATTTGTGACCTAGTTTCGAAGGTTTTAAAAACTTTTCTGATGAAAATTCTGAAATGAAAATAACACTTTTAAGTGTTGCAAAACTTTGAAAAATAATGTCTTTTTCGTTCTTTAACGAAATTTGATGAAACAGGAGACACCGTGACCGCAAGGAGGCTCTCTACATTCTAGAAGAAGCCGCGGATTTTTCTGACCTTCCTACGATTTTTAGCACTGCAATAACCAATGTGAGGAATCTAAACTATTTGTGTGAATGGAATCGCGTTGTATAAAGTATATAAGCGAAGTGTAAATTATATACGCATTGTATACCTCATGTACATGTGTTGTATAAGTTATATTAGCAATGTATAAATTATACAAGCGTTGAATGAAACATATATGCTTTGAATTGTGATGAAATGCAAGTGAATTATTATATTATATATATATATATACTCCCCTCGTCCACAGACCATGGACGATATTTATTGCTTGTGTTTGACGTGATATTATATGGTATGAAGAATGGTTGGAAATAATTGTTTGTGGCTGATATTGTGGTTGAAAAATACCTTTATGGTTGAAAAATACCTTTGTGGTTGAAAAATACCCTCTTGTGGTTGAAACAAAATAGAATAGGATTGTGGAATTGAAAATAAAACATGCCGCCTGCGTGCGAACTAGATGCATGATCCCCATTGTCAAAAACCGTGAGGTTTTAAGGTAGAGCGAGGAGCCGTACTAGGGACGGTCCCGGTTTTAACTACCCTGCCGTTCTGCTGCTGAAATTTTCTGAAATATCTATGTGTTAGAATAATTTTCATTCGCTGAAATATATATTCAAACTATATCGAATATTCATGTGTTGAATTGCAATTCATTCGTTGAGTTGAAGTTCATGTGTTGAATGTTATCATCTCTTAAAAATAAAATGAATCGACAATGAAAACTATATTTTTATAGTGAATAAGAAGTGTTAAAAATACACATGTGTCGAATAAATATTTTTGATGATAAAAATATTCCTTTTATCATGTATACGCTTAGTTAAAAATACACATGTGTCGAATAAATATTTTTGATGATAAAAATATTCCTTTTATCATGTATACGCTTAGTTAAAAATACACACGTGTCGAATAAATATTTTTGATGATAAAAATATTTCTTTTATCATGTATAGGCTTAGTTAAAAATACACGTGTGTTGAAATAAATAATAGTTTGCTAGAAATATTATTATTAGCTTTGTTCTGCATATATATACATGTGATGAACAGGAAAAATGGATTAGCTGTAGAGTAAAGAAATTATTTGCGTGCCCGACAAATAGGTAAACCTTGATGAGTTGGCTGCGCAATTTTATTTATATATCAACTCCTGTGAATGCCATTGGATGCGGAGTGCTGGTTTTCCTGTGTGAAATAATAAACAACGCCATAGGATAGTAACAATTAATTTTGAACTACACTACATGGCATACTTCTTGATGATAGGCATACTTCATCATATTCCACATGAGCAATTGGAGCTTGTGTGACAAGGTGAAAGATTTACCATATAAGCAAGAGGCTTGTATGGCGATGACTATGTACTACAGGTTGAACTGATGACTGATATGGACTATATAAATTATAACGATAAATTGCCAGATTAATAAAAACCCCACACGGGTCTGGAGTTGACAATAATCACGTCGCTCTAGTTATTAGATACGGCACATGGACTATTTATTTCTACACGGAAATGGGGTGACGGGAATTTATTCTCTGGAGTGATTATCTGTACATGCTCCCCCGTAAACACCAAAATATATCACTATAAATATGTGAATGCTTTTTAGGATTTATTGGGTACCTAATACGGCCCAATAAATTTCCAAACCCCTCCCCGTACAAAGGAGGTTATGGCGAAATTTTTCGAAATCTTAAGGCGTTAGTGAAATATTTGAAGTGAAAACGAAGTTGAAAATATAGAATGAACTATAGTTGAAATTATAGATTGAACTATATTTATATATATAAATATAAATATAATTAAAAGGAATAGAGGTCGTGCAGTTCTCGTTTCGGAATCGTAATTTGAAACGATTAGTGCGAGAAATCCGACCATCGGATTTTCCCGCAACAACAACCGCTGGGTTCGCCTTGGAAATATCTTTCCAACGGCACCAACCTTGTAAAAATCCAACGGTTGGATTGTCCGGAATGTTTAATTCAAATCCGAAGAAAAACAGCGCCAGAATCGTTTATATTTATATATAAATCTAAATATAATTAAATTAAATCGAATAACGACGCTGCAGTTCGAATTTTGAAACCATAACTTCAAACGACTAGTGTGGAAGATCCGACCATCGGATTCTCACGAAACTGGAACCGTTGGGTTCGCTTTGGGAATATCTTCCCACTGATATAGACTTTGTAGAAATCCAACGGTTAGATTTTCCGACATGTTTAAAACAAATTAAGGGAAAAACAGCGCCAGCGCCACGACACGACCTGCAACGTCGTTTAATTAAATATGGCCATTTTTAAATAAATAAAAAGGGCGAAAAATCGTTATAAAATATTATAAGCAATATTGATTGAAAATAAACCAATTGGGTTTGAATTGTTTGATATTTGATGGTTGTAAGTGTATGACATGAAAATAACACTAAAGAACTGAAAGATGGATGTCGAATAATATAACCATAAAATGAATCGATTTAAATTCTAATGACGTGAATTATTTGAAAAGGCCGAGCTAACCCTCATTTAAAATAATTTATCGAACGATTCGAATTGGAAAATGTAAAGACGATTCAAGACCGACGAACTTCGTATCGGTTGGATGGGCGCTACTGAGGTTCCTAACCGGAGTAGCTACTGGAAGGGGACGGAAGTAGTAGCCATCTGAACGTATGTGTTGATTGTACGGATTTGCGAGGAATTTGACGCCTCCGGTTTCGTTCAGGCCCAGGACGGACTTGTAAATGGACTGTGTGTTTGACATTGGATTTTGTTCTATACTGATTGATCTCTGTTAAATATATATCTGTTTGGCGGCGGAGAATTTATTCTTTTGCTTAACGCCCTTCTCTGAGACGTACGATCTCAGGGGTTATATATCGATGGAAATCAATCATATGGAGTGGACTGCCTATGTGGCATGCCAAGATGCTGTGATCAAGGCTTCTGTTGTAAAGCAAAGTCTTGTGGATGATGATCAAAGCAAGGTCTACGTAGCCTAGCTTTGTGTATTTCGTAGATTCGCGAACCTCACACCCCGGTATGAGTTAAAAACGGGATACGGACCGCTGGGAGAGCACGACGTTTCTTTCTAGCTATGGTGGTGTCAGTGACTTACCAGCCCTGACATATATATCTACTTTTCACCTTTGTGGTTGTTGGAATGCGAGGCGCCTCGATTATAGGTCTGTAAGGACCGGGAAACGTGTGTTCAGGAATAACCAATCCTCTAACGTAAGTGAGGATCGGCCCAGCCGCATCCAGGGGTTGCCCAGAGTGTGTAGTCCCGAGGCATTTGCTAGAGTGTCTCGATGCGGAGAGGAGCTTGCCCCTTGCCTCGACTCATGACGGAAATCCAATTTCCAATACGAAATAACGGACTTGATTGTAGAACTAGTATGGCGACATAGTATATGGTAGCTATGCCGTCTATGATTGATATTTATGATGTTATTCGCTTTTGAAACATATATGCACTAGTAATAATATCAAATGATTTTGCTTTATACGTATCAAGCATATTTGGCCATTATAAGGTAAAACTCTATCCTCCGGCTTGCGTTGCATTGTGTGATGGGACCTGAGTCTTATAGTGGCTTCATTCTTTCAAAAAGCATTGCGTTGTTTTAAAAGAATTTACTTTGTTTTAAATGCACTAGCAATCACTGGAGTAAACCCGTTCCGCGAAAGTGGCGTGGTCCTATGATTTGCTTATTACTATTGTTAAACTGTTAAATAGATTCCTCATACCAGTCCCCATGACTGACTCGTTGTTTGTTTCACTTTGCAAACACGGGTGCCCTTATTTTCACACGGGCAGCCTAGTACACAGGTGACAGGTTGTTTTTGGCTCTGCACTGCTGCATAGAGTGCATTTTTGGCTCATGGCGAGGCTGACTTCACAGAGATGACTTTGACATTTTCTGCCATTACTGCACTTATATTATGATTCCGCTACGGGCGATGCAGACTGATTTACTTTCCGTATTTCTTGCTATATGTATATGTATTCCGCCTTCGGCGATGTAGACTAATACCCTTATTATGTCTCACTGCATGTATGTATTCCGCCTCTGGCGATGATGACTGATCATTTTCCTTTTATTTACTAAGTTATATCCCACGTTATGCTATTCTGATATTCCTACATGTTGTGATTCCGTTGTCATATCCATGTAAAATTATTTTATTTATTGTTTCTGCTATTATCTGTGCTCTGCTATGATGATTAATGTGTTTTTTCCTAATGATTATCCTTAATACCGCCCCTCGGATTTTGGGATCGTCACAGGTCGATTCTCCACACTGATTTATAATGCAAGGGCTCTTGGTAAAATCTACACTGAAGTAGAATTAATACGCAAAATACTGAGAGTACTGCCAAATAGCCATTCAAGAATCAAAAGATCTAAGTAAGTTGAGAATAGAAGAGTTGATTGGAAACTTGATCGCTTATGAAATGGAGTTAAAAGCCAAAGAAGGACTCGATGATTCAGAATCAAAGAAAAAGAAAATTGCTCTAAACAACACTGTTGAAAGTAATGATGAAGCCGAGAATCCCATTGAAGAATTGGCCATGGTTCTTAAAAAGTGGTCTAACAAGATACAAGTCACGAAATAAGAATTCAAAATCCAACAAATCTAAGAATTCAGACAACTTAGACGATGAAGTCATATGCTACAACTGCAATAAACCAGGCCGTATCAGGCCAAATTGTCCACTACTTTAGAAAGACAGAAAGAAGAAGAAAAGAAAGCTTTTGCTGCTACATGGGACGACGAAGAAGGAAAGGAAGAAGATTCTGACAGTGATAAAGAGGAATCCAATTTGTGTCTTATGGAACAGTCAGATTCAGAAAGTAGCGAAGAAGATTCCACTGAGGTACCAAACTACTCTTACAAAGATTTAATTTTAATGTCTCACGGTCTTACCAAAACTGTTGATTCTCTTGAACTGAAAGTTAAGAAATTAAAATCTGATAGGTTAAAATTGGTTCACGAAAACAATAGGTTAGAAACTGAGCTTGAAAAGGTAACGAACCTTGATTGTGAAAACTGCAAGTTTTTAAAACAAGAGCAAACAAAAATTAAAGCAAATTTTGAAAAATTGAAACAAGAACACGTGGCTTTAAAGGAAAGTGATGACACAAAAAGAAAGAACTTCATTAACAGATGCACTTCTCTTGTAAATGAAAATGTAGCGCTTAAAACCAAAGTGAAAAATCTTGAAATAACATTGAGTAACTTTTCAAAAGGAGAAAAGTCATTTAGGATGCTGCTTGGAAATCAATTATATGCTAATAATAGAAAAAGTTTAGGATTTAGGAAAACACACGTTTATATGAATGATAATGCGAAGGGTGGAATCGTTTTTCCTAAATGTATAAAATGTGGAAAATTTGGACATAGCTACGGAAATTGTGAAAGTAGGAACAATAATAAAAAACTCATACAAATTTGGGTTCCAAAAGGGTCGACAAGCAATTGTTATAGGTTTGGGCTTGGTAAGAATAAAAAAATTTGGATTCAAAAAGGATCTGTTATTCAAAATCAAAAATTTTCAGTTACTAATTTTGTTAGACCTATGAGTTTCTCTAGGTCATTCTATTATTCTCATGTGTAGGTATGTTGGCGGGCTAAGGAGCAACAAGAATGGTACTTGAATTCAGGATGTTCCAAACATATGATAGGAGATAAATCAAAGTTCCTAAGCCTTGAAAAACATAAAGGTGGAAGTGTGATTATGGGTGATAACAGAAAATGTAAAATTATCGGTAAAGGTAAAGTAGGTAATAGTGCTTTCTCTTTAACTGATGTTTTATATGTTGAAAACTTGCATCACAATCTCATTTCCATAAGCCAACTATGTGACAAAGGAATGAGTGTGATATTTGATAGTGAATCATGCAAAATTATTGAAAAATCCACTAACAATATTGTGTTCACGGGAAAAAGAAAAGTATATGTTTACATGCTTTCATTTGATGATTTGGCTCTCTCATGATGTTTACTAGCTATGGATGAAGAAGTTTTCTTATGGCATAGGAGATTGGGTCATGCTAGTATGAGTCTCTTAGAAAAAC
Organism: Allium sativum; assembly: GCA_030737875.1. NCBI lineage: Eukaryota > Viridiplantae > Streptophyta > Magnoliopsida > Asparagales > Amaryllidaceae > Allium > Allium sativum. The sequence continues at coordinate 469,952,218 of CM060923.1, read as the reverse complement.
CTGAATCAAAAGAATTGGTAAGGGGATTACCACATCAGAAATATAAAAGTAACAAAGTGTGCAAATCTTGTACTATGGGAAAATTCAGTTGATCATCATTTCGCCCCAAAAATGTTTTTAGTACTAATAGGGTACTTGAATTGATTCACATGGATTTATTTGGACCAAATGAAATTGCTAGATTGAATGGAAAACGTTATTGTTATGTGTTGGTTGATGATTATTCTAGATTTACATGGATTTATTTTCTAGCCAAAAAATCCGAAACGTTTGATTACTTTTCAAAGTTTGCAAAACTCGTTCAAAATGAAAAAGGTGTTTCAGTAAAAACTTTAAGAAGTGATCATGGTGGTGAATTGAAAATTTGGATTTTGAAAATTTTTGTGAAGAAAATGGTTTTAAACACGATTTTTTTGCTCCTCGAACACCCCAACAAAATGGGGTAGTCGAAAGAAAAAAACGTACATTACAGGAATTGGCTAGATTTATGTTAAATGAATATAATTTGCCTTTGACTTTTTGGGCAGAGACAGTTAATACATCCTGCCATGTAATGAACAGAGTAATGATTAGACCAATACTTAACAAAACATCCTATGAATTGTGGTTTGATAGAAAGCCTAACATTTCATATTTTAGAGTTTTTGGATGCCCTTGTTATCTTCTTAATACAGGTGATCATCTTGGTAAGTTTGAATCAAAAGTCGACGAGGGAATTTTCATGGGTTACTCTTCAAGAAGCAAGGCTTATCGAATCTTCAACAAACGATCAAAAACTATTGTTGAAACCATGAACGTGAAACTTGATGAATCAGATCTGGATACAGTGGAAAAAGAGAAAAACGATGAGGGAATTACATATGAGGGTGAAAAAGAAAATAACAAAGAGAAGACTGGAAGCGATGATCCAACAAAACAAACATTTGAAGTCGAGAAGTTGAAATTCAATACCAACCATCCTCCAGAATTGGTAATAGGAAATCCAACACCAGGTATACGAACTCGTTCATCATTTAATAAAGATATCTGTGCCTTTTGTATTCACAGCTGTTTTATCTCTGAAACTGAACCTAAAAATGTTGAAATTGCACTTAGTGATGAAAGTTGGATTTTAGCAATGCAAGAAGAACTCAATCAATTTGAACGGAATAATGTTTGGAAATTAGTTCCTAGACCAAATGACTATCCAGTAGTACGAACTAAATGGGTGTTCAAAAATAAACTTGATGAATCCGGAAATGTAATTAGAAACAAAGCTAGATTGGTTGCAAAAGGATATAATCAAATTGAAGGCATAATGAGACATTCGCACTAGTAGCTAAGGTAGAAGCCATTAGAATTTTTCTCAGTTTTGCATGTTATAAAGGTTTCAAACATAAGCAAATGGACGTAAAAAGTGCATTTTTAAATGGAGAATTAAAAGAAGAAGTTTTTGTGGAACAATTCCCTGGTTTTGAAAATCATGAATTTCCAAATCATGTATTTAAACTTGAAAAAGCATTATATGGTCTTAAACAAGCTCCTAGAGCATGGTATGATTGTTTAAGTGCAAATCTTTTGGAAAACGGTTTTAAAAAGGGAAGTGATGACACGACATTGTTTCTATTACATAAAGGTGAAGATTTTTTAATAGTCCAAATTATGTTGATGATATTATATATGGTGCTACTAATGATCGTCTGTGTGAGAAATTTGAAAAAGTCATGCAGGACAAATTCAAAATGAGCTTAGTAGGTGAATTAAAATACTTCCTTGGATTTCAAATCAAACAAAGCACCAAGGGTATTTTCATATCACAAACAAAATACATCGCTGAATTGCTGAAAAGATTTGGACTATAAAACGCAAAACCACTCAGAACACTGATGAGTCCTTCAACCAATGTAACACCCCACCTCCGTTAAGGTCACTCACAAAGGGAATGCCTTAACTTTGGTGGAGCATTTTAGTAAACAGAACAGAAACTTACAAGACAGATAAAACAGTACTTGAAAAATTTTAACTTTATTACAGCGGAAACAGAAATCAATATGGTTACATCCTTTCAAATCTCAGAATTCAAGTACAAAATATCAGTCTTGTACAAAAGCCTTCAAAATGCATGGTTTAAAATCATAATCCCCATAGAACGGAAGCTATACAGAGCCAAGCCATACTTTAAGCACTTCAAGCAAAGAGAAATCCGGATCAAGCTAAAGTATTCCCTCCTTGGATAACCTGGGGGGAACGGAAGAAAGGAGGCGAAACAACAAGGGTCAGACAAAAAGTCTGGCAAGTCCAGTGACTTTCAGCATATGAACAGATAATAATAATATGACATGAACATAAAACTGGATGAGAGATAACTGTAACAGGTGTAGCAGATATAACAGAAGAACAGAATGACATAAACTATTGCTTCACACTTCTCTGCACTAATACTAGTATAACAGAATTAGGTGTCACCCTAATGTCTAAACTGAAGCAGGAACGGGTACAGAATAATTTAACAGAAACAGAATGCTAATAATGGGCCTTTACTACCCGATCAGAAACAGACAGAAGCAGAAACAGATTAATCCCTACGGAAACAGAATGTAGAATTAGGTGTACACTAGTAATGGGCCTTTACCACCCGAACAGACGGTACCACGCAGAAACAGACAGGTGTTACCACCCAACAGAAACAGACGGTACCAACAGAAACAGACAGAACTAAGTGTACCCTAAAACCCTACCCCAAGCGATCGGCTCCCTAATACATAAATATCCTGTGTCGGCCCCACAGTAGGGTGTATCACTCCCTAAAGTGACAACCAATTGGCACAGACCTATTTACAGATGTCACGGCGTCTTACATCCTCAGAGGTAGACCGGGATCCATGCACGCACATGACCTGGTTGGAACGCACCATCAACACCCCTCGCCATTATCAGAATGAACCGCTTATAATTAGTTCAGTAAGCGTGCCCGGACCCTACTTACTGTTGGGTCAAAGTTTTGATACCAGAAAGGGTTACTGACTAATATGGGTCCCAAACAACAGATGACACAAGTAATACCCCTCCTAACCTTGTGTCCCCAGACTAACGGATTTCAGCTTAACTTGTCTACAAGTTTCAGACATACAAAATTTAGGTTAACTAGTTCACAGATCAGACAATCAAGTTAACAGGTTTTCAGACTAACGGATCAGATGTTCGGATTAACAGGCTTACAGATTAACTGGTTCCAGATTATCTAACTTTGTATTGAGCCTACGGATTCATGGAATGGGTTCATCAGATTCATTGGTCCAATTGATTTAACCTTACCCAACACGTTTTAGACATCATAATTATCTCAGATTTTCATTAATTAAATATTAATGCCCAAACCTCTCACATTAGACTGACAGTTTGCGGCTACTGGTTAGGCCGGTTGGTTCCGGGCAGGTCTCTGTCGCAAACTGAGTCTAACCTGGGGTTTCAAGCACGTTATGACTAACTTTTCACATTAGAACCTATTGTTTGCGACCACTGGAATATGCCGGGCGGTTCCGGGCAGAATTACGCCGTAAACTCATTCTAACCTCGAGTTAGCCATGTTTATCTTTGCGGCCAATTAATTAATGATTTACCATTTATACCCACTCCTAATATACATGTCAATTATTCATAACTATAGCCAATTCAGATTATGTCAATAGCGGACTAATTATACCAACTCAACAGATATAGCAGATAACAGATTTCTCAGGTTATGCGACTTAGCAGATTAAGCAAACTAGCAGATTTAGTATTTTCAACAGACTTAGCAAATGACAGATTTGGCAGATGAACAAATTTAGCAGACTAGGCAGTAGAGCAGAACTAGCAGATTGAGCAATATAACAGAACTAGCAGATTAGGCAATGTAACAAAACTAGCAAATTAGGCAAATATAACAAATTTACTTATTTCTTAAAGTTTCATACCTTGCCTAATTATAAACCTTGCCTAAGTTCACGTGCATAAATAATAGTCTTGATTCACAATATTATCATATACCCTATGTTTGTATTAAATTTACATAACACAGATTATGGTCATAAATTTACCATATATCATATGTTCCAAATTTTTATTAGACTTGCATAGTATCTTGCAATTTCTTTTCCTTTGGTTTATATAATTCAGAATATGTTTTATATGGTTTTTGCTTTTTTGGAAACATATATTCATTGTATATTTCTTCCCCCTCATTTTGATCTATTTTTGTTAAATTATCTCGGCGGTTGTCTGTTCTTGGAGGGTTTTGAACAGATACTATACTACTACTAGTAGCTTCCATTTTTAGATGTTCTATGGGTTTATTTGTAGATTGTTGTAATACTGATAGTCTGGACATGGCTATGGCTATGTCTCCTAACTGAGAACCATCAGCCTTATCCCAAAGCTCTTCTAATTCCTCCATTGTTTTGTCATCATACTGGGTATGAGACTCTACAATGTTATTCATTTTAGTGTTCTCTATTATTAAAGATCTAGCATTAATAGTAAATCCTCCTGTAGTTGATGGTTTTAAACTTGAAGGTAGCATTTCATCTGATATACCTAACCTTTTAATCATTTTATCTATTTTGTTGTTTATTTCTACTATTGTAATATAATCACTAGGAGCTTGTAAAGAAGCTAACCTAAGTTGATTATACGTAAGGATATTAGTAAACAGATTGTATTCTGGGGTACCGGTTTTAATGATAAATAGTTTTTCTTCAGTCTCTATGATGGATTTAACCATCAAAAAGACTGATAATTTACTCTTAAGTTCTTCATATATCCTATCAACTTCCATGGCTCTATGGCTCTGATACCAAAAAACGTCTGAATACTAAGTTAAAAGTTTAAAACTAAATGAAAACGTCTGACTAAATGCTCTGATTACTAGCGAGATTAATCTTACTAAGTCAAAAGTTTATAACTAAATGCAACTACTGTAAAAAATTCCTAAATTAAGAGAAATCAAAAACTGGCAATCTCTAGAGGCAATCTCTAGTTGTTACCTGTCTAGGCCCAGCACGCTTCCAATCCTTACGATTCCCCTTGTTCTTCTACGGCTTCACGGCTCTCCTCTGCCAACGCCAAACGAACACTGGATACTAATCAGGACTCCAGGAAATGGCTGAGAAATTCCAAGCAGTATACAACTTAGAAGCTTTTCCAGAAGCTTTTGTTTATGATTCTCAGAACTAAGAAATTTTTGAACAATAATTTCACTCAGAAAACAAACTTTTTTATTGCTGATAGTGGAAAGTACAAATTTATTACAAACAAGCTCACACACTCTAATTTACAAAGTACAAATATTATTGCTTTAGTCTAACTGCGGATGTTCTCTCTGAATGTCTTCAGGGGGTTTTATATTTGCTATAAACCGCCTTGTCATTATCAGCACCATACTCGAAGCTTGTATGCTTTTAATTAATAGGCTCTACTTTTTAGGATGCTCTTTATATCTTGTCCCTTCACGTGGCTTTATTCTTCAGCAAATGAGTCTCTTCCCGAATTCTCTTCCAAGTTGTCAACTTCATGAGAATCTCTTTTGTTCGAGGGTCCCACCATGTCTTGTGTATATTGTAGAGTCTCCCACTTTATACCGTGCACCAGGAGCTTCTTGATCATATCTTCTGTTATATTCTTAAGAAAGTGTTTTATGCATATTTATGTGTGGTCCAACTTAAAATTCTTTCAATAAATTGAATTACGTCTTCTTTTGCTCCAGCTCTAGGGACTTTACTAATTGTTAAAATCAGCTCATTTGACTCAGACTCATATGTCCATATATTGTTTGTCAAAGCTTCCAAAGTCCTTGATACTAGACTTGTTAATTGCTTAGCCCTTGTTACTGCTATAACATCTTCTTCTACTAAGAACATATTTTGAAAGAACTTTGGAGTTAACTTTTTTGACCCCATCTTCATCTCTACCATAGACAGACAGTCTTTGCCTTCTTCCAGGATAACTTGATTATATACTAAATATATATTGCTGTGTTTAATTGCTTTGGAAAAAGTATATACTGCATTCCTTAACTTTGGTAGTCCTTTCAAATTATGAAGAGTACTATCGGTATAAATGCAGTAAATTAATCCTGCTTTGTATAAGTCTTTTACCAACATTGGATCAGCTTCTGGGTGAATATATACTTTGTTTAGATCATAACCATATCCTGAATATATCCCTTTAGCAGGGTACATTTCTAATAATATAGGTTTTAGCATTCTACTGAACTAATTGATAAATTCCTTATTTTGCTTTACCTCAGAGGGCTTATTAACTGATTCTTCAATAGTTTGCATTTCTTCATTTCTAATCATTTTATTTTGTACTTTTCTGAACATTTGCTCTTGAATAAGATACCATGTGTTTAAAGAAGGATCTTATTTCCTCCTTTTTATCATCATCTGCTTTGATTAAATACTGCTCAAAAGCATCTTGTGCAATAAGTACTTCTCCATATAGTTCATCGAAGATGCTTAAATAATCAATTGTATCTTCATTGTTTTGTGCCATCATGCAATTCTCTGCTTAAAGTATCTGCAAGAAAGTTAGTTTTTCCCGAAATATGTTCAATATCAAAATTAAACTCAGAAAACCATGACTGCCATCTAATTAATCTTTTATTAGGTCCAATATCAGGGATTTTATTTTTAATTCTGGATTTTGCAGTAACAGAATCAGTGCGTATTTTAAAGGGTTTATTTTGATATAAATAAAAGGCTTTAATACTATTTTTAATGGCTAGAAGTTCTTTATCATTAGAGTGATAATTCAATTCACTTTGTTTAAATGTTCCAGATTTATATCTACACAATTTTTCTTGATTATTTCTTATAGCTACTAGGGGTGCTCCCTAATATGAATCAGAAGCATTAGTATATATGATTAATTCATCAGTTTCTAATGGCAAAGATAATTTAGGCATATATTCACAAACTTTTTTAATATGTTGAATATATTTTGTATCTTCTTCTGTCCATTGCCACTTATAATTCTTTTTAAGTTTTTGCTGTAAAGGAGCTCTTAATTTTGCTAACTTATTGATAAATATATCAGCTTAATTAAGGCATCCAAGAAATCTTTGTAACTATTTTATATCTTCAATTTGATCAGGGAATTCTTTAATTTTTGTAATTATATGTGGCTGTAATTCTATGTCTCCATTATCTATAGTTATACCTAAAAAATCAATTTTTTGTACACCAATTATTGCTTTTTTAGCAGAAAGAGTTATTCCTCTTTCTGTACATGTATCTATAACTAGATTACAATGTTTAATATGGTCTTCTAAATTATCAGAAAATATCATCAACATATACAATACAATAATCATCATGTCTTTTTAAAACTTCATCCGTTCTTCTTTGAAATATTTGTGGTGCATTTTTTAATCCGAAAGGCATAACTAACCATTCATATTGTCCTTGTGGACAACTGAATGCAGTATATGGTATAGACTCTTCTGTTAATTTTATTTGCCAAAATCCACTTTTACAATCCATTTTTGTAAACCATTTTTTATTTTGTATTTTGTTAATCAATACTTCTTTATTTGGTAAATAATATCCATCAAATATTGTAGCATCATTTAAAGCTTTATAATTAAAAACTATTATGGCTTTTCCTCTAACAACTTCACTATGTTTCTTGACTATAAATGCAGGAGAACTATGTGGACTGTTAGAAGGTCTAATTACTTTTAAATCTAAAAGTTCTTTAGTTTGGACTTTAAATTCTTCTAAATCTTCTAATGAATATTTCATAGGTCTTACTCTAATTATTTTATTAGGGTCTTTTAATTTTATCGTTGCTAATGTTTTATCTTTATCCCAAGCTGCTAAAGGATTTTCATTATATGTTTCTTTAAGTCTTTCTTTGATATTCTCAAGAGTATCAATACTTCCATGTTTTAATAATGGTATTTTTTCTAACTTAGGAATATCACCATGCTGTGCTGGTACAGGTTGATAACTTGGATCAACAGCATAAGCTTGTTTAAGTCTTGGTGCTAAAATGGGCGTTCCGCATGGCGTAGTAAATATAACATGTTCTGTTAATTGGGTCATGGGCTGATATTGTAAACAAAAATCATTTCCTAACAAAATATCTGGACCTTGAACATTACTGGCCCATAATTTTGGTATTTTTATTTTAATATTTCCTACTGTAAAGGGAATATTAACAGCATAATCCTTATAACAAATTTCTTTTTCTTGTATATCTAAGGCTATTATGGAAGATCCATCTTGAATCCACCATTTCTGTGGTAAAATATTTTTTTTGCATAAAGATATTCCTAAACCTGTATCAACATAAGCATTTAGTTTTATTGGTTGATAATAAGGTATTTCTATAGTTCCTTCAATGTATGTTGAATAAGGTGAAGTAACTACAGCTTTTTTCATATGTTGTTTATCAATTCTTGGAAATTCATATTGATCTAATTGTATAAATGAATCTTTTAATGTAAATGTATATTTTGTAATAAAATTCATTCCTAATAATATTTCATTTTTTGCTAGTTTGTCATCTATTAACATTTCCATTTGTATTTTGCAGGACCTTTCCACTTCTGTCTATAAGGGATAGTCTGACTTCTACACTTTTATTTAATATATGGATTTGTCCAAAATAATCTATGTATTTATAAGGATTTTGTATATTACTGTATGGGTATGTTTGTACTAGATATGTATTAATATGAGAGGATGCCGCTCCTGTATCTAAGAGCACATTCACCTCTTTGTTATCTAAAAATCCTTGTATATATAGTTGTATGTTTGACTCTATTAGATTTAGTTTATCTAATGTTTTTAATTCTAAATCTCTTCTTTGTGAGGATATATTTATATCTCTTAGTTGTTCAAAAGTAGAAGCTTCATTATCATAACTTATTCTGAAAGAATTTCTACTATGTGGTTTTACAGTTGGTTGAGTTTTATATCTATTTTTCCTTTGAAGAATTAATTCTTGTGGAAAGTCTAATTCTTCATGCTTTAATTCTCTAGGTGGTATAACTTCACATATGTTAGTAAATGGTTTAGCAATATTTATATTTTCTTCTTTAAATTTCTTTTTAGTAATATGATGTCTAGTAGAATACGCGTATACCATACATGCTGTTATACTACATACTTTACTTCCTGGTGGCATTTTGAGCCTTTCAATCTTATGATACATTGTAAGTCCAAGTTCTATATTTTGATCAGACAAAGCAATTGCAAAATCTGGAAATATTCTCATTTTTATTGTTTGATATGCAAAATTTCCTCTAATTACTCCTAATAAAGTGTCCTTTGCATCATGAAGTATTCTATCATCTGATATCCAAAATGTACAAGGAACATTCATTCCCCTTCCACATGCACATTTTATAATAAGTTCTATTCCTCCTAAATGTAACCATTTTACTTTTTTATTAAATTACTTTGAAAAGTGTTTTCTATCTTCTTTTATTGCCTTTTGTGTTAATAATTTTAGAGGAATTTCTCCTTCTATAGTAAAAACATCTATTGGTTGTTCAAAGGTTTTTATAACATATTTTTCTTCAGACATTTGTATAGTTTGTTCATAACCGGTTTCATCATCTTTAGTCTCAGAAATTTCTGATGTTTCAGATGTTGAAATTAAATTTGTTTCCATAAAAGGTTGTTGTTGAATATTATTTTCTTCATTCATTAACTTTTGAAATTCTTCTTCAAGATCTTCTGTGTTATCCGACAAAGTACTACTACTTTCTGTAGATGAGATTTCAGAAATAACTTCTTTTGGTTCTCTTTCTTTTACTACTGTTATCTTTTTTAATGCATCCATATAGGTTTGGACACTATATTTTTCTCTATCAAAAATATGTATTTTTCCATTATTCTTTTTACTTACAATTACGTTTTGTCTAGTCTTCATAACACTATATGCTTTATGATCAAAAATATGTTCACATGAAATGACCTTTTTATGTTTAGATTTCTGTTTTGTATTTTTCTTTTCTAAAGGCTCTTTGAATTCTAAAATATCATATAGTACTGGCTTCTTTACCAGTTTTTCAAATTTTTCATTATATTGTTGCACAAAATTTTGTGAACTTGTTCTTAACATTTTAATATTCACCACGCTCAGTCTGTGTGGTTTATGGTTATGTTCTTCTTCAGATTCTGTATCCATATCTGATTCAGAGTCTGAGATTAATTCATATATTTCTTCATCAGAGTCATATTCATTTTCTGATTCTATAGGTTCTATTTGTTCAGAGAATAAGCGAAATGCTTTTACAGCCGTTTTCTTATATTTTCCTTTTTCTGGACATTGATTAGCATAATGTCCTTCTTTGTTACATGACCAACATCTACATGTCTTTTTACCCATATCTTTTTTAGAATTCTTTATTTTAAAATATCTTTTCTTTCTAAAATTAAACGATTTATTTTTCTTTTTCTTAACTGGTCTGAAATATTTTTTAAATTTCTTTTTATATTTTTTTCCTAATTCTAGCTACAGTCCATGTTCTTTCCTCAAATTAGTCACCTATTGCTCATGCCCAATTTATGCATCATTCATTTTACTGTCCCAAACATTTTAGCGCATGTTAATCTCTTATAAGATTGGCTGAGGCTCGTAGTAGCCTGGCTATAGAATAGAAAGAGGAAAGAGATACAAAATAAGATAGATCCAAACAGAACAGAACAGATATAACCTCAGATTCAGATTTATAATTCATGTCACAATCAGAATTAACGTTTATAGCGGAGAATAACTGTACTTGCCTTGGTTGGATTAAAGAAAGAACTTTAGTTGTTGCAGAATTGTTGCAGAAGCTTTAATCTCTAATTTGAATTGAGTTGCTTAGGTTGATGTTGATTAGCTTCTAGTTTTGATTTCAGCAGAGTAGCGATGCCATTTTTATTTTTATTAGAACAGAGGCAGAGAAGAAGCAGAATAGAATTGTGTGCACAGAAGGCTGGGTTTGGGGCTGTTTAAATAGGTTTAGGCAGACGAATCTAGACAGAAAACGAGACCAGATACATCAGAATGCACCCAGGCAGAAAAGCAGATTCGGGAGGCAGGTCGACCCCCAGGTCGACTCTAGGGTCGACCCCCTGGGGGTAGGTCGACTCTAGGGTCGACCCCCTGGGGGCAGGTCGACTCTAGGGTCGACCCCCTGGGGGTAGGTCGACTCTAGGGTCGACTCCCCAGTCGACCTGGTCTGTGCCGTTTAATTTTTTTCTGAACTTTGGAAGGCCATAACTTGGTCATATGGACTCCGATTTACGAAATTTCGGACTCTATTTCGCGTATTTTTCCGAGATGAACGCAATGGCATAGCCCGTTTCCCTTGATTCTGATTTTATATTTTAATTATACTCAGATTTGTAATTCTTAAGTTCACAGAAAATACGGGGTGTTACATTCTCCCCTCCTTAAAGGATTTCGTCCCCAAAATCTTCAAGTTAAGAAGAATGTGTCCTACCATCCAATCACTCATCTACTCAGTCATCATCCACAAGCATCCATTGTCCTTAGAAATTTCTAGTGCTGTATGAACATTTGCAAAAGTGTGTGTATATGTTCCTTATCTAATGCAAAGATCAGGCAGTCTACTGATTCAGTTGACCTCCTTAATGCGAATTATGTCAGTGCCATGAGTCCAATATGTATGCAATTTTCCTATTTGATACATATCATTTCTATATGAGTGCACAACCATCCACTCATATGCAACATCCATGTGCTGATTCAACCATTTTGCATCCATAAAAAATTAAAATGCTCACACATCCATATGCAGTATGAGAGTTTTTTCGAGCCGATCTAGTGCCTAGTGTGTGTATATGCGTCCACGAGCAACCACTAGCAACCACTTGCATCCACTTGCAACCATCAAACATAACATGTCTCAAACACATGTTTACACCCATTAGGATTCCTATCTATAAGTTGAGCACTCGATCGATGGGATACAGTCGAGTGATGGAAGCGAGTACAGATAAAACAAAAACTTGATTCCTATCAGACATTGGTTGAGAAAATAATTCCCCTAAGTGGCAACCCCGAAGACCGAAATCAACATCAGATTGACACCCAGAGGGTTACCCTCTTTAGACAATGTCAAAACTGGAAATCTTATCAGAAGTATTCAGATATTTATAGACTACTGGTACAGATCAGGTTCCCTAATGATTCTTCGGAAGCTAGGCATGATAAAATCATATCCCACAAAAACTTAGAATATATGCGTCATATTTGACGCTTAACACAGATATCCCTCAAATCTTAACTTAAAACAGATGAGTCATACCCTTTATAGGTCTGAGTCTACAGCAGAATCAGAAACAATACTAGTATTCAAGTGCAGAGTATCAAGTACAGAATCAGAAAGAGTCTTAACTCCATAACCATATAAGAAAATTAAACCTTCTACAGAAATTTTCCCTATTTCTATCCTATCCACTAGCCTTGAGAGTGTTTGCCTGCCCTCCAGAAGTTGGTCCTGTCCTCTGTCCTTGCCTTCGTTTCTTCGGGCAGTCCCTAGTAAAGTGCCCCATCTCACCACAGTTGAAGCAAGCACCCTCCCCTTCCTCTTTCGGTAATCATTATTCAGATGAGTCGAGCTTCCATAAGTAAAACACTTTCCTCCTCCTTATCTTCAAACTTTCCTTCCTTCTTTTGTGTTTCCCTTTCGCCCCCATTGTGAACTAAGTCTATATGAGTTTCTCACCTTTGGGTTGTGCTCCTTAGCCAAACCTCATCATTCTCATCTTTACTATCCTTGTGTAACACGTTGACCAATCCCTCGAAAGCTGCCTCCATCGCCCGGAAAAATCCTTCAAAGCTCTAAAGAAAACTAGCCGCAGGTGAAACTACTACAGCTAACGATGGAAGTTGGGCACTACTTTGCCCTTCGACGAGGTTACCTCCCAGAAAGCCGGGAGCCCCAGAGACTCAAGAAAGAAGGAAACAAGGATTCAAGCAGAGGATCAAAAGATAGATATATGGCTTAGAGGACTATGTTTTTCAAAATAAGCTTTACTTTTGAAAATACTTCTTTTTCAAAACCTTTTTGAAAATAGTTTTCAAAAATTCTTTATCAAATCCGGTAACCTTCAGCTTTGATACCAAGTGTAACACCCCACCTCCGTTAAGGTCACTCACAAAGGGAATGCCTTAACTTTGGTGGATCATTTTAGTAAACAGAACAGAAACTTACAAGACAGATAAAACAGTACTTGAAAATTTTTAACTTTATTACAGCGGAAACATAAATCAATATGGTTACATCCTTTCAAATCTTAGAATTCAAGTACAAAATATCAGTCTTGTACAAAAGCCTTCAACATGGTTTAAAATCATAATCCCCATAGAACGGAAGCTATACAGAGCCAAGCCATACTTTAAGCACTTCAAGCAAAGAGAAATCCGGATCAAGCTAAAGTATTCCCCCCTTGGATAACCTGGGGGGAGGGAAACGGAACAAAGGAGGCGAAACAACAAGGGTCAGACAAAAAGTCTGGCAAGTCCAGTGACTTTCAGCCTATGAACAGATAATAATAATATGACATGAACATAAAACTGGATGAGAGATAACTGTAACAGGTGTAGCAGATATAACAGAAGAACAGAATGACATAAACTATTGGTTCACACTTCTCTGCACTAATACTAGTAAAACAGAATTAGGTGTCACCCTAATGTCTAAACTGAAGCAGGAACGGGTACAGAATAATTTAACAGAAACAGAATGCTAATAATGGGCCTTTACTACCCGATCAGAAACAGACAGAAGCAGAAACAGATTAATCCCTACGGAAGCAGAATGTAGAATTAGGTGTACACTAGTAATGGGCCTTTACCACCCGAACAGACGGTACCATGGAGAAACAGACAGGTGTTACCACCCAACAGAAACAGACGGTACCAACAGAAACAGACAAAACTAAGTGTACCCTAAAACCCTACCCCAAGCGATCGGCTCCCTAATACATAAATATCCTGTGTCGGCCCCACAGTAGGGTGTATCACTCCCTAAAGTGACAACCAATTGGCACAGACCTATTTACAGATGTCACGGCGTCTTACATCCTCAGAGGCAGACCGGGATCCATGCACGCACATGACCCGGTTGGAACGCACCATCAACACCCCTCGCCATTATCAGAATGAACCGCTTATAATTAGTTCAGTAAGCGTGCCCGGACCCTACTTACTGTTGGTCAAAGTTTTGATACCAGAAAGGGTTACTGACTAATATGGGTCCCAAACAACAGATGACACAAGTAATACCCCTCCTAACCTTGTGTCCCCAGACTAACGGATTTCTGCTTAACTTGTCTACAAGTTTCAGACATACAAAATTTAGGTTAACTAGTTCACAGATCAGACAATCAAGTTAACAGGTTTTCAAACTAACGGATCAGATGTTCGGATTAACAGGCTTACAGATTAACTGGTTCTAGATTATCTAACTTTGTATTGGGCCTACGGATTCATGGAACGGGTTCATCAGATTCGTTGGTCCAATTGGTTTAACCTTACCCAACACGTTTTAGACATCATAATTATCTCAGATTTTCATTAATTAAATATTAATGCCCAAACCTCTCACATTAGACTGACAGTTTGCGGCTACTGGTTAGGCCGGTTGGTTCCGGGCAGGTTTCTGTCGCAAACTGAGTCTAACCTCGGGTTTCAAGCACGTTATGACTAACTTCTCACATTAGAACCCATTGTTTGCAACCATTGGAATATGCCGGGCAGAATTACGCCGCAAACTCATTCTAACCTCGAGTTAGCCATGTTTATCTTTGCAGCCAATTAATTAATGATTTACCATTTATACCCACGCCTAATATACATATCAATTATTCATAACTATAGCCAATTCAGATTATGTCAATAGCGGACTAATTATACCAACTCAATAGATGTAGCAGATAACAGATTTCTCAGGTTAGGCGACTTAGCAGATTAAGCAAACTAGCAGATTTAGTATTTTCAACAGACTTAGCAAATGATAGATTTGGCAGATGAACAAATCTAGCAGACTAGGCAGTAGATCAGAACTAGCAGATTGAGCAATATAACAGAACTAGCAGATTAGGCAATGTAACACAACTAGCAAATTAGGCAAATATAACAAATTTACTTATTTCTTAAAGTTTCATACCTTGCCTAATTATAAACCTTGCCTAAGTTCACGTGTATAAATAATAGTCTTGATTCACAATATTATCATATACCCTATGTTTGTATTAAATTTACATAGCACAGATTATGGTCATAAATTTACCATATATCATATGTTCCAAATTTTTATTAAACTTGCATAGTACAGAAGATCCATATAATTTATACCAAATATAGCCATAGATTACTATGCATGTCATATATACCAAATGTCCCTTACTTAGGTGTTTATTTACATTAATAGATATCCTACTTTCATGTAAATCTTTATACATAGGCCATATTCTCTTTATCCTAAATCATGTGTTCAATACAGTCTATATTTATGTTCAATTATATACCTTTTTATGTCATGTCCACAAATCATATGTTCAATACCTTTTTATGTTATAAATATAACATGTCCAATCATATGTCTCAGATTCATGTTCTAGCTACAGCCCATGTTCTTTCCTCAAATTAGTCACCTATTGGTCATGCCCAATTTATGCATCATTCATTTTACTGTCCCAAACATTTTAGCGCATGTTAATCTCTTATGAGATTGGCTCAGGCTCGTAGTAGCCTGGCTATAGAACAGAAAGAGGAAAGAGATACAAAATAAGATAGATCCAAACAGAACAGAACAGATATAACCTCAGATTCAGATTTATAATTCATGTCACAATCAGAATTAACGTTTATAGCGGAGAATAACTGTACTTGCCTTGGTTGGATTAAAGAAAGAACTTTAGTTGTTGCAGAATTGTTGCAGAAGCTTTAATCTCTAATTTGAATTGAGTTGCTTAGGTTGATGTTGATTAGCTTCTAGTTTTGATTTCAGGAGAGTAGCGACGCCATTTTTATTTTTATTAGAACAGAGGCAGAGAAGAAGCAGAATAGAATTGTGTGCAGAGAAGGCTGGGTTTGGGGCTGTTTAAATAGGTTTAGGCAGACGAATCTAGACAGAAAACGAGACCAGATACATCAGAACGCACCAAGGCAGAAAAGCAGATTCGAGAGGAAGGTCGACCCCCAGGTCGACTCTAGGGTCGACCCCCTGGGGGCAGGTCGACTCTAGGGTCGACTCCCCAGTCGACCTGGTCTGTGCTGTTTAATTTTTTTCTGAACTTTGGAAGGCCATAACTTGGTCATATGGACTCCGATTTACGAAATTTCGGACTCTATTTTGCGTAATTTTCCGAGACGAACGCAATGGCACAGCCCATTTCCCTTGATTCTGATTTTATATTTTAATTATACTCATATTTGTAATTCTTAAGTTCACAGAAAATACGGGGTGTTACAACCAAGCTTGACAAAGACAAGAAAGGAGTTGCAGTTGATCAGAAAAAATATCGTGGAATAATTGGTTCACTTCTTTATCTCACCGCATCTAGGCCTGATATTATGTTTGTTGTTTGTTTATGTGCATGCTTTCAGTCTAATTCAAAAGAATCTCACTTAAAAGCCATGAAAAGAATATCGAGATATCTTTTGCACACACACAAATTTGGTTTATGGTACCCCGCTTGCAATAATTTGGAATTAATTGGATATTCTGATGCCAATTATGTTGGATCCCTTGTGGATAGAAAAAGCACTGGCGGAACTTATTTTATGCTAGGACATTCATTAGTTTCATGGTCAAGTCGAAAACAAAATTGTGTTGCTTTATCCACAACTGAGGTTGAATACATTGCTTTAAGAAGTTGTTGTGCACAAATATTATGGATGATGCAAACTCTTTCAGATTTTGGTCTAATTTATAAAAAATTACCAATAAAAAATGATAGTAAAAGTGCTATAGATTTGACTAATAATCCTGTTCACCATTCATGCACTAAACACATAGATGTGAGGCACCATTTTATTAGAGATCACATTTTACGAGAACATATTTGTATTGAGTTCATTTCAACTGATTGTCAACTTGCTGATATTTTTACAAAACCTCTTCCCCAAGATAGATTTGCACAATTACGCTTAGATTTGGGAATCATAGAAATTGATTGATCATTATCGATTTTTTTTCAAAAATATTCTTAAATTTTTATTCAAAAGTTAAATGATTGACCATTTGAACTATTTTGGAATTCGTTGAAATTATGTTAGATTTTGAAGTTGTGATGAGTATTGACTATAATATTTTTCAAATCATGAAATAAATATTATTAATTCTCATGACGGTTGAACAAATATTATAATATCTTTAAATTAGTGCATTTTCACGATCATTTTCTACTACTTTCATTCTTCTGACATTTATCATGGTTTTATATAATGTGGAGTGTTTAATTTCTAAGAATAAAGGAAATCCTGAAATATATATGTATAATATAATAATAAGTAATAAAAATTTATCCTTGGTATTCACTCCCATTTAAAAGTCCTCGCGGTTATGCATGGGTGAATTACCTTAATCTCTATGTGCTTCTATTCTCACTTAAAAGACCTTTGGGCTGTGCATGGATAGAACACATTGAGAGGATAAAGTTAAGTCACTACTAACCCCATTTAAACGACCTTTGGGCTGTGCGTGGTTAGCAAATGCTTAACACATTTTTTTTGAGCTTATTTAAAATCTTATGAAATTTATATTCAAATATTCATTTTTTTACTCTCCTCATTTTTATAAAGTCAATCATAAATCCATCATTCAAAAAAGTGAATTTTGCTTCTAATTTGAAGAATATTATGATTTTTGTTTGATTAAATGAGATTAACAATATATTTTCCCCTTGATTTGAATTTATATTTCTAGTTTATATTCATCACTGTTTTAATTTCTGTTTGTATGATAACAAAAAGGGGAGAATGGTCAAGATTTTGATGGATGAGTAAACATTTATAGAATATTTTGAAATTTGGTGTTTTGATTAATTTATTTCAAAATTTTCAAATCTATGCATCGATAAGGGAAGCTTACTTGTAGGGGGAGCATACAAATAGGGGGAGTAATATACTTCATGTTTCAAACATATTCAAAATCTTTTATTTGTTTATCATAATCAAAAGGGGGAGATTGTTGTATATAACAGCGTTGTATACACAATTATATGATTTTTGTTTGATGATAACAGCCAAATAAATTTTATTATTGAATGTGTTTGCAAATGTACTGATATACTACACAACAAACAGAAATATAATATTTCTACTTAAATAAAATACAACTGTACAGAAATTTAAACAATCACGCAGTATTTTATTTAAATAAAAATATTTTATTTCAATTTCAAAAAGTACATCTTTTATAACTTCTCTATTTGACATATTACATTTCATTCACCCTTATTACAACTCTGACATTCACTCTATACAACTACATTTACATTGACACAGTTATTTTTTCACTGTCTTCTGTCTTTCATCTTCCGTCTTCAATGCTCTCCAATCTAGTCCAGTCATCCTCATACCTGTCACATACAGAAGAAAACACACACAGTAGACTGCAACAAAAATAAAATTAAATAAAAGCAAATAAATACAAAATTATTCTTAAAAAAATTATTTGCCTCAGAATTACAGTGTTTTTCTCATCATTTTTCTAGACATTGTCTGATATGCAGGAATAGGAAAATCTTGTCTGATGGCTGCATGTACACACATGCATATACGTGTGCACTGCCTCGCCATCAACGTACGACTGAGGAGTAGCCACATGGACCGTCTCGACTCAGTGCACAATCAACAATAGAACAATCAAATATAAGTTCAAAAAATAAACAGCAAACATGGCAAAGTGCAAATACAAAAGGTCGTTTCAAATACACATTAAAGCAGCATACACATGAATGTAAACAAGACTGATTACAACACACGTGTTTCAGCAAGTTCAAAACTAGGGTATGGTTACTACAAAGCACAAGCAAGAAATGTTTTTCATTTTAAGGTTCAGGTTCAACATCTCATCAGAACAAGAAATGTTCAAGTGCAAATAGAAATGGAGTAAAGCATATTCAATGCAGTATACATGAAAACATACAGTGTGAAGTAAGTACAAGAGCTACTGCATGGAGTATAGCCACAGCATTAACAAGCAAAAAAAATGAAGCAACCAACAACTACAGGACTGCAAATGTGATGTCATGAACTAACCAAACAAATGATCAAAATTCCAGGATATAGCAATACATAAGCAAGCCAGATTGAAGCAGGTGCACAAGTTAAAAGCCATGCAGTATCAAAGATTGTAACACCCCGTATTTTCTGAGAATATTAAAAAAATGGTTAATTATGAAGAAGTTATTAAGCCTTGAAGTTTGTATGCATATGACAGAAATATATATAGATATATATAAAAATTAAATTAATAAACATGCAAAAAAGGTTCAAAACAGCGAATTGGGAGGGGGAATAACCGAACCGGCCCATTTTTGAGGTCGACCCGAGCTCTGTTGGGTCGACTAGGAGTTAATCTAGGGTGTTTGACTGTCATCCCGTGGGCCGATTCTCTCAAATGCAGATTTTGCATTTGAATGGTTCTCATGATTCAGGTTAATCTAATGGTCCTAAATAACTTCCTACACCTATATATACATCCCTAATCTAAACCTAAATCTCATATACAATTATCTAGCCTCCATTGCTCTCTTCCTCTCTAAAAAAATAAATCAATGGCGTCTCTACTCTGCTGAAACCTAAGCTAGGACTTGTGCTTCTTCTTCCTCCAGTTCTGATTAGGATTAAAAGAGAACAGCTAGAACACCTTTTTCTTTTAGAATCCAACCAAGGCAAGTGCAGTTATTTTCCGATATAAATGTTAATTCTGATTGTGACATGAATTATAAATCTGAATCTGAGGTTATATCTGTTCTGTTCTGTTTGGATCTATCTTATTTTGTATCTCTTTCCTCTTTTTGTTCTATAGCCAGGCTACCACGAGCCTGAGCCAATCTCATAAGAGATTAACATATGCTAAAATGTTTGTGACAATAAAATGAATGATGCATGAATTGGGCATGACCAATAGGTGACTGATGTGAGGAAAGAACATGGACTGTAGCTAGAACAAAATCTAAGAAATATGACTGGACATGTTATATTTATAATATAAATTGTATTGAACACATGATTTGAGATAAAGAGAATATGGCTTAGGCATAAAGGTTTACATGAGAGTAAGGTATCTATTAGTGTAAATAAACACCTAAGTAAGGGATCTTTGGGATATATGATATGCATAGTAATCGATGGCTATATTTGGTATAATTTATGTAGGGATCTTCTATACTATGCAAGTTTAATAAAAATTTGGAACATATGATATATGGTAAATTTATGACCATAATCTGTGCTATGTAAATTTAATACAAACATAGGGTATATGATAATATTGTGAATAAAGACTATTATTTATGCACGTGAACTTAGGCAAGATTTATAATTAGGCAAGATATGTTTGTGAAACTTTAAGAAATGAGTAAATCTGTTATATTTGCCTAATTTGCTAGTCTTGTTACATTGCTTAATCTGCTAGTTCTGCTCTACTGCTTAGTCTGCTAGATTTGTTCATCTGCCAAATCTGTCATCGGCTAAATCTGTTAAAAATGCTAAATCTGCTAATTTGTTTAATCTGCTAAGTCGCCTAATCTGAGAAATCTGTTATGTGCTATATCTGTTGAGTTGATATAATTAGTCCGCTATTGGCATAATCTGAATTGGCTATAGTTATGAATAATTGACATGTATATTAGGCGTGGGCATAAATGGTAAATTATTAATTAATTGGCCGCAAAGATAAACATGGCTAACTCGAGGTTAGAATGAGTTTGCGGCGTAATTCTGCCCGGAACCGCCCGGCACATCCAGTGGCTGCAAACAATAGGTTCTAATGTGAGAAGTTAGTCATAACGTGCTTGAAACCCGAGGTTAGACTCAGTTTGCGGCAGAAATCTGCCCGGAACCAACCGGCCTAACCAGTAGCTGCAAACTGTCAGTCTAATGTGAGAGGTCTGGGCATTAATATTTAATTAATGAAAATCTGAGATAAATATAATGTCTAAAACGTGTTGGGCGGATAGGGTTAAACCCACTAGACTGATTAGTATAATAAATATGTTCCGTGAATCGGTAGGCCCAATTACAAAGTTAGACAAATTTGTAAATCTGTTAAATTCGTATATCTGATCCATTAGTCTAAAACTTGTCTGGCCTGTGAACTAGTTGATCTGAATTCTATATGTTTGAACTTGTTAATATGAAATCTGTTAGTCTGGGGACACAAGAATAGGAGGGGAATTACTTGTGTCATCTGTTGTTTGGGACCCATATTAGTCAGTAACCCTTTCTGGTATCAAAACTTTGACCCAACAGTAGGTAGGGTCCGGGCACGCTTACTGAACTAATTATAAGCGGTTCATTCTGATAATGGCGAGGGGTGTTGATGGTGCGTTCCAACCGGGTCATGTGCGTGCATGGATCCCGGTCTGCCTCTAAGGATGTAAGATGCCGTGACATCTGTAAATAGGTCTGTGTCATTCAAAGGTTGCCACTTTAGGGAATGATACACCCTTCGGTGGGGTTGGCACAGGGTATTTATGTATTAGGGAGCCGATCGCTTGGGGTAGGGTTTTTAGGATACACTTAGTTCTGTCTGTTTCTGTTGGTACCGTCTGTTTCTATTGGGTGGTAACACCTGTCTGTTTCTGCGTGGTACCGTCTGTTTGGGTGGTAAAGGCCCATTTACTAGTGTACACCTAATTCTACATTCTGTTTCCATAAGGATTAATCTGACTGTTTCTGTTCGAGTGGTAAAGGCCCATTATTAATATTCGGTTTCTATCTGTTTCTGTTCGGGTGGTAAAGGCCCATTATCAGCATTCTGCTTCTGTCTGTTTCTGTTTGGGTGGTAAAGGCCCATTACTAGCATTCTCTTCTGTGGAAATTATTCTGTACCCATTTCTGTTTCTGTTTAGACATTAGGGTGACACCTAATCTTGTTATACTAGTATTAGTGCAGAAAAGTGTAAAGCAATAGCTTATATCATTCTGTTCTTTTGTTATATCTGTTACATCGTTTACGGTTATCTCTCATCCAGTTTTATTTTCATGTCATGTTATTATTTTCTGTTCATAACTGAAAATCACTGGACTTGCCAGACTTTTTGTCTGACTCTTGTTGTTTCGCCCCTTTTTCTTCCGTTTCCCCCCAGGTTATCCAAGGAGGGAATACTTTAGCTTGATCCGGATTCCTTCTGCTTGAAGTGCTTAAAGTATGGCTTGGCTCTGTATAGCTTCCGTTCTGTGGGGATTATGATTTTAAAGTTTTGTACTCTAATGGCTTTTGAACAAGGCTGACATATATGTACTTGAGTTTTTGGTAAAGTTGTAACCAAACTGATTTCTGTCCGCTGCAATAAAGTTATAAAGTTTTTCAAGTACTATTTTTATATCTGTCTTGTAACATTCTATTCTGTTTACTAAAATGCTCCATCAAAGTTAAGGCATTCCCTTTGTGAGTGACCTTAACGGAGGTGGGGTGTTACACTTGGTATCAGAGCTGAAGGCTACCAGATTTGATAAAAAGTTTTGAAAACTATTTTCAAAAAGGATTTAAAAAGGAAGTATTTTCAAAAGTAAAGCTTTAAAACATAATCCCCAAAAGCCATATATCTATCTTTTGATTCTCTGTTTGAATCTTTGTTTCCTTCTTTCTCTGGGGCTCCTGGCTTTCTGGGAGGTAACCTCATCGCGGCATGGTTCTGTAGGCTTGATTAGACTACGACACGGGTCAAAGGGCAAATAAGCGCCCGACTTCCATCTGTAGCCGCAATAGTCTTACCTACGGCTAATTTTCTTTCGAGCTTTGTAGGATTTTCCGTGGGATGGAGGCCACTTTCGAGGGACTTGTCAACGTGTTACACACAGATAGTAAAGATGAGAAAGAGGGAGTTTGGCTAAGGACCACAACCCAAGGATGAGAAACTCATGGATATGGACTTGGTTCACAAAGTAGGCAAAAAGGAAACACAAAACAAGGAAGAAAAGTCTAATGATAAAGGAGGAGAAATGTGCTTTACTTATGGAAGCTTGACTCATCTGAACAAGGATTGCCAAAAGAGGAAGGACACTCACTTCAACTGTGGTGAGATGGGACACTTCACTAGGGACTGCCCGAAGAAACGGGGGCAAGGACAGAGTACATGACCTACTTCGGGAAGGCAGGCGAATGCTCTCATAGTTGGTGGATAGGATATAAGTAGGAAAATTTCCGTAGAGAGTTTAGTTTCCTTATCTGATTATTGAGTTAGAACTCTTTCTGATTATGGCATTCTGATTCTGTAGTCGAGTCTCTGCACTTTAATACTAGTCTTGTTTCTGATCTGGTTATAGTCTCAAACCCCATAGGGGTTACGACTCGTCTGCTGGTGATAGGTTGGGGTTTGAGAGATATCTGTGTTAGGCGTCAAGCAGGACGCATACATTCTGGGTTTTATCATGCTTAGTTTTCTAAGAATCATTTGGTAATCTGATCTATACTAGTAGTCTGTAAATATCTGAATATCTCTGATAAGGTTAAGATTTCCACTTTTGACATTGTCTAAAGAGGGTAATCCTCTGAGTGTCAATTTGATATTGATCTCGGTCTTTGGGGTTGATACTTAGGGGAATTATTCTCTCAACCAATGTCTAATGGGAACCAAGTTTTTGTTTTATCTGTACTCGCTTCCATCGTTTGACTGTATCCTATCGATCGAATCTTCGAACTTTAGGTAGAAACCAATGGGTGTAAACATGTGTTTGAGACATGTTATGTTTGATGGTTGCAAATGGATGCAAGTGGTTGCTAGTGGTTGCTCGTGGATGCATATACACACACTAGGCACTAGATCGGCTCAAAAACACTCTCATACTGCATATGGATGTGTGTGCATTTTTCAATTTTTGTGGATGCAGAATGATTGATTCCTCACATTGATGTTGCATTTGGATGAATGGTTATGCACTCATATAGAAATGATGTGTATCAAATAGGATTTCTTGCATACATATTTGGACTCATGGCACTAACATGATTCGCATTAAGGAGGTCAACTGGATCAGTAGACCGCCTGGTTTTGCATTAGATAAGAAACATATACACACACTTTGCATATGTTCATACGGCATTAGAAACTTTTAAAGGACAATGGATGCTTGTGATTGAATGGTTGAGTAGATGGATTTTGTATGTTAGGATACATTCTTCTTAACTTGAAGATTTCGGGGACGAAATCCTTTAAGGAGGGGAGAATGTAACACCCCGTATTTTCTGAGAATATTAAAAAAAAAGGTTAATTATGAAGAAGTTATTAAGCCTTGAAGTTTGTATGCATATGAGAGAAATATATACAGATATATATATAAATTAAATAAATAAACATGCAAAAAAGGTTCAAAACAGCGAATTGGGAGGGGGAATAACCGAACCGGCCCATTTTTGAGGTCGACCCGAGCTCCGCTGGGTCGACTAGGGGTTAATCTAGGGTGTTTGGCTGTCATCCCATGGGCCGATTCGCTCAAATGCAGATTTTGCATTTGAATGGTTCTCATGATTCAGGGTCAATCTAATGGTCCTAAATAACTTCCTACACCTATATATACATCCCTAACCTAAACCTAAATCTCATATACAATTCTCTAGCCTCCATTGCTCTCTTCCTCTCTAAAAAAATAAATCAATGGTGTCTCTACTCTGCTGAAACCTAAGCTAGGACTTGTGCTTCTTCCTCCTCCAATTCTGATTAGGATTAAAAGAGAACAGCTACAACACCTTTTTCTTTTAGAATCCAACCAAGGCAAGTGCAGTTATTTTCCGATATAAACGTTAATTCTGATTGTGACATGAATTATAAATCTGAATCTGAGGTTATATCTGTTCTGTTCTGTTTGGATCTATCTTATTTTGTATCTCTTTCCTCTTTCTGTTCTATAGCCATGCTACCACAAGCCTGAGCCAATCTCACAAGAGATTAACATATGCTAAAATGTTTGTGACAATAAAATGAATGATGCATGAATTGGGCATGACCAATAGGTGACTGATGTGAGGAAAGAACATGGACTGTAGCTAGAACAAAACTTGAGACATATGACTGGACATGTTATATTTATAATATAAATTGTATTGAACCCATGATTTGAGATAAAGAGAATATGGCTTAGGCATAAAGGTTTACATGAGAGTAGGGTATCTATTAATGTAAATTAACACCTAAGTAAGGGATCTTTGGGATATATGATATGCATAGTAATCGATGGCTATATTTGGTATAATTTATGTAGGGATCTTCTGCACTATGCAAGTTTAATAAAAATTTGGAACATATGATATATGGTAAATTTATGACCATAATCTGTGCTATGTAAATTTAATACAAACATAGGGTATATGATAATATTGTGAATAAAGACTATTATTTATGCACATGAACTTAGGCAAGATTTATAATTAGGCAAGATATGTAAGTGAAACTTTAAGAAATGAGTAAATCTGTTATATTTGCCTAATTTGCTAGTCTTGTTACATTGCTTAATCTGCTAGTTCTGATCTACTGCTTAGTCTGCTAGATTTGTTCATCTACCAAATCTGTCATCTGCTAAGTCTGTTGAAAATGCTAAATCTGCTAATTTGTTTAATCTGCTTAGTCGCCTAATCTGAGAAATCTGTTATGTGCTATATCTGTTGAGTTGATATAATTAGTCCGCTATTGGCATAATCTGAATTGGCTATAGTTATGAATAATTGACATGTATATTAGGCGTGGGCATAAATGGTAAATTATTAATTAATTGGCCGCAAAGATGAACATGGCTAACTCGAGGTTAGAATGAGTTTGCGGCGTAATTCTGCCCGGAACCGCCCGGCACATCCAGTGGCTGCAAACAATAGGTTCTAATGTGAGAAGTTAGTCATAACGTGCTTGAAACCCGAGGTTAGACTCAGATTGCGGCAGAAATCTGCCCGGAACCAACCGGCCTAACCAGTAGCCGCAAACTGTCAGTCTAATGTGAGAGGTCTGGGCGTTAATATTTAATTAATGAAAATCTGAGATAAATATAATGTCTAAAACGTGTTGGGCGGATAGGGTTAAACCCACTAGACTGATGAGTTCAATAAATCTGTTCCGTGAATCGGTAGGCCCAATTACAAAGTTAGACAAATCTGTAAATCTGTTAAATCCGTATATTTGATCCGTTAGTCTAAAACTTGTCTGACCTGTGAACTAGTTGATCTGAATTCTATATGTCTGAACTTGTTAATCTGAAATCTGTTAGTCTGGGGACACAAGGATAGGAGGGGAATTACTTGTGTTATCTGTTGTTTGGGACCCATATTAGTCAGTAACCCTTTCTGGTATCAAAACTTTGACCCAACAGTAGGTAGGGTCCGGGCACGCTTACTGAACTAATTATAAGCGGTTCATTCTGATAATGGCGAGTGGTGTTGATGGTGCGTTCCAACAGGGTCATGTGCGTGCATGGATCCCGGTCTGCCTCTGAGGATGTAAGACGTCGTGACATCTGTAAATAGGTCTGTGTCATTCAAAGGTTGCCACTTTAGGGAATGATACACCCTTCGGTGGGGCTGGCACAGGGTATTTATGTATTAGGGAGCCGATCGCTTTGGGTAGGGTTTTAGGGTACACTTAGTTCTGTCTGTTTCTGTTGGTACCGTCTGTTTCTGTTGGGTAGTAACACCTGTCTGTTTCTGCGTGGTACCGTCTGTTCGGGTGGTAAATGCCCATTTACTAGTGTAAACCTAATTCTACATTCTGTTTCCATAAGGATTAATCTGACTGTTTCTGTTCGAGTGGTAAAGGCCCATTATTAATATTTTGTTTCTATTTGTTTCTGTTCGGGTGGTAAAGACCCATTATCAGCATTCTGCTTCTGTCTGTTTCTGTTGGGGTGGTAAAGGCCCATTACTAGCATTCTCTTCTGTGGAAATTATTCTGTACCCGTTTCTGTTTCTGTTTAGACATTTGGGTGACACCTAATCCTGTTATACTAGTATTAGTGCAGAAAAGTGTAAAGCAATAGCTCATATCATTCTGTTCTTTTGTTATATCTGTTACATTTGTTACGGTTATCTCTCATCCAGTTTTATTTTCATGTCATGTTATTATTATCTGTTCATAACTGAAAATCACTGGACTTGCCAGACTTTTTGTCTGACCCTTGTTGTTTCGCCCCTTTTTCTTCTGTTTCCCCCCCAGGTTATCCAAGGAGGGAATACTTTAGCTTGATCCAGATTCCTTCTGCTTGAAGTGCTTAAAGTATGGCTTGGCTCCGTATAGCTTCCGTTCTGTGGGGATTATGATTTTAAAGTTTTGTACTCTGATATCTTTTGAACAAGGCTGATATATATGTACTTGAGTTTTTGGTAAAGTTGTAACCAAACTGATTTCTGTCCGCTGCAATAAAGTTATAAAGTTTTTCTGGTACTATTTTTATATCTGTCTTATAACATTCTGTTCTGTTTACTAAAATGCTCCATCAAAGTTAAGGCATTCCCTTTGTGAGTGACCTTAACGGAGGTGAGGTGTTACAAAGACAAACATCAATAAAAAGCAAGCTACAAGGTAGAAGGAATCTAGAAAAGGTCAATAAATTTAACATGGAATTGAGACAACTGTTCTTAACATATGATCAGTTTAAATATGTACAAACTCAAGAGTAATATCAGTTAATAAACCCTATAAATACACAATCATCATCGGCATCGAGGGACCAGAAAATCAAAATAAACCAACAATAATTCAGAGAAATCATCTTTAACACAGAGTACTCATAGAGGATTTCATTCGCTATCCCAAGGGAAACCGATCGAAGAAGAGGTGCTTCAAAGGATTGGAATCTATAGAGGAACTCCAAAGCAAAATCCATCAAGCACGAATTGATTTAGAAGATAGCAGAAACCATAGCGCCGCCATTTTCAATTCTCAGAGGAAAAGAAAACTGATCAAACCCAATTGAAAGGAAGCCGACCATCTTTTAAAAGGGGATAACCCATAACTTTAATTCCTAGGGTTTTATTTCTTTATGTTTTAGTTTTAAAATTCAAGTTTTATTTCTAGAGTCAATAACTACTAGTGTTTGTAGTTAGAAAAATCACAACTTAACGGATCTAGTTGTGTCAAGGTCTTGAGCGTAGGGTTTAAACAGTCGGGAGCGAAGGTCGTGAGTTTACCAGAGTCTGTAATCGAAGATATTATTTATAATTCCTAGTAGAAACCTTGAATGCAGCAGTAGGCACAGTTTTTCCAAAGCTAGGTATCTTCCATGTGTGATTTTCTTTCTGCAATTTTATTTTAAATTCGTTTAATTTGCAATAAACCCTATTCACCCCCCCCCTTCTAGGGTTAAATTAGATCCTACAAGATCTTGCCTAATCTTTTGCAATCTAGGAAGGTTGGGAGATTTAGCCAGACCAGATCACCTCTGGAGGTTTCAAAATCTTTGTCGAACCCTTCATCATGACCATTAAGGGCCAAGGAGGGGCAACTGACACCACCAAAACCACCGCTATGTTGTCTTCGCCTTCAATAATGTTTATGGACTTGAGATTATCATTGCTAGTACATAAACCTTAGGCACCCCAATGAGTTTCATCATCAGCATGTGGTTCTTCAAAAGAAATATCCTTCATAAATAGAAATTTAGCCACATCAGTCTTTTTCCTTTTAGGAATTTCTTTTTCCTTCCTCATACAAGTTATCTTAAACATAAATCTTTCCACCAAAATAGGTCAAGAGAAGAAAAGTTTAAATCCGAGCATCTGCTCATGTTATCTGCATAAAGAAGATGGAAAGCATCCTCAAAAGAGTTGACCATAATTTCATCCACAGTGGTCTGGAGGAAACAAGAAACCCTCCGCATAGCATTGTTTACTACTTCAATGGCGTTGATCAATAGGGCCCTCTTCCTGCCAAGCTCTACCTTGAGAGAATCATTCTCTTTATCCAAAAGAAAATTTTGTCTTTGTAAAGACGAACAACAAGAATCGAGCATAGAAATCCCTTCTTTGGACTTCTCTGAAGTCCTCTTTAAAACCAAAACTTCTTCAGACAGTACCAGATGGGACTCTTTCTCTATGGAAACTGAGTTTTTCGCTTCCGCAAGAGCAGACTCCAGCATATATCGCTCCCTGACCGCAATTTCTTTAGCATGGATAAAGGCGTCATTTTCCTTCCTCAAAAAACATGTTTTCCTCTTTAATTCTCGACAACTCCAAAAAAGGTTTGGATGCATTATCTTGCTTTAAAAACCACCGCTCAGTAGCCTGCAAGAAACACAATAGTCATGTACAAGGCAATTGAAAGAGGTTCAGAAAAACGAGAGTGGTGAAAGCTCAAACCAAGAGTAGTTGTTCGACTAAAGCCTGACAAAAAACAGGGGAATCAAGTGAGAGATCAACATTGAAAAATGTAGGAGAAGAGAAAATTTGTATGACTAGTTCATTGAAGCTATCACCATTAGGAGGGTTAGTAAAATTCTAAGGGACGAGGTCCTTAGAAGAGGAGAATTCGATCACATTATGTACTTCATTGGAAATTTCGGAAGGCCCGACAAGACGAGTGACAAAACAAGAAGCTTTCTTTAGGGAAACAGTCACAAGATGGTTAGTGACCGCATCAGGACAGGGAACCAGGCCCATCGCATCCTTAGACCTTTTTGACAGAGGTTCTTCTAAGCTCATATTCATAAGCTTCCTTTTTACGTTTTCCCTAGACTTGAACAAAGCATTCTTGAGGGAAGAAACTCCAATTCTTGGAATTAAGGAAGTTGAATCAGTTTTACTACACTCAGTGTGAACATCTCCTGACATATAATGAAATAAAGACGAATAAATTTAGTTCATACTCCATCTCGGGTTATCGCGCAAAGAGCATAACTGGTTTGTATAGAAACAGAGGAGAGTTGGGGGAGAAAGGACCATTTCTTCCTAATGATAAAGAAAGAGTTCCTTTACTGAGTAAGACCAGAGGTGGCTGCTCGATAATGGATCGACCAGTTGGAAAAAGGGAGAGCCTTTGGAGGATAGCAGAGGTATGTAACAAGGACCTATTGCCAAAATTTTCAGAAGCAGCGCCAAGAAGGTCTATCACCTCCTTATCCGAGAAGCTCGGAAGTTTAGGGGCGGCATCTGCAATAGAAACAAATATAGAAAGGAAGATAACCATCTATGGTAAAAAAAACAAGAAAAGGAAGCATTCAAGTTTAATAATTGGGGTATGGAAGCTGCCAGAAATGCCAGAAGGACATCGAACGAAGAAAAATTAGGTTTCCTAATTTGTGAATCTCGTCGTTCCTTCGGATAACAATTTCTTCGTGGGTTTGCACAAAAAATTTGAATGTTCACATCTCTAAGCTTGGAAGGACGAAACAGGTAATCAAGAGTGGAAGGGCTTAAAGAGGGATTACCAGACTCCAAGGAGAAGAGTTCTAGGCCTAACAAGTAGTTGTAAGTGTTGGGAGAAAGTTGGATAGGAGAAATCCCTAAGTACTATAGAAATCGGGAAATGAAATCCGGAAAAGGGATTAAAAAACCCGTGCTAAATATGAATAGGAGAGTAAGAAAATTAGCCTTTCGGAGGAGAGGAAATGGTGTCCATTTCATGAGGAGGAATGGCTTCAATGTTAGAAATATTAAAATCCTAAAGAATAGCGTCAACTTGCTTTTGTGATGAAATTAAATAATGCTTTTCGACAGCACTAGTCCTCTTTGAAGCAGAAGGATCAGTCGGCAAAGGACAACTTCTATCAGGTTTGAAGGCAATATGTTTCTTTCCCTTGCTTCCAAGTATAATTTGTATAATTTATAAAATAAGAGAAAAACAATACCTAGAAGATGCAATCTCTATTCTCTTGGAAGTGTCTCAACAATAACAAGAGGCTATCTCACGAACATCTTCAAAAGAATAGAAGTGAATAAAAATGCTATTTTAAGCTCATGTAAATTTGGAATTGATTGTCGGGAATTGGTATTAATTGGAAAATTGAAATCAATTTACGACAAGCAAGTCTGATAGTTACTTTGGCTCAGATTAAACTAACAAACATTTCAACTATATAAACAAGAACAAACGGTTTCGTAAAGGATACTTACTTAAAAACTGTTAACGCGTTTCCGAGATGAATTTCAAATTCAGGAAATGGTGAAGAAGACAAAGGACCTAATAAAATAGAATAAGGAAGGTATATATATAGGCAGAAAGAAGCGTTAATTCATCCAAAGTTTGACTTGAAAAATCGAAAATACTTTTTCACTAGGGAGGGGTAAATGTTACTGCCAAGATTAACACCGAGATAGGATGACGGTGAAGGGGTACCAAATCATTACTTGCATAGAGGAGCAACCCGAAAGAAAAGGCCCGACATAATGACAAGGCTGAAAGCAAAAAGGAAGCATTCGGAACAGTAAGCAACTGACACCATCATCAAGAATAAAGCTCGAATTCGATGTGAAGGAGTAACGACAGTGTAGCTTTGACACGGAAGGTAACTAACGTGAGTTCGTTTACAAAGGCAAGCCACCTAAGAACCGGAAGCAGATGAAAAGAAAGGACAAAAGCCTACAAACCGAGACCGAGAAGAGAGAAAGGGCTATCGGCATTAACTCGCTTAATGCCGATACAAGTGGAGATGAAAGCGTCAAAGGCATAAGGATCCTAAACATAAAAGGAACCATCCAAAAGCCAGCCATCGGGATCAAAGTTTGATAACCACCCATGGAAAAATTCAGAAATTAACAAGTAATGCACAGGAAGCATCCCTTCGGAAAGCCGAAATCCACTTCAGATATCTGCCGAAAGAAAATCAGTGCTTCTAGAAGAAGGGATATCCACACGGACTTTCTTGGTGCCAATATCGAAAGGGGTAACGGCTCCAAAAACGTAAGTATTTGAAGAATGAAGCCAAGCATAATGAAAACCTAAAAAAAAGACTGGAAGCTCATGACCGAAAGCCAAAAGCTTTTCTCAAAGCTATCCATACCAACATGTTTCGTATCGATACAAGAGGGAGAAACAACATCAAAGAGAGGCTCCTATGACCGATACCATCCTTCCGAGAGCCGAGATCGGGACCCTAAAGCAATATTGCATCCATTAACAAGGCTAAAAGGGCGGCAGAGAGCCATGGCAACCGGACTGAAAGGAAAAAGGTAGCTGACACATTGTTGTTGCACCTGAAAGAGGCTTCTCTGATCCATGTCAAAAGGGGTCCCGATTTTTCTATAAATAAGACACTATGGGTCTCATTTTCGGGGCCTAATTCTCATTTCTCAATATGTACTATTTCTTATAGAGTATAACCCTAATTTCTAAACCAATTTAGGGATTTTCTATGTAAATACTTATGTACTCCAAATCAATGAGAAATAAAGAGTGGATCAACACTTATTATAATTTTTACATTTTTCTTAGCTTCTTCCTTTACGTACTACCTTATGCTTCCTACACGGTTATGGTTCCTACCTATTTCCTAAACCCTTTCTCAAGATCATTGCAAAACCCCTTCCTAAAAGCCATTTAGATTTCTATCTTGGGTTATGCTTAGGGAACCCTTATTCGAAGGTAATTGTTGGTCCTTGAGTCTCATAAACGTGATACTCACCCCTTGAGGGAAGAGTAACTAATCTTCGGTCTCAACTCGAAGTCTCGGAAGCGTGATACTCACCCCTTGAGGGAAGAGTAACTAATCTTTGGGCTTTAGACCTTGATATCTAGGAAACGGTGAACTAACTCAAGCTTGAAGAAACTAAATAATCCCATTTTCCCCTTAGGTCAACTTCCGTGGATCTATCTCCAGTGTTGACGAAAAATATCGTTAATATTATTTATCAACAAGTCCAGAAGAGCGGCCGAGAGCCAAGGAAACCGGAACCGAAGGATAAAAGGCGATCGACACATAAATGTTGCACCGGAAAGAGGCTTTTGCTTACCCAATGACACAAGGGGTCACGATTTTTCTATTATAAGACCCTAGGGGTCATATTGTAGAGGTCGAATTCTCGTTTCTCAATCTTGTACTCTTTTCTTATAGAGAAAACCCTAATTTCTAAATCAATTTGAGGATTTTCTATATAAACACTTGTGTACTCAATTCAATATTCAATAAAAATTGGATTGACACTTAGCATAATTTCTATGAGTTTCTGAACTATTGCATTTACAAGTACCTCATGCTTTCTACACGACCATGGTCCTTGCCCAAGTCCTAACCCTTTCTCAAGATTATTGAGAAACCCCCTCCTACAAGCCATTTAGATTTCTATCTTGTGTTCGTAAGCGTGATACTCCCTCCTTGAGGGAAGAGTTACTAATCTTCGGGCTTAAGACCTTGATATCTAGGAAATGACGAACCAACTCAAGCTTGTAGAAACTAACTAATCCTATTTTTCCCTTATGTCCATTTCCTTAGACTTATCTCTGCTATTGACAAAAAATATCGTTAACAATAATCATCCTCCAAATAATAACACATCAAAAAAATGGAAAAGAACGTATACTTCTACACTAGATGATTTGGATTCATCCTCCAGTGATGAAGATCAAGAGACAAGTAATTCAAAGAATACTTTTGGCACAGTCCTTATTACGGTTTAAAACACATGAAAAGTCCTTCACTAAATTTTAGTTTAAATTAGGTCCCTTTTTTATCCTTGATTGTTGCAAACATATCTGCAACATTTCATAAAAATTGATGACATATCAGCAACTTTTCTATATGTGGTATAAAAGTTGCTGACATATCAGCAATTATATACCAAAGTTGTTGACATTTCAGCAATAATTTTTCACTTTTCTGTACATTGTATAAAGTTGGTGACATATCATCAATTATTTGAAAAAGATGTTGACATTTCAGCAATAATTTTTCCTTTGTTTCTAGAAAACAGTGACCAAATTTACAGTGAAACTTTACTAGTGAAAGTTGCTGACATATTAACAATTATTTATAAATGTTGCTAGCATATCAGCAATAATTTTCTTTGTTTATAGAAAATAAGGACTGAATTGACAATGAAACTTTGACAAGGATCGGCTTTACAATATGAAAGTATAATAGGGATGCCTTCTTAATTTTCACTAATTCAAATACGATCTTTACATCAATTAATATTACTTTGATTGAAATTGTTTGTTTCAATGGTTATTTGATTGATTGCTTACTTAGTTTGAAAATCCTTGAATTTTAAATTAAAATTCACCATTTAAAGGTTGACTTTTAAAACTTAAAAATTATATTATTTTAATAAAAATTTAAATATTAAAATGTTGATATTTAAGTATTATTATATTTAGTATTATCTCAGGAATTATAATAATTGGAATATAGGATATATATATATATACACACAACGAAATAGAAATAACACATATCCTTTGAATAAAGAGACACATGTCGACATGCCTAGATACCCCATGTCGATATGCCTTCCGTAAATTTGAATTCAAACTCTTGAAAATTCCTTTAACTTTTCATAAATCCCAATGTTCTGAAAAGATACCACTTAATCAAAGAACTTGTCCATATAATCTATTTATTTCTCTATCCTTATCATCACTTTTCACCTTTAATTCAAAATTCAAACTTATCTTCATTATCTTCTACTTTTCATAAACATCAAAAATGTTTTCCTCAAGCACTCAAGTGTTATGAGGTTGTCCAAAGCCATCAAAGCTTTTCTTTTTAATGATCTGAAAGCTATTAAAGGTCACATTAACAATGTTAACTTTGGTAAAGTTGAAAAGGGTAAATTTGCTACTCTTCATAACCAGCAAACAATTTTTTTTAAATAATTTTCATTATTTTCTTCGCTCCTTATTCTCCTCTCCGTTTCCTTTCTATATTTCAAGAATTCTTAATAAAAATCTATCAAAATTAACTAGAATATCTCTAGCTTATTTCTTTGCCCTCTCTCTTGAAGATCTATATGCTATTCACAGTTATAGGAGAATTTGTGATCAAGGATCAAAAGATCAAAGTCATTTTGAGTCTCTTAACCAAATTACTATTGAAATGGTGTGGTTGAATCTGGTTCAAGTCAAATCAACTAGATATGATTGTGTCCTGTAAATCAATTAGCTAATCTTATAGCCTGACTAAATCAAAAGAGATCCCTGCGATTGAAAGTAAGTGGGGTAGTACCCATGGTCCTGAAATAGAGGATTGTAATATTGATGATTTTTTGAAAAGAAATCTGCACAACCTAAGTTATATGGGACTAGATGTAGGGTAGCTCCGAACTAGTATAAAAACCCGGTGTGTTATTTTCTTTACTGCTTGAACTTGTTATTTGCATCTGTGATTTATTCTATGACAGTTTCTTACCTATGATTTGCATTTACACTGATATATTTTTTCAAAAAATTCATAGATTCCATTAAACACCATTCATCCTCGCTATAGTGTTAAATTATCCTTAAGATCCATAATCCACATTTCCAATGCTTTATTGCATTTCAAAGTTTGTGATTATTTCTAATCTAAATAAAAAATCTAATGAGTTTTAAATGATGATATTTGAAGAATTTTCTTTTGTTTCTCTTTGGCGTTTTGATGATGATTGTAACAACCTGAATTTTTATAACATGTTAATACAAGAATCAAGGCATAATTAAATTTCAAAATAAGAATCAAGGGGAATGGGTTGCGCCATTGTGTTCTTCTTGAAATTTTACATAAAATAGAGTCCGAGTTTTCGGAAATTGGAG
The DNA here is from genome assembly GCA_030737875.1 of Allium sativum. NCBI lineage: Eukaryota > Viridiplantae > Streptophyta > Magnoliopsida > Asparagales > Amaryllidaceae > Allium > Allium sativum. Next base: position 469,916,354 of record CM060923.1, on the reverse strand, counting down.
TCTGTATGACCAAGTTATGGCCTGTACAAGTTTCAGCAAACTTTCAGGCAGATTGACCCCAGGTCGACTGTAGCGTCGACTGCAAAGTCGACTTCCCCACCCCCCCAGGTCGACTATAGTTTCGACCTCCCCCCTGTACAGGTCGACCTGGTCGGCCTGGTGTGGCCCAGAACCCATTTTTGAGGCCCGGGATGAGTTTTGATTGTCCGGACTGACTCTAGGGATGATCTAAGGGCCTAAATGAGTTCATACATCTGTAAATACAACCTAAGGCCTAACCCTAATTCACTACAACATGTCTAGCCAGCGTTATGCTACTAAAATCCCTCTTGGTCATGGCCGCCGTCTCTAATCTTCTTCTTAAGCCTTCTTACGCAATCCAATGCAAAGATGAAGACTTCTACAATAATTCAAGGAGATGAATTAACAACTCTACAACGTTTCTACATCGATTTCAGTTCTTAAATTCGCTAGCCATGCTATGTAAGTTCTAGTTACTTTTTAGATTAAAATACTTAATTTTAATATGGCTATGGAATAAAGTGTAATTGGATATAAGCATGTTTATCAATTCAGACCTATTCCTGTTTACCTTTGAACCTTGATTTTTGAGACTTGTTCATCTCCATTCTTATGTCTAGTTCATGCTCTATTCAGTCGTTGTAAATCAGTTTCTTGGATTCATGTTGATATTATTATCAAGATCCAATCTTTATGCCTATCATGATGATTTTATGCTATTTTCTCTCTAATCTTGTTTTATTGCAAAATTCTACCATTCCCCTATTTATTTTCTTTTGATGAACCCAGATCAATTTCGGATCTAGGCCTAAACCACGATTTTGCTTACGATTGAATACGGGGAAAAGTATGGGAATATTACCTATTTGGATATATGTGATTGGTGGAATTGATGGCATAACATGAAAATTTGATATATGGGTATTATTGCCATTAATATGAAATTTGATAATTGGGTATCGCCATTAAAATGGTAATTTCAAGAATTGGGATTGGCATATGTAATTTGGCTAGAACTTGATAGGTGTAAATTGGCATAAATTTGGCATACATATAAAATGGCATGAACTGAACATATGTAGATTTGGTATGAAATGGGGCATATGTAAAACCGATATGTAATCTAGAACTTTGGCATATGTTAATTATGTGGGATTTGTAGTTGAAACACATATGATAATTTATGTCTTGAAAAAGGTCTAATATGAACACGCCTAAGTGGGTTTTGGGTAGTTGGCATGTAATAGCCTTAAAGGAGGGATAAATATAAATTGAGATAAGTTGCCTTTAATGGCATAAGGTAAATTGTGATAAAATCGGTATGATTGTGCATACCATTAATTGATGAACATAATTGAGTCAATTATGAACATCGTTAAATTAGGAATTAATTAATAATTTGAATAGGGAAATTATTAAGACTGGGGTAAATGATTATAAGTGATAATCAATGCTTAGGACACGAGGTTGGACTCATTTGTGACATAAAACTGCCCGGACCCACCCGGCAAATCCAGTAGTCACAAATGGTAGCCCAATGTGAGAGGTCCTAGGCCCAAATTAAAAGCGTAACATTTGTAAAGACACGAGGTTAGACTCTTTTATGGTGTAAGACTGCCCGGACCCGCCCGGCAAATCCAGCTGCCATAAATGTCAGTCTAATGTGAGAGGTCTTTATAGGGTTACGACCTTAATGAATTAAGAAATACTTAACCAGATAAACATGTGGTGGGATATGGGGGTTAAGTGGGTGACGTGTGGAAATACAAATAGTAATACTTAACCAACATAACATGGTAATTAGACCAGTTGATAGGGTTAAGTAAACTAAGAACACTTAACCAATATGGTATGAATGGGTGGGTTAAGTAATATGATTAGGCTAATGACACTTAACCAATATAGTACGAATGGGTAGGTTAAGTAATATGACCAGGTTAATGACACTTAACTATTATGACATGAATGGTTGAGTTAAGTAAATCTTAATTAATGCCTAAGTGGGAATGATAACTTATGGAATAAAGTAAGTTAGGCGGAACAATAGATAAGATGAGATAACTTATGTAATAAGGAAAGATGTGCTTCATTGTAGATAAAGCAATATGTAAAGACAAGAATGAATTTACAATTGAAGGCGACATAAGTTATATTATAAAAAGGAACAAAACATTGGTTAGGTTGGATAATCCTCTGAGTATCAATCTGATGTTTATTCTGGTCTTCGGGGTTGGTATTTAGGGAATTATTCTCTCTCTCTCTCTCTAGTGTGTTTGTAAGTTAAGGGGTACTTTGTTGTAAAGGTTGAATAAGAACATGTTATTGTACCATAACGGGGGTTAATGTATGAATCATAGGAATAACATGTTGTGGGCTTATTAATGGACTTAATATAGTGCAAGTTAAGAATTGAATTAATAAGCAAAATTGAAGGTTGGTATGAATGGAAATTACCAAGTTAAATGATAAGACTGATGAGGTAGCACAAGCGCATAGTTAATGGATAAACATAGGGTCTAATGGCAGATAAAGCCAAGGCGCTTGGTTAAACCCAGACGTTGGGGGTAATATGAATGACATGTAAAATATAACCTATAAGCACTCAACCAAGATAAAGCATGTATTAAGACATAAGGATGATGTAGGGGTTAAGTGGGGAATATGGTTAACATGTAAGACATAACTGATGTATACTTAACCAAAATTTAAGCATGTAAGTGGACATGAATAAGAAGGGGTTAAGTAAGAATTACTAGAGGGGACCAAGCATAGGAGGGAAGCTTGTGTCGAGGAAAGGGGACCCTTTTCAGACCAGTAGCCCATTACGTATCTTTGTGAGCTCGACCCATATCGAGGACGGGACACGCATACTGGGTTTGATTGTAAGAGGTCAAAACGGATTAGCGGTGGCAACGCGAGTCCAACGGGTTTCATATGCGTGTGTGGACCCGAGCTGGTAGGTAAGACGTTGTTGCATCGTGTAGGTATAAGCCGTGCATCTCTGTGTATCGGGTTGCCACTTTGGGGAATGATACACCCCACTGTGGGGCCAACACGGGTATCTACGAGTTAGGGAGCCGATCGAATGGGGAAGGTAGTGGTTACGACTAGTGGAGATAGGAGCAGGCGGCACCTATGACAGCAGCTAGGAGTACCACTACCATATTATTAATATTGTAATTAGAATGGGGAGGGTAGTGGGTACCACTAGTGGAGATAGGAGCAGGCGGCACCTATGACAGCAGCTAGGGGTACACGAAACTACCAGTATTATTATCACTTATGTTCAGTAGGCAGGATCACCTTATTATATAACACGGGCTACTAGTTGGGACACTAGTAGGGGTAAGGATCCTTGTTACATAGGACACTAGTTGGAGTACTAGTAAGAATACGAATTATTCCTTGTAAGACAATTGTGAGGATGCTAGTTAGGTGGTGCAGAGCAAATAGATATCACAGAAATCTTTTAATGGCGAAGCAGAGGAATCATGATATGTTTGATAGGAATCTTACGAAATTATACTTAGTTTATCTTGAATAGGAACCTTGCGATGTTACTTGACAAAAATACATCTTAGTTATCTTGCCTGTTGCTTATCTTGTCATCATGCTTATGTTTACTTTCAGTTTGCTCATGCCACATTATCCTTGACCATTTTTATGCTGAAAGTCACTAGGACTTACTCAGTCTTTATGACTGACCCGTTTTGTTTCGCCTCTTTTTCTTCCGTCCCCCCCCCCCCCCCCCCGGTTCGCAGGGTGGGAATACAGCTTAGTTCGGATCTTACCAAGCTCCAAGGCTCTTTCATTTATGGCTTGGATTTCTCTTGGCTATGGCTTGCTTTGCTTTATTGGGGAATACTACAGTTTGTTTTTATGCTTCTTTGTTTTTGAGCAAGACAGGTATTTTAACAATGTAATTGGGTATTGGAAGTTGATGGGCTTTTATTGTAAACATTTATATTTAATAAATGATTTTAAGTACTTCTACTTTACTTTCCGCTGTTTTATATATGTCTGTCTTGTAATATTTTTGTTCCAGTACCCATAATGCTCCATTGAAGTTAAGGCACTCCCTTTGCGAGTGACCTTAATGGATGTGGGGTGTTACATTTGGTATCAGAGCAGAAAGTTACCAGACTGGGCAAAAGTTTTCAAAAACCTTATAAAACTAGTTTTCAAAACGTTTACAAAGAAGCAAATTTTCAAGAAAACTTTGTTTTGATTAAAAGGCATATTCCCCAAAGCCATATGCACAATCTTTTGATTCTCTCTTGAAATCTCTTCTCTCTCCTTTCACAATAGTTTCGTAGGCCTCCAACTTATGTCAGAGGGCAAAGAAGTGCTCAACCTCCATCTATAGCCGCAGTAGTTCCATCTGTGTCTATTCTTATTTCAAGTTGTGTAGAGTTGCCGTGCGTTGGAGGTAGCTTCGAAGGACTTGTCAACAAACTATACAAGGATAGTAAGAACAAGAGACTAGTTGTTATAGCTTAATCCACGAAGGAGGAAAAAGGTGAAAGGAAAGAGGCCAAAGTGAAAGAATAGTAGAACCCATGACAAGAGAGAGTATCTTTAGTATGGTAAGAAGGGAGTGTAGTTAAGTATTATAGGAAAAGAACAAGGGAAAAGGACAGGATCGTCGAGAGGATAATTGTATGCTCTCACTACTAGCGTACCTAAGGGAGATGGTAACGTTACAGTTAAAGGTTTACCTTTTCTTTTCTATCATCCCGCTAGAACTTTGTTTTTGTACATCGCATCCTTTTAATTCTGCTTCGATAGTTGAGTCTCTGCACCTTAGTACTAGCGTATTGGAGGATCCCAATTTTTGTCTCAAATCCGGTTGGGGAATCGGTTCATTTATTCATGACTTGTAAGGATTTGAGAATGTCTATGCTAAGTGTTGAGTTTAGAAGGAATGCTCATGTTTTTGTGAGCTATGGGTTGATTCTAGGGATGGAGTGGTTATCCAATAAGGGTTCCATTCTCGGTTTCGAAAGGAGGGTAGTTAGACTCTTTACTTGCCTCGGTAATGCCCTCGAAGTCTAGTGTAACCCTTAGGGTTTTTGCCATGCTTAGTTACCTAGAATCTCTTGATACATTAGTCGATCCGCTCGAGTAGTGTTCGCCACTAAGGCGGATTGGTCATTTCGCTTATGCATGAGTTGTAGAGAGTCACCTAAGTAAGTACATTGGGCAACATGGTTGACATTTGTTTATTTTCAAGAGATAATTCATCTATGTGGAATACTTTCTAGTAAGTGAACGAGATCCAAGATTCACTAGTGAATTTTGCAGAGCTTACATGGAACCCTCAGTACACAATTATGTTTGAGACCGAGTATACTAGAGGGAGAATAAGTGAAAGTGGAACGAGAGGCAACAGTGAAATGAGTTCCAACCCGTATTTTGGAAATTAGAATCAACGAGCTATGAAATTGTGAAGTTAAAGATGGTCAAAGCACAATGGAGTTAAGCTCAAGGAAATGTGACTTAGAAGATTGAAGTCTAGATTCGTACATCACATCTCTTTTTAAGAGTATATTCTTGATCCCTCTTTTCCTGTAGAGCTTACTTGCATGCTATCTTTTGTGTATATCCTCTCGGTCCTATTCTCAATCCAATTTCTATTGCAAACCACATAGGGAGTATGACTCATCTGTTAGTTTTACATGTTGGGGCTTGAGGGTGTCCGTCGGGTTGATTAAACCTTTTGGGTTTTATAGGAATGGGTTGGTTTTAGGAAGGGATTTCTTGTGACCTAAAAGGAGTCCATCATGCTTAGTTTCCTAGAATCACATATATATTGGTTGGGTTGAGAATTTCTTTGGGTGTCAGTCTGATGTTGATTTCGGTCTTCGGGGCTGGTGCTTAGGGAATTCTTCTCCTAATCAGTATATATGTGACGTAGATTTCCAGCTTTGATGGGCGCAGAATTTTTACTTGCTTCTATCATTCGACTATATCTTTAGGTAGGAACAATTGGGTGTAAACATGTGTTTGAGACATGTTATGATTGATGGTTTCAAGTGGTTGCAAGTGGTTGCTCGTGGATGCATATACACGCACATTAGGCACTAGATCGGCTCACTCACCTTTCATATTGCATATGCATGAGTGTTTACACTTATTTATGGATGAAATTTAATGTGTTATCATACGGATGTTGCATATGGATGGATGTTTGTGCACACATATAGTGTTTATGTGACTAGGACTATTTGCATACATGTTGGACTCATGACACTAAACATATTTTTGCATTAAGAGGATCAATCAGGCCTGATCATTTACATTAGATAAGGAACATATACACACACTTCTCGCATATGTTCATATAGCATTAGAAATTTCTTAAGGACAATGAATGCCTGTGATTGATGATTGGGTAGATGGATGATTGGATGGTAGGACACATTCTTCTTAACTTGAAGATTTCAGGGACGAAATCCTTTAAGGAGGGGAGAATGTAACAACCCGAATTTTTATAACATGTTAATACAAGAATCAAGGAAGAATTAAATTTTAAAGTAAGAATCAAGGGAAATGGGTTGCGCCATTGCGTTCGTCTCGAAATTTTACATGAAATAGAGTATGAGTTTTCGAAAATCGGAGTCCGTATGACCAAGTTATGGCTTGTACAAGTTTCAGCAGACTTTCAGGCAGATTGACCCCAGGTCGACTGTAGTGTCGACTGCACAGTCGACTTCCCCCCCCCCCCCCCAAGGTTGACTGTAGTCTCGACCTCCCCCTGCACAGGTCGACCTGGTCGGCCTGGTGTGGCCCAGAACCCATTTTTGAGGCCCGGGATGAGTTTTGATGGTCCGGACTGACTCTAGGGATGATCTAAGGGCCTAAATGAGTTCCTATATCTATAAATACAACCTAAGGCCTAACCCTAATTCACTACAACATGTCTAGCCACCGTTATGCTACTAAAATCCCTCTTGGTCATGGCCGCCGTCTCTAATCTTCTTCTTAAGCTTTCTTACGCAATCCAATGCAAAGATGAAGACTTCTACAACAATTCAAGGAGATGAATTAACAACTCTACAACGTTTCTACATCGATTTCAGTTCTTAAATTCGCTAGCCATGCTATGTAAGTTCTAGTTACTTTTTAGATTAAAATACTTAATTTTAATATGGCTATGGAATAAAGTGTAATTGGATATAAGCATGTTTATCAATTCAGACCTATTCCTGTTTACCTTTGAACCTTGAGTTTTGAGACTTGTTCATCTCCATTCTTATGTCTAGTTCATGCTCTATTCAGTCGTTGTAAATCAGTTTCTTGGATTCATGTTGATATTATTATCAAGATCCAATCTTTATGCCTGTCATGACGATTTTATGCTATTTTCTATCTGATCTTGTTTTATTGCAAAATTCTACCTTTCCCCTATTTATTTTCTTTTGATGAACCTAGATCAATTTCGGATCTAGGCCTAAACCACGATTTTGCGTACGATTGAATACGGGGAAAAGTATGGGAATATTACCTATTTGGATATATGTGATTGGTGGAACTGATGGCATAACATGAAAATTTGATATATGGCTATTATTGCCATTAATATGAAATTTGATAATTGGGTATCGCCATTAAAATGGTAATTGCAAGAATTGGGATTGGCATATGTAATTTGGTTAGAACTTGATAGGTGTAAATTGGCATAAATTTGGCATACATATAAAATGGCATGAACTGAACATATGTAGATTTGGTATGAAATGGGGCATATGTAAAACTGATATGTAATCTAGAACTTGGGCATATGTTAATTATGTGAGATTTGTAGTTGAAACACATATGATAATTTATGTCTTGAAAAAGGGATAATATGAACACGCCTAAGTGGGTTTTGGGTAGTTGGCATGTAATAGCCTTAAAAGGAGGGATAGATATAAATTGAGATAAGTTGCCTTTAATGGCATAAGGTAAATTGTGATAAAATCGGTAAGGTTTTGCATACCATTAATTGATGAACATAATTGAGTCAATTATGGACATCGTTAAATTAGGAATTAATTAATAATTTGAATAGGGAAATTATTAAGACTGGGGTAAATGATTATAAGTGATAATCAATGCTTAGGACACGAGGTTGGACTCATTTGTGACGTAAAACTGCCCGGACCCGCCTGGCAAATCCAGTAGTCACAAATGGTAGCCCAATGTAGAGGTCCTAGGCCCAAATTAAAAGCGTAATAGTTGTAAAGACACGAGGTTAGACTCTTTTATGGTGTAAGACTGCCCGGACCCGCCCGGCAAATCCAGCTGCCATAAATGTCAGTCTAATGTGAGAGGTCTTTATAGGGTTACGGCCTTAATGAATTAAGAAATACTTAACCAGATAAACATGTGGTGGGACATGGGGGTTAAGTGGGTGACATGTGGAAATACGAATAGTAATACTTAACCAACATAATAGGGTAATTAGACCAGTGGATAGGGTTAAGTAAACTAAGAACACTTAACCAATATGGTATGAATGGGTGGGTCAAGTAATATGATTAGGCTAATGACACTTAACCAATATAGTATGAATGGGTGGGTTAAGTAATATGACCAGGTTAATGACACTTAACTGTTATGACATGAATGGTTGAGTTAAGTAAATCTTAATTAATGCCTAAGTGGGAATGATAACTTATGGAATAAAGTAAGTTAGGCGGAACAATAGATAAGATGAGATAACTTATGTAATAAGGAAAGATGTGCTTCATTGTAGATAAAGCAATATGTAAAGACAAGAATGAATTTACAATTGAAGGCGACATAAGTTATATTATAAAAAGGAACAAAACATTGGTTAGGTTGGATAATCCTCTGATTATCAATCTGATGTTGATTCTGATCTTCGGGGTTGGTATATAAGGAATTATTCTCTCTCTCCATTGTGTTTGTAAGTTAAGGGGTACTTGGTTGTAAAGGTTGAATAAGAACATGTTATTGTACCATAACGGGGGTTAATGTATGAATCATAGGAATAACATGTTGTGGGCTTATTAATGGACTTAATATAGTGCAAGTTAAGAATTGAATTAATAAGCAAAGTTGAAGGTTGGTATGAATGGAAATAACCAAGTTAAATGATAAGACTGATGAGGTAGTACAAGCGCATAGTTAATGGATAGACATAGGGTCTAATGGAAGATAAAGCCAAGGCGCTTGGTTAAACCCAAACATTGGGGGTAATATGAATGACATGTAAAATATAACCTATAAGCACTTAACCAAGATAAAGCATGTATTGAGACATGAGGATGATGTAGGGGTTAAGTGGGGAATATGGGTAACATGTAAGACATAACTGGTGTATACTTAACCGAAATTTAAGAATGTAAGTGGACATGAATAAGAAGGGGTTAAGTAAGAATTACTAGAGGGGACCAAGCATAGGAGGGAAGCTTATTTCGAGGAAAGGGGACCCTTTTCAGACCAGTAGCCCATTGCGTATCTTTGTGAGCTCGTCCCATGTTGAGGACGGGACACGCATACTGGGTTTGATTGTAAGAGGTCAAAAAGGGTTAGCGGTGGCAATGCAAGTCCAACGGGTTTCATATGCGTTTGTGGACCCGGGCTGGTAGGTAAGACATTGTTGCATCGTGTAGGTATAAGCCGTGCATCTCTGTGTATCGGGTTGCCACTTTGGGGAATGATACACCCCACTGTGGGGCCAACACGGGTATCTACGAGTTAGGAAGCCGATCGAATGGGGAAGGTAGTGGGTATGACTAGTGGAGATAGGAGCAGGCGGCACCTATGACAGCAGCTAGGAGTACAGCTACCATATTATGAATATTGTAATTAGAATGGGGAGGGTAGTGGGTACCACTAGTGGAGATAGGAGCAGGCGGCACCTATGACAACAGCTAGGGGCACACGAAACTACCATTATTATTATTATCACTTATGTTCAGTAGGCAGGATCACCTTATTATATAACACGGGCTACTAGTTGGGACACTAGTAGGGGGTAAGGATCCTTGTTACATAGGACACTAGTTGGAGTACTAGTAAGAATACGGATTATTCCTTGTAAGACAATTGTGAGGATGCTAGTTAGGTGGTGCAGAGCAAATAGATATCACAGAAATCTTTTAATGGCGAAGCAGAGGAATCGTGATATGTTTGATAGGAATCTTACGAAATTATACTTAGTTTATCTTGAATGGGAACCTTGCGATGTTACTTGACAAAAATCACATCTTAGTTATCTTGCATGTTGCTTATCTTGTCATCATGCTTATGTTTACTTTCAGTTTACTCATGCCACATTATCCTTAACTATTTTTATGATGAAAGTCACTAGGACTTACTCAGTCTTTATGACTAACCCATTTTGTTTCGCCTCTTTTTCTTCCGTCCCCCCCCCCCCCCCAGGTTCACAGGGTGGGAATACAGCTTATTTCGGATTTTACCAAGCTCCAAGGCTCTTTCATGTATGGCTTGGATTTCTCTTGGCTATGGCTTGCTTTGCTTTATTGGGGAATACTACAGTTTGTTTTTATGCTTCTTTGTTTTTGAGCAAGACAGATATTTTAACTATGTAATTGGGTGTTGGAAGTTGATGGGCGTTTATTGTAAACATTTATATTTAGTAAATGATTTTAAGTACTTCCACTTTACTTTTCGCTGTTTTATATATGTCTGTCTTGTAATATTTCTGTTCCAGTACCCATAATGCTCCATTGAAGTTAAGGCACTCCCTTTGCGAGTGACCTTAATGGATGTGGGGGTGTTACAATGATTTGTATGTGCCTAGCCTCAAGCTTATCACTTATTATTAGAGGCAAAATCTCACATGTTCTTAATCTAAATTATTATATATTGTTAGGCTTAGTTGTCCACACGACCTTATTCGGTAACAAGGATAATTTATTCTTATGTTGCACTATGTATAGAACTTACTCTACTTGTTTCAAGAAGAGTCATTCCTTATGAAAGCATATATCATCTATAATTTACTCACAATTAACTAGACTAACCTATGTATTGAACTTCTCTTGCCAGACCAAGATTTTACGGGTTAGAACTTCCATAGATATCAGTTTCCATCTTTTGCATTTGGATCATGTTATCTTTCTAGGAAACCTTTGTTATTCTTTTCAGAGTCATCTTGTAGTAATGGTCCACGTACTTAGACCTTTATACTTGTTCATTTTGACTTGTTATGTATACGTTTTTGTGTCTAGAATTACCATTGTGTTGAGATACTTTGTAGTGTTTGATGGAATGCATTGTATCTGCAGTTTTATTTGTTGTTCTGAGATGTACACTTATCTGATATAATCATATTTTGTACTAGAAAGCTTATATAGCCATCATAGTTTTGTATTAGATAAATTGAGTACGCAATCCCCTTGAGGAAAGATAAAAAAAGTGTTCATCCAATCAACATATTTAATACTCTTCTAATACAAGAGTATAAATGGCCGCTCTTTCATAGCCCCATTCTTCGCTCTAATATACAGTATTACTCTGTGATGCTCTTTATTAGGGTGAGTCTTAGAGTGGGCCACTACGATATATATAAACTTAAAAACAATATATGATCAATACATTAAATTTAAAATGTAAATATCAAAATTAATATCAAATTATAATTATTTAGACTAAATTATAATAAAAAACATTAGTCTAAAGTATAATTTAAAAACAAAGTATAAGTGTAAGAACCAAAATATAAATGTTGAAATGAAAAAGATGCAAGTATAATATTAAAACTGAAATCAATATTATATAAAGTATATAAAAGTAATTCAAAGAAAAATATAAAAAACCTAAAATTCTTTTTTAGAAAAATTATTTTGAAAAAATATTAAAAACAAGAATACTTTGTTAACATTTTGTCAAAGAGACAGAGAGAGATTAGGTAAGTGCAACTAGAGCTTTAACATTTAATCTAAGTCTTTGAAACATCTTGAATTCTTTAACTCTTCAGTACTTATGAGTCTTCATTACCTGACTCTTGATTTTTCATATCAGCATCAATCTATATCTTCTATCTTGATACTATACAGTCTTCAACACTTGTCAAATGACCTGTACTATGCACAATATATATCCAGATAATCACTAGTACATATGTAAATATATTTTATGTCATAAACTGGGGTTATTATCATCAAAATACAATCCATTGTACTGAAAAGACGGGTTCATATGTTGATTCATCCGATCAGGACCATCTGGTTCCGTCATGCTCGGTAAGAGCGCGATGACGCTTGGATCGTCAAGTGTCGACGCACTATGCAAGGCTTGGTTGTTCTGTGATCGAGATGATCTAATTGGGGTCGTTCATGGTGAATGGCACCAGTCAAGGGTCGAATGATTCTGTTCACGGGATAGTTCGATCAGGTTGTCAATTACATCAGTGCTTGGAAAAGCCTGACGAGCCTAGCATCATCGAGTGCATCATCGCTCGGCAAGAGACAGACAAATCTAGGATCGCCAACTTCAGATCATGGATGGCATGAGAAGACTAGGATCGTCAAGTGCGATAGAGTTCGGAAAAAGTATGATGCGACTAGGATCCATAAATGTGGATGGGGCTTGGCATCGAAAGACAATGATGAGCAAAAATAATGCTCGATAAGAGCCCAAGGAGATCAAGGTTCGGCCCAAAGTGGTTGCAAATCTAAACAATAGCTTGATATAGTTTACATACTTATAGACGATCTGGAGAAATCATAAACTTCAACAATGGCTCGGAGCAGCTATGAAACTCATTAACACACTACACTAAATCTGTGAACTTGCAACATTTTTAATTTATCAACTTCCAACACTCGTAAATGTTGTAAGCAAACAACAATAAAAAAAAGTGTTAGAATAAATGAGAAGGTGTTAGTATAAACTCTGCGCTAAATTAATTAATACTTCTAGCACGTATGAGTGTCACAATAATTGGTAAACCTTTGAACAGTCCATCAGTATCAGGGTAATTTTGTAATTTCCATGTACCTTTTCATTTCTCAGGCTTTCTTGTTCTAATTACCATAAGTGCTGCATAATATTGTATTTCATTACTAGGGTTTTAATATCGTTCATGCTATATACCAACATCTCGGCGCTTTTTCTTTAGACGTCGACGTTAGCGGCTTCCCCCGACCCCTCTATTCCGAGCAACATTGACAACTAGATAGGGTAAGCGTTAACTCGCCTTTTTATAAGGTCATTACACTTTGAATTTAGATGCTTTAATAGCTCAAAAATCGAGCGCCGATGATTATGAAGCTATAGGAAACTTAATTCACTCGGATATTGCTTTGTAATTATCCAAATAGAAACTCAGAGTTTGGCTAAGTACGTGATCAGTACCAATCCAGGGCATAGAAAAAAAATGAGATTTTGGCCGAGTGAGCAATTGATAGGATTTCAAGATTTAGAAGTCGATCAAAACTATATCAATAACTCAACATCTGGAGCTTGAACTTCCAAACCAGTAATAAGAACATCAAGGAAAAGCATATGGGAATCCACCTCAGGAGTCACACCCTAGAGGGTGTAACCTCGTGGAGATTGGTTTCAATCCCCCGTAGGGGTAGATCACTATCGACCCCTTTAAAGAGGGAAGATCCAGGCCCCACACTTCGGGTTGGGTCATCTCATCTTGATGTGCCTCCCTGTATGATTCTAGACCTATCCGACTGATCGTTTCATATATAAACATACCATTAGGACTTCAAAAAAGGGATATATGTTCTGCTTAAATCTTCTTCTCTTAGCTCCTCTATGTAAGGATTCTACCACTATCTAACTTCAATTCTATTTTTTTACATTCTTTATTCAAATCTGGATTGAGTTTTAATCTGGTTATATATATAATAGGTTATACAAAGTGAATGCAGCTCAGAGTTTGTCGAACCCCTATAAAAGTCTTGTCTTATTTACTATGTTTATATATATATATATATGTGTGTGTGTGTGTGTGTGACTGCTTTAAGATCGTGACTTAGTATTCTATGATTACTGTAATGCGATTTATATCTACTTTTCGGATTTATATGGACCATAACGCCGGTCAAGAACCAAAAAGGTTAAAGATCAAATTATCATCACAAAATTTTACCATTCCTTAAAAAATGAATAGCCTAGGTAGTTCAATTCAAATGTAATATTATCACTATGAATACAATTCTATACTAGAAGACAACAACATAAAATTTACGAAAATAAAAAATTACAAGTGGGCGCACTTTTTTGCTAATGCAATAAAAAAAAATATTTTAAAATTACAGGCTGACGCATTTACTTACTCATGCAATAATCAAGTACATTTATAAAGGATATTGTTATTGACACTTCACTTGTTTGACGGGAAAAATGGGTGAAAAACGTATGTGTTTACGGCCATGAACACAGAATTTGAGCACAACATTTGGACGGGTAATTTTAAATTGTGATGTTTACTTTGAACAATTTGTAATTAATTTATTATTTGGTTTTAGCTACTTAAACAATTGCAGATAACACGTAATAATAACAAAATTTCATTGAATTTATCAAATCTATTTTTGTTTCAAACGAATAAATTGTAACAATTTAAAATGCATAGATTCAGTTCAAACCAACCTTGTGTTGGAAGTTATCATAAAATTGTCTAACCGGATTTCCATTACGAGAAAGGGGTCCGAGGATGGAAATCCTGTTGACGTAGGGAATTATCGTTGTTCGCGCACGCCAACACCCAAGTGTATGTTTTGAGGAAAAATGATAATCTAAATCCAAAGTAATCAAATGCAGGAAGAACGCAACTTTGTATAGTGGTTCGACATTAATGCCTACGTCCACTCTATAGTAATCGTTCGCTATATTATAGCTGCTTACAAAAGTTGTACAAGTTCGGACAATATTTGTGTACAAAGTTGTGTCATAGAACAACAAATTATTTGTTAATTCTAAATTTTGACCAAAATTCCCTTCTTCCCCTTTATTGAGCAAAAATATGAAGCAATGTCCAAAAAGTAGCTTCAATGCCCAAGAAATAGTTTCAATTTTCAAATGCGGGAAAATATGTCCAAAACCATGCCAAATGTCCAATTGAATGCTCAAAAGTTAGAGGAAAACGTTTAGAGTTCCAAGCTATTTCTAATAGTCATAGGGAAGAAGATGGCAGCCATTAATATGCTTGAGAGCTCCAAGAAGTCCAAATACCAAATGAGAAACAATCCCTTTGAATGCCAAGCTTGAGGGTATTTAAAGGCGAGTTTTGGGTGTAGCTTCAGGAAATTCGCATCCCAAAAAACCATTCCAAAGCGAAAAAATCACATCCCCACCATTGAAAAATCGCATCTTAGAATCGAGTGCCAAACACACACTGATTTGTCCAAATACCCTGATCTGCACGTGTTTCTGCCCGTGCCAAGAATCATGGCAAATCCCAAAATGCGTGTAACACCGCGCATGTTATGACAATTTAATAATTTAATAATGTGTATATATATGCATAGACATAAATATATATATGAAGAATAAAATAAAGATAATATGCAATTGCATTTAATAAATACATGCACTGAAAAAGAAGGAAAATATTAATGAAAATAAAAATAAAAATGTAATGCATGAATTGAAAGAAAGAAAGGATTGGTTGCATGTAGTGTATATATGTTGCATGCACTAATTTACAAATATTATGCATTAATAATAAATGAGAAATAAAAGAAAAAGATGCGTGCAATGGTTTAATTAAAAGATTATATCAAACATGAAAAAGAGAAATAGGTGGAGAACAATAACTACCATTGTTCTAAGTCTTGTTAACAATAGCCTTAGTAGTCCAGTTGATTAGAACACGTGACTTGCATACAAGAGGTACAAAGTTTGATTCCTGCCGCCGTTATATTTTTGTTTTATGGGAATGGCTAAAGTAAACACATGTTCATAAGAGAAAATATATATAAGCACACATATAAGGAAAGATATACATATAAGGAAATAAACAGAATATATGTATATATATATATATATACACATGAGAATATATATGTATATATGTGTATAAATATATATATACAAGAGTTAAAGTTCAAGATAAGGCCGCAATCAAAGAAATATGGAGAGAATTAAATAACGGTACAACACCATTCAAATTTTAAAAGCGAAATAAAAGTTGTGCGTATATATATACATGTAAAATGGTCATTAGAAGACATGTATACATATAAGAAGATTATATGTGAATATAATGCTTAAAGAAATTCCAGAAATTCAAAATTTCAAAAATCAAGCTTCTACGCCAAAACAGCTTGGGGACCCATAGGGGGGTCGACACCCCCTAGATTTAGCTTGATTCATCTGCGAACCTGGACTATTTTCTTAACTAGGTCCAATGCTGACTCAGCGATGCGTGTACGATAAGATTCTGAACACCTATAAATAGGATAGCGGAGCCTAACCTAAATCTCATTTTTTTTCTGAGACGACATCTATACTCTGCCATTCTTCTTCCTCCTCAAAATCTCTTTAGAAAAATAAGATAATTAGTTTAGGAAAATTCTGAATCAAGATCTGAAGGAAACGAATGAATATTATAAGAAGATGTTCAGAATCATATTCGAAGTAAGGTAATTTTTTAGATATGTTCTATTCAATTTTCCTCCTCTTTCTTCCCTTTTTCTTTTAGTAAGAATTGCGAATCCATGGTTGTTAGGTTCTAAATCTAGTTAGGGGAAACCATGGAATGCTAGATTTGGACCAGGTTCAGGAATTGGAAAGAAAATTAGGTGAGGTGGGTTTAAGTTATATCTTTTTTGATAATGGTATATTATCGTTTAACATTCCCCATTATTTTGCAAAGTAAATCTTCTAGAATGATTAAAAGTGTGTAAATGCTATTATGACAAGTTGAAATATTAATATGAATGTGTTGGAAAATTCATATGTTGAAACGCTTAATATGCTGAAATGTACATACGATAAATATAAACTTGTTAGAATATGTGTAGCAATTACTGTTGTTCGAATTTTGTGTTAACTTGTGACATTTATGTACTTGAACCCTTATTTGTAGAAATTGGAATAATTACACGTTAGAATAGAATTAATAACATGTTAGAAAGAACTTGCGACATAAAATGGACTTTATTTGACACTAAGCATAACATGTAAAAATATAGATTTCAGTAAAATTTGAAAGAATGAACATGCCTAGATTATATAGAAGATTTATAGTAAAGAGAAAACTGTAACCGCACTTAGACATGAGGTTAAATTCAACTTGTGGTAGAAGTCTGCCTGGAACCGCCCGACAAATCCAGCGACCACAAGTTGTTAATTTAATGTGAGAAGTCTAGTGCGTAACTAAAACATGTAATGGTGCTAAGACATGAGGTTAAGTCAACTTGTGGAAGAAGCCTGCCCGGAACCACCTGGCAAATCCAGCATCCACAAGTGGGACTTAATGTGAGAGGTCTAGTACATAAATATATATATATATATGTATGTATAAATGGATAGAATTTAATGGCATTAATTGTAATTAATGGGAATGAATGGAATTGAAAGATAAATCACAGCAGTAAAAGAAGTGGAGTGAACGGGGAATGGTAATAACCTATTATAAATAAATTACATTGATGAGAATGTTATATAATAGGTAGTCTTGTCCTAGGGACAATTGGAAATTATAACTTAGGCTATAATAAACGATAAGGAAAATGGAGTAACTTATGTAATAAGATAAGTTGTACTTAATTGTAAATTAAATATTCAGTGAGAACGAGAATCTGAAATATGCTGATAAGGACAACATAAGTTATATTTATGGAAAGGGAACTTATTAATAAACCTTAGTTAAGAGAACTAAGTTAATAATTAAACAACGATAAGTTGTAATGACAATATAAGATGAAATTATGATTAAATTAGAAAGAATGAGGCAAACTTATTAAGTGAAATAAGTTATATTTAATCATAAATGATAAGTGGCATGCTAAGCAGAAAACATGTTAATTGAGATAGACTTAATTACATATAAAGTAGAACATGTTACAGAATCAAACAAGAATATAAAGCGATTGTGGACTACAGACCTTGGATCACAATCTAGAGACTAACATGTTATGGGCTTATTAATAAACTTAAATGGTTTAAGTTATATGACTGAAATTAATAAGCGAGAGGAACTTGGTAACTTGAATAAGAAGTCAATGTGAATGGGAATAACCAAGTTAAATGGAAACCCGATAAGGTAGAGCAAGCGCATAATGGAATGTTAATACATAGGGTCTAATAGCATATTAAAATAAGGTGCTTGGACCAGTCCACACGTTTAGGGTGAATAACCCAATGAGGTAGATCATCGCGGTGTCATGAGGCACGAGGGGAGCGTACGTCCATCTGATTATTTCGTTAGCTTCGAAGGATTGGAAGGGGAAGCACACGACTTCCTGAGATGCACATAAGGTGCTCTGGTAGTCCTCTATGTGGTGGCAGATGTTTAGGTTGTGCTCGAAGAGGTTGGGTCTACGCGTTACAACCAGGTGGGTGGGCCTTGACTGCAAAAGTAGATTTGCAGTCAAAATACTGTGATGAGTGACACTTGGGTGATTCAGAGAATGCCTCAACGGGAGGCGAAGTCAGGACCAACATGGATAGTAGATCAGCGGGTACCCGTCATCGGCAGCCAGTGGGATGCAAAAAGACTAGAGCTAAACCCAACGCCATCCACCTTTCACTATTAAGGCATGGTGGTTGATAGGAGACGCCAAGTGGATGTTTAGATTATTTGTTAGAGGCAAGTCGCTTAGCTCTTGTCGTCTTTACTAGTTGAAGGAGGGGCCGAGGTGGGGCCACAACCACCATGAATAACAGACCCGAGGTATATCTGTATTTTGAGGCCCTTAAAGACAGGCCTGTACAGATATGGAAAAGCTCCCGACCGAGTTCCGTGTTTATTGTATAGCCTTACCACGGAACTAGATGCACATTAGAGGTTATGTGCAGTTGAGGCATCGAGTACGATTGACGACACGTACGTTGGAAAGTCTAGATACATGCATATCAGCTCTGTGCGGTGTATCGTAGATTCGAGGGCATTACTCTGTGATCTGATTCAATCAACATTGTCACTGCTTTACTTCATTCTCTATTTCCTTCTTTAGTTCGTGCTTTATTTCATGTTCTACTTTCTCTTATATTCGAAACTTCTTGTGAAAAGTCTGTAACGACCTGTAAATGATGTACTGAACTATAGCTCTACTATTAAGAGCATATCTATATGAATTAATTTTTGGCTTGCAAACCCCATGATAAATCAAAACTTGATTAAAAATGATTCCATGATTGCAGGCTATCTATAGAGCGCTTGTTCTCTTAGAATTAAACAAAGCATAGCGACCCCAACAACACTAACTCAAGTGCCAAATGCTGTAAATATCAACATGCGCAAATACAAGAATAGAAAATCACTGCCTTGAGAAGCGAATGAGAAAAGTCGCAAAGATTCAAACAATGAACAAGCGCCACGACTAATAAACGAGAATTTTGTAGCTTCCATTGAAGGGGCATACCCCTAAGTGAAAGTTTCAAAGCTTTGATCCCCAATTCGAAATAGCACGCCAAGTCAAGCGGCCAATAAGGAATTGGAGCCAACCCAGAGCTAGAATAACCGACATCAGGCCGGAAGGACTGGAAAACGCGCTGGAAGGACCAGCACCAAGTCGGAAGGACTGACAAACCTGATGTCGGAAGTACCAACATCAGGCCGGAAGGACCGGCAAACACGTTGGAAGGACCAGTACAAACTAAAGTCCTCTCCAAGGGCACCCAATTGAATGTCAGAATCAGGAAGTACGTGATGCGATAATGACAAACATTGGGGTTCAAACCAAAGTCCTCTCCGGGGGCACCCAATTGATCGTCAGAATCAGGAAGTACCAGATGCAATAACGACAAACATTGGGGTTGAAACCAAAGTGCTCTCCGGGGCACCTAATTGATCATCAAAATCAGGAAGTACCTGATGCGATAACAACAAACATTAGGGTTCAAACCAAAATCCTCTCCGGGAGCTCCCGATTGATCGTTGAATCAGGAAGTACCTGATCCGATAACGACAAACATTGGGATCTTAACCGAAGTCCTTTCTAGGGGCACTCCTTTTAAAATTATCAACGCTTGGATCAATCGGTATAATTGAGTGGCAAAAGTCTCCAATGACTAAATTAACCAAGCCAGGATGCAAACAGAATTTGAACATTAACCATTTGACTTGTGTAGCATTTGAAAATCACAAACACGATAGGTCCTAAATTTAAACCCGAAACGGGGGCATGAATACTTGGATCTTTTCCAAAAAGAAGCAGAAAATAAGTCACAACTACGAATTTCATAAATATGAAATATCATACAGGTAGGATAACAACACTTGAAATCCATAGTCGAAGTATGTCGATTAGTTGATCTTAAGTGTTAACATGAATCCAAGTTAGATTGTCGTGTTTTTGTAGACAATGTTCAACAGAATTTAAATCATCGAATAAAACGAGTCTGCGAAAACTCTTCATTCAATGAAAACTCGTCATAACTAAAGGTTTAACTGACTAGTCTGTTGTTGATTTGGGCAAAAAATAACAAAATATTAGCCCGGAAATATGCAATGTTTTTGTTTCCATAAAACAAGTTGTAGCAGTGAAAAATAACTTGAGTGAAAACCTGGGCAATCAAACCCTAGCGCAACATTGTTAAGCAACAGATTCTGAATTCAAGATTGAAGTGTTTGTATGATATTACAACATCAACAAATAGCAGGTGCAAATTTCATATCGAATCAAGCAAATCAGAAGATGTCAACCATTTCGAAGCCGGCGTTCCTCGCAAGCGAAAAAATACAAGCTTCGAGGGGCAAATGTTAATCCCTTGTGAAAACGCGGTTCAAAATTATGAAGTACGTATGAATATTGGCACATGGCTTCATCTAGCTCGCATCCTTTTTTGGGTCGCATGTGCGCTTTAGCTCGCATAAAAGCGTTAGCCCGCCAGCTCGTGCTCCTTTAGCCCGCAAATAGATTTGGACCGTTCATAAGTTTTGGTTCGCTTCGCGTAGCCTAGCTTTAGCTCATGGCATCTCAAGCCTGTTCGGCATATTAGTCAGGTCATACGTGCTTTTAGACCATGGAAAGCATAGTCAGATTGTCATTTGCATGGTCCAAGTTTTGGGTGTTATCATACAAAGCCATGTTCTCTTCATTTATGCAATTCAGGAATCAAGTCGGACACGTGGTATCCTAAAATGGACAAGGAAATGTATACAGGGCAACATAGGTATATAAGAATAGATAAGCAAGCATATACCGATGTTCATACGATAATTCAAATCACATACATCAATGCATAAACCATATGACGTCCATGCATGGAGTGTTAGATGAATTTATACATCCACATTTGATGTAACAGCTTGGCACAAGGTTACTCATTCATTATGGTTAAAATCCCAGGAATATGTACCAAAGTTTGATAATGCATGAATATGAGTTATACGTGATTCATGAAGATAAATTATTTCATACAAAAGCTGTATTGATTGCTAAGAGAAGCTCGTATAGATTATCAAGTCGTTTGTGTGCAACAGGTTAGCCAGTAGGTCGTTTTTGGCTACTGCATCTTAAGCTCGCGGATCGTTCAACACCTTCAGGTCGTTGATGCTCTCAACTAAAGTCGGGTTGTAAGTCTTGCCTTAATTCATTAAGACTTAGGCCGGTGCCACATTACCACCATGGGTTGTCTGCGCTACAAGTGTAGATCATGAGTTCAGTTTGGTGCCAACCGTAAAATGGAAACCAAGTGCATCAGATATTGTATGTTAGTCTCACTATAATTATCTAGGTAGTTAATTTCAAATGAATACGTGTGCCAACCCAATCACCCCTTAGGTCGTTAAGACCATAAACAACTAGGTCCTAACAAATGTAATAAAGCTTTTGGCCGTAAGATTATATCAGACCCTAATTTTAAACTCAAGAATGTGATCAATGTGATGACAGCGAACAACACATGCAGATTATTTGTATTAGAAGGTTGTGTCAAAGAGGACAGTTGAGTCAAGAATAACAACTGTATGCTAGCTGTCCTTAATTAGGACGTTACTATATAATACATTTTAGGCTATTGCTTTTGGACCTCAATTCTTGGATCGTTATTTCCTGAAGCATGTCAGGTCGTGGAAGGGTTCTTTGGACTACGAGAAAGCTTTTAGCTCATTCCATTTTGGACCTACGACATAAGAACTTGTACCCTGTATTTACAACCATGCCACTTCCCTAGGCTCCAACTATAAATACCCTCATATTTCACATGAGGGGGGAGGGAACAAAAAATTGATTCCTACAAGGAGGTGCCGCTAAATTCGAAGCTCACCTACAACTTCTCTAATGGCTTGTATGGATTCAACAACTCTTCTACAACTTCATGTAGATCAAATCCATGCCAATGATCTTTAAAGCTCTCTCCAGTTCAATCTAAGCACTTTCAATCTCATTCAAGCTATAAGATAAATCACTCCAGCATCATTCAAGCAATTTCATATCTTCTCTAATCCACTCAAAATCTGAATCTAACACAAAACTCCTATCAAATCATGGAAAAAGGGTCGAAGCACTTAAGTGATTGAAGATCCATACTTTTACCACCACTAAGCCAGAGATCCAATCAATTCCTTGTTAAATTCACGAGAAGTTAGATCATAAAGAGAGTTAAAAGAGAGAAATGAATGTAATGAGAGAAAATCCATGTTTTATAAGCATAAATATCATAATGAGAATTGATTAGAAGTGGACGTAGATTCATATTGAATCGAACCACTATAAAAAGCCTCTTGTCTTTATTTTTATATTTTTATTTTTTGATTGTGGCCTCATATTCTACTCCTAACCATAATTGGTGAAGTGAACTTTTGCATCTTGGTGTTGATTCCAAATTCGATTTCAGTAGACATGATAGCTTTGGATGCTATGTAACAACCCAGATTTTCAGAACCAAATTAAATTTTTATTTTAGCTGTTTTAATGGATTTTCAGAATTTAAAATGATTTATTTTAGATAATAACGACTAAAAAATTATTTAAATCGAAGTTAAAACTAATAAATTTATTTTAAATATAAAACGAGCCTTAATTGGCGCGGTGGTTTGAAAATTCGATTTTAAATTTCAACTGAATGTATAGGATTTAAAATAAATCGGATTTTAGTAAAACTAGAAATATTTGAATCGGTTTAATTATATCTTTCTAGCAAATTTAAGAAATTGAGATTTCATAATGTAAATTGAAAGTTATGTCTAGTTTAAAATTCAAAATAGTCGTTATGGAATTGGTAACACCCCATGTCCGTTGATGTCACTCACAAAGGGAATGCATTATGTTTCGTGGAGTATTATGAGTAAACAGAACAGAATATTACAAGGTAGATACATAAAGTAGTACTTGAAAAATTTATAACTTTATTGCAGTAGAAACAAAAATAAAGTTGGGTTACATCTTCAAATATCAAAACCAAGTACATAATACCAGTCTTGTACAAAAGCCTTCAGAGTGCATAATTTTAAAGCCATAATGCCCAACAAAAACGCCTTAAATAGGTGATATCAAAGCCAAGCAGTTCTTCAAGAACTTCTAGTACCTCAAGCAGAGAGAAATCCGAATCAAACTTGAATATTTCCTCCCTGAAAACCTGGGGGGAAATGGAAGAAAAGAGGCGAAAACAAACGAGGTCAGACATAAAGTCCGGCGAGTCCAATAACTTTAAAAATATAATTATTAAAGTAATATGAGAAGACATAAACTGGAAAATAAGGAATGACGGTGAAACAAGCAGGCATGACCAGGTAAGCAAGATGAATAAGACAACGTTAATTGTGCTTCTAATCACTATAGGATAAATACTGCACTTCACCAATACTAGTCACTCTAAGAGTTGATCCCGCCTACTGATCATAATAATGATAATGGTAGTCTCGTGTACCCCGAGTTGTCTTCATAGGTGCCATCTGCTCCTATCTCCACTAGTTGTACACACTACCCTCCCCATTCTAATTACAATATTTATTCATAATGTGATAGTCGTACTCCTAGCTCTCTTCATAGGTGCCGCCTACTCCTATCTCCGCTAGTCGTACCCACTACCTTCCCTATTCGATCGGCTCCCTAACTCGTAGATACCCTTGCTAGTCCCATAGTAGGGTGTATCATCTGGTCCCATAGTAGGGTGTATCACTCCCTAAAGTGGCAACCCGATATGACTGAAATGCACGGCTCATACCTACACGATGCAACAACGTATTACCTACCAGCCCGGGCCCACGCATGCACATGACCTCGTTGGACTTGCATTGCCACCGCTAACCCGTTTTGACCACTTACAATCAAATCCAGTAAGTGTGTCCCGTCCTTGACCTAGATCGAGCTCACATGGATACTAAATGGGTTACTGGTTGGAAAGGGTCCCCACACTTGACACAAGCTTTCCACCTATGCTTGGTCCCCAATAGGATTTCCCACTTAACCCCCTCTTATTCATTTGTTCTTACATGTTTCAACTTGGTTAAGTGTTTATAATTATATCCCACATGTCACCCATGTTTCTCACTTATCAAATCAACATGTGTTACTGGTTAAGTTTTTCTTAACCCTATCTACTTATCAGATCAATATATATATTATTGGTTAAGTTAGTCTTAACCCTACCCACTTATCAGATTAATATATATTATTGGTTAAGCTGGTCTTAACCCTACCACTTATCAAATTAATATATATTATTGGTTAAGCTGGTCTTAACCCTAACCACTTATCAGATCAATATATATATTATTGGTTAAGCTAGTCTTAACCATACCCACTTATCAGGTTAATATATATTATTAGTTAAGCTGGTTTTAACCCTACCCACTTATTAGATTAATATATATTATTGGTTAAGTTGGTCTTAACCCTACCCACTTAACATG
This sequence comes from Allium sativum, assembly GCA_030737875.1. Taxonomy (NCBI): domain Eukaryota; kingdom Viridiplantae; phylum Streptophyta; class Magnoliopsida; order Asparagales; family Amaryllidaceae; genus Allium; species Allium sativum. The sequence continues at coordinate 469,891,369 of CM060923.1, read as the reverse complement.
TTTTATGTATCATATATATATATATATATATATATATATATCGTATAACATGTTTTACTTAATTTATGATTAAGTACATCTTAGTTCACATATACATTGGTTAAGAGAATAACTCCCTAAGTATCAACCCCAAGACCGAACTCAACATCAGATCGATACTCAGAGAATTACTAAACTCAACCAATCTTCTGTTTTTCATTCATACTCTCTTTCATCAGCATTAATTAATTATTAATGCGAAGACCTCTCACATTAAGTCGATTGCTTGTGGCCGCTGGATATGCCGGGCAGTTTCGGGAAAACGTCCACTACAAGCCAAACTTAACATCGTGTCTAAGCATCTATTAATTATGCCTACGACCTCTCACATTAGACTGCCATTTGCGGTTGCTGGATGTGCCGGGCGGGTCTGGGAAGTCTTATACCACAAACAAGTCTAACCTCGTGTCTTAGGCATTTACTATGCATTTAATTTATACCTTTGACCTCTTACATTAGACTACCGTTTGTGGTTGCTGGATATGCTGGGCGGGTCCAAGCAGTCTTATACCACAAATGAGCCTAACCTTGTGTCTTAAGCATTTATTATTACACATAATTATTTAATCCCAGTTTTAATTAATATCCCTATTTCAAATTGTCAATAATTTCCAATTTAATCTATGTCCGTAATTGTCACCTAAATTATGTCCATAATTTCTAAGCATATAAATTATGACAATTAATGTCTAAAATTAATTATATGCTTTTAAGTCATTTTATGTCAATTTCACAACATCAATATTTAATATTTTCCCAATATCCCCACGTCGTTCGTACGTGTAATTCATGAAATATGTTAGACTCGCAAATAGTCTAACTCACAAGAAGAAAAGAAACATCACAACTTGCATAACACATAAAATGGATCTAACTAGCATATAAGAATAGTCTAGCATGGATCAAAACTTGCATGATTATAATTCATATTAACATAAATTTGCATAATCAATAACTTACATAGGTAATAGGCATAATTTGCATAAACTACAAATTGGCATGGATCAAATTATAAAAGATATGATTTGCATAGATCTATACACATAAAGGTGAACTTGCATATATGAACATGGTTTTCGCATAAACTTGCATATGATCTACATACCAACTTGTATTAAACTTGCATATGTAATTTAGACATGTAAACTAAGATTTGCATATAAGCTTACATATAATTTGCGTACAAACTTGTATATGATTTACACCCTAACTTACATATAAACTAATGTCATAAAAAATGAATCAAATTAAACATATGTGATTAGACATATGAAATGGATCCACCAACATAAGTTAACAAAAACTGGCATATGAACCAACATCATGAATCTTTTACATAAGACAACAACTAGCGTTTATTCACAAAATAGACAATATCATATCGATCAATGATTCAACAGGCACAGTCTTATAACCCAAATTATAACTCATCATAATTAATTAATTTATTATTTTGTGAAAGAAATTGTACTCACAAAGAACGGATTAGAAAAGAGAATAATTCGTTCGTCGTTTGTTCTATAATCTTGTCTCACAATTCCTTAGCTTTAAGAAGAAGGTGAACTATTCTAGCAGCAGCATGGTGGCTAAGAGACTAATTTAGTTTAGGTATAGAGATTGAGTCTATGTGTTAGCCTACTTTGTGAAATAGGTTACACAAAGATGAAAGAATCAGTTGTTGAAGAAAATTCTGCCAAGCATCCGGATCGGATCGGAGTGCTTCAGACAAAATCAAACCAACATATGGTGAGAAAAGGGGCGCATGCTAATCTGACCGGATCGGGGATGATATATCCAATCCGAACCCCATTTGTTAAATTGATCCGATCCGAACTAAGTGCACCCTGCTACTCCGCTCCACGATCTCCTGGATATTCGGGGCAGTTACACCCACTTTCAACCCACGATGGCCACTAACTTGATGTGCTGGCGACACCAGAACTCATCCGATCCCGAAAGTCATGGAATGGAGAATACGTGTGCCCGATACGACCCGAATTCATGAATGATTTTCACCTATAAATACCCCACCAAGAGGCATTTAGAAGGGACTTTTGGCACTTTGAGAGTTTGAGTATCTGTGAGAACCGAATTCCAGCACTCCCAAACAATCCAAATCATCATTCAAAGTGTATTTTGATTATAATTGAGTGAATGTACATGAAAAATGAGTGAGATTGAGTGAATATCTTGTTGTATTCTCATCTACAACATCAAACAAAGTGATATAAAGTGGACGTAGGCTCTTTAACACCGTATCACTATAAATCTTGTGTCTCTTTTCTGTTTTTGATCTCATTTTGTCGTAGTTTTAGTCAATTTGGGTGTTAGAACCACTTTTTGGTCTAACATTTTGGTGCTTTCACTGAGAATCATTTGAATTCTCCGTTTTTCTGGATTATCATTCTACTTTTTGGACCGTTGAGTTCAAAGAAGTTAATCCCAATTTACGACGCTTTTAAGTACTACTTGGTTGATTGTTGAAGAATTATGGCCAAAGGAAAAGGCAAGGAAGTTCGAACCAGTCGAGGGAACAAAGTTGGTGAAGATCAGCAAAATCCGGTCGTGACGAGGTCTCGTGGGCAAAGCTCGGGAGCGGATCGGACTGGCTCAGGAAATCCGAACCGATCGCAGAGGGAGAGCTCCGATCCGAATCGAGTAGAAGATGTTGAAGAGGTGCGCTCCCCCAACCCGAATCGATCCGGCCAGGTCACTTTACTCCGATCCGATCCGACTCTAGGTGATGCTGGAACCTCTACTCGAGCCCCTCCAAATGCTCCGACTCCAGCCACCAGGATCAATGACCAGATCAATCCATCTGCACCTGTCACCCAAGGAGATTTTTCGCGCCTTCTCGACATGCTTGAGAGCACTAGGGAGGCTATGAGAATCCACGAGCGCACCAATCTTATGATGCAAGAGAATATGAGAATCATGAGTAGGGAAATTGGCGAGCTTCGCAGGCAGAGAACCCCTTCCCAGTTCATCACACTGCAATGGATCAGTCTTCTTCTTCTGAGGAAGAACGGCCTCGTGAAAGAAGGCTGCTTGAACGACCTTAGAATTTGGAACAAATGACTTTCGGATCTCTGGGATCCCGCGAATACATTGCTCGTGTGTTAGGACCCGATGACCCGAGCTTGAGAGAGCCTATGTTGTTACCAATGCGAGGATCTCATGTTCTGCCTAGAGATCCTAACCTTACCAACCCCACTCAGGGACAAATGCTTCAGCCCCTTACTCCCGAGATCGACCGGGAACGTAGGGAATAAAGCAGAGCAGAAGCCGCTAGAAGAAGGAGGGTGTCCCCCGATCAAGAGACCAGAGGAAACCCGAACATCAGAGCCAGGGAGCCTGAACGACCCTTAACCAATGCTGATGTATGGGCTATGGTACGCCAGATCATGTCTGACAGTCGAAACTACACCAATGAATATTATGGTATTGAGCAAAGCCATACTCCCTTTACTGATGACATTCTTGACTTCCAGTTCCCCCGACGTTTTAATTTTCCACAGATGGACATATATAATGGGAGAACTGACCCAGGACAACATCTGATGCGATACGCATGGTTTATGAATGCTGCAGCTGCTCCTGACGCTGTGAAGTGTAAGGCCTTCCCGATTTACTTAGAATACGTAGCATTACTATGGTTTACCCGATTTCCTCCCCGATCGATATCGAATTTCAAAGAATTTAGTGAACGTTTTATGAATCAATTCTGACTTCACGCCCGAAATTCTAAGACTGTTATCGAATTATCGAGAATTAAGCAAGCGCCGGGTGAGTCCTTAAAGTCGTATCTAGGCCGTTTCAATTTAGCTGTAACAGAAGTCAGCGACCCTCATGAGCCTACCATCTTGATTGCCTTAATGGAGGGAGTTGATCCTGATTCAGAGTTCGGAGATTATCTTTCTGGGAAGCCGCCTCCCACAAGAGAGTTGTTTTATGAGAAGGCCAATATTCAGTTAAGACGGGAGGAAGCAAGGGCAAACAGAAAGAGGAAGTCCGGAGCGGCCTCAAATGAAGCTATTCAGAGTAATGTTGTCGTAAAGCAGTCTGGAGAAAGCTCTGGGAAAATCGAAGTGAATGTTGGAAACAAGAATGGAAACAATAATAATGGAAACGGGGGCAACAACAACCGTAATGGGAATGGTAATAGGAGAAACAGGAGCTGAGGAAATAATTCTGACAAAAGACCCCAGTTCCAAACCTTTGAAAAATATTCACCGTTGAATGATACGTTAGAGAACATTTATTTGGACACGTATAATGTTTTGCAATACAAAAAACCACCGCCACGAGATTCGACAGAGAAAGAAATTGCTACCGGAAAATTTTATTTATTTCACGGAACTCATGGACATTCAACGAACGAATGTCGACACTTGAGAGACGTGGTTGAGAAGTTGTTGCAGTTGGATGAGTATAAGGCTGCCCCAAGGGACAGGGGGCAAGGAAGACATGCCCCAAACTAAAATCAGTCTGCTCCCAAGCCTACAGCGCAACAAAAGGGCAAAGGGATTGTCATTAACACCATAGTGGGTGCATTCCATCCAGCTATCCACATTTCAGAGCAATGGACCAATACATTAATGCAGTTAAGCACATAGATGTGGACGAGTGTAATGATTTGGAAGATATCACCACTGTGAAACAGCAGAGAACAATGTTCGATGATGTGGTGTTCCGTAGCAGAGACGATACCGGAATCCAATCACCTACCGAAGACCCGTTAGTTATTTACCACTACTATTGGGCCGGCATTGGTTCATAAGGTACTGGTAGACAATGGAAGCTCTGTTAACATTTTGTTTAAGAAGTCGTTTGATCAGATGAGACTCGAGTCTGGAGATTTGAAGCCCTGTGAAGGTTGGATCCGAGGCTTCAATGGGGCATCGACAGCTCCAATGGGGTATATAGAATTACCCGTAACATTGGGACAAGGGGATTGTCGAAGAGTACTAATGCTTCAGTTCGTAGTACTAGATATAGATTCACCCTACAATGCATTTTTAGGAAGGCCTGCCCTTGTAGAGTTCAGGGCTTGTATTGCACCATGGTGCTTATTGCTAAAGTTCCCAAGTGAAGCCGGAACAGGAGTAATGAGGGGAGACCAAGTCTCCGGGCGAGCTTGTTATATTTCTGAATTAAAGATGCTGATGAAGGGACTCAACATCGAGACTAAAAGTACTTCGCCTCCTCCAAAGGAGGGTTCGGCGTAGCAATTAGAGGTATCAGCCCCGAAGGAGTTGCCCAAGGGAATGCCTGAAGACCTGGATCCCAGAGAAGATGAGGAACCTGAGGATAGAAAAAAAACTCCTAACGAAACGACAGTGGATATACCCATTGATGAAGCTGATCCAGCAGAAGTTTTGAAGATTGGATCCCAGTTGGATCCACACCGAGCCAAAGAACTGGCTAACTTTCTGAAGGCAAACCTGGATGTGTTTGCCTGGACCCACGCTGACATGTGTGGGATATCACCATCCATCATGAGTCATTCGCTGAGTATAACCCAAAACACCCGCCTGTAAAGCAAAAGAGACGTGTGCTGGGCCCAGAGAGGTCGGCAGCTCTAAAAGAAGAAGTGGAGAAGATGAAAGAGAATGGATTTATTAGAGATTCGACATATCCCGACTGGATATCGAATCCTGTTTTAGAAAAGAAGTCAAACGGAAAGTGGCGGACGTGTATTGATTTTTCAGACTTGAACAAAGCTTGCCCGAAAGATAGCTTCCCACTCCCCAGAATAGACCAGCTTATGGATTCGACGGCGGGACATGAGCTTCTTTATTTTATGGACACATATTCCGGATACAACCATATTCCCATGCATGTACCCGATCAAGAGCACACGAGCTTCATTACAAATTTGGGGTTGTACTGCTATGTGGTCATTCCTTTCGGATTGAAAAATGCTGGAGCTACCTACCAACGCTTGGTGAACAGGATGTTTTATAACCAAATAGGGAAGACTATGGAGGTTTATGTCGACGATATGCTTGTCAAATCGAGACAGTCCTCTAGCCATATGCAAGACTTGGCAGAGATGTTCGGTATCCTGCGAAAGTATTGGATGAAGCTAAATCCTTTGAAGTGCTCGTTTGGGGTGGCATCTGGAAAGTTTCTAGGTTTCATCGTGAGATCTCGAGGAATTGAAATTAATCCCAGTCAAATAGCAGCGATAAGGAACATTGAGGAATCAGGAAGAATCAAAGATGTCCAAAGTCTTGCGGGGAAAGTGGCTGCGTTGAGTAGATTTATCTCCAAAGCAACAGACAAATGCGTCCCGTTTTTTGACTTGATAAAAAGGGGGAAGAAAATTTTTGAATGGACTCCGGACTATGTTGAGGCCTTTCGAAATCTATTAGACTTACAAGAGAGACCACCGATTTTGTCGAAGACAGTGGATCATGAAGAGTTGTTTGTTTATCTAGCAGTATCGACTCACGTCGTTAGCACCGCCTTGGTCCAGGAAGAAGACAAGGTGCAAAGGCCGGTATATTACGTAAGTAAGAAATTGGCAGCTGCAGAACGTAACTACCCAAGGATTGAGAACCTTGCTTACAGTCTTCTGATCGCCTCCCGAAAACTTCGCCATTATTTTCAAGCTCACCCAATAATCATATACACTGATCGGCCTCTGAGACAGGTGTTGCAAAGACCCGAAGCATCAGGACGGTTGATCAAGTGGAATATTGAATTAAGTCAGTTTGATTTAAACTTTTAGCCGCGGAGATCGATCAGGGGGCTAGCTCTGGCTGACTTTATAGCAGAGTTCACAATTCCGGAGGAAGAGACGATCAATGACAAGGTGGTCAAATCAGAGGAAGAATTAAAATTAGATCCATGGAAATTATACACAGACGGAGCCAAGAACGACCGAAGGTCCGGAGCTGGAGTCGTCTTAATTACTCCTGAAGGACGATCGTTATATTATGTTCTACGACTAGAATTTTCAGCGACCAATAATGACTCTGAATATGAAGCCGTGATTGTCGGGCTGAAACTTGCTAAGGAATTCGGAATAAAGGCATTAGATATATTCTGCGATTCCAAAATAGTCGTCTGCCAAGTGCGAAAGGAGTTTGTGGCCCGGGGACCTCGACTTATTACCTATCTCGGAAAAGTGAAGAAGCTGTTGAGCAACTTGGAACGGTATAACATAACGCATATCCCAAGAGCTGAAAACCAGAAGGCAGACCGGCTAGCGAAGCTGGCAAGTTCCGACAATCCGGAGGAAACCGAAATGGTTCCAATTGAGACGTTGGGATCGCCAAGCTTTGAATTAATGGAAATTGAATTAGCTTTCGAAGCAGAACCAGAGAAGGAGTCGTGGATGACCCCAATCAAGAATTTCCTTAGAAATGGAGTACTCCCGCCAAAGAAGAGTGGAAGGCAAGCCATAGTTCGCAAAGCTACCAGATACATCCTTCAAGATAATACCCTTTATCGGCCAGGATTTTCTATGCCCCTGTTACGATGTATAGCGCACGACGACATCAAGCGTGTACTAAGGGAAGTACACGAAGGTGAGTGTGGAGACCATACGGGGGGTTAGACTTTAGCAAAAAAGGTATTGCAGTATGGGTATTTCTGGCCTACAAGTAATAAAGATGCAACTGATTATTCACGACGCTGCGACAAATGCCAAAGGTTCGCCAAAATCCCCAGAGCACCACCGACCCAGCTCAAGTCGATGATGAGTCTGTGGCCATTTTCCATGTGGGGAATTGACATCATCGGAGTTCTACCGATTGCCAAAGGAGGAGCGAAGTATGTAATAGTCGTCGTGGACTATTTTACGAAGTGGGTGGAAGCTAAGCCCTTAACCAAAATCACAGCGAGAAAGGTGATAAGTTTCGTGGTTAGAAATATCATGTGCCGATTTGGGATTCCAATGACCATTATAACTGATAATGGAACCCGGTTCGATGGTGCCGAATTTAGAAATTTCTGCCAGAAATACAAGATTGACAAGCGGTACACTGCAGTCGCCCATCCACAGTCGAATGGGCAAGTAGAAGCAATAAATAAAGTCATAAAGTCCATCCTCAAGAAGCGGTAGGAACGTGCAAAAGAAAAATGGGTGGATGAATTGCCCTTGGCTTTGGACAACGTTTAAGACAGCTACCGGCCATACTCCTTTCTCTCTCTCATTTGGTTCAGAAGTGGTAATCCCTGTAGAGCTTGAAGTTCCCTCTCATAGGGTGACATATTATGACCCGATGACGAATCGGGCACTCCTCCTCGAGTCCCTTGATAAAATCGAAGAGAAAAGGGACGAGGCAAACTTGCGTGCATCAAGACATCGACGTCAGATGGTACGCTATTATGACAAGAAAGTTTGCTTTAGAACCTTTGAGCCAGGGGATTTTGTGCTAAAGCGAGTTTTTCTATCCCTTCCTCATCTCGGTCCAAAGTGGGAAGGACCATTCGCCGTCCAACGGAAACTTGAGACAAGAGCCTTCAAGTTAACGACCGTAGATGGCGAAGAAGTGCCTAGGGCTTGGAATGCCCAACACTTGATGCGATATTTGAATTAGGAATGTTGTATTTTCTTTTGCTTTTTTATGACCCTGTAAAAAGGCACGACTTGCCTTAGAAAAGTCTGTTGATGCGAACAAAGGACTATAAAGTAGATGTAGGCTACGACTTAGCCGAACCACTATAAAAATATCGTGTGCCATTTACTTTCCTGCATTATTTACTTCAACTATTATTCTACTGTGACTGTGGAATACGAGATGTTAAATTAAAATCTGGAAAGTTGGAGATGGATTATATGCAAGAACAAACACAACGACTGTTTGTACAATAAGACATAATAGAATGGGAAGACGACATTCTTAATTTTAACTCTCAAGAATTGAGAGAGAGTATAAAGGACAAGAAGATGACGTCCTCTGAGGCGTGAAGGTCCAGATGAGAGACCGTCTCAGCAAGAACTCTAACCTGGATATAAGATAGGAGAGTATAAAAGATGCCAGAAAAGAGCAGGCGTCAATGACGAAAGGAATGCGACCCCCGTCAGAGAATCGGGGACATTCGGACTTTTTAATTTATTCTCGAATAGTTTTTCAAGATTGACTGGGGGGTACATGTACACACATATTCCCCTCCACTATGACTCCATTACACAACTTTAGTAGGACATGCATTTTTATTTTTACATAAGTACTGAACTAACGACTAGCAGGCATTGCAGGAAATGGGTTATTTTTATTTACAAACGTATGAGTTTGTACAGGAAAACAAGCAAAAAGAAGATGCGAGGGCCACACTCGCTGCAACCATTGTGGGCCAATTAAATGCTAAAAAAAAACAAAACACTTCATCTCTTAGACGTTGAAGTGGACTTGGATTTTTTAGCAGCCTTTTGAGCATCCTTCGCCTCTTTTTCAGCATCAGTTAAGATGCGCTTTGGTTTTTTCCTCCCTGAGACTGAAGTGCTGGAATTGGTTGATTTTTTCCCGAGAGTCGGAACGTTGGAATCAAGAGAAGATTTTTTAGCAAGTTCTTTTGTAATAGATCTAGTCGAAAGCTTAACAACTTACCTTGATCCAGCATCCACAACTGCGAGAGGCTTGAGGCTTTCGGGGTCTGGGTCTTTAACTTTAAGCTGCATACGTTTGTCTTGTTCGACTTTCAATGCAGCTAAAGTGATGTCATCGGCGCTCCTTGATTCCCCAACTATAACCACCTCAGGGCCTTCCTCATGCTCCCCGCCACCGCCATCATCTTTCAAGGCGGCTATCATCTCGTCATCATGGGGAGCATCAGCCTTGTCTTTCTCTCCTTCTGCCTTCTCCGCGGATTCTGTTCTGGTGGTGGTCCCCTAAGACACGTCTGTCTTCTCGGATGGTTCAGCACTTGCGGAATGAGAAGAAACAGTCATCAACTTGGGAGAAAATAAAGGGTCCTTCATTGATTGCCCGACTATGCGATGGAAAGTGGAGACAGCTTTGACGAATTAGGGTGAAAAGGTAGAAACACATTCCGATGATTTCTCAGCTGGAGTAGCTGCCGTCTCTGAAACCGACTCAGGAATAGGAAATAAAAGAGATTCCTGAGGGATCCCTGGGTTTTCGGGGTTATATCCCTCTACTTCAGAAGTTTCAGCGGCAGTGGAAGAAGAACCAGCCTCCAAGATGTCCTTTTGTTTATCCTTTCGCTTTTCCTCCTCCATGGCAGCAGCTATCAGGCGATGCCCCTCAGCCAGACTTGTCGGCTCGTCATCTCTCAGATATTTTTCCATGAGTTTGTCCTCGTCGATGGAATCTACCTTGAGCTCTTCTTTCTCCCATTCAACAATTTGACTCCACAAATGGACCAAGGTAGTCGGATAATCACTGATCCAAGAGATGTTTCAGTGATGGATTATATATGCAAAAAATTCGATCAGTAATTCACCAAAGCCCTGCACATCCTCCTGGGCCTCTGCCAACTGCTTGCGGGACTCTTCGGCCGACTTGATGACACTTTCAACATTGCCCTCCGCTAGGGCAGCCCTGTTTTCGGCCTCCATCAACTTGGAAGCCAAGTCAATGTTTTTCTTCTCCAATTCGGTGTTCTTCCTCGCTAACTCGGCCTTTTCTCGCTCAAGAGTAGCATAAGCAAGTTGTATTCTTGCGCTATCCGACTTGGCGTCTTCTGCTTGCTTTTTCAGCTCCGAGCGCTCTTGAGTATCGGACTCGAGCAAGTCATGATAACGTTTCTGTAGATCTTCAAATTGTTGCTTGAAGCTAGCAGCATCCCGTTGAGCGATAGCAAGTTGGGCATGTGTATCCTCAAGGTCTTTCCCCAAATTTTTCAAGGCCTTTGCGTCAGCTTCTGCAGTCTTCTTCATCGAGTTAGTATCCGTGATTAGAGTTCGGATGATTCTGGAAAGGTTACGCCAATACTTGAACATCTCTGAATATTGTTTCTCGACTGTGTCAATTTTCGCCTTGGCCTCGTCCGCCCACCTTGAGGAAATGGGCTCGAGGGCAGGTAAGAAAGTTAGGTTCTTAAAATAGTGATAGGGGAACAACTCCTCCAGGTATGCTCGCTTCACTGCAGTTTCAGCGTCCAATGGTGGAGGTGCGGGGAATGTCAGCTCAGTATCCTTATGTGTGGAGGGCTCAATGGCCTCCTCACCCTTTCTAGGCCGCTTAGCAGGAACCTTGCGCTTGCTTCGCGAGTTGGTATCTCTCGGCGGGCTCCTTTCCCTAATGCGTTTTTCTTAAGAAGAAATTGGGTCTTTTGACTGCGACTTGTCATCTTCTCGACGGCCTTGGTAGCCTTTGTATCGCTCTGGATCCGACTGAACGGGAGAGTGAGAGCGCAAGGTCCGCGACTGATAAGGATCATAAGGCCTTCTATCCTCCCTACCGCGGCTTCCGCGGCGATCATGCTCAACATCATAAGGGGGTTTGGTCATGCTGCGTCGTAGTTTCCTGATGTCATAGTGAGCACGAGTCATTGTACCTGCACAACAATGCAAGTGGAATTCAGAACCAGTATTCTCATAAGAAGTAAGTGCTGTGAATTGGGGTGCTATTGTGTTAAGTGCATCCTAAGTGGTGTCCCCCCTCCGACAAACTAGAGTCTGAAGCCGAGCCAGTGCGAGTGGGCTCTTTGGCCTTAACAGGAGTAGTCTCCTCTGAAGATGTAAAAACTAAAGGATTTGTGCCAAAATCCTCGGAAGTGCAGATAGTTTCAGGTAGGGGGAGATCTCCCAAGCCCTGGAATATAGGATTATCAGTAGTATGGGCATCTCCTTGGGAAGCGTCTACTGGCGGTTCGTTAGGAGACACTGATTTCTCAGGAGAAATAGCATCCCCAGGGGTGATGTACCCTTCTCCGTGCTTTTCAGGTATGTTAGCCAGCTCATCGTCTTGAGTCGAACTTGGAGAAGGTGAAGTTCAAAGTGGCATAGTGGGGCCTTTCGAGCTCTCACCCATTTCTGGAATTACATCCACCGGAGGGATATATACATATGGACCTGACCCATGACTTATGCTACGGGTAATGGACAGTAACCCATGGTGATGAAGATATTCGTCCTTGAGGACCTCGTCGATAGTTAGAAATTTTTGGTCACCATTAAGGAGCTGATGCATCCGATCAAAATACACTTGACCTGATATTTGTTTTGGATTATCAACTGCAAACAAAAAGAAAATGGATTAATGTGGTGGCGTGGACATTCAGAGTCGAGATTTAGAAAACCAGTGCCTTACTTGATTTTGTCCATCTCCTAGAACCACCGGCTGTTGCCTTATATAAAACCATTCCAGCTTGGAATCGCCGGCCTTGCTGCTGAACGGTGCTGAAATTATTTTCCTTTATGGGACAGACTCGAAGTAAGAGAAAGGAGTTTCTCGAGTCCGATGCTTGAAGTTATAAAAGAAATGAACGTCATCAAAAGTGAGCTCTATGCCTAAGATCTTGCGGTATGCTACATATAAGGTATACAGGTAAGCGTAGGAGTTGGGATGCAGCTGCATGGGGGAAATCCGCATCTGTCTTAGAAATTCGACGACAAAAGGAGAAAACGGTGGAATAGCTCCAACTGAATCTTTTTTCGACGGCACTAGGGTATCCTTTTTCAGTATCCCGTGCTTTAAGCATATTCGAGTAAGTCTGTCGTTGTCAATCGTCGATTCAACTGAATCTTGAGGTGATTCCAATATGATGGCAGATTCAAATTCGTCAGGGGCTCGATTATCTCCAACCCCTCCTTCCTCTTCATAGCCTAGAGAAACTTCACTGTCAGAAGGCGTTTCGCTGTTATGCGCCTCTACTTCATAATCTGATCCCTCATTGTCCCATTCAGGGTCTGAGGAAGAAGATATGTCGTCAAGAGTGACTTTATTGGATGTCTCTGGGATCTCTTTCTTTTCTGCCAGTCTAGAAGAATGTCTTTCGGCCATGATCACTAAACTATCGAAGAAGTAATAACAGAAGTTAGAGTAAATTAGCCCGTGTCCCCCTGTGCACATGTGTGAACTAAAGTGTGTACGGTGTGTGCAGAAGATGTAAAGTGAACACTTGAAAGTATAATGCAAAGTTTTGGCAAAGCAGTGTTCAGAATAGCCCTTGATGTTTGTTTATGTTCGTAGGGCACTATCCTAACTGTCCATTAAGTTGTAGACTATATCAAGAATTGATTTGGCCGGTTAAGCAAGTTCTTATGCATTAAGTTGAATTGTTCTTCGGTTCAGTTCGGATGCGTTCATTGGGATCGGATCGGGGGGGGGGGGGTACAACCTTGTCTTGGCCTCGAACAAATAGTAGAGCCCAAGAATCAAAGTCGGATCGGTTCCGAGGTGGACTTCTGGAACGGTTCGGATTGAATTAAGCAACCATGCCCCTCTCCTCCTTTGTTTCACTTTCCGGTCCGATCCGGTTGGGAAAGAAATGTCCTCCTCTTTGTTTGCGAGTCCGACCCGATCCAGTCAAGTAAGCTCTATTTCCCTTTTTTATTTTTGCCCCAACGTGAACCGACCTTTCTCCTTCCTCCTATTCTTCTGAAACATCCAATCTGAACCGAATCCATCTCCTTCTTATTCTTATTCTCTCCCCCGTCATCTCCTACCAAGCATCTTACCCAAAAATCAACGTAAAGTTTGGCCTTGTAAATTGGCACGACCAACAACTGCTCCAGGCCCCCTCCGCAACAGCTTCGAAGTGGGACAAGGTCACCGACGACGAAGAAGAGAGGCGGAGGACAAGTGTCAATGCTAACAAATTTTCACACTGAAATCGCTTAAACCGTTCATGGATTCAAGTCAGAACTAACTAAAGGAAGATTAAGTCGCTGTTTGAAACCCTACCTACAGATTTATTCAGAGAAATCGAAGAATTTCTTTCATGAATTCAAGAATTGGAATTAGGTTTTTTCCTCTTCGAAATTGGGGCAAGTCGCTGAAAATGTAAAAGTAAAAGAAAGAAAAGAGGAGGATGGATTTATATACTTGGGTGAAGAAGTCTCTTCGTGTTCCTAATAATGTGGCACTCCTTTCCGTTCAGACATATATCTGGCCCGTTATTTTGGTGATGGCGGATTTAAAAGGGAACCTATCCAAACTAGAACATAAGCCCATGTATATACTCATGGCCCATTGGTTTAAGCAATCACAAGTCGAAAAGCAAGAGCCATCCGGACCGGAGTGCGAGCTTATATGATCCGAACCAGGATGGAATAGCGTTCACTGAAGTGATATTTGAACTGAGTTTAAAGAAAAATAAAGAAAAGGTTACCTGGAGGGACTGCTGGAAATTGCAAAGGATTCTCAAATTTGTTAAAAATAAAGGAAATAATCCAAATGCTATATGACGTATATGTATAGACATCAAGAGACGCAGCTTTCTGAAACAACGTATCTCTATACATCAGTGAAAATGACTTCTCAACGATTCAAAATTAAAGATCAATGTACGGATGATATCAAGGCACACTTCATCTTCGATAGAAGTATCCCTTGAGGGGGCAAAATGTTAGCCTACTTTGTGAAATAGGCTACACAAAGACGAAAGAATCAGTTGTTGAAGAAAATTCTACCAAGCATCTGGATCAGATCGGAGTGCTTCATACAAAATCAAACCAACATACGGCGAGAAAAAGGGCACATGCTAATCTGACCGGATCGGGGATGATATATCCGATCTGAATCCCATTTGTTAAATCGATACGATCCGAACTAAGTGCACCCTGCTACTTCGCTCCACGATCTCCTGGATATTCGGGGCAGTTACACCCACTTTCTACCCACGATGGCCACCAACTTGATGTGCTGGCAACACCAGAACTCATCCGATCCCGAAAGTCATGGAATGGAGGACACGTGTGCCCGATCCGACCCGAATTCATGAACGATTTTCACCTATGAATATCCCACCAAGAGGAATTTAGAAGGGACTTTTGGCACTTTGAGTGTTTGAGTATCTGTGAGAACCAAATTCCAGCACTCCCAAACAATCCAAATCATCATTCAAAGTGTATTTTGAGTATAATTGAGTGAATGTACATAAAAAATGAGTGAGATTGAGTGAATATCTTGTTGTATTCTCATCTACATCATCAAACAAAGTGATATAAAGTGAACGTAGGCTCTTTAACGCCGAACCACTATAAATCTTGTGTCTCTTTTCTGTTTTTGATCTTATTATGTCGTAATTTTAGTCAATTTGGGTGTTAGAACCACTTTTTGGTCTAACACTATGTATGCTTATATAGAAGTTTAAATTAATTCTAGCCTTTAGATATTAGGTTTTTAATCTGCATCATATACCTAGTGCTGAGTCAGCAAATGTATTTTATATATATTAATAACCTTCTATTTTTCTTCCCTTAAATTAATATGAATTGAACTTAAACATCTAATTGCATGTTTTCTTCAATTAGCATATTCTTCTTAATTGATGTCAATTAACATTGAATAACAATTTTACTATATTCCTCAAATTAACATATTCTGCTTAGTGTTAACTGACATAAGTGACAAATTAGCATATGCATTTATATAAATTAAGATAATTACATGGTTTCCTAATAGTACCCTATTAACATGTTTACAATTTGATATCAAATAACATGCTTTTACAAATGAACATAAATGCCCAATTAACATATTTTCTTTAATTAATATCAATTAATATGAATGACAAATTAGCACAAACACATATATAAACTAAGGTCAATTACATGTTTTTCAATCAATGCCATATTAACACACATCTACAGATTAATTTCAATCTATTCATGTTTACATATTCTTCCTTTACTGTATACATTACTTGCCCATATATATAAATATCTATCAATATATATATATATATATATATATATATATATATATATATATACATATATATACACACACACACACCCCCTATTCATAAATTCTAATATTGACAACTAATGCAAATTGATTGCTTACTTATTTTAAAAAGCGGAAATCAAGTATATAATTTAATTCCCTTTTTTTTTCAACTTTCCTCGTAACATACAAAGTCAATGCATAATGAAGTTACCTACATACATATATAACTATTTATACATGCATAAATTTCCTTCCCAAATAAATTGACTATATTTATCTTCTTCTTTTCTTTCTTTTTACTGCATGTAACCACACATTTCCTTCCGCTTTTTGTATTAATTGCATTAATTTTTCTTTTACTGTAGCCTAAATAAATTTGCATGCATTTTTTTCAATGCACATTTTTAAACTTGTACCTTCTTAACATAATTGCATATATATATATATTCATTTTTTTTATTTTTCTTCATTAATTAATTAATCCTTTAATTAATTATCTTTACGGTATAGTATATCTAATTTCGGGGTGTTACATTCTCCCCTACTTAAAGGATTTCGTCCCCGAAATCTTCAAGTTAAGAAGAATGTTATCATCCTTCCAACCACAACCATCTACTCACCCATTATACACAAGCATCCATTGTACTTAGAAGAATTCTAATGCCTGTATGAACATATGCATAAGTGTGTGTGTATGTTCCTATTTCCTAATGCAGAAATCAGGCGATCCACTAATTCAGTTGACCTCCTTAATGCAATATATGTCTGTGTCATGTATCCAATATGTATGCAAAAGAATCCTAATGATGCTTATAAATTCTATATGTGTGCACAACCACCACCAATATGCAACATCCATGTGATGAGCCAACCATATTGCATCCATAAAAAAAATTGCACACATCCATATGCAATATGTAAGTGATTGAGCCGATCTAGTGTCTAATGTGTGTGTAAATGCATCCACGAGTAACCACTAGCAAACACTTGCATCCATCAAACATAACATGTCTCAAATACATGTTTA
Organism: Allium sativum; assembly: GCA_030737875.1. Classification (NCBI taxonomy): domain Eukaryota; kingdom Viridiplantae; phylum Streptophyta; class Magnoliopsida; order Asparagales; family Amaryllidaceae; genus Allium; species Allium sativum. Next base: position 469,874,488 of record CM060923.1, on the reverse strand, counting down.
CAACCATAGGATTTTTCCTAACTAAAGATCGAAGATATAATCGAGAGGACATACTAAATGATAGAACAACTATAAACAAAGCGATAGAAAAAGGAGAAGTTAAGAATATACCCTCTAAAAGGAAAGGGTACAACGCACGCATCTTGTCTTCCGTCTTCCAAGTCGCGTCTCCTTGATCATCTTCCCATTGGAATTTAACCACTTGACCTCTCGGTTGCGTAACTTCTTGACCTCCGATCCAAGGATGCATGTAGGAGCTCGTCTAACCGTGGCATCTTGCTCCACTTCCACTTCTTTAAGTGTGCTCGGCTCCACTACTTTTGTCGTGTCATGTAAATACTTCCTCAAACGCGACACATGAAAACGTCATGAACATTACTAAGATAGTTGCCTCTTCTCATGTCCCTCCAAAATCTAGAATACATAACCTCAAAAGATCTTCAAGGACTCTATTCACCCCTTCCTGTCCGTCCATCCGTCTGTGGACGATAAGCGATGCTCATACTTACCGCCTTTTTCATATCACCTTTCCCTCTTGCATCGAAAACTGCTCCAAGTCCTGTCCCGCAAGCACCGATATATACTATAAACAGTTTGCTCTCATCTAGCAAAGTCAAAACTGGAGCTATCGTCAAAGCCCTCTTCAAACATTGGAAAGCATCGTCACAGTCAACATCCCAAGCAAAAGTCAAGTTCTTCTTCATTAACCGAGTAAGTGGGGCTGATATCTTCGCGAAGTCCTTAATGAACTTCCTATAATAGCCCGCCAGCCCTAGAAAGCTTCTTACTTCTGTTGCATTTCTAGGATCCTTCCAATCTTGGGTTGCCACCACCTTTGCGAGATCCACAGCTATCCCTTCCTTAAAGATCATGTGTCCTAAGGACCTCACTTCTCACTTCTCTTCTCCCTCTCGGAGCCATGTGTCGTACTGGTAATGCAACTGGCTTTGCATTATCTACTAGGTATATACGAAAGTCTATCTCATGCCTCGGGGGTAAACCCTGAACTTCATCTAAGACGTCACCATACTCACGGACCACACGAACAGATTCCAAATCATCGTTGGGCGCGTCAAGAGATTCTGGGTAGCTAAGCGTCACTGAACCCCTAGGGTCACAAGAAATATCAAGGGTCTTTCCACAACGAGTCAATTATCTAACTACCCTTCTTACACAGTCTAGGATGGCACCGTATCTAGCTAGCCAATCCATGCCTAGAATCAAGCCATGGCCCATGAAGTCAAGAACGTATTGCATTCAAACCCAACGCCCAACATAGACACTCTCAAATCCCGACATACCATAAATAAATGAGCCGAACCACCAATAGGATTTGAGACTACCATGGGATCCCTAACTAGACTAGTATTTAGGTGTAGTGTTTCAACTAACGAAGCAGATACAAACTAATGTGATGCGCCAAAATCAAACAAAGTTCGAACAGGATGATCAGAAAGGAAAACCAAATTTCAACCGAGATGTTTCTACCTCTATCGGGTATACCAGTCAAGAGGGAACACATCTACCCTCCAGAAGATCCTATACTTTTTCCTTACCCTTGCCTCTTTCAACAATCCTAATAAGATGTCTTGTCTCTCCGTAATGATAACAACTAGTCTTCTTCTTCTTATTTAAGTAGTTAGGTATTTCACAGGTGTGGCACTTCCTTTTCTCTTGTCCCACTTGTTATCCTTACCACCTTTCTTTGGATCTACTTTCTTATCGTGTGTCCTATCCATGTCTCTCCTGCACATTCTCCATTTGTAACCTTCCACCAAAATGAAGCATCACCCTTCATTAACCAAGCAGTTGGTTGAACCTTCCTCCCATCGTCTACCTCAAAGGTACCAACTAGTCCTCCACTTCCTTCTAGCTTTGACAAACGTCTTAGTCCCATGAAGCGGTTTTCCGCCCATCGTACGGAAGTTCTTACATATCTTAGAAAAAGCGTCTATATGCGGAGGAAGAGATTCAAAAAGGAAAGAGGAAGAGATCCAAAACGGAGAATCGAAAGGAAGATATATGGCTTTTGGGGATTATGGTTTTCAAAATAAACTTTACTTTTGAAAATACTTCCTTTTAAAATATTTTTGAAAATAGTTTTCAAAAACCTTTTATCTAATCTGGTAACCTCTCTCTGATACCAAGTGTAACACCCCACGTCCGTTAATGTCACTCACAAAGGGAAGGCATTAAGTTTCGTGGAGCATTATAAGTAAACATAACAGAATATTACAAGGAAGATACATAAAGTAGTACATGAAAAATTTATAACTTTATTGCAGCGGAAACAAAAATAAAGTTGGATTACATCTTCAAATATCAAAACCAAGTACATAATATCAGTCTTGTACAAAAGCCTTCAGAGTGCATAATTTTGAAGTCATAATCCCCAACAAAAACGCCTTAAATAGGTAGAATCAAAGCCAAGCAGTTCTTCAAGAACTTCTAGTACCTCAACCAGAGAGAAATCCGAATCAAACTTGAATATTTCCTCCTTGAAAACCGGGGCCGAGGGGGGGAGGAAACGGAAGAAAGGAGGTGAAAATGAACGAGGTCTGACATAAAGTCTGAAAGTCCAATAACTTTAACAATATAATTATTAAAGTAATATGACAAGACATAAACTGGAAAATAAGGAATGACTGTGAAACAAGCAGGCATGACCAGGTAAGCAAGATGAATAAGACAACGTTAATTGCGCTTCTAATCACTATAGGATAAATACTACACTTCACCAATACTAGTCACTCTAAGAGTTGATCCCGCCTACTGAACATAATAATCATAATAATGATAATGGTAGTCTCGTGTACCCCTAGCTGTCTTCATAGGTGTCGTCTGCTCCTCTCTCCACTGGTTGTACCCACTACCCTCCCCCATTCTAATTACAATGTTTATTCATAATATGGTAGTCGTACTCCTAGCTGTCTTCATAGGTGCCGCCTGCTCCTATCTCCGCTAGTCGTACCTACTACCTTCCCCATTTGGTCGGCTCCCTAACTCTTAGATACCCGTGCTGGTCCCACAGTAGGATGTATCACTCCCTAAAGTGGCAACCCGATATGACTGAAATGTAAGGCTTATACCTACACGATGCAACAACATCTTAACTACCAGCCCAAGCCCACGCATGCACATGACCCCGTTGGACTTACCGCTAACCCATTTTGACCTCTTACAATCAAATCCAGTAAGCGTGTCCCGTCCTCGACCTAGATCGAGCTCACTTGGATACTAAATGGGTTACTTGTTAAAAAGGGTCCCCACACTTGACGCAAGCTTTCCACCTATGCTTGGTCCCGACTAGGATTTTCCACTTAACCCCCTCTTGTTCATGTCTTCTTACATGTTTCAACATGCTTAATTGTTTATAATTATATCCCACATGTCACCCATGTTTCCCATTTATCAAATCAACATGTATTACTGGTTAAGTTTGTCTTAACCCTATCCACTTATCAGATCAATATATATATTATTGGTCAAGCTGGTCTTAACCCTACCCACTTATCATATTAATATATATTATTGGTTAAGCTGGTCTTAACCCTACCACTTATCAAATTAATATATATTATTGGTTAAGCTGGTCTTAACCCTAATCACTTATCAGATTAATATATATATTATTGGTTAAGCTGGTCTTAACCCTACCCACTTATCAGATTAATATATATTATTGGTTAAGCCAGTCTTAACCCTACCCACTTATTAGATTAATAGATATTATTGGTTAAGCTGGTCTTAACCCTACCCACTTAACATGTTTTATGTATCATATATATATATCGTATAGCATGTTTTACTTAATTTATGATTAAGTACATCTTTGTTCACAGATACATTGGTTAAGAGAATAACTCCCTAAGTATCAACCCCGAAGACTGTAATCAACATCAGATTGATACTCAGAGAATTACTCAAATCAACCAATCTTCTGTTTATCATTCATACTCGTCTTTGATCAGCAGTAATTAATTATTAATGCACAGACCTCTCACATTAAGTCGATTGCTTGTGGCCGCTGGATATGCTGGGCGGGTCCAAGCAGTCTTATACCACAAATGAGCCTAACCTTGTGTCTTAAGCATTTATTATTACACATAATTATTTAATCCCAGTTTGAATTAATATCCCTATTTCAAATTGTCAATAATTTCCAATTTTATCTATGTCCATAATTGTCACCTAAATTATGTCCATAATTTCTAGGCATATAAATTATGACAATTAATGTCTAAAATTAATTATATGCTTTTAAGTCATTTTATGTCAATTTCACAACATCAATATTTAATAGTTTCTCAATATCCCCACGTCGTTCGTACATGTAATTCATGAAATATGTTAGACTCGCAAATAGTCTAACTCACAAGAAGAAAAGAAACATCACAACTTGCATAACACATAAAATGGATCTAACTAGTATATAAGAATAGTCTAGCATGGATCAAAACTTGCATGATTATAATTCATATTAACATAAATTTGCATAATCAATAACTTACATAGGTAATAGGCATAATTTGCATAAACTACAAACTGGCATGGATCAAATTATATAAGATATGATTTGCATAGATTTATACACATAAAGGTGAACTTGCGTCTATGGACATGGTTTTCGCATAAACTTGCAAATGATCTACATACCAACTTGTATTAAACTTGCATATGTAATTTAGACATGTAAACTAGGATTTACGTATAAGCTTACATATCATTCGCGTACAAACATGCATATGATTTACATCCAAACTTACATATAAACTAATGTCATAAAAAAATGAATCAAATTAAACATATGTGATTAGACATATGAAATGGATCCACTAACATAAGTTAACAAAAACTGGCATATGAACCAACATCATGAATCTTTGTACATAAGACAACAACTACTGTATATTCACAAAACAAACAATATCATATCGATCAATGATTCAACAGGCACAATCTTATAACCCAAATTATAACTCATCATAATTAATTTATTTCTTATTTTATGAAAGAAATTGTACTCACAAAGAACGGATTAGAAAAGAGAATAAATTCGTTCATCGTTTGTTCTACAATCTTGTCTAACAATTCCTTAGCTTTAAGAAGAAGGTGAACTATTCCAGCAGCAGCATGGTGGCTAAGAGACTAATTTAGTTTAGGTTTAGAGCTTGAGTCTATGTATGCTTATATAGAAGTTTAGATTAATTATAGCCTTCAGATATTAGGTTTTTAATCCGCATCGTACACCTAGTGCTGAGTCAGCAAATGTATTTTATATATATTAATAACCTTCTATTTTTCTTCCCTTGAATTAATATGAATTGAACTTAAACATCTAATTGCATGTTTTCTTTAATTAGCGTATTCTTCTTAATTGATATCAATTAACATTGAATAACAATTTTACTATATTCCTCAAATTAACATATTCTTCTTAATGTTAATTGACATAAGTGACAAATTAGCATAAGCATTTACGCATATTAAAATAATTACATGGTTTCCTAACAATACCCTATTAACATGTTTACAATTTGATGTCAAATAACATGCTTTTACAAATGAACATAAATGCCCAATTAACATATTTTCTTTAATTAATATGAATGACAAATTAGCACAAACACATATATAAACTAAGGTCAATTACATGTTTTTCAATCAATGCCATATTAACACACATCTACAAATTAATTTCAATCTATTCATGTTTACTTATTCTTCCTTTACTGTATACATTAATTGCCCATATATATATATATACACACACACACACCCCTATTCATAAATTCTAATATTGACAACCAATGCAAATTGATTGTTTACCTACATTAAAAAGTGGAAATCAAGTATATAATTAAATTCCTCTTTTTTCTACTTTCCTCATATATATCAATTTATGCATGCATAAATCTTTCCTTCCCAAATAAATTGACTATATTTATCTTCTTCTTCTTTTCTTTCTTTTTACTACATGCATCCACACATTTCCTTCAGCTTTTTGTATTAATTACATTAATTTTTCTTTTACTGTAGCCTAAATAAATCCGCATGCATTTTTTTCAATGCACATTTTTAAACTTCTACCTTCTTAACATAATTGCATATATATATATACATATTAATTTTTTATTTTTCTTCATTAATTAATTAATCCTTTAATTAATTATCTTTACTGTATAATATATCTAATTTCGGGGTGTTACAGAATTTATATATATTATATAATATATAGCCCTTAAAAATAGCCATTTTGCAAATGACGTCCGTTTTCGACGAAACCACTTTTGTTGGATCTAGAATGTCAAATTATTACTAGATTCCAAATTTTATAATTTTTGGAATTAATATGTGAGGGTGGTGAATTAAAACGTGTTTGGTAATTTCGGTTTGAATTTAATCGACTGGAAAATGACCATTTCTCAAACGATCTCCAAATTTGATGAAATTAGTTTTGTTAGGACCGCATCATCGAGACATAGCTAGATTTAATTTTCTGGAATTTTTGGAGTTAATATGTGGCCCGGTAAATTAAAATGTGCGTTCAAATTCAATATATATTGATTTATATTTTAATTTAAAGAAAAACTGGTCGAAACAGTCGAATTGGCTTACAAAACATATCCCATTGTATTCGTAATGGGGGTAATTAGCTAAGGACGACAGTTGGTGGGTTTGGTTTGGAGCTCGAATGGAAAAGTTACATATAGATTTTCTAACCCTAAAATTTATTAAAAAATGAAAAAATAATAAAGGGGGAAAACCCTCATTTCCCCGTCGCCTCCTTTTTCTCCAGCCTCCCACCATGATCAGCCGCCGCCGCGTTCACCAGGGCCGCCGCACCTCCAGCGCCGCCACCCAAAAGGACCGCCGCCCCCCTCCGACCCCGCTCTGATGTTCCTCTGCTTCCCTCCTCCCTTTTCTCTTCTAAACCGAGCCACAACCCCTAAACCAGCACCCGCCGCCGCCGCTGCACCCCTGCCACCACCTCAGATGCCTACGCCGCCCTCCTTCGGCCACTACTCCGATCCCGAGCCCACTTTTCAATAAAAAAACCCAATTTTTATAGTTTCTATATTTACATTTAACACCCTGAGTTCCACAGCCAATAACTTCCAATCCGAGTGCTTCCGGCCAAAACTCAAAAATACCAAAATCGAATAGCACAATTTTCTCTTCGATTTGAGTATATAGAATCATATTATGGATTGCGGAGCCGCCCAAAAAATGCGTATAAAGTTTGTTGTCCAAAAATTGTCTTTTCGTGATTTCTGGCGAAATGAACCAATTTTGGAAGAAAGATCACTAAGCGAAAGTTGTCCGGAATGGCACGTTTAAGCTTAAAAAAAAGACAGCATGAGGATTGGAGCTCGTTTGCAAAGTATGGAATCAGAACAAAAAATTAGAGCGTTAGAAATAACGGTGGAGTGGATCTTAAAGTGAGAACTCCTTCTCACTCTAATTCTTTTATAGTTAAATGTATATTAAGATGCAGACGGGGCATAGAAGCCCCTAACACTATTTGTTTGTACAAACCATGGTTGTTGTTTGGATTGTATTGTGGAAAATTGACTGTATTATGGTTATGAGTTGTATTGTGGTTTTGTGATTGATTAGATTGGTTGTGTATGGCGCGAGCCGGTATCAGGAGAGGGGTAATGCTAGACATTACTCCGGTTCTAATATTATGCCGTTACAATGCCGAAATTTTCTGAAATAAATATTGTTCATTAAAGATATAATTTTTAATGTGTATATGAACTATATAAAATGTTCATGTGTTAAATAAAATGTTTAAATAGTAAAATACCATTTTTATTGAATGTATGGACTATTAAAAATATTCATGTTTTGAAATAAATAATTTATCGATAAAAATATAATTTTTAACGTATATACGAATGACATAAAATTCTCCTAAAATGAAAATAAATATTCGTTTACAAATCGGGCAATTCGTTTATGTACACCCATTTAACTGACATGGATTGGGACGATAAATTTTACACATCGCCCAACTGCACAAATAATATTCAGTATTTGTTGGTTGAAACCCCACACGGGTATTAGGTGATATTTAATGAACACTAATCCCAATCGTTTAATTGTATGTCAATCGATTGGTTAACAGACTGTTGTAAGCGTTAATTAATAATGCTAATGCAGCTGTGTAATGCACTCTGGATGATGGTTAATTATATGCCATTGTTGTAATATACATGTGTTATATGAAATCCATATAACTAACATTATATGGTAATTGATTAGGTCTGGTTCCAATTTAGTAGGAACGAATATTTTAAATTAATGAATATTTTAAAATAACGAATAATGAATATTTTAAAATAATATTCAGCAAGGGATTAAAATGTGAATTTGCTGTCCGATTTTGGATGGACACGAAATTATGGAAATGTATGAAGCCGTGTTGATTAGATATGCGCCATTTTGACGCGAATGATATTTATATCGATTTTATTCATTTTTATAATGAATATCGAAAAGGAAATGATTCCAAAATCTGATATTTTGAAAATATTATCATTTAAATATTATAATGATAAGGAGTATTCAATTTTGATTTAAAATTGAAATGAAAGTGGGAATCGTTTTTAAAACGAATTTAAAACAATTTATAAAATACGTTTTAAATGGAAATCAATGAAATATATTTTACATATATTTAATGGCCTGAATAGAACGCACCGTGCAGCGACCGTTCGCGAATTTCGACCATTGACTTCAAATTGACATTACGGGAGATCCGACCATCGGATTCTCCTAAAACTAGAACCGTTGGGTTCATATCAAAAAATCTTTCAAATGAATATAAGAGATTTGAAATCTAATGCTTGGATTTGGAATTATGTCCAAATCAAATTTGGAAAAGGTCGCTATGGATGCAGTTCGGTGGCCGTTATTGGAAACCGACTGTACGGGCCTGGATGAAATTATTAAAAATATTAATAATTTGTGTAAAATCATACTAAATGATTTGGACAGGATTTGGATGAAAACTTCCAATTTTGTAAAGATAAAAATATTTTTTTATCAAAACAAACTAGTTATTAACTAGAACAATAATCCAACGTTTTTAAATAAATTGGGTTTGGGAATGGTTTTAATCTAACCAGAATTTTCCAATATATGAATTGAAATGGATTTGAATAGAAATCATCTCCGGAATATTTCAATATTGGAATCCGTGACTATATGGATATTGTGGAGAAATTTGGAAGATAGATATATATCGTTATCCCCCATACGATATGTGTTGGTTTCAGAATTTGATATTGAATATAAGTCGATATGATTTCTATTCAGAGCCTTATATTTAATATTAAATTGGATTTAGGGTTTGTCGTGAATGGTGTCTTAAATAACACAGTTCTTAAACCCTGTGTGAAAAGAATAAATCTTTTAATTAAGATTATTGGAGTTTCCAGTTATGTTTAATAAGTTGGAATAGTATGGAATGTGAATTGGTTTATCATGAACTGTGTTTTTAAAGACATTCATTCTTTAACTCGATTAACCGTGAAATGTGATTTGGAATTTATATATCTTTTTATTAAGATTTAACAGAAATTTTCCAAAGTAAAGTTTTCCAATTTAATATATTAAATTGGAATTAAATGGAATTCGATTTGGTAATAATTGAAGTGAGCTTCTGTGGAAGAAGACTGTTAATATATATGGAATTTAAAAGGTTTTGTCGTTATTCCATTTATATTATTAGTCGGATATGGAAATTGGTATCCATTATATATATTGATCTGTTTTTCATGAAGATTCCCTGGTTAATGGAATGTGATTTTAGGTTTATCGTGAACTGTGTTTTAAACGACATTGGTTTTTTTAACCCAGTTAAAGATAGGAGTACATGTCTAACATTGTTTTTCGAACTGTATTGTTGATCTCTGCTAATTATATATCTATTTGGTGGCAGACAATTTATTCTCTTTCTTAACACCCTTCTCTGAGACGTACGAGCTTAGAGCTTATATATTGGCAGAAATCAATGGTACAGTGTAGATTGTCGATGCGGCATGTTTGTGTTTCCAAAGTTAAATAATCATTAAATAATGGTTGTTGGAAGAATAAAACTAATTGTAGTTTTAATGAATTTTTAATTAGATAGAAATGAGAATGTGATAATTTAAATTATCAAATTTGGGAAATGATCGAGAATGGAGTACAACCAGTTTTACTCCAGGCGAGAGTTAAATCTTTAATTAGATTTGAACATGAAATGGTAATTAAATTTACCGATAACATCGTAGTGTTAGATATGGGGTATTACCAGTTTTGCTCCATGGGATGAACAAGTCGGGATTGGGATTAATGAATAAATGATTACTTCGGTAAGGCTCAATATTTCCAACTAGTTGGTAAACCTTAATTTGGTTCAGAAATGATATCCAAAGGAAGATTAAAGAATAATTTCCAAAGAATTTATCTTTGATAAAAGTAATGGGAACCTTTCCCTAATGATTTGAATATTTGAATAAAATAATATTCTGAATTGGAATGAGGCGTATGTTGTGTTTTTATAGCACTTGATTATAAGATACATGAATTATTTGGAAAGGCCGGGTTTATACCCATTCTGAATAATTGACTCGACGATAAGTCAACGATGAAGACAATGGTTGAAGACCTGAGTTCTTCACATCGTTTGGATGATTACTGATGTCTTGATAGGGTTGTGCACCCAAGACAATTAGGTAATAAGTGGTGATCGTCCAGACGTACTTGGAGATCGACCGGATATGCGAGGACCTCTCTCATATATTAGACATATGGGACGAGGAATAAGGCGCCTCTGGTTTCGTTCAGACCCAGAACAAATTAGTAAATTCATGGGTGTCTCACATCGGATTTTATTATATCTTGATTGATCTCTATCAAATATATATCTGTTTGATGGCAGAGAATTTATTCTCTTGCTTGACACCCTTCTCTGAAACGTATGAGCTTAGAGGTTATGTATCGATAGACATCAGTTGCATGGCGTGAATTGTCAGTGTGGCATGCTGAGATGCAAGTGATCAAGGCTTCTGTTGAAAAGAAGAGTCTTATGGTTGATGATCAAAGCACGGCTTTAAATAGCATAGCTTTGTTTATAGCGTTAATTCGCGTGCCTCACACCTCGGTATGAGTCAAAAACGGGATAAGGGACCCAAGGAGTGCATGATGTTTCTTTCTTGCTATGGGTGGTGTCATGGTATGGAGCCCAGACATTTATTTATTTTTACCTATGTAGATGATGGATAGAAAGGCCCTCGGATATATCGGTCACTGCGGGGCCAATGGATAGGTCCGGTAGGATCGAGAAACGTGTGTTCAGGAATAACTAATCCTCAAACGTAAGGGAGGACCAGCCATGGGGATCCAAAGGTTCACTGCGGGGGATCCTGGGTCATCTTGCTAGAGGTGATCTGAATCAGTGAGGAGACCATCCCTGGCCTCGACTCATGATGGAAATCTAATTTCCAATATGTGACATTTCGGTTTCAATTGCAGAAATAGTATGGCAACATAGTAGCATGGGATACTATGCCGTCTATGATTGATACATTTATATTTGAAGTGATTTTGACACTATACACTTATAGTAATATGCAAGTGATTTGTTTTAAAACATACCAAGCATGTTTGGCTATTAAAAGGTAAAACTCTATCCTCCGACTTGCGTTGCGTTGTGTTATGGGACTTGAGTCTTATAATAGCTTCATTTTCCAGAAAGCATTGCGCTATTTTTTTTATGCACTGGTATTCTTGGAAGAAAACCCGTTCTGTGTTATACGACGAGGTCCCTTGATTTACCATATTTTAAAGTAATGTTTTAAATAACTGTTTTATTTCTCACACCAGTCCCATGACTGACCTGTAGTTTATTGTTTTAACCTAAACTCTGAATGCCCCTATTTTCTGCATGGGCATCTAGTAATTTTGGTTTTTGCAAATATTTCTTTTCCAGGATCCTAGATTTTTCAGTTGGAGCTATATTTGGAAAGCTTTGTATCCGTGTATTTCTTTTAGTTGTGTTATATATTATTTTTCCGCTGCTAATGTAATTTAAATCACTGATATTTTTTTGATGTGTATTATTTATTCATACTCTATTATATTCTTGTATTCTGACGTAATTGTTGTAATAGCAATGAAATGTTCTTTTGTTTGCGTTCTGATTGTCGTGTTCTCAACTCAATCCGGGCTTTCCCGAAAGGGGAAGTTTGGGTTGTTTCATGCTAGTTAGCCATATTATTAATATTGTAAGGCTACACTTTGATTATATTATATTTTATCCATTCCACCGTGGGATATTTTCTAAGCACTGACATATTTTATGTCTTTGTCTTTTCTGCAGGATACCAGAGCAAACCAGTGCGAGTTTCAATAGATTAGAATTTTAAAAAAAAATCGATCTTTCAAAATTCGGGTTGTTACATCTGGTATCAAAGCCTAGGTTTAGGATTCCTGAATAAATAGTGAGTGAACTTTTTATAAATATAAATATATTATATATACCTATATACATAGAGGAACCCACTAATTAGAAAGAGTATAATGTGGTAAGAATTGGTATGTCTGTTTTGTGCACTAAAGGAATGAATATGGAAATATGAGACCTTTAGGTAATTTGGGTGGGAAGTGTACAATATACTTTGTAAGAAAGAAAGGTGAATCCCATGTGTTAGTGTTTCAGATTAGTGGGCTTGGCGGTAAAACCTTATAAATTGGGAAAGGTTAAAAAGATAAAAATGGATTAGGAATACATATAGTTGAGAGAATTGACTTTGTGGGAGTATCTAGGAAAACCTATAAAATTGGAAACCCGCTTTGAGTCTAACCCATTGTTAGCTTTTAAGAACTTGAAATTATAAAAGCTTTTGGAAGATGGTTTATGGTGTTTTCAAGTTTTAATCTTAAAAGTTATAGTTTTAAAATATGTAAAGAACCACATATTAGATTTTGAAGTAAAATGGGGCATATTTTGTAAATAGTGATTTCTTGTGAAAATTTCTATCTAAATTAAAATTCTCTCAGTAAAAACCACATATTATAGAGCATGTATAGCTCGCTAGTTTTCTTGTTATATTGCTTGAAAATATTTAAAAGCAAAACTTAGAAAATATTGCATTTTGTTAAAATTCTCAGTAAAGAAAGTTTTGAAATCTCTATTCTTTGATAATCATTTTAGATAAATTGATTTAAAGGAGAAAATTTTGTTGGGTAGACAAAATAGGTTATAGAAATTAAAATTAGAGTGGATTTTGCAACTTGTAGTAAGAAGTTGAACATACCTTATAGGTAAGAACAAGCCGTAAACCTGATTGAGAATTAGTTGTCCTTGTCTACTCCAGTTTTTGTGATTTGGAAGAAAAAAATGAACGATGATTTACATTTTTTTTTAGATGATATGTTTTCTGGTTTGGAAAATGTAAGTTTTCATGAGGAAAATAAAATTTTGGCACTTTTAATTTTTGAAAGAAAATATAAATGTAAATGCCAAACCATGTTTTAAAAGTATGGAGTAGGTAATGATTAGTTCCTTGGGAAGACGGGAAAAGTTTTGAGGCTATGAGTAAGTAGCGAGAATTATCTTGGAATAATGGTAAGTTCTCGTATAATACGTAAGCATTGAAAAGCCTAGGGTATTGCTTGAAATAATTGTTGGTACACAGCTAGCACTAGTGGTGACTACTAGAAAATGAAGGGAAAGTAAGTGTTTAGATCCTATTGGGGTAAAACCCGATATTACATTTCTATTGGGATCATTCTGCCATTTTGTTCGTGTTGGGTAATTAGGGTACCACCTAAATGTGTCGTTGATCCCGTGATTTGAACTTTTCTGTCTGAGGGGGATAGTCTTGAGATTCTTGGCCCTCAGTAGTAGCTGTGTAGAGCGTTTGTTTTCCTGTTTTAGTTGGAGGACTAGAAGGCTTATTTGAAACTAGACTTAGATCAAAGGATTAAGTTGAATAAGGTAAGAAAAGAGTAATGGCATAACTAAAAAGGGAACAACAAATTCAGTAAAGTAACAAACATGGCAGACAAAGAAAAATGAAAAATTATGAGAAAAGATGGATAAAAATAAAAATTTCTAAGATAAGTTGAAAAAGAAAATCTATAAAAAAAGAAAATTTTTCTCATGTGGGCTGTGCTTAGATAGGAAAATAGGGAATCTTTACAGGTAGTTACATAAAATCTAAGTACGGATGCAAAAAGGTACATAAAAGAAAAACGGAAGATGTGAAATTTTTCATTTTCCACCTTTTTGTAAGATAAGAAATTGAATTTAGAAAATTAGATTTTTCTTAAATTAGAAAAATGAAGTTGGTTGGTAGGATTTTGGATGCAACAATTGGGTGAAATGCGCTATTGCTTTGCAAGAATGTGGGAAATTTTGGATGAAAATGTATTTTGATTTTCAAATTATTGCATTCATGTAGAACTGTCAGTTACGTGAGCATTATGTTTTTAAAGAATTTTTGAAAAACTTGCATACACATAGAAGGTACCGCTTAGGCATACATGTATTATTATGTTGTATTACACTTTGCATAAGTGCACGATGTTTGCAAAAATTGGATGCACACATGATGGATGGATATTATGCAATGGATTATCTATTTTACCCTTATCAAATTTCGGGGATGAAATTTCCTTATGGTGGGAGGATTGAACACCACGCATTTTATGACAATTTAATAATTAAATAATGTATATGTATATGTGTGTAAATACAAACACTGAAAAAGAATAAAAAGATTAATACAAATAAGAATAAAAATGTAACGTATGCATTGAAAGAAAAAAGGATTGGTTGCATGTAGTGTAAATATGTTGCATGCACTGATTTACAAATATTATGCATTAATAATAAATGAGAGATAAAAGAAAAAAAAATGCATGTAATGGTTTAATTAAAAGATTACATCAAACATGAAAAAGAGAAATAAGAGGTGAACAATAACTACCATTGTTCTAAGCCTCGTTAATAATATCCTTAGTAGTCCATTTGGTTAGAACATGTTACTTGCATACAAGAGGTGCAGAGTTCAATCCCTGCCACCGTTACATTTTTGTTTTAAGGGAACACCTAAAATAAATACATGTTCATAAGAGAAAATATATATAAGCGCACATATAAGGAAATATACATATAAGGTAGTAAAGAAAATATATGTATACATATATACGAGAATATATATGTATATATATGCAGAAATATATATATACAAGGATAAGGTTCAAGATAAGGCTGCAATCAAAGGAATATGGAGAGAATTAAATAATGGTATAGCATCATTTTAATTTTAAAAGAAAATAAAAGTTGTGCGTATATATGTGTGTAAAATGGTCATTAGAAGATTTATATACATATAAGAAGATTATATGTGAATATAACGCATAAGTAAATTCCATAAATTCAAAAAGTTCGAAAATCAAACTTCTGCGCCAAAATAGCTTGGAGGACCCATAGGGGGTCGACACTGGAGTCGACACCCTCTAGATTCGACTGGATTCATCTGCGAACCTGAACTATTTTCTTAAATAGGTTCAATGCTAACTCAGCGCTGCGTGTACGATAAGACCCTGAACACCTATAAATACGCTAGTAGAGCCTAGCCTAAATCTCATATTTCTGAGACGACGTCTATACTCTGTCATTCTTCTTCCTCCTAAAATCTCTTTAGAAAAATAAGATAATTAGTTTAGGAAAATTCTGAATCAAGATCTGGAGGAAAAGAATGAATATTATAAGAAGGTGTTCAGAATCATATTTCAAGTAAGGTAATTTCTGAGATCTGTTATATTCAATTTTCTTCCTCTTTCTTCCCTTTTTCTTTTAGTAAGAATTGCGGATCCATGGTTGTTAGGTTCTAAATCCAGTTAGGGGAAACCGTGGAATGCTAGATCTGGATTAGGTTCAGGAATTGGAAAGCAAATTAAGTGAGTGGATTTAAGCTATATCATTTTTGATAATGGTATATTATTGTTTAACATTCCCATTATGCAAATGATTTAAAGTGTTGAAATGCTATTATGACAAGTTGAAATATTAATATGAATGTGTTGGAAAATTCATATGTTGAAACGTTTAATATGCTGAAATTTACATATGTTGAAACATAAACTTGTTAGAATATGTGTAGCGATTACTGTTGTTGGAATTTCATGTTAACTTGTGACATTTATGTATTGGAACCCTTATTCGTAGAAATTGGAATAGTTACATGTTAGAATAGAATTAATAACATGTTAGAAAGAACATTCGACATAAAATAGACTTAATTTGACACTAACCGTAACATGTAAAAATATAGATTTCAGTAAAATTAGAAAGAATGAACATGCCTAGATTATATAGAAGATTTATAGTAAATAGATAACTGTAACTATACTTAGACACGAGGTTAAATTCAATTTGTGGTAGAAATTTGCCTAGAACCGCCCGGAACTGCCCGGCAAATCCAGCGCCTCAAGTTGTTAATTTAATGCGAGAGGTCTAGTAAGTAATGAAAACATGTAACGGTGCTAAGACAGGAGGTTAAGTCAACTTATGGAAGAAGTCTACCTGGAACCACCCGGCAAATCGAGCATCCACAAGTGGTAGGCTAAATGTGAGAGGTCTAGTACGTAAACATATATATAAATATATGTGTATAAAAGGATAGAAATAAATGGCATTAATTGTAATTAATGGGAATTAATTGGAATTGAAAGATAAAATACAGCAGTAAAAGAAGTGGAGTGAATGGGGAACGATAATAACCTATTATAAATAAATAGCATTAATGAGAATGTTATATAATAGCTAGGCTTATCCTAGGGACAAATGGAAATTATAACTTAGGTCATAATAAACGATAAAGAAAATGGAATAACTTATGTATTAAGATAAGTTGTATTTAATTGTAAATTAAGTTATTTGTGAGAACGAGAATCTGAAATATGTCAATAAGGATAACATAAGTTATACTTTTGGAAAGAGGACATATTAGTAAACATTAGTTAAGAGAACTAAGTTAATAAGTAAACAACGATAAGTTGTAATCACAGTATAAGATGAAATTATGATTAAATAAGAAAGAATGAGGCAAACTTATGAAGTGAAATAAGTTATATTTAATCATAAATGATAAGTGACATGTTAAGTAGAAAACATGTGAATTGAGATAGACTTAATGACATATTAAGTAGAACATGTTATGAAATCAAACAAGAATATAAAGTGATTGTGGTTTACATACATTGGATCACAATCTAGAGAGTAACATGATATGGGCTTATTAATAAACTTAAATCGATTAAGTTATATGATTGAAATTAATAAGCGAGAGGAACTTGGTAACTTGAATAAGAAGTTAATGTAAATGGGAATAACTAAGTTAAATGGAAACCCAATGAGGTAGAGCAAGCACATAATTGAATGTTTAGACATAGGGTCTAATAGCATATTAAAATAAGGCGCTTGGACCAGTCCGCACATTTAGCGTGAATAACCCAACGAGGTAGATCATCGCGGTGTTACGAGGCACGAGGGGAGCGCACGTCCATCTGATTATTCGGTTAGCTCCGAAGGACTAGAAGGGGAAGCACGTGGCCTCCTGAGATGCGTAAGGTGCTCCTGGTAGTCCTCTATGCGGTGGTTGATGTTTAGGCTGTGCTCGCAGAGGTTGAGTCTGCGCGTTACTACCAAGTGGGTGGGCCTTGACTGTAAAAGTAGCTTTGCAGTCAGAATGCTATGACAAGGTGAGACTAGGATGATTCGGTGATCGCCTCGACGGGAGGCAAGGTTAGGACCAACAAGGATAGTAGATCATCGAGCATCCATCATCGGCAGCCAGTGGGACCCGAAAGGGCTAAAGCTAAACCCAAGACGCCATCTACCTTTCACTATCAAGGCACGGTGGTTAAGGGAGACACCAACTAGATGTTTAGATTGTTTGTTAGTAGCAAGTCGCTTAGCTCTTGTAGTCTTTACTAGTTGAAGGAGGGGCCTAGGTGGGGCCATAGCCACCATGAAAAACAGACCTGAGGGATATCTGTATTTTGAGGCCCTTAAGGGTACGCCTGTACAGATATGGAAAATCTTTTAATCGAGTTCTGTGTTTCTTGTATAGCCCTTCCATGGAACTCGATGCACATTAGAGGTTATGTGCGGTTGAGGCATCGAGTACGATTGATGACACATACGTAGGAAAGTCTAGATACATGCATAGCTGCTCTGGTTGGTGTATCGTAGACTCTAGGGAATTACACTGTGATCTGATTTGATCAAAGGTGGCAGTCCGTACGCTTACATAACATGACGATGGTGGTTATATGCGGAACGTAGCGTTGTTATATATTGGTCCGTACGTCACTCCGGCGTAGGATGAGGGATTGCATATATTTCTATGGCGTTACGGCGGAGACCGTGCGAGTGGGGGTATCATGGGGTGTACCTTAATATTGGGGGTAGCTAAATATATACAAAATTAGGTTAATCCAGTAGGAGTAAATGGGTACGAAATATGTTTAAGTCTTGAGTGTTGTTAACCCAAGTAACTTAATAAATAAGAAAATGTGATTGAATGGTATATGTAGGATAATTCAAAGTGTGTAGTTTAAATCCAGTCGCCAGAACTTGTGTTCTGACCCTCTCCTCATAACATACTCGTAGGTCAGCTTTGTGGCAGAGACATGAAAGCTTTGGATGCTAGTTAGTCGGTATAATTAATACGGTAAGGCTATACTTTGATTATATTATATTTTATTCATTCCGTTGTGAGATATTTTCTAAGCTCTGACATATTTTATGTCACTGTCTTTTATGCAGGTACCAGAGAAAACCCACACGAGTGTCGATAGATTAGAATTTTGAAAAAAAAATCGGTCTGTCAGAACTCGGGTTGTTACAATTCGCATTCGAACCTTATCCAGGAATTATGTATCCCTCACTTTCGAAATTTCATATCCCAAAATAATGCACCAGTTACGCGGTGATCAGGTAAAATTAGTTAACCCGTTCATGCTTTCTTCCATGCCAAAATTCTTGGCACTTGCCAAAATATTGTGTCTGCTTGCCAGATCCATTTCTTTGACTCTAGAAAGCCACAATGCGAAGACGTGGAAATCTCGCATCCCCCTGAACTGATCACCATATTTTGCATTGCCATGCCCCTAATTTGCCATTTTCTCACATCACTCAATTGACGAGGCAGATACGGAATAACTTTGACGAAGGCATGTTGTAACATTGGAATTTCGAATCCTGAGGGTTCGAAATATGGGGATGTGAAATTTGATATCTGTCAATCCAAGTTTAGATGTTTTCCGGGGCAAGAGAAACAAAAGGATTGAAGCTAAATCCCATGTCAATCCACTATTTCGAGCGTGCCAAATCAGAGTGATCCCCCAAATTTCAGATGGGATTGGGCTGATGTGATCACACGTTTTTGAACTAATCAATCATGTTTTTCAAGTTGTTTGAACGTGCCAGATAAGATATTTGCCAACTTGCCAAATTTGAGTGCCACGAGTCGCGCAAGCCATTTTTTGTGATCGACGCAAGTCGATCAACTGTTTTTGAGTGCATGACAATGCTTTTTTTTACTAAAATCCATATATTTTTCCATGATGAGTTTTGTCACGTGATCAGACCGACACACTGAAGTAATGAGCTGATTGGACTAAGTCGATCAAGTATTTTTACTGCATCAGTTTTTCCAAGTCCATCAACGATGATCTTATGTATCGACGCAATTTCCAACCTTTCCCGAACACGTCGCGACTTCAACCAAATCGCCTTTTGTTTTCTAACAACGTTCTCAACGCTTAAGCGTGTCGCTAAACAAAATCTTGACGTGTGATGGCTTTACCAAAAAGCGTGTCAACACTTTTCCCCCTAAATCATGTCTTTCTTGATGTGTTTTGCGAGAAAATCAGAAATCCAAGAACCAAAGCCAGGAGATGTCTGTAGTGAACTTTTATAACCAGAAAGTTAAGGAGCCACGATCATGCCAGACTGTATTAACCAGAAAGCAAAAGCCTATAAACTAGAAATCCACGATCACTCCAGATTGTATTATCCATTAACCAAAAATCCTAAAATCCAATGAAAGCTAACGATCGCTTATGATTGCTTAGAGATAACCAGAATAGCCGAGCAACCAGAGAAGCAAAAATGACCAGAGGACAGCCGAAGTCCAATAACCTGAATAAACAAAAAGTTCGTAGCCTAGAAATCAGGAAAACCTGAAATCAGTGAATCCAGAATAACAAATAACCATATAGCCAGATATCCAATAGCCAGAAGTGAGCGATCTTGTCGTGTCTCCGACAAGACTGCCAGGGTAACCAGAATTCTCAGAGGCAATTTTGCTGAAGCAAAACAACCAAGGACAGCCTGAGTTTTCCGTAGCGATCATGCCGAGGCAAGACGACCAAGGGTAGCCTAAGTTTTTAAGGCAACCCTGCCGAAGCAAGACGATCAAGGGTAGTCATATCCTCTCCCAAGGCGATCTTGCCGAAACAAAATGAACAAAGGTTGCCATTTTTCCCAAGGTGATCTTGTCGAAACAAGACGACCAAGGGAAGCCATATCCTCTCCCAAGGCATTTTGCCGAAACAAAGCAATCAAAGGTTGCCAATTTTCCCAAGGCGATCTTGCCGAAACAAGACGACCAAAGGTTTCCATTTTTTCCAAGGCGATATTGCCGAAACAAGATGATCAAGGGTAGCCATATCCTCTCCAAAGCTGATCATGCTAAAACAAGATGACCAAAGGTTGCCTTTTTTGCTAGGGTGATCTTGCCGAAACAAGGCGACTAATGTAACACCTCGAATTTTCTGTTACATTAAATTAACAAATTAAAGTATACTTAATTCAAAATGAAAGAATTAAGGGAAACGGGTTACGCTATTGCGCTCGTCCCGGAATTCTTCTTGAGATAGATTTCGAGTTTACGTAAATCGGACTCCGTATGAAGGAGTTATGACCTTCCGAAGTCTTAGAATTCAATTTAAAATTCAAACAGTTCAAAATTCGAAAACAGACCCAAATTGGGCTGGGTGGGGAAATTCCCGCCCAGGTCGACCAAGGGGTCGACCTGGGGGTCGACCTGGGTACCTAGGTCGACCTGGGGATCGACCTGGGGTCGACCTGGTCAAGTCTTGGCTGGCCTGGTTGGGTTCTAAGCGATTTTCTAAGTTCTAATGTGTCACTAGGGTTGATTTGTCACTTTCTGATTGGCTCCAATTGGTGTGTTTGGTCTGGATTCACTATATGATCATCTGACTGCTCAAACCAATATGAAATTCTATAAATACAACCCAACACTCAACCTTAATTCACACAAATAAAATAGAGCTAGAGCCGTCATGTATCCGGGAGGAAACTATGAGTAGCCGTCAGTTGGAGAAAGCTTAGAGACGAGCAAAACTAAAGTAAAAAAAAGGTTCAAACAACGTTTTTCTACCCAAAGGAAAGCATTGCAAATTCAGAACTCAAAAACCAGAAAATCAAGATCGTCGTTTATTGTTATAGTGATTTTTCTGATGAGAATAAAAATTAAGACTTGATTTGATGTAAAGTGGAAATGGAATTATACTATTGTATAACGACGATGCTAATTCATATCTGTGTATTGCAATGATTGTATTGTGAAAGGTATTGGGATGTTTGTGGTATAATTGACTTGATGTTGGTCCTATTGTACATTTAGAATGAAAGCAACATCACATACAAGTATATGGTTAATGTTAGAATTTACACCTATATGTTTATATGTTTAACATAGGTTGTATACATTTTTCTAAGTCCAAGTTAAGACTTATATACACATGTTCTATGTTAAGACCATTATGCCTACATGATTAAATCCCATGTATATGTTCTTATGTTCTTTGCAAGTTTGTAATTGGGTCCATGCCAAGTACCATTTAGTTTCACACGATCATTACAAGTTTCATGTTATAATAGGATACATGATTTGATCTAGTTCACGCTTTTGGGTTAATGTCAAAAATAGACATTTTTATAGACATGTAATAACTTTGTCACATGCTAATTTGTGTTTGAAGTTATGTCTAGATAAAAATATGTTTAGGCTTATGTTTTATGTAAGTCTAAATTATGACATTTCATGTGACACCTATTTAATTAGATTCTTAATTGAATGCAAGTTCACATGACAAGTTGAAACCCATGATTTATGTTAATTAGATCGCAAAGTTGCAAGTTCATATGTCACACACCCTTTATATTATTTAGAACATTTCATGTTCTTGGCTTTCCCTTCTATGTTTATAATTCGGGCTGAAATATCTAGCCCAACATTCATTATAATCTTGCGAACGTACAAATGAGGGAATATCGTTGGGATTAAACATGAAAAATATATGTGTTGGCATGTTTGGCACATACCAATAATTGGTGACATTTAAATGGTATGAATTGTCGTGCCTAAAAAAATAACGAACTTGGAAAATGGGCCATAACATTTACATATAACAAGTAAAAGAGACAAATATGTAAATTTAGAAAATATGAGTATGCTTAACCCGAGGTTGGATTGAGTTGTGATGTAAACCTGCCAGGACCCGCCCGGCTGTCCAGTAATCACAACAATACCTATCCAATGTGGGAGGTTAAGGCATTGAGCCCAATAAGGACCTGAGGTTAGACTGAATTACAGTGTAAACCTGCCCAGAACCGACCGACAAATCCAGTAACTGTAACAATACCTGTCTAATGTGAGTGGTTGGTGCTTTAACTAATTAAAGCTAAGGACAAACAAGTCAGGATGGTAGGGTTAAGCTAACTAAAACATTTAACCAATTCAGCATGTTAATTAAACTGATGAATGGGGTTAGGTTAATACAGACACTTAACCACTTAACATGTTTGACTAGAAAACCCTAGTAACGGGGACCCATTTCAGCAGTAACCCAATTAGTTATCATGGTACCCTGAAACTAGGCAGGGCGGGGCACGATTACTGGGCTGATTGTAAGCGGTCAAAAACGACGACGGTTGGTGCAGCAATGTGGGTTCTAACGGAGTGCGGGCGTGCACACACTTCAGAGCAAACAAACAGGGCACTGGGCATCAGTAGTATAACCTATGCATTCTAGAATTTTATCGGGCCGCCACCATGGGACTTGATACACCCCATGGTGGGACTAGCATAGGTATCTACAATCATTGGGGGCCGTATGACACATATGATTTTGCGAGTAGGAGACGATCTTTAAAAAGGGGATCACTTCACCCCAATCATGAGGCGCCAATTGGAACAAATGCAAATAGGTGCAGAGATATAGTGTGGGGTGCGATAGTATATTCGATTCAAAACTACTTTATCTTAGTTTATAATACTTTCATGTTTCCAGTTTATAGCTATCATGCCCTTTTCCTTATTCTCATACTGAAGAGTCACTAGAATTACCAGGCTTTATGTCTGACTCTATTTTTCTTTCGTCTTCTTTTCTTTCATTTCCCCTCTAGGTCCACAGGGAGGAAACAACCCAGCTTAGTCAGACTCTTTGCAAGCTTCCAGATAGTAGATGTATGGTTTGGACTCTCTTTCCTTGGCTATGGCTTTTGGGCACGTTCTACGGGGGTTTATGCAGCTTTAATTATGTTTTATGCTTCTTTATTTAATTATCAAGACAGAAATGATGATGTAATGTTATGGAAGTTATTGTGAGACAATTATGGAATTTTTTATATGAACACGTATTTATGAAATGAAAGTCTGTTTGTTTTCCACTGCTTATATATATATATATATATGTGTGTGTGTGTGTGTGTGTGTGTGTGTATGTGTTTATATCTGTCTTGTGTTTTATCTGTGACTTTTACTTATAAACCTCCATCGAAGTTAAGGCATTCCCTTTGTGAGTGACCTCAATGGAGGTGGGGTGTTTCACTTGGTATCAGATCACAGGTTTACTAGATTAGATAAAGGTTTTTGAAACTATTTTCAAAAAGAAGTTTAAAGAAGCATTTTTTTTTTCAAGAAAAAGCGTTGTTTTTAAAAGGCATAGTTTCCCAAAGCCATATACACTATCTCTCTATCCTTATGTTTTGAATCTTTCCTTTTTGTTTCAGCATGTCGGGGGATCTTAACCTTCCAGAAGGAGTACCGATACCTAGCTGGTTCCGAAGTACCTAGAGGCTAGGGCCAATAATGCGGGCCCAGCAGACATTCCTCCTCCCGTAGTGGCAGCGGTTCCTTCTCCTCCTCCTCCTCGTGGAAATGCTTTCGCTAAGACGTGTAGAGATTTCAAGGTTATGGGTGGAAAGGACTTTTATGGAACTGAATCCTTTATGGTAGCAAGGAACTGGCTGAAGGAGACCAAAGATTTGTTCGT
Organism: Allium sativum; assembly: GCA_030737875.1. Lineage (NCBI taxonomy): Eukaryota > Viridiplantae > Streptophyta > Magnoliopsida > Asparagales > Amaryllidaceae > Allium > Allium sativum. The sequence goes on along the minus strand of CM060923.1, from coordinate 469,850,110 downwards.
CATCTTCGAAGTTGACGACAGGCAAAAGATACAGCTAGCAGTGTGGTTGCTTAAAGACGAAGCCTCTTATTGGTGGGAAGTTACCCATGCTGAGAGGCCAGTGGAAACTTGGGAAGATTTCAGGATGAGGTTTGAGATGAAATTCCTCTCCCAAGCTGAAAGAAGCTTGCAGATGGAGAAGTTCCTAACTCTTAAATAAGGAAGTATGACGATCAAGGAGTATGTCAATCAGTTTAAACAGCTGGCTAGATTTGGGCTGGATTTAGCAAACACCCAACACAAGAAGGCCCTTCGCTTCGTCAAAGGTCTAAATGAGCCTCTACACAGCCTTGCTATGACCCATATACCCATGGGAGCGACTTATGAAAGCTTGGTGGACATGGCGTTGCTACACGAGGAAGATAAAGGCAAGAAAGAGGTAAAGGTGGAAGTGCCTCAAGAAAAGAAAGAGGGTTTACAGGCTAAGAAAACATACTGCAAGAAGGGCAGGAAGAATAACAAATCCCATGAAAAGAGAAAGTGTAATTTTTGTGGCATTGTTGGACATACAGTGAAAGACTGCAGAAAGAAGAAGGCGAAGATGAATGGTAGCTGTTTCCATTGCAGCAAGACTGGACACATGGCTAAGGACTACCCAAAGAAGCGGGGGCAAGGATAGAGGACTCGATCCACTTCACGGGGACAGGTTCACGCGCTGGTGGCACCTCCATTGGAATGAGGTAGAAATATTTATGTAGAAAGCTTAGTTATCTCTATGATCGTCCAGTTTGCACTCTCTTTGATTCTGGCGCATCACACTCCTTTATTTCATCTGCTTAGTAGAATCTCTGCACCTAGACACTAGTATGGTAGAAGATCCCTTGGTTGTTTCAAATCCAATTGGGGGCTCAGCTTATTTGTCAATGGTTTGTTTGGATTTGAAAATCTCTATTCTAAGTGTTGAGTTTAGAAATAGTGCCTTTGTTTTGGGTTTCTCGGGATATGGATTGATCTTAGGCATGGACTGGTTATCCAGTAATGGTGCCATTCTTGATTGTGAGAAGAGAGTGGTTAGACTCTTGACTCGGCTTGGTAACACTCTAGAAATTTCTTGTAATCCCTTGAATGCTATTATGCTTAGTTATCCAGAGTCTCTAGATTCTTCTGTTGAGAATTTGCAGTCGGTTAGAGTGGTCCGTGAATACCCGGATGTCTTTAAAGAGGTAAAGGGCTTACCTCCGAGGCGGGAAATAGACTTCCGCATATATCTTGTTGATAATGCAAAGCCTATAGCTTTACCTGTTAGACATATGGCTCCAAAAGAGAGAAAGGAGCTCAGTAAGCAAGTTAAGAAGCTTCTTGAGAAGGGGTTTATAAGGTGGAGTATCTCGGAATGGGGTGCTTCGGTGGTGTTCGCCACCAAAGAAGATGGCTCACTATGTCTTTGTGTGGACTATAGGGAGCTAAACAAGCTGACTAAGAAGAATAGACACCCGCTTCCCAGAATAGACGATTTGTTTGATCAACTTGTAGGTGCGTCGGTTTTCTCCCAACTTGATCTGGCTACTGGGTTCCATCTGCTAAGGGTAGTTGAAGATAGCATTGATAAGTTAGCATTCAGAACCCCATACGGTTTCTTCGAGTGGCTTGTCATGCCTTTCGGCTTGACAAACGCGCCCGCTTATTTCGTAGACCTAATGAGCAGGGTGTTCAAAGAATTCCTCAATAAGTTCGTGGTGGTCTTCGTAGACGATATTTTGATCTTCTCAAAGAATGAGGAAGAACATGCTCAACATCTGAAGGAGATCATGGAAAATCTTCGAGTCCATCAGCTGAAAGCCAAATTCTCCAAGTGCCACTTTTGGAGGGAAGAAGTAAGATTTCTTGGACATGTAGTGTCCAAAGAGGGGTTAGCTATGGACCCCGCGAAAGTGGTGGCGGTGCAAGATTGGAAGGCACCAAGAAATGCAACCGAAGTCCGAATCTTTCTCGGGCTAGCAGGTTTTTACTGAAAGTTCATTAGAGATTTCGCGAAAATCTCAGTTCCACTCACAAGGCTAACAAAGAAGAATCCAGCGTTCGCTTGGGATTTAGATTGCGAGTTTGCATTCCAACGATTTAAAAGGGCTCTCACAACATCCCAAGTTCTTACATTTCCAGATGGAAGCAAGGTGTTTACAGTATACATGGATGCTTATGGAACGGGACTAGGTGCTGTTCTGATGCAAGAAGGGAAGGTAGTAGCTTATGGTAGAAGATAATTGAAAGTTCATGAAAAGAACTACCCAACCCACGATCTTGAGTTAGCCGCCATCGTCTTTGCGCTTAAGTCTTGGTGTCATTATCTCCTAGGTGAGAAGTTCGAATTATATACTGACTATAAATCGTTGAAGTATCTTTTCTCGTAGAAAGATCTTAACTTAAGACAGCAAAGGTGGATGGAGTTTCTTGCCTCGTATGATTTAGAGATTTCCTATACTCCTGGCAAGGGCAATGTAGTAGCAGACGCTTGAGTAGAAAGAAGCTGACCTTAAGCCCTCTCTTTGTAGAAAGGCAAAGCTTGGAGTATATAGCCAATTTTGACTTTAGGCCCTCCTCTGATTTTGTACCTGGTTTTTGGCATCACTAGAAGTACGGCCCACTCTTTTAGACTCAATAGGGGTCGCACAACGTAAAGACCCTCAGCTTGTTGATGTGATTGATAAGCTAATTAGGGGTGAAACTTCCAGTCACCTCAATAGGTACTCCATCGATGATAAGGATTGGCTGAGGCGAGATGGAAGACTATGCGTCCCACAAGTAAGGGATTTGGTAAAGATGGTTCTCGAGGAAGCACACCATTCTAAGATGACAATACACCCAGATGGAGACAAGATGCACAAGGACGTAAAGAGAGTTTTTTTTTTGGAGCGGCATGAAGAAGGATGTGGTAGCTTTCGTTTCTAAGTGCATGATATGCCAACAGGTCAAGGCGGAATAAAAGAAGCCTGGAGGACTGCTTCATCCTCTAGAAGTCTCACAATGGAAGTAGGATAGCATTTCAATGGACTTCATTGATGGGTTGCCTAGGTCAAGAAGGGGCAATACTAGCATTTGGGTAATAGTGGACAGGCTTACAAAAAGCGCCCACTTTATACCTATCAAGAGTAGAAGGACTGACTCATCTCTAGCATCACTTTATCTCAAGGAAATAGTTCAACTCCATGGAACACCCTCCAGCATAGCGAGTGACCGAGATCCTATCTTTGCGAGCGATTTTTGGTGGAGTTTGCAAGAAGCTGTAGGCACACAGTTATGCTTGAGCATGGCCTATTACCCCCAAACTGATGGTCAGACGGAAAGGGTGAACAGAGTATTAGAAGATCTTTTGAGACTGTGCGTTTTTGACTTTGGAGGGACATGGGAGGATCATCTTTCTTTAGTGGAATTCGCCTACAACAACAGCTACCAAGCCACCATCAGCATGGCGCCCTTCGAAGATTTGTATGGAAGACCATGCCGGTCACCAACTTGTTGGTGGGAGTTTACAAACAAGCTTATACTTGGGCCAGACATGATTAGAGAGACTTCAGAAAAAGTGGACTTGATACGAAGGAGAATGAAGACTGCCCAAGATAACCAGAAATCCTATGCAGACAAAAGAAGGACCGACCTTGAGTTTGAGGTTGGGGACAGGGTTTTCCTTAAGGTATCTCCTTTAAGGAACGTCGTTCGGTTTGGATCCGCAGGAAATCTAGCACCAAGATTTGTAGGACCGTTCCTATCAACGAGAAGATTGAGAAGATGGCTTATAGAATAGAGCTACCTAAAAGGTTGGTTGGTATTCACAATGTCTTTCACGTTTCTCATCTCCGGAAATGTTTACATGAGTCTACGGAAGTGGTGGAGCCAAGCATTCTAGAAGAAGTTGAAATAGAACGAGAAACAACTGTGAGGATAGTTCCAACTCGAATCGTAGGAACTGAAATCAAAAAGCTACGCAACCGTGAAGTCAAGCTTGTTAAAGTTCAATGGAGCGATGCCGAGGAAGACGCGACTTGGGAAATTGAGGACAAAATACGTGCTGCCTACCCTTTTCTTTTTGACGGTACATCTTTGACCTCTCTTTTTCCATAAGTTTATGCTTGTATCTACCTTTTAGTGTATCTTCTCTATCCTTTTTCTCCTAATTCCTTAGGTAGAAACTAATGGATATAAACATGTATTTGAAACATGTTATGATTGATGGCTGCAAGTGGTTGCTAGTGGTTTCTCGTGGATGCATATACACACACCCTAGGTATTAGATCGGCTCAGTCAATTCCAAATTGCATATGCATATATGTATTCATATTTGTATGTGGTTGAAACTTGATATGTTGTCATATGGATGTCGCATTTGTATGAATGGTTGCACACTCGTGTAGAATTATGAGTAGGGAAAAATTTGCATACATAATGGATTCATGACACTTACATGATTCGCATTAAGGAGGTCAACTGAATCAGTAGACCGCCAAATTTTTGCATTAGATAAGGACATATACACACACTATGCATATGATCATGAAGCATTAGAAGTCTTTTAAGGACAATGGACGCCTGTGTTTGTTGGTTGAGTAGATGGACGATTGGATGTTAGGATATACGTTCTTCTATACTTGAAGATTTCGAGGACGAAATCCTTTAAGGAGGGGAGAATGTAACACCCCGAATTTTCTGTTACATTAAACTAACAAATTAAAGTATACTTAATTCAAAATGAAAGAATTAAGGGAAACGGGTTACGCTATTGCGCTCGTCTTGGAATTCTGCTTGAGATAGAGTCTGCGTTTGCGTAAATTGGACTCCATATGAAGGAGTTATGACCTTCCGAAGTCTCAGAATTCAATTTAAAATTCAAAAAGTTAAAAATTCAGTTCAAAATTCGAAAACAGACCCAAATTGGGCAAGGTGGGAAAATTCTCGCCCAGGACCCAAGTCAACCAGGGGGTCGACCTGGGGGTTGACCTGGGTACCCAGGTCGACCAGGGGGTCGACCTGGGGGTCGACCTACCCAGTCGACCTGGTCAGGTCTTGGCTGGCTTGGTCGGGTTCTGAGCAATTTTCTGAGTTCTGGTGTGCCTCTAGGGCTAATTTGTCACTTTCTGATTGGCTCCTCTTGGTGTGTATGGTCCGGATTCACTATATGATCATCTGACAGCTCAAATCAATTTGAAATTCTATAAATACAACCCAACACTCAGCCTAAATTCACACAAATAAAATAGAGCTAGAGCCGTCATGCTGCCGGGAGGAAAGTAAGAGTAGCCGTCAGTTGGAGAAAGCTTAGAGAAGAGCAAAACTAAAGTAAAAACAAGGTTCAAACAACGTTTATCGACCCAAAGGAAAGCATTGCAAATTCAGAACTCAGAAACCAGAAAATCAAGATCGTCGTTTGTTGTAAGTATAGTGATTTTTCCGATGAGAATAAAAATTAAGACTTGATTCGATGTAAAGTGGAAATGGAATTTTACTATTGTATAACGACTATGCTAATTCATATCTGTGTATTGCAATGATTGTATTGTGAATGGTATTGGGATGTTTGTGGTATAATTGACTTGATGTTCATCCTATTGTACATTTAGAATGAAAGCAACATCACATACAAGTATATGGTTAATGTTAGAATTTACACCTATATGTTTAACATAGGTTGTATACATTTTTCTAAGTCCAAGTTAAGACTTATATACACATGTTCTATGTTAAGACCATTATGCCTACATGATTAAATCCCATGTATATGTTCTTATGTTCTTTGCAAGTTTGTAATTGGGTCCATGCCAAGTACCATTTAGTTTCACACGATTATTACAAGTTTCATGTTATAATAGGATACATGATTTGATCTAGTTCACGCTTTTGGGTTAATGTCAAAAATAGACATTTTATGGACATGTAATAACTTTGTCACATGCTAGTTTGTGTTTGAAGTTATGCCTAGATAAAAATATGTTTAGTCTTATGTTTTATGCAAGTCTAAATTATGCCATTTCATGTGACACCTATTTAATTAGATTCTTATTTGAATGCAAGTTCACATGACAAGTTGAAACCCATGATTTATGTTAATTAGATCGCAACGTTGCAAGTTCATATGTCACACACCCTTTATATTATTTAGAATATTTCATGTTCTTGGCTTTCCCTTCTATGTTTATAATTTGGGCTGAAATATCCAGCCCAACATTCATTATAATCTTGCGAACGTACAAACGGCGGAATATCGTTGGGTTTAAACATAAAAAAAAAAATATGTTGGCATGTTTGGCACATGCTAATGATTGATGATATTTAAATGGTATGAATTTCCATGCCTAAAAAAGTAACGAACTTGGAAAATGGGCCATAACATTTACATATAACAAGTAAAAGAGACAAATATGTAAATTTAGAAAATACGAGTATGCTTAACCCGAGGTTGGATTGAGTTGTGATGTAAACCTGCCCGGACCCGCCCGGCTGTCCAATAATCACAACAATACCTATCCAATGTGGGAGGTTAAGGCATTGAGCCCAATAAGGACCCGAGGTTAGACTGAGTTACGGTGTAAACCTGCCCGGAACCGACCGACACATCCAATAACCGTAACAATACTGTCTAATGTGAGTGGTTGGTGCTTTAACTAATTAAAGCTAAGGACAGACAAGTCAGGATGGTAGGGTTAAGTTAACTAAAACACTTAACCAATTCAACATGTTAATTAAACTGGTGAGTGGGGTTAGGTTAATACAGAAACTTAACCCCTTAACATGTTTGACTAGAAAACCCTAGTAACGGGGACCCATTTCAGTAGTAACCCAATTAGGTATCATGGTACCCTGAAACTAGGCAGGGTAGGGCACGATTACTGGGCTGATTGTAAGCGGTCAAAAACGACGGCGGTTGGTGCAGCGGTGTGGGTTCTAACGGAGTGCGGGCTTGCACACACTTCGGAGCAGACAAACAGGGCACTGGGCATCAGTAGTATAACCTATGCATTCTAGAATTGTGTCGGGTTGCCACCATGGGACTTGATACACCCCATGGTGGGACCAGCATAGGTATCTACAATCATTGGGGGCCGTATGACACATATGATTTTGCAAGTAGGAGCCGATCTTTAAAAAGGGGATCACTTCACCCCGATCATGGGGCGCCAATCGGAACAAATGCAAGTAGGTGCAGAGATATAGTGTTGGGTGCGATGGTATATTCGGTTCAAAACTGCTTTTCTTAGTTTATGATACTTTCCTATTTCCAGTTCATACCTATCATGCCCTTTTTCTTATTCTCATACTGAAGAATCACTAGACTTACTAGGCTTTATGTATGACTCTATTTTTCTTTCATCTTCTTTTCTTCTGTTCCCCCCTAGGTCCACAGAGAGGAAACAACCCAGCTTAGTCAGAATCTTTGCAAGCTTCAAGATAGTAATGTATGCTTTGGACTCTCTTTCCTTGGCTATGGATTTTGGACATGTTCTATGGGGATTTATGTAGCTTTAATTATGTTTTGTTGCTTCTTTATTTAATAATCAAGACAGAAATGATGATGTAATGTTTTGGAAGTTATTGTCAGACAATTATGGAAATATTTTGTATGAACACGTATTTATGAAATGAAAGTCTGTTTGTTTTCTGCTGCTTATATATATATATGTGTGTGTGTGTGTGTGTGTGTGTGTGTGTGTGTGTGTGTTTATATCTGTCTTATGTTTTATCTGTGACTTTTACTTATAAACCTCAACCGAAGTTAAGGCATTCCCTTTGTGAGTGACCTCAATGGAGGTGGGGTGTTTCAACTAAGGATTACCTTATCCCTACTTAAAGTTTGCAATCCGATTTTAGATTTCATACTCCATAAGCAAGCTTCCTTACATTGCGAAGTAATCTTACTAAAGTTATAAAACTTTGGAGTTTTTAATAAAAACAAGACGAAAACTTAATGGTTTTCCATCTATAAAGAGCATTCCTAGGGATGCATGTTCTCGCACATAGGTATGCAGACTTAGTCATTTCTAATTTCAAATACATTCGTGAAGCAAACTGGACGACTTATCGTTCGCGAAGAGCATGCTTAGAAATGCTTTTTCCTGGACATGGGTAAGCAAGCTTAGCCATTCCATTTCCAAAACAAGAATATCTTCAAGGCGATCTTACCGAAGCAAGATAACCAAGAGTTGCTAGAAGGATTCAAGGTGATCCTACCAAAGCTAAACAACCGAGATAAGCCAAAGTGTCAAAGGAGGCCTTACCAAGTAAGATAAATAAGAAAATCCAAAATATACCCAATTTATTAATAACCATGGGGTGGTGGTGTGTTGTCGAGCAAAGATCATGCCTAGGGATTATAACAGCTCTCGTACATGAGGTAGGTGGACTCAACCATCTATAATCCAGAAAGCCAAAAGGCAGATCTAAGAGATGGAGCCTACAAAGTCAAATCCATGGGCCGAAGCCTGAGTATCTAAATCTCGAGAAAGCCAAGAGAGCCAATACTATGTGTAACGACCAGCCATTTTGACCGCTTTAAATTGGTAATTAAACCAACTTAAAATGTCTGAACCAACGGATCGTTATTTAGCTTACAGAGTTTAATAACGGAATCACACGGAAACATAAAATAAATAAAGAACACAATATTGAACAACAAATAAAACTTATATATATATATAATCGGAATTTGGATATAATATTTTTCTATACAGCAGAATAAAAATACAGTTTGACTTTAATAGAAATATTTACTGTTGTTAAAAATCTTCAGAGTGCGCGTCTCCTGGAATCCCCAGCTTCTCTAGTCTTCAAATCCTAAGTTGTAATCATTAAATCCGTACTCCGCGGGTCTGACCGAAGCGTTCCATGCAAAAACATAAAACACTCGAGTCAGGATTAAATCATAGTTCAAGTAAAATAATTTCAATATAAACTGAAATAAATAGTTAATCCTACACTTCACTAAATTTCGAGTACATCGAACTCATGAGAACTTCCGGAATATATATAGCAACTTGGGATGGAAACAAATCGGGATAGTATATGGATTTATATATATATATATATATATATATATATATATATATGTACGCTGATGACATATATATACACAGACAATGGTATATATATATGTGTGTACATCAGCCACCACACACACATATATATATACACACACTAAAACACATATACGTAGTAGATAACATATATATACACATACAATGGTATATATATGTGTGTGTGACGGAGTATGTAAATATATGAATATCAAGTATAATATCTATGAATATCAGTTTTTATCTCAAGGACTAACAGTTACGGAAGCCTGCACGTGCACACGTGTGCACTGCCCCAGCATTACATAACCAATAAATAAACAAGTGCAATAATGATCATAAAGCGTGCGCAAATTGGCGACGAAACATGGCAATATAGCTAGACAGTGCATCAACTAGTATAGGATATCAAGTGTACATTAGGTTCACAAATGGTTTAAACAAATGTGACAAGGGTACAAGTATGTTAATCAAGTTTCAGAATAATGACCCAAAAATTTTCAGGTTGTATAACCCAAACAAACTATTTATTTTTCAAGTATATCAAACTTACATGAAATGCCAGCAAAAGTTGAATGTCCCATTTGAGGCAGTATGTTTAAACCTTCAAAATGCATGGCACGGTTTTCAAAACACAACAGACTGGTATGGACACATTCATGGGTATGCTTAGGTTCACCAAAATAAGGTAGTTACCGGACTTACTAAAGGATCAAGTTACCAACTAATTGCTATCCAAAATACAGTTGGCAAAACGAAATGCTCACTGTCACTAACATGGTTGGAAAAAATACTAAATAAAGGGCGAACGTCATACAAATATCAATGCAGAGGCGGCTAAACGTAGGCCAATCCAAGCACATCATGAACATATGAGAATAAGGCAAGATGAATCGCAACAATAGAAATATTATATGGACCGGGTATGAATGTGCAAACCCCAGCATACACGAGAGAACACATGTGGCATAGTACAAATTTGGATTCCAAGATAATAACATATGAACCAATATTCAAATACAAAATGTTAGTAGGCATGTAACTGGCATGCATATGTTAAAGTGACCCAATACATATGTGAAACATTTGACAGGAGACCACAGGTGAAGTAAATGAGCATAAACACATATGTGTTAAGCATAGTTGAACTAATCAAAGCATTAGATTTCAAATTTTTGTTAAAATCTCTGTCAAATTGGAGTAAAACATAGTAAGGTGAAAAAGTGCCAAAATACAGGTCTCAAGCATCTACGTAATCATTGAATAATGCATCACTAGCTTGTGCAGGTTGTTTATGGCTACTCCATTGTGATCCAAACATTTTTTTCTAAAATCCATTAATATTTATTAAAACCAAGTTTGTAAAAACTAGTTTATGGAGTTGAAACATAAAAGCCTCGCCAGTACATGTCATTGGAGCCCATAAACCACCATAGTATATGACATTGAACGTATACGACTTCCGCAGCTTTGAGGAACTATCAAAACATAAGCTCAACACTAAAGAAATCAATGCTGACATTACAACAGTAGCTGAAATACAGGAACATAGACATAATCTCAAATGAAAGTAACAGCCAATTATCCCAAAAATGTATATAAAATATTGTCAGGTTACCTATTATGATAGTATGAGGAATATTATATTTTTATTTCTACTCAGTAACAGTCCACAATTTTATTTAACAATAGATTAGAATGGTTAATGGATACAATTCCCAAGAACAAGTTTCATTTCCAGTTCGAGCTACACAATAACTAATGCAACGTAATCAATCATCAACAATTGAACGCAAGGCAACCAACAAAAACATCCAGGCACCACTATTTACCTAGTAAAAAACTGAAGTCAAGCTACTTAAAAATATAATATTTCTAAAATTTTGTTTTTCTACCTAGAATTGTGTCGGGTTGCCACCATGGGACTTGATACACCCCATGGTGTGACCAGCATAGGTATCTACAATCATTGGGGGCCGTATGACACATATGATTTTGCAAGTAGGAGCCGATCTTTAAAAAGGGGATCACTTCACCCCGATCATGGGGCGCCAATCGGAACAAATGCAAGTAGGTCCAGAGATATAGTGTTGGGTGCGATGGTATATTCGGTTCAAAACTGCTTTTCTTAGTTTATGATACTTTCCTGTTTCTAGTTTATACCTATCATGCCCTTTTTCTTATTCTCATACTGAAGAATCACTAGACTTACCAGGCTTTATGTATGACTCTATTTTTCTTTCATCTTCTTTTCTTCTGTTCCCCTAGGTCCACAGGGAGGAAACAACCCAGCTTAGTCAGAATCTTTGCAAGCTTCAAGATAGTAATGTATGCTTTGGACTCTCTTTCCTTGGCTATGGATTTTGGACATGTTCTATGGGGATTTATGTAGCTTTAATTATGTTTTATTGCTTCTTTATTTAATAATCAAGACAGAAATGATGATGTAATGTTTTGGAAGTTATTGTCAGACAATTATGGAAATGTTTTGTATGAACACGTATTTATGAAATGAAAGTCTGTTTGTTTTCCGTTGCTTATATATATATATATGTGTGTGTGTGTGTGTGTGTGTGTGTGTTTATATCTGTCTTATGTTTTATCTGTGACTTTTACTTATAAACCTCCACCGAAGTTAAGGCATTCCCTTTGTAAGTGACCTCAATGGAGGTGGGGTGTTTCAACTAAGGATTACCTTATCCCTACTTAAAGTTTGCAATCCGATTTTAGATTTCATACTCCATAAGCAAGCTTCCTTACATTGCGAAGTAATCTTACTAAAGTTATAAAACTTTGGAGTTTTTAATAAAAACAAGACGAAAACTTAATGGTTTTCCATCTATAAAGAGCATTCCTAGGGATGCATGTTCTCGCACATAGGTATGCAGACTTAGTCATTTCTAATTTCAAATACATTCGTGAAGCAAACTGGACGACTTATCGTTCGCGAAGAGCATGCTTAGAAATGCTTTTTCCTGGACATGGGTAAGCAAGCTTAGCCATTCCATTTCCAAAACAAGAATATCCTCAAGGCGATCTTACCGAAGCAAGATAACCAAGAGTTGCTAGAAGGATTCAAGCTGATCCTACCAAATCTAAACAGCCGAGATAAGCCAAAGTGTCAAAGGAGGCCTTACCAAGTAAGATAAACAAGAAAATCCAAAATATACCCAATTTATTAATAACCATGGGGTGGTGGTGTGTTGTCGAGCAAAGATCATGCCTAGGGATTATAACAGCTCTCGTACATGAGGTAGGTGGACTCAACCATCTATAATCCAGAAAGACAAAATGCAGATCTAAGAGATGGAGCCTACAAAGTCAAATCCATGGGCCGAAGCCCGAGTATCCAAATCTCGAGAATGCCAAGAGAGCCAATACTATGTGTAACGACCAGCCATTTTGACCGCTTTAAATTGGTAATTAAACCAACTTAAAATGTCTGAACCAACGGATCGTTATTTAGCTTACAGAGTTTAATAACGGAATCACACGGAAACATAAAATAAATAAAGAACACAATATTGAACAACAAATAAAACTTATATATATAATCGGAATTTGGATATAATATTTTTCTATACAGCAGAATAAAAATACAGTTTGACTTTAATAGAAATATTTACTGTTGTTAAAAATCTTCAGAGTGCGCGTCTCTTGGAATCCCCAGCTTCTCTAGTCTTCAAATCCTAAGTTGTAATCATTAAATCCGTACTCTGCGGGTCTGACCGGAGCGTTCCATGCAAAAAAATAAAACACTCGAGTCAGGATTAAATCATAGTTCAAGTAAAATAATTTCAATATAAACTGAAATAAATAGTTAATCCTACACTTCACTAAATTTCGAGTACATCGAACTCATGAGAACTTCCGGAATATATATAGCAACTTGGGATGGAAACAAATCGGGATAGCATATGGATATATATATATATATATATATATGTATGTATGCTGATGACATATATATACACAGACAACGGTATATATATATATATATATGTGTGTGTGTGTGTGTGTGTGTGTACATCAGCCACCACACACACATATATATACACACACTAAAACACATATACGTAGTAGATAACATATATATACACATACAATGGTATATCTATGTGTGTGTGACGGAGTATGTAAATATATGAATATCAAGTATAATATCTATGAATATCAGTTTTTATCTCAAGGACTAACAGTCACGGAAGCCTGCACGTGCACACGTGTGCACTGCCCCAGCATTACATAACCAATAAATAAACAAGTGCAATAATGATCATAAAGCGTGCGCAAATTGGCGACGAAACATGGCAATATAGCTAGACAGTGCATCAGCTAGTATAGGATATCAAGTGTACATTAGGTTCACAGATGGTTTAAACAAATGTGACAAGGGTACAAGTATGTTAACCAAGTTTCAGAATAATGACCCAAAAATTTTCAGGCTGTATAACCCAAACAAACTATTTATTTTTCAAGTATATCAAACTTACATGAACTGCCAGCAAAAGTTGAATGTCCCATTTGAGGCAGTATGTTTAAACCTTCAAAATGCATGGCACGGTTTTCAAAACACAACAGACTGGTATGGACACATTCATGGGTATGCTTAGGTTCACCAAAATAAGGTAGTTACCGGACTTACTAAAGGATCAAGTTACCAACTAATTGCTATCCAAAATACAGTTGGCAAAACGAAATGCTCACTGTCACTAACATGGTTGGAAAAAATACTAAATAAAGGGCGAATGTCATACAAATATCAATGCAGAGGCGGCTTAACGTAGGCCAATCCAAGCACATCATGAACATATGAGAATAAGGCAAGATGAATCGCAACAATATAAATATTATATGGACCGGGTATGAATGTGCAAACCCCAGCATACACGAGAGAACACATGTGGCATAGTACAAATTTGGATTCCAAGATAATAACATATGAACCAATATTCAAATACAAAACGTCAGTAGGCATGTAACAGGAATGCATATGTTAAAGTGACCCAATACATATGTGAAACATTTGACAGGAGACCACAGGTGAAGTAAATGAGCATAAACACATATGTGTTAAGCATAGATGAACTAATCAAAGCTTTAGATTTCAAATTTTTGTTAAAATCTCTGTCAAATTGGAGTAAAACATAGTAAGGTGAAAAAGTGCCAAAATACAGGTCTCAAGCATCTACGTAATCATTGAATGATGCATCACTAGCTTGTGCAGGTTGTTTATGGCTACTCCATTGTGATCCAAACATTTTTTTCTAAAATCCATTAATATTTATTAAAACCAAGTTTGTAAAAACTAGTTTATGGAGTTGAAACATAAAAGCCTCGCCAGTACATGTCATTGGAGCCCATAAACCACCATAGTATATGACATTGAACGTATATGACTTCCGCAACTTTGAGGAACTATCAAAACATAAGCTCAACACTAAAGAAATCAATGCTGACATTAAAACAGTAGCTTAAATACAGGAACATAGACATAATCTCAAATGAAAGTAACAGCCAATTATCCCAAAAATGTATATAAAATATTGTCAGGTTACCTATTATGATAGTATGAGGAATATTATATTTTTATTTCTCCTTAGTAACAGTCCACAATTTTATTTAACAATAGATTAGAATGGTTAATGGATAGAATTCCCAAGAACAAGTTTCATTTCCAGTTCGAGCTACACAATAACTAATGCAACGTAATCAATCATCAACAATTGAACGCAAGGCAACCAACAAAAACATCCAGGCACCACTATTTACCTAGTAAAAAACCGAAGTCAAGCTACTTAAAAATATAATATTTCTATAATTTTGTTTTTCTACCTAGTAAAAAACTGAAGTCAACCTAGTAAAATGTGCAAACCCTCAACCCGTTATTCTCAACAATTTTGTTTTTCTACCAACAACTTTGTTTGCTTTCGAACATGAAACATTAATTTTAATTTCTTTATAAATATGTATGTATTTAAGCCGATTTTCCATATATTTAAACAAATAAAATTTCCAATTTATTTAACGTTAATAACGTTTTATTTCATATTCAATCACTTATATTTTCTAATCGAATTCTGAATCTAATTCAAATATCCAATTTAAATTCAAATATTCAACATAAAATATTTGATTCTCAACCAACCGTACAGAATTAGTTATTGAATTCAACTCAAATATATATTCGATTTTTAATTTCTAACTCAAACATCAATATAAAGTGATTGTTCATAAATAAATTCATATACCAGTTGTCGAAATTTCTGGGACGTTACACTATGGGATCAAGAAATCCACAATTCGGAAAGTCAAGAGTGAAAGAGCCATGAGTGGAAGCCCACTAACCAAGAGCCACTAATCCATAAGCTAGAAACTAGAGAGAGCCAAAACCAGAACCTAAACACAAAAGGCAAAAAAACTAAAATAAAAAGAATTAGAGAAGACCAAAACCAAGATTCCTCTAGAACCAAATCCAGCATCAAGAAAACCAAGTAAATCCAAAACCAACAGGGCAGAAAAACAACGACCAATACCAGAAGACCAGGAAGAACCAAGAATCCAAAACATCCATAAAGCCAGAAGAACAGAACTTGCAAGTTACAAGATACTGTTGCCTAGAAGACTTACATCCGAGACATCAAAGACAAAAAGGGATCTAATTGATAATAATGCCATTGGGACGAGCGCTAGTCCTAGGTCTATCCTGATTTCCATGAGGGGATCATGCCTGTCTTGTCACCACAACCCGAGTCCGAACAAAATGTGCCCGCCCTCCGCGTCTGACACGCTCTTCAGCCATATCCTTGAGATGTCGACATTCATTTGTATTATGACAGTAGAGATCAGGAAAAAAGTGCTTGTCGACCAGAATCCCTTTCTTTATTAGTCAACTCCTTTACGGGAGGCTTTTTGAAAGGAGCGATGGGATAAACATCCAGGTAAATTTCCTTGGGGATGCGAGTAAGTTCTGAATAAGACTGGAACTTTGGTTGCCTCCAGACCATGTTACGACCATTCCCCTTGAAAGGTTTTTTAGAAGCATAATCTTTAGCTTTTCCAGGGTCGGAAGGTTTCCTGACCTTAACCACAATAGCTTAGAGATTTTTTTTTATCGGTCCTCGTATCCTCTTCTCGAAGGAACTTTCATCTTCAAATCAGAAATCACCGAGATCCCTCGACGGGTCCTAATGCAATGAGGTCTTAAAGTTAGATTTATCCAAAACACCAAAAACCGCAGCCATCAAAACCATAGACGGATCGGTTTGTCCACCGAAGCCACCACAACATTAAACCGTTTCAAGAATTTACACAGAGTCTTGTTGGACTTCTGCTTAATGCCATTTAGAGTCATAACTCTTTCGGACAATAAATGTTAACTCTAAATTGTTCCACAAACTTTCCAACTGGAGAATTCTAAGAAGTGATAGAGTCTGTCTCCAGGTGCTTGAATCACATAGCAGCAATATCTATCAAGTAAAGCGGAAAATACTTCACTATAACACCTTTTGAAGTTGAGAGAACTTCCATATGATGAACATAATGTATCAAGTTAGCCTTCGAATCCTTCCGATCACCATAAGCTTTCAATACCGGTAGTTTGAAGTCCGGTGGATTACGAGAATTCCTTATATCCAAAAAATGAACTGCGAGTCACACAATTCAAATCTGAAGAAGGGGCGCCTCCTCGAGTGAATAGACGAATAACATTCGCGATTTGAGATCCATTACCAAAATCAAGCAACTGATTCAGATTATCCAAAGCGACACTGATCAAAATTGGAAATCGATTGATTAGCGAGAAGAATATCAGTTGAATTCCAACCTAGGGAGTCGCATCGGGCACAATCCCGACTCCAGGAACCGTGGGAGCAGCACCATCGAAACCTAAGCGCATTGGAACTTGAGCTACATTACTAATAGTGAAGCCCGCAACTTGGCCACCCAAAGCGTCATGGGCCGGAGCAAGGTCGGGATTAGGGATGCTCCCGAGTGTAGTAGGACAGGCACCGGTCCGGAGATTGGCGTCGGCCTGCTGATTAGTTTGCGGGTTTCCCCCAATTCCTGAGTCGCGACTTGAGGAATACTGCTACTAGTTCCAATAATATCCATCTGGACAATTGACCTTCCTGAATTTCCAAGCCTAGCCTCAATTCGAGCGAGGAAAGTAGTCATAGCTTCTTCTTGTCGCTCGAGTTGAGTGTTCAAAGCGGTAGCCAAGTTCTTAACCATCCCATTGACATCGTCACAAGTGACATAATTCGAGGGAAATCCAATTGAAGAAAGTTCTTGACTTCCTTTATCTTCTACACCCTGAGCTTTAGCAACAACGCCAAGCCTTGTGCGCTTAACCATGATGAAAAGCGAGTAACAAAGTCGAAGTCGTGAACTGAAACCAAAGTCGAAGACGAAATCTGAAGATAAGTCCGAGAATTCAATCTGAAGCAAAAGTCAAAGCTGTGCACCTTTTCTTCGCACGCCAAAGTGTTGGCATGGGAATTGTCGTTGTTCGCGCATGCCAAGCCCGAGTGTATGTTATGCAGAAAAACAATAATCCGAATCCAAAGTAATCAAATGTAGAGAGAACACAATTTTTTATAATGATTCGACACTAATTCCTACGTCGACTCTATAGTACTCATTCACCATATAATAGTTGCTTACAAAAGTTGTTCATGTTAAGACAATATAAGTTGTGTAATAGAACAACAAAATATTTGTTAATTATAAACTTTGACCAAAATGCTTTTCTTCTCCTTTGTTGAGCAAAAATATAGAGGAATGTTCAAAAAATAGCTTCAATATCCAGAAAGTAGCTCCAATGTCCAAACTTGTGAAAACATGTCCAAAAAAATGCCAAATGTCCAACTGAATGTTCAAAAGTTGAAGGAAAACGTTTATGTAAAATTCAGAGGTCCAAGCTATGTCTAATAGTCATGGGAAAGAAGACAGCAGTCATTAATGAAGCTTGATAGCTCCAAGAAGTCTAAGATACCAAATGAGAGCCAACTCCTTTAAATGCTAAGCTATGGGGTATTCATAGGTGAGATTTGGGTGTAGCTGCAGGAGGGACGTGAAATTTGCATCCCAAAAATCAGCCCAATAAACCATGCCGAAGTGAAAAAATCACATCCCTCACCATTGAAAATTCTCACCCCATAATCATGTGCTAAACACGCACAGATCAACCCAAAGACCCTGATCCGCACGCGTTTCTCCCCGTGCCAAGAATCTTGGCGAATGCCAAAATTCGCATCTGAACCTAGTCAAGGAATTTTGTATCTCTCGCCTTCGAAATTTAGTATCTCAAAATAATGCGCAAGCCCGCAGTGATCCGGTAAAATTAGTTGACCGTCCACGTTTTCTTTCGTGCCAAAATTCTTAGCACTTGTCAAAATATCGTATTTGCTTGCCAGATCCATTTCTTCGACTCCCAAAAGCCACGATGCAGAGGCGTGGAAATCTCGCATCCCTCCGAGCCCATCATCATATTTCGCATTGCCAAATCTCGCATCCCCCTAATCTGCTAGTTTTTCACATCCCTCAATTGATGAGGCGGATACGGAAAAAACTATCGAGTCCGTGTTGTAAAATTGAGATTTTGAATCCCTGAGGGGTTCGAAATATAGGGATGCGAAATTTGCTATTTGCCAAGCCAAGTTTCGATGTCTGCCAGGGCAAGAGAAAACACATGGATCGGAGCCAAAATCCCGTGTCAAACCACCATTTCGAGCATGCCAAATCGGAATGATCAGCCAAATTTAAGATGTGATCGGGCTGATGTGATCACACGTTTTTGAGCTAATCCACCGTGCTTTTCAAGCTGTTTGAACGTAGTAGATCATATTTTTGCCAACTTGCCAAATTTGAGTGGCACGAGTCCCGTGGATCATTTTTCGTGATCGACGCATGTCGATCAGCTATTTTTGAGTGCGCGGCAATGTTTTTACCAGAATCCATACATTTTTCCACGACGAGTTTTGCCACGTGATCGGATCGTCACGATCAAATATTTTGAGCTGATTGGACCGAGTCGGTCACATATTTTTACCGCATCAATTTTTCCAAGTCCGTCAATGACGATTTACGTATTGACGCCATTTCCAACATTTTCCAAACACATTGCGGCTTCTATCAAATCACTTTGTGTTTTCTGACAGCGTTCTCGACGCTTGAGCGCATCGCTAACTAAAATCTTGACGTGTGACAGATTTACCCAAAAACGTGTCAACAAATCTCTTAAGAATGCGGAGGCAATGCCCCCTAACGACTGTATGAGGTTCTTGTGGTATTGACCGATCCAAAAAATAGTATAATCTCAATTACTATTTGAATTAAAATTCAGACCCAAAACAAATATAATAGCCGAGACCAAGATATGTTCTTTTGTTCTAAACAATCACCACCAACATATTTATACAATACTTCTTAACGTCAAACACTCTGATACGATTGCATTGTAAAAGATTGCATCTTAAATGTTCCTCCTTCGCACAAGTTATTAATTTTAGAAACTATAAAAAAAATGTAAATTTACTTAGTTATAACATTATTAAACGAAAAATTCTATTTCAACCTAGTAAATTGCTGAGTAGCCCTTTTTTATAAAAAAATCAAGGATGAAACTATCATTTTTCAATTTATTTAATTTAAAATTTTCAGTCTACCTCATAGTGCCCCGTGCGTGGTATCTAATGATACCATGTAGTGGCTCTACGTGGTGTCTGCTAATACCACGCAGTGCCTGCGTGGTTCTCTACAAAACCACTTAGAGTTTTTACGAGAAAGAACATTATTTGATTATTTGATTATTTATTTTTTAATTAAATGGGGGCTACTTAGGAAAATAACTGGTTTTCCTATTCTTGTTGAAATTACACTAATTATAAAAGGGCCTCATCCGATAATTCAGCCTATGTCAATTCATCGTCTCCAGATTAACGAATTCAATATCTTAAATTTCTACATCCCAATTAGGGTTTCAATAGTCCTGCCTGGCTCCTCCCTTCACCATTCTCCCTGCGGCTAGCCTCAACTACGGGTAAATCCTTTATTAGCTGATTATTTAGAAACCGGTTAGCATTTGGCTTAAATATGTTAATGATATTGGTTTTGTTTACGTTTCTATTTGTCTCCGATTAGTTAAAAATATATTGTGTTTTTCACCATAAAACAATAAGAAATGTGACTGATTAGTTAAATCTAAAGAGTGTATCAGAGGTGTGTATTTCCTATATTTTGAGCATGATATATGTGAATGATGGATTGGGTTTTTCTGCTTAGGAATCTGACTCTATTTTGATGCAGAGCACAGTTGTGCTCGATACTTTGCAGCAAAAGTGATATATGAACTAGTTTTGTTAATCACCGGTTTATTCTGTGTTTGTTTTGCAGATTAAAATAAAGATTAAATCATGGAATAGTGTAGTTGTCTTTCTTCTTCATCAATAATAGAATGACTATTTTGTGATTGAATGCACGTTATGTTCTTTTGCAGTATGCCTTGATTTCTTCTTCTTATATGAAATGTGATCGTTATACCATCAGTTCTGCAGATCCAAAACTGTAGCTTGTTTTCTCATCTAGAAATGTAGTTCGATTTAAACCTTTGGACATGTAACTTGAATTTTTTTTAATTCTTTTATTATTAACTGTGGCACATATAAATTACTGCAAAGTTGGTCACAACACAAGCAGTGCTTGGTTTGAATCACTATAATCATTGTATTCAATTTTTCCAGAGTATGATAGTAGTAAACACTCTGTCGAACATGGATGTACATATAGGAAATGCAAAGGTAGAAATAAATCAAGGCTTGTACGCCCATTTGACAAAAACGGGAAAAAAAGATCTCCAAAGCATTAAAAATCTGAAGTTTTTTCATGCAAACACATCAGATGCCGCATCTGAATTCATTAGAAAACCAACCCAATATATTAATGGAGAATTGTGAACATAAAACGAATTAAATATATTTTCTAGCAGTGTTTCTTTGTTGCTATAAAAACTTAGTTTATATTCTCTAACGAAATTTTGGATTTTTATTCAGGAGGTAAGGAGTGAAAAGGAAAATTGCACAACACAGCCAAGAAAGATTAAAATGTTGCTTAATGATGATGTGTTGTATCTAATCCTACAATGGTTACCTGTGATATCTCTATTAAGGTTTAAACTTGTGTGCAAAACATGGTGTGCCATGATCGAAAGTCGCCATTTTATCGAACATCATCTCCATCATCATCATTACAGTTCCAGTCTTAAGAATAAAAACCGCAATCTAATTTATCTGTACAAGGGCAAGGACTCATTCTTCAATTTTCGGTTATTCTCCATTGATAGTTTCAAGGAGCCTAACACATGCGTGCAAGATTGCCCAAACCTACATGGATACTTCCGTATTAAAATAAATGGAATAGTGAGTTATAATGGCATCATTTGTTTGAATCTTATAAATCATAAGGGAAAACAAGATATTTGTGTTTGGAATCCTGCAACTAAACAATCAAGAGTTCTTCCACGTTTGTCTTTTGATAATATGACCATGATCACACCCTCTGTTGGATTCGGGTTTGATGTTAAAAACAATGATTACAAAGTGGTGAATGTTTTCAAAACTGGTTTTAGCTCTAATGTTGAAGACAGAGTTGAGGTATATAGATTGAATGAAAGTTCTTGGAGAAGATTAAATGTCGTTCTTCCATCTGGTGCATATTGTTTAAATCCTAGGATGCCATTTAATAATGGGACTTGTTTCTTTTGGGTGGTATTTAATAATGTTTTTTTTAGAAACCAAGGAGTCTTATGTTTTGACTTTAGCTCCGAGAAGTTACGTTCTGTATCTTTACCACGTGCTAATTACGGTCAAATGCCCAATCACGCAAGTGTTGTGCATGATAAAATTGCATGTGTCTTCAGAATGAATGACCGGTTAGAAATTTGGGTGCTCAACGAATATGGGAGAATGAACGAGTCTTGGGCTAAACTTTTCACTGTTTATCGATCATGTTCGACGGTAGGTTGGCGCTTGCCCATTGAGTGCCTTTCGACGAATGGTAGGTATATCTTCTTTGAAGGAAAAAAGCAGATGAGTAGATTCGACATGATTACCGAAGAAACGGAGAAATTTTCTACTCCCAAGAAGCATACAGACAGTTTGTGGTATCTTACCACTAATGAGGCTTTGGTGGAATTCAAAGAAAGCCTGGTCTCAGTTGGGGAAGGAAATAGTGTACCTACTTGGATTAGTGCAGGTGAAGTAGAGAATCAGTTGTGTTCTTATAACGGTACCGGGTTTAAGAGGTTGGAATGTCTAAGGATTCTGTACTGCTTATGTTTGGTGGAATTCACCTTAATCTGCTGGTTCTATTTAGTGGCCTGTTGTTTAAATAACATCCTATGGAACTAAGGACTTTGTAGTAAACTATGGTTTCAGCGTAACAGTATGTATGCTAAAGTTGGAAATTTCAATTATGGTTTTCTTCATATGACTTGCCTGCATAACTTATGAAAATTGTGTACGAAATTCCCTATATTTTCAAAACTAGATGCATTCAGAATCATAGCCCTGAAGCCCTTGAACTCTCCACACCACTGTCACCTTTGGTGTCATTTACATTTTTGCACATAAAACATTATCAGTTACTTGAAATTACGTGCACCTGATACTATTTATACACATTTAAAGTAGCGCAAAAATAGCTAAGAACATTTGTATACAAAAGCCGATGTACATGTCTTAAACTTTTAGAATGCTGCTAAAAACACCCAAATTTCTTCTTCCTAATACCATGCATGGTATAAGGAAGTGTAAATCTGGGTGCTTTTAGCATCACATGGTGATGCAGTGCTAAAAGCACCTAGTTTTACACTTTCTAATACCGCTTATGGTATTAGGAAGAAATAATTTGGGTGCTTTTAGTAACACACAACTTTTATATCTCGATACTGCCATCATATTTGAAACTATTTTATAAACATACACCCAAAAAATAGGGTTTAATAAGTTGGTTTTGAATCCCGTTTATAAACATACACACACACAAAAAAAAAGGGTTGCTAGATATAATTGTGCTTTGTATAAACAGGGAAGTAAAGTCTGTTTAGCTTTTGCAGTAGGGATGAACGTTCGGTCGATTCGATTGATTTTAAGGTAAAAAGTTTCAAATCGAATTGAAATCAAATATTTTCGAAATCAAACCGAAATAATTTCGGTTAATTTTGTTGGTAACCGATTTAACCGAACTTGAAGGATAAGTTATTATTCAAATGATTAATTCACTCAAATTCAAACTTATATTTATGCTTAGAGGGATTTTATTCACTAAATTTTATGTTTACAATAAATTTTTACTTGTTTTTAACGAATGCCTTTGTATTTTATTATTGATTCAATTATTTAAAGTGCTACAATAACATTAAATTAGATAATACAATAAAAGTTCAGTTAACTTGGTTGAACTGAAAACAAACAAAAAAATTAGTTTACAAACCAAATTCAAACCAATTAAGTTTCAAAACCAAATCGAACCAACTGAAATAAACTGGTTCGGTCGGTTAATTTGGTTCTAACCGAATATTGCTCACTCCTATTAAGCGGGCTTATAGCTCAAATGGATTTCCCTTCTCCGTTTATATATCGCCACTCAAAATAAGAAAACCCGCTTATCTCCTTTTCCCATGTCCGAACCACTACTGCTGTAACGCGAGCAAAGAGATTTAAGCGTAGATTTCCCCCAATTTCACTAAAATCTACTCTGCTGGATATGCTCTAATAAATGGTTGTTTCCACAACATGATAAATAGTTGTTTATCATTATTTAACAATTTACATGAAATTCGTGGTAATGCAAAAGAATCAATGTCATGGTCATACGAGAACAAACACACCTACATTAGAATACTCTATAAGTATGTTAAACTTGATAAACCGACGAGGAAAAATCAATCAAGAGATAACCGAAGCAACAAAATTTGATAATGGGGTAGAGAGATAGAAGAGAAAGTGGAACCATTTGCATGTTACTTAGTTTTTTTTGCAAATATTAAGACATACAAAGGTTACATGAGATCCAAATACTACCAAAGTTAACGTTGTAGAAGAAGTTTGAAAACACATCTACATGGTACGCGATTGAAAATATAAATTATGAGTATAAGTGCATGTCAAACTTATGTTTGTTAAAAAAATTAAGGATCAACGAGAACGAGTTTAAGATATATAGGAAATATGGTTGCAATAGTTACAAACTTTTAGGAGAGAATTTTATTGGAACTACAACTACTAGAGATTTAAGTAATGCTTCAACTAAACTTCCTTCGAATTCAGATGATGAAAGACAAGTAGAAGAGAATTTTCTAAACTAGAATTTGCATGTTCCTGTGGTAAATGATGACGAACAAAGGAGTACCTGTCCAGTGATTACACGTCAACAAATAAACGGCGATGCAAATTTAAAACTTAAAGTAATAATGTGGAAATGCTTGAATCATGCATGGAAAAAAAAGGGACTTCTTCAATTAAAATTCGCAATGAAAAAGCTCAACTTCGAAAGCGATACCTAAAGGAAAAAAATGCAAAAGTTGAAGGAAAGTCGTCCAATCCAAATAGTAGTCAATGTGGCTTGTTGGACCCATATTCCAACATGGTGCGTGCCAATATATTAAATGGTATAGATGATGTTTCTGATAACGTCTACGTAACGGCAGTGAATGCTTTTAAAGTCTCTATTTTGGAATGCGATTTGTTATGAAGCCGGAACCTAGAAGACTGTCGATTTTAGAACGCCTAAAGTGATTTTATTAGTTTGTGTTATGGTATCTTTATTGTAGGTTTCTTTATGCTTTGTTAAATTTTGTGTTCACGTAACTTATTTTATTAGCTTGTTTGTCGGTTAGGCATAAAGAAAATTCAACCAAAAATAAAAATAAAGATATCATCCACGAACGTCTTTTACAAAAATATCCACATTTCAAGGTGATACAATTAAACATATAGAATATTTTATTTACTTGACAATAAAATAATAATACTAATAATAATTAATAGTATACTGGAGCAATGAATGGAACACACATATCAGCATGGGCACCTTCTTCAAATTAGACATATTTTCATGGAAGAAAAATAATAATGACACAAAACGTGATGGTTGCATGCGAATTTGATATGAGATTCATATTTGTATATGCTGGATGAGAAAGTACATCTTAAGATTCTAGAGTATTTATTGATGCAGGTTCAAAACCAACCAACAACTTAATTTCCAATGTCGCGAAGAGGTATTGTCAAATAATCTTATTTATGATAGATAACATATTTACAAATATTTATATTTCACAAACTCAAAAAATACAATGTTATCGTATGATGGTTTCCATAATTTATTTACATAATAATTTTATTTTGCTGATTTAGAATATCCAAACGTCTCTCGGTTTCTCTTCCATATCGTAGAAAAATATACTATTTACGTGATTATAGCGGACAAGGAAGATTATGTGGAAATGAAGTATTGTTCAACTATAAATAGTCATCATACCAGAACATTATTGAGCTTTGTGTTGGAGTTTAAAAGCAAGATTTCCAATTTTGATGTTGATGACAAATTATTCGCTTTCAAGACAAAGACTAATTCCAATTGCATGTTACACAATACAAAACTACATTTGGAGGTGCTTGCGTTGGATGCTCTATGTACTGAATATTTATATGTGGTTAAGATATTTCAACACACATTGGAGTCTAGTCAGGAACAAGAAGTTAAGCAAATCAATTTTGGTCAAAAGACTCAAATGTGGCAAGTTGAAGGTCAAATAGCTACATGACCGTGGAAGAGTACGTATCAACTTAGCATTTGTAGTTCAGAATTGTTTCTAGTCCAAATTCAAAAATTATTCTACCACATTTCATTGAGGAATTTGGATCATGTCCACATAATTTAAAGCTTAAATAATAAATAAATTCACCATCTCATTATTATATCATATTCCACTTAGTACATTTAAAAATTAAAAGCATTTCAAAAATATATTATATGAGTGCTTCTATTTGTTATTATGATCATGTTACGTGTCTCTTCCTTCCAGCTTTTTCGTATTATTTCGATGGGCCTTTTTGTGTCCTCTAAAGTTAGCGACAAACTAGTGTAAAAGTGTGAGATGCATTTATTTTAGATTAATAGTTGCTCTCATTTTTATGTCTTACTTTTGCATTATTTTCTGTAACGTCCCAGATTTTAAGCGATTGAATAATTTCTTTATTTAATTATTTACTAATTGATTTGGCAATTTAAATGACCTGAATTAAATACTTTTGATTATTTAATTAATATAAATAGTGGAATATTATATTTAATTCCGAAATGTTCGGAAATAGTTGAAATTGCAATATTGTGTGTATTGGGTAAATTATGATATTTAATTGAGAGTAGATTCGAGTTATAACAACGAATTTATTTGTAAACGAAGTTTGAACGTATAATTTATAATATCATTATAAACGAGCTCGTAATGTCGCGATAGTTCGTTTTTACGTTTTGAACTTTAAATGGGTATACATGATTCGTTATATGTTGGAATTCTTTGAAACAAGAAACATTTCTAATCTATTGAACTATAATTTTCTAATGGAAGAAAAAAAATGACGATTTCATCTTATAGATTGTGCTTTATATCCAAATCAAATTTTCAGAAAGTCGCTATGGA
Organism: Allium sativum; assembly: GCA_030737875.1. NCBI lineage: Eukaryota > Viridiplantae > Streptophyta > Magnoliopsida > Asparagales > Amaryllidaceae > Allium > Allium sativum. Next base: position 469,823,371 of record CM060923.1, on the reverse strand, counting down.
ATCGTTTATAAAGCATAACCATTTATTTATATAATAAAAGGATTTTAATATAAATTGAATATCGATTTGACTTGAATTTTGAAACATCGAGTTATAAATCCAAATATGTTTATTTTTGAGCTATATGATATTTTATTTGGAAAATACGATAATATCAATTTTTTATTATTTAATTGGATTGTTTTTTAGTTTGTTAATATTTTATTAGTTTTATTTAAGTCTTAAAAATATCCGTTATGCAAATGACATCTGTTTTCGATGAAACGAATTTATTAAACCTGTAATGATTAATTATTGCTTGATTTCATGTTTTACGCCGACCAGAGTTGTTTTGTGACCGCACGAAATTAAATTATAAATCGATCAATAAATTGACTTTAAAATAACGCTGTGTGCGCAAATAGACTCTGATTTCGATGAAACAAGCTTCATTGGCTCCGTAATGTCAAACTATAGTTGTATGTCTAATTTCATCGAAATTGGATATAGTATGTGACCATACAAATTTTTAGTAGACCATCATAAGCAGCGATTGAATCAATGTGGGTATAAAAATCGAATAAAAACTATTTTCTCACCCTATAAATACATCCTAAACCATACCCTAACCCTAAATTCCTCATTCCACAGTCAACATACTCACAGCGCCTCCATTTTCTTCAACAAAAAAGAAATCATGAGTTTTTAATTCAAGGAAAATTCAAATAAATTTCTAAAAATATTTGAACTTGTTCTTCGAGATTGAAATGAGTGAATCTTCTTATGGATAAGCTTAAGAGGTGTGCAATTTCATTTGCTATCCAAAATTTTTTTCCAGCATACGTCCTTTGTGCCTAAGGTTAGCTAATGATCAGATTTGGAGCAATGATTCAAGTTTTGAGTATTGATTTTAGATTCGTGAGGTGTTTTAAATGTTGTGAGTAAAGTTTTGGTAGTTTTTGTGATCATTTGGTTTGCACGTATACAGGTGCGTGAGCAATGGCACTGTCGAACGCATTTCCAGAGATCAATTCGAGTTCAACATTTTTAATATGGGTTAAGATAGTTTGAGATGAGGAAGATGGTACTTTTAGTTTAATTTATTTTGGATTGTAAAGAGAGCATGAGAGGAGAGAAGTCTTCATTCATGGCCATTGGGAAGAAACGAATACGGGTCCTGCTATGGGAGAGGAGGAGGATGAGCATGTTGTGATTTGTGACATGAAATCACATATGTTGATGAAGACGAGGCATGGATGTGCTGGGCATTTGAGGAGATGGAGCAGCGGTAGAGAGAAGGCAAGAAGGAACAGTTTTGGGGTGAGCTTCAGCTCAGACGCCTGATCTATGCCTGTCAAACGTCTGAGTATACAGGGTTTTTAACCCGAGAGCAGGGACAGACGTCTGACCAATCTGGGTCAGACGTCTGAGCGGGTTTTTCTGCGGCTTGACTTGGTCTTTCTGTGACTTATTCTGCAAGTAATGAAGGGGCAAATTGGGTATTTTCCTAGGCCTTCTATTCCCCTGTAAAAGCAACATCTAGGGTTGGATTAAAAGCATGGGTTTATAACCGAATAGAGTGGCGCCTGCGTGCCTCTAGGGCTTGGTGCCCTAGAGATGATTGGTGCCTCTAGTTAATCCAAAGGCTTCGCCTCGTTCTTCATTGTTCTCCTTCTCCAACAAAGAGTGTTAGTCATCTAGATATTCTTTCCCTTTCTCAATAAGGTTATTGATTCTTGTAGTTTGTTTATTGTTGGTTGTTGAACCAGTGAGTGTAAACAAAATTTGTTTTTGAGAATTAATAAAGAGTGTGGTTCGGTGGAATATCTTGTGTTTGCGCGTGTGATTTCATATCTATATTTGTTTCCATATAAATCATCTTTAAGTAATTGGGTGAAGAAGATCCTGATCGCTTCCGCAAAGGAGTAGTTTTCATAACAGTTGGTATCAGAGCTAGATCATCGCAAAGCTTAGAGTGATTTTGGATTGGAAAAAAATATTATTTTTGTTCAGAAAAAATTGATTTTTTTTATGTCGTATATGATGGCGCTGTTGGTGATGACTAATTTTGATTGGGGATTTGAAGGCCTCAATTGTTTGGTTGATGGAGATGAAGAGGAGCCCTCAGATGTGGATGGGGGAAGATGGAAGAAGACGAAGATGTTGGCAATTGGTTTGGTTTGCCTGTACCTTGGTGATTCGGTTCATGTTTTCGACAGGGGTCTTTACGTTGATGATGCTCAAGGGATCATGAGTGATCAAGGAAGGAGCTCAGGTCAATTGGTAGACGGGTGTCGATGTGGAATGCGAGTGATGGTTGAACCTAGTCCACAGCAAGGTAGAGAGATTAATTTGGTCACTGCTGATGTGTTCGACAGGGGTCTTCACGTTGATGATGCTCGAGGGATCCGGGATGATCGAAGTAGGAGCTCAGGTCAAGTGGTAGACGGGTGTCGTTGTAGAATTGCAAGCATTTTTAGACCGTTGGTTTATGCACGGTACTGCTCAGGCGGTAGATGCATCTTTTGCAGGCGGTAGGTTGTGTTTGTAATTGAGGTGTGGTCATAGTCCTTTCAAATCGACTGGGTGTGATTGTTGCCCTGAAATCAATTGAGTCCCTGTACTTGGAACAGGTGGGGTGTATCTCGTTGCCTGGAAATCGAGATTGGTTTTAATTGAGAGAAGGTGTCGTTGAAAGAGCTAGATGACTTGTGTGTTGGAAGTTACTTTGATGTGATGTGATTTCATATCAAGGTGAAGTGTTGTGATTTGTGACATGAAATCATATATGTTGATGAAGACGAGGCATGGATGTGCTGGGCGTTAGAGGAGATGGAGCAACGGCAGAGAGAAGGCAAAAAGGAGCAGTTTAGGGGTGAGCTTCAGCTCCGACGCCTGAGCTATGCCTGTCAGATGTCTGAGTATACAGGGTTTTTAACCCGAGAGCAGGGACAGACGTCTGACTAATCTGGGTCAGACGTCTGAGCGGGTTTTTCTGCGGCTTGACTTGGTCTTTCTATGACTTATTCTGCAAGTAATGAAGGGGCAAATTGGGTATTTGCCTAGGCCTTCAATTTTCCTATAAAAGAAACATCTAGGGTTGGATTAAAAGCATGGGTTTATGACTGAATAGAGTGGCGGCTGCGTGCCTCTAGGGCTTGATGCCCTAGAGATGATTGGTGCCTCCAGTTAATCCAAGGCTTAGCCTCGTTCTTCATTGTTCTCCTTCTCCAACAAAGAGTGTTAGTCATTTAGATATTCTTTCCCTTTCTCAATAAGGTTATTGATTCTTGTAATTTTGTTTATTGTTGGTTTTGATCAATTGAGTGTAAACAAAATTTGTTTTTGAGAATCAATAAAGAGGGTGGTTGGGTGGAATATCTTGTGTTTGTGCGTGTGATTTCATATCTATGTTTGTTTCCATATAAATCATCTTTAAGTAATTGGGTGAAGAAGATCCTGATCGCTTCCGCAAAGGCGCAGTTTTCATAACAGAGCAATAGTATTAGCGACTAATTAGGATTAAAGGGAGATTAAGGTTAAATAAATGATTAATTAATTTTATTAAGTGCCATTTTATTGTAGTCAATTTGTAAAATCAATAACTTCTTCATACAATGTTAGAATTGCACAAATTTGATACCCTTTGGATCATATGGATGTAGGCTACACAATGGAATTGGTTTGGAGCAATTTGGACCTAGTTACATTTTATGGCAGAATAAAACGCCTGATCGGACTTATTGACCGCCATTCGTTATTTAACGATTAACGGCCAAAGTGAGTAAACTCACTAACTTTATCCAGTTTTATAATATTATAAACATTATTTAATGTTGACATATGATGACTAAATGTTGTGTGATGGTTTCTTGGATGAATTGTTAATAAAATGGTTGAAATTGTTGTTATAGTTATATATATGAATTATTGGCTAAACATTGATTCTATTTATTATGATGTCTCATATTGAAATAAAATTTATGTTATTTACGTTGATTAACATCTATGAATATAGGGAAACAAGTTGGAGGGATCCAATTGGATTCCTCAAAACACTATTAATGTTTCTTTTCATATATTATGATATATGATGTGTTAGATGTTCTATGATAGATTTGTTGTGTTTGGATGCTTGAATAGCATTGGCTCTAAAATAACTGGTATTTAAATAACATAAAAGTATATTTTAAATAAAAAGTAAATGAATTCGTGTTTTAAAAGGAAAATCCACTATTCCAATATTAAAATTTAATTTTGAATAGATTGGAATATATTTACTTGTTTTAATAATAAAAACAAGTGGTTTAGTTTATAAACAATGCTTATAAATGAAGTGAATAGTTATCATTGGATAATTAGGAATATAAATTCAAGAATGAATTTAAAGGGAAGCTGTAAATCGTTTTAAAAAGGAAATGATGAAATTAATTCCGGTATTCTAAATCTGAATAGAAATAAAATAAATCCATAGGATTTGTAATTATAATTTGACTATGTCGCATGTTATAAAAATTATTTATTTTCAGAAATTATATATTGTATAATTTGAAACATGACAAGATCATTAATATTTGGGTTGAAACCGATATTTTATAATTTAATGTAAAATCGGTATAGAATTATAAACTTATTAAATAAAATAGACAACAAGTTGACATGTAAACGAGATTCGATAATAAAGTAAAATATGAATGATAAGTTATAAAATGACCCGATAAATAGAATTTGAACCTGTAATAGTATTTACAATTGAAATAAGAATTTATTTGATTAAACAAGTGCAGATTTGTATAAAGGAATACTATTTACGTTTTAAAGTGAATAATGGTTTAAAAGCAAACAATTTGCAGATTGGAATGGTTATAAAGAAATTTGTTGAAGATTCGGAAGTGGTAAATTGAAAGGTAATTTAGAATGAAATTGGAAATTGAGCTGACCTAAAACGGTAAATATATTCTGAAGTTCGGAATGTTAATCGAATAGAGATTATTCTAAGGAGAGTTATCGAATAGAGATTATTCGAAAGAGAGTTATCGAATAAAAATTTGATGAAAGAGAGTTATATATTTAAATTCAACAATATCGAATTCAGGAAAGTATTATTTACTTTCCGTTTTAATCAAGATTTAATTATTTATTTAATTATTAATTATCCAAATCAATGAACAAAAGTTATATTTTAATATTTAATATTTCAAAAGCATGGATTTTAACGCTACCGCTATAATTAATATTTTTCGTAAAAGAAGTGGATTCTTAAATTGAATCTAAGGTTTGCATAAGCAATGGTTTGTTAGTAACTGAAGTTGTGAACTTTGGTTGTCTCGAAGTTAAGAATGTTGTTCAGTTAAGACCTGAGAGATAATTATACCCCAACTTGATTGACTATTATTAACTAAGGAATGGTTAAAGTTCGGAAATGAAATTTGGTTAGAGATACGTTTAGTTAAGGAGTGATTAATGAGTTGAGTGGTCGTATCGATGTTTTATACAACATCCGTTTAAATCCATATAAATGAGTTTAGGAAACGTTTTCCAAATATAATCAGAGTCGTTTTCTAAGCATAGAAAATGAGATGTTGTGGCTGATTTGAAATATGAAAATATGAATATATGGAAATAAGAAATACGATTATATTGAAATAAGAAATACGATATATGGAAATAAGAAATACGAATATATGGAAATAAGAAATATGAAGATATGGAAATATAAAAATACGAATATATGGAAATAAGAGAAGTATATATATGGAAATGTTTTCCAGTAATTAATAATGTATATTCTCTAAATATAGAAAATAAGAATTTTTGTACATATGGAAATGTTCTTCAATGTTAATAAGATATATTTTCTGGAATATAGAAAATAAATAGTTAAATAACAGATGGAAATGTTTTCGAAGAATCGTGAGAGGCTAAACGGGTTTTGAAAAATATCCGGGTAAAGATATTGAAGGGAAATTGGAAAACGAATAAATTAATGATAAATTAATTTAGAGGGCTAAGTGTCGATTGATGATGGATCGGTAGAATTTCCATTTGGAAATAGGATCGTTGGTTCTATGGGTGTTTCCTTTGATAGATAAATAACAGACTATTGATGTTTTGGCCAATTTTATATTTTCGTTGTCAATAGGGAGAGACCGGGATCGGGTTTATTATCATAAAACCACTCCATATGGGCATAAGCGTTGCGAATCAAATATGTCGAAGATTACTCAAGCTGGAGTAAAGTGCACGGGTTATTCTGTTACTCCTGGGTAGAAATTTCCTAAGATGGATTGATGGGATAGTGTCTTCGGTTTGTCCAGTCTCAGGACAACTTATGTGGACGAATGTCTGACAGAGTAGCCTAACAAATCATATATATTGATCTCTTCAAAAGAATTTACGTTTGGTGGCAGAGAAACTCATTTCTATTAGCTTTATGCCTGTGATATTTTTGAGGAAACAAATAAATGATTTTGACAGGTTTGATGATGTGGCATTCAAAGTGAATGGAGATGTGGCATGTCAAAAAGGTAAACATGGCCTCAAGCCTCAGTACCGAAAACGACAAAAATTGGGTAGGCAGCATGGCGCTCCCGTTAGGGTGTATTGTTACCTGATCTAGAGAAAAACCTATTTTCTTCTTTATTCTATCACCATTGTATGATTTGGAACGGTTTCTGATCCCAACCGTTGGTGATAGTACATTCGATACACTCAATGAAATGAGTGGTCGGTCATGTGTGGCTTGGGTTACAAGATGTTCTTGTTGAACTCTATGTATTTCTCTCTAGAGATATACTATCGAAAGGTGGTTCGATACCTTCTCATAGTTGGAAATCCATTCCTTAATAAGCACCTGTAGTTTTGATTGTATACTATGAATGTGGAGCGTGAGATGCAAGCGTTCTACTAGATTGTTATTGATTTGATTATGTATTATTATAATATCAGAATCGTGTTGATACAAAGAATATTTCAGGTTATCTTAAGGTAAAAACCATCCTTGTTTATGGGTGGATTAGTCTGACAATTATCCTTTCTTTTAAAAGGATTTTAAAAGTTAAATCAAGTGGTTGGAGTTTACACACACCATGACTGACCCACGGTTTATTTTGTTTTTGTTTTACCCTAAACTCTTGGATGCCCAAATCTATATGAGCAGTCAAGTAGTCGGGATTTTACAGATATACTTGGAAAAGCTTGGAGCAGGAGGCTTCTGCATTTTATAGCTATGGTTTATTTCCGCTGTATTGTAAGTGTTGTTCTTTGATAATGGTATCCATGTATATAGATAAGTTTGTAATCCAAAAGCTATGTTATATAATATATTTTATTCGTTCCGCTGTGAGATTGTGTCTGCTCTAATGTTGTTGTATTTATATTCCTCTTTTTCTACTATTCTAACTTTCTTTCTTTCTATTTCTCACACTTTAACTTCCGGTGCTTGGTTAATTGATAGGGTTTTTGTGTCGATAATCAGGATCAGGAATTGGTTGACCCGCTATGGTAGTTCATTTTTCCTAGTCCATTCGAAAATTAAATTCTTTGGAAATTTAATTTTTCCTTTCAATTCTCAAAATTTCTTTCACGATATTTTTTATAAATCCATATTTAAGGCAAGTGATATTCAAACATCCAAAACACCTAATAATCAATCACATATTATTTATCACATCATATAACATTGTATATGGAAATAAACAATAAAATTGTTGAGGAATCCAGTCCCATGACTGACCAATTCCAGATTTGTTTGATAAATGAATAGTTATTCATTGTGACACCCCATGTCCATAAATGTCACTCATTAAGAGAATGCATTAAGTTTTGTGAAGCGTTATAGGTAAACAGAAACGTAAACATTATAAGACAAATATAAAAATAGTAGCAGAATAAAAACAAAATTTATTGATCATAAAGCATTGTGGTTCAAAACATCATATGTCTGAATTACATAAAAACTAGTACATTATAAAAACTTCTGTCTTGCACTTAAACATCAAAGTACAAAATAAAATACACGTAATCCCAGCCATAGTAGCAAAGATAAGAGCTTGAGCAATACATCTAAGCAGCTCCAGCAAAATGACAATAGAGTCCTGGTCAAGCTTGAGTATTCCCACCCTGAGAACCTGGGGGGAACGGAAGAAAGAAGAAGAAAAAAAAGGTCAAACATAAAGTCTGGCGAGTCCAGTTACTTTTAGCAAGTAAATAAGTAAAAGTAGCATGACAAACATATAAAGCGGATAAGAAAGATAACATCACAAAAGGCAGGTATGACAAGGTAAACAGGATAAAGTGCATACGCTTCTCTAACGATTACTCTACACTGGTACTAGTATAACTCAGAATATGATGATTCCAATCACTATCAGATGGTAGACTTAGGCGTACTTCTGGTAAGAGGTTTTATCCCCATACAATCCACAGGTAGGCCAACCTAAAAGGCTCCTAATTTTTTTTACTAGATTCTAGATGTACCCTAACTACTACCCTAATCAATCGGCTCCCTACTCCGTAGATACCCTGTTCCGGCCCCACAGTAGGAGGTATCACTTCCTAAAGTGGAAACCCTTTGTTGATGTGCACAACCATATCTACTGGTGTCATGATTTTCTTATCCCCCTCTGCCCGAACATGCACGCACATGTCCCGGTCGGTTTGCGCCACCCACACATTCTTCCGCGTTTGGATCTCTTACAATCAGCCCAGTAAGCGTGTCCCGACTCCGACCTAGGGCGGAGTACTCGTTCGATACCGTTATATGGGTTACTGACTGAAACGGGTTCCAAACACAGGATGATACATGCTCTTCTCCTTGTCTTGTATCCCCACTAAGATTTCCTCAGGTTATGTATACCTATTGGTGTCTTTAATTACATAACCCCCTCAAATTAAGTTTGTGGGCCTATATATAAATATTACGCACCCCCCTAAGATTTACTTAACCCACCCACTATTCAAACAAGTTTACTTAACCCATATTCAAGTTCATGTTCATACAATCCCCATGGATTCAACTAGGTTAAGTATTCCAATTCACTACCATGTCCATTTATGGTTATAATGTGCTAGACCTCCCACATTAAACCTACAATTTGCGGATGCTAGTTATGCCGAGCGGCTCCTGGCAGACTTCTTCCACAAGTTGGGTTTAACCTCGTGTCATAGAACGTCTCGTATTTGTGCACCTAGACCCCTCACATTAGATTCAGCACTTGTGGTCGCTGGATATGCCGGGCGGTTCTGGGCAAACTTCCACCACAAGTGCAATCTAACCTCATGTCTAGGCGCAGTTACAGTTTCTAGTTACTGTAATCCTAGGCATTTCATTATTAACCAAATTTACCTATGATGTTATAGGTTTTCATGCTCCCCTTTCCCAGTTATGTTCATAATGAATTATATGAACTAAACTCATATTTATACATTTTATTCAGGTTATGCCCCAAATTCCCTATTATAAGTTATGCCCAATTTCGATGTTTTCCCCTTGTTCCCCGTTTAACGTTTTCGCATATTTTAGCAGCATGCCTAGGCTCAAAAGTAGCTTGGCTATAAAATAAAAGAGAAAGATAAAGGGAAGATGACAAAGATGATTATACTAACAATATTGGCATAAACATATAGTGGCATGTTGATAAGATGGGCATATGAGAACATATCTCGTGAACATAAGATAATAGAACTGCGTCTAACATAGTAGGTATGTCATAATAGGCATGGTAAGATCTAAACAATAATTTAGATGTCCAACTAATAACTGATCCAATTTAACCACAAACATGATAGATACAAGGCGATCTAAATAGCAAATTAGGTCTATAATCAAAGGTAGACCTAACACGATAAAGGTTAAGATCGAAGTCATAGTTATGTCAGAATGTCATGGATTCACAAGTTATTACAGATCTAACATGATTCAAGCAGTAACAGGAATAGATCCAAATTACAGTCATATCATGTTTTACTTTTTAATTATTTAAATCTAAAAATAACTTAAACTCACAGCGTTTGGATCTAGAAAGATAGAAGAAGAATAACATAGGTTATCATAGATCTACACTTGAATAACTTGGTTAACTTGATTATAGAAGAAGGAAAAAAGGTTTCGTTTAGTCTAGGCACTGACAACATCTAGTTCGCCATTAATTTTCAGTGTGGAAAACAAGAGAAATGGAGCCATATTTATAGCTGAACCCCAAACCCTAACCTGTCCAGATCTGCGCAGGGGGGTCGACTCGACCCATGTGTCGACACCCACCTTGAGGGGTCGATCCAGGGGTCAACACCCTTGGGGAGGGAAGTTTGCTACTCTTAGAATTTTGATTTTTGAACCGATTTCTGATTTTTTGAATTTAATTATATATATATAATTCTCTTACGCGTATACAAACTTCAAACTTTCATAACTTCTTCATACGGTGTCCGTTTTACGCAAACCAAATGTCTGTCTTGACCAGAATTTCGAGATGCACGCAATGGCACAGTCCGTTTCCCTTATTTATGAATATTAAATTAATTATTCTTTAATTTGTCCTCTTTAGTGTTGCTAAAATTATGGGGTGTTACATTCTCCCATACTCAAAGGATTTCGTCCCCGAAATCTCCAAGTTAAGAAGAATGTATGTCCTACCATCTACATCCATCTACTCATCCACCAATCGCAGGCATCCGTTGTCCTTAAAAGATTTCTAATGCTATATGAACATATGCAAAAGGTGTGTGTATATGTCCCAATACTAATGCAAAGATCAGGCGATTTACTGATTCAGTCGACCTCCTTAATGCAATGTATGTTAGTGCCATGAATCCAATATGTATGCAACAATCCTATTATAACATGTAAGTTCTATATGTGTGCACAATCATCCATCCAAATGCAACATTCATATGATGATACATCCAATTTCATCCATAAAGAAAAAGAAAAATGCACACACATCCATATGCAGTATAAGAGTGATTGAGCCGATCTAGTGCCTAATGTGTGTTTATATGCATCCACGAGCAACCGCTAGCAAACGCTTGCATCCATCAAACATAACATGTCTCAAACACATGATTACATCCATGGGATTCCTACCTAAAGGTCGAAGATTCGATCGATAGGACATACCCAAATGATAGAAACAAGAATAAATAAAAGCTTTGGAAAAGGAGTTAAGAACATACCCTCGAAAAGAAAAGAAACACGAATCTTGTCTTCAGTCTCACAAGTCGCATCCTCTGGGTTATCTCCCCACTGATCTTTCATCAACTTGACTTCTCTATTGCATAGCTTCTTAACTTTTGATCCAAGTATACGGAAAGGAACTCATATGACAGTCGCCTCTCGTTCCACCTCTACTTCCTCCAATATACTCGGCTCAACTACTTCTGTTGTATCATGCAAGCAATTCCGCAAATGAGAAACGTGGAAAACATCATGAACTCCGGATAGTCTCTCTAGTAACATTACTTTATAGGCCATTTGGCCAATGCTTTCTATTACGGGAAATGGCCTAAAAATGTTGGTGCCAATTTCCCTATAGATCCGAAGTGAACCACATTCCTCAATGGTTACACCTTAATGAAAACCATATTTCTTACTTCAAATTCAATGTTAGTCCTTCTCTTGTCAGCATAGGATTTCTACCTATCTTGAGCAGTCTTCATTCGTCATCGGATAAGATCAATCTTCTCGGACGTTTCCCTAACCATATGTGGTCCAAGTAATAGCCTTTATGTAGATTCCTACCAACAAGTTGGTGACCTACAGGGTCGTTCGTATAATGCTTCGAAGGGTGCCATGTCAATGCTAGCTTGATAAATATTGTTGTAGGCAAACTCTACTAAAGGAAGATGCTCTTTCCAAGCCCCTACCAAGTCTAGGATACACAGCCTCAAAAGATCCTCAAGAATTCTGTTTACCCTTTCCGCCTCTCCATCGGTCTGTGGGTGATTAGCGGTGCTCAAACATAACTGTGTACCTAATGATTCTTGCAAGCTCCTCCAAAATTCACTGGTGAAAATGGGGTCACGATCACTTATGATGCTGAAAGGTACTCCATGAAGATGGACTATCTCACGAACATAAACTGCTGCCAACCATGCTAACGTCCTCTTACTCTTAACTGGAATGAAATAAGCGCTCTTAGTAAGTCTATCCACCATGACCCAAATACTGGTATTGCCTTTCTTTGATCTAGGCAAACTATCTATGAAATCCTTAAAGACGCTCTCCCACTTCCACTGTGGAACCTCAAAAGGATGAAGTAAACCACCGAGCTTCTTTTGCTCAGCTTTGACTTGCTGACAAACCAAACATTGAGAAACAAACTCTGCCACATGTTTCTTCATCCCAGCCTAAAAGAAAACCCTCTTAATATCTCTATACATCTTATCGCCACTTAGATGAATAGTCATCTTAGAATGATGGGCTTCTTCTAGGACTATCTTTAGCAAACTTCCAGTTTAGGGAACACAAAGCCTTCCATCTCGTCGCGACCACCCTTTTTCATCTATGGAATATATATTGAGGTGACTAGAGGTCTCCCCTTTAATGAGCCTATCCAAGATATTTGAAATATATGGATTATCTCGCTGCAAAGCACCTATCTGATCCATAAGAGTAGGTCGTATCTCTAGCGATGCAAACAAACCAAGTAAAAGCTTGGTGGAAGGTCTAAAATCAAAAGTCGATATGAACTCCAAGCTTTTCCTTTCCATAAACAAAGGACTTAAGGTCATCCTATGTCTTCTCAGTGCGTCTTCCACCACATTACCCTTGCTAGGGGTATAAGCAATCTCGAAGTCATAAGATGCTAGGAACTCCATCCACCTTTGTTACCTTAAATTAAGATCCTTCTACGAGAACAAGTACTTGAGAGATTTATGATCGGTGTACAACTCGAACTTCTCTCCAAGCAAATAATGATGCCAAATCTTAAGCATGAGTACTATGGAAGCTAGCTCTAAATCATGGGTAGGGTAGTTCTTCTCATGGACTCTTAGCAATCTACCCCCATAACATACTACCTTTCTTTCTTGCATCAGAACCGCACCAAGCCCTGTACCACATACACCAGTGTATACTGTAAATACTTTATTCCCATCGAGCAAGGTCAAGACTGGGGATGTTGTCTGAGCCCTCTTCAATCGTTGGAAAGCAACATCACAATCTATATCCCATGAAAACGCCAAGTTCTTCTTCATCAGCTTGGTGAATGGGGATGATATCTTTGCGAAGTCCTTAATGAACTTTCTATAATAGCCTGCTAACCCTAGAAAGCTTCTCACCTCCATTGCATTCTTTGAATCTTCCAATCCTGAACTGCAACTAGCTTTGCGGGATCTACTACTATCCCTTCTTTAGAAACCACATGCCCTAGGAATCTCACCTCTTTTTTTTTCTTCCAAAAATGGCACTTGGAGAACTTTGCCTTAAGCTAATACCACGGAGAGTTTTCAAAACCTTCCTCAAATGTTAGGCATGCTCTTATTCGTTCTTTGAGAAGATCAAGATATCATCAACAAAGACCACGATAAATTTATTTAGAAACTCCCGCGAAACACCCTACTCATCAGATCAACAAAATAGGCGGGTGCATTCGTCAACCCAAAAAGGCGTAACGAGTCATTCAAAGAAACCATCTGGAGTCCTAAAAGCGATCTTATCTATATTGTCCTCGGCCACCCTCAACTGATGAAACCCCATGGCCAAGTCTAATTGAGACAGTACAGATGCAGCAGCAAGCTAGTCAAACAAGTCATCTATCCTTGGGAGTGAGTGCATGTTCTTCTTAGTGAGTTTATTCAACTCCCTATAGTCTACACACAAGCGAAGCGAACCATCCTCCTTAGTCGCGAATACTACCGGGGCACCCCATTCAGATATGCTTCGCCTAATAAATCCTTTCTCAAGTAGCTCCCCTACTTGTTTGTTAAGCTCCCTCCTTTCCCTTGGAGCCTATGGCACACAGGTAATGCAACTGGTTTTGCATTGTCGACCAAATATTTACGAAAATCGATTTCACACCTTGGAGATAAGCCCCGTACCTCATCAAAAACTTCAGGATAATCTCGGACTACTGGAACAGATTGCAGATCATCGATAGATGCATCAAGAGACTCTAGGTAACTAAGCATAACAGATCCTTGTAGGTCACAATAAATCTCGAGGGTCCTCCCAGCAAGATATCTAAAATTGATCTTGTAAGAGGATTACGCAAAATAAAATTCAAAACTAAAAATTTGTGCGATGCTTGCCAACTTGGAAAGTTAACTAAATCTTCTTCTAAATCTAAAAAGGTTATATCAACATTACAACCACTTGAATTACTACATATGGATTTATTCGAACCAACTCAAGTTCATTCCATAAATCATATTAGATATGTGTTTGTAATTGTTGATGACCTTTCAAGATATAGTTGGACTATGTCTTTAAAGAATAAAAGCGATACTTTTGATATCTTAAAAAGATTTGTCGAACAAATTCAAAATTTAACTAATTTAAAAATAAAGAATATACGAAGTGATTATGGAGGAGAATTTGAAAATGAGAAATTTGATTTATTTTGTCAAAAGAAAGGATTTTTTCACAACTTCTCTTTTCCTAGAACTCCACAACAAAATGGAGTTTTAGAACGTAAAAACGGAACTTTAAAAGAATGTGCCAGAACGTTATTTAATGGAAGCACATTGCCAAAACATTTTTGGGCTGAAGCAGTCGCTATAGCTTGTTATGTTTTGAATTGTGTTTCCATTCGACCTCTTAATAAAAACACTCCATACGAACTTTTTACAGGAAGAAAACCAAATATTTCATATTTTAAAGTATTTGGTTCAAAATGTTTCATTTTAAATACAAAAGATCAGCTTGGAAATTTGGATTCAAAATCCGACGAACGAATTTTCTTAGGATATTCTGAGCGTAGCAAGGCTTATCATATTTTCAATAAGAGAACCAGTAAAATAGAAGAATCACTTCATGTTTCATTTGATGAAAATATTGTTCAAAATTCATTTAATTTAGATATTATGATAAATAATTCTTCTCGTGATGATGATATTGGCATATATTGAGAAGATGAAAACATTGTTCACAATAGCATAGAGAACAATACTACAAAAATTCAAGATATGTAATAACCCGGAAATCCGAACTAATTTAAAAATTTTATTTTGGTAATTTTAATGAATTTTGAATATTTAAAATGGTTTCTTTTAAAGAATAACGATGAGAAATTTATTTTGAATAGAATTAGACTGTATATATTTATTTGAATTGACATTAGAATATAAATATTTTATGCCGGGAAGGTCAACCACTGAGGCGATTTTCTTGGTTAGGCAACTTATGGAGAGATACAGGGAGCAAAAGAAAGATCTCCACATGGTTTTTATTGACCTGGAGAAAGCTTATGACATAGTACCGAGGAGAGTTATGTGGTGGGCGCTAGAAAGGAAGAGAGTGCCATCAAAATATATTACCCTTATTAAGGATATGTACGAGGGGGTTGTGACTAGTGTTAGGGCATGCGATGGTGAGACCAGAGACTTTCCAATTAACATAGGGTTACATCAAGGTTTGGCTTTGAGCCCCTATATTTTTGCATTAGTGATCGATGAAATCACAAAAGATATACAAAGGGAGATTCCCTGGTGTATGCTCTTTGCCGATGATGTTGTGCTGATTGATGAAAGTAGAATAGGGGTTAATCGATAACGGGAGTTGTGGAGGGAGACCTTGGAATCAAAGGGTTTCAGGCTTAGCAGAACTAAAACAGAGTATATGAAGTGTGAGTTTAGCAGTGTCAGGTCAGATGACGGAGATGTTACCCTGGCCGGTAGAGTAGTACCCAAGAAGGAATCGTTTCGATACTTAGGATCTATGTTGCAGTTTGATGGAGAGATTGATAAGGATGTTAGTTTTAGAATTCAAGCAGGATGGGTGAAATGGCGACTAGCATCTGGCATTCTCTGTGATTGGAAGATTCCTCAGAAGCTTAAAGGAAAGTTCTATAGGACAGCAATCAGACCTGCAATGTTATACGGTGCAGAATGTTGGCCTACTAAGAGGCAACACGTCCAGAAGATAAGTATAGCAGAGATGCGAATGCTGCGTTGGAGCTGTGGGCATACCAGATGAGATCGGATTAGAAATTAGGATATTCGGGAAAAACTTGGAGTTGCACCTATTGAAGAGAAGTTAGTCCAATACCGCTTGAGATGGTTTGGACATATCCAACGTAGACCATACGATGCACCTATACACGCTGGAATTCTAGGTCGCGCCGAAGGCCCAAAGAGAGGTAGAGGTCGACCTAAAATGACATGGGAGGAGATAATAAAGAGAGATTTAAGTAACTGGAGTTTATCCGAAGAGCTGGTAGTTGATAGGAGTGCATGGAAATTGGCAATCCATGTACCAGAACCATAGTGTTTTTTTTTCACGTTTACTGAACCTTTCTACTTTTTATTTACTATTTTAGATTTTATTTCACTTTTATTGAACATTTTTACTTCTTCTTATTATTATTTAAAAAAAAACCTGTATCAGACGACTTTTTATTTGATTGGTTATTTTAAACCCTTTTATATATATATATATATATGTATGTATGTATGTATTATTATCATCATTATTAATTTTATTTTATTTTAATTTTGGGTTCCATATCTAGCCAACCCCAACTTGTTTGGGATATATGGCTTTGTTTTTGTTGTTATATAAAATGAATTGAAAATGGTGCAGTAGTTTGAAATTTCGATTTCAAAATTCAAATGAATGCACGGGATTCAAAATAAATCGGATTTTGGCGAAACCAAAAATATTAGAATCTATTTGAAAATATCTTTCCAATGAATTTGAAAAATCAAATTTTCATAGCGGGAATAAAACGTTATGCCTAGATGAAAATTCAGAATAGTCGCTACGGAATTTTGGCCCTTAAAAATGGAAATTTTGCAAACGGTCTTTGTTTTCGACGAAACCACTTTTGTTGGATCCGGGGTGTCAAGTTATTGCTAGATTCCAAAATTCATAATTTTTGAAATCAATATGTAAGTGTGGCGAAGTAAAACGTGTTTTGACAGTTTCAGTCCATTTCGATCGACTGGAAAATGGCCATTTTTCAAATGGTGTCTAATTTGACGAAATTAGTTTTGTTAGAACCGTATCGTCAATACGAAGCTAGAAAATATTTTTTGGGAATTTTAGAGTCTGTATATGGCCCCGGTAAATTGAAATGT
Source organism: Allium sativum (assembly GCA_030737875.1). Lineage (NCBI taxonomy): Eukaryota > Viridiplantae > Streptophyta > Magnoliopsida > Asparagales > Amaryllidaceae > Allium > Allium sativum. Next base: position 469,806,157 of record CM060923.1, on the reverse strand, counting down.
GTGTTCAAATTCAATATATAGATTTATATTTTGATTTTGACGAAAACTGATCAAAACGATCAAATCATCTTACGATACATATCCCATTGTGTTCGGAATGGGGGTAATTAGCTAGGAACGACACTCGATGGGTTTGATTTCGAGTTCAAAATAAAAAAGTACTTTTTGAAATTAAATAAAAATATGATAATAAAAAACAAATAAATAAAATCTCTCTCTCTCTCTACACTTTCTCTCAGCCCCCTCCCCCAGTTTACTTTTCAAATCGATTAAAAAAAGAAGAGGAAGGGGTGATTGCCGCCGCCGCCGGAGGGAACCGCCTCCCCTCCGTCTCTCCTTCTCCACGACCTCCTCTTCCTTCCTCTTGATTCCCCCCCCCCCCTTCTGACGCGTTCGAGACCCTCCCCAATGGACGCCGCATGGCCTAAGCCGCCACCAGCACCCTACCTCCGACCTCATCTCCGCCGCCGATGCTCAGAACATCCCTCCCCTCACTGGAAACACAGTGAGTACTTTTATTTTATTTTATCTTTGTTTTGTATATTAAAATTATTGTTTTTTTCTTTCTTCCGATTTTTAATTAGAGAAAAATCTTATTTTTAATGTATAAAAATATAGTTTTTAGTTAGGGAAAAATATAATTTTTAATTAGATAAAAAAAATTATATATAATGGCATTGATTTTTATATGATAAAGAAGAGATTTTTTATATAATAAAGATATGATTTTTATATAGAAAATGGTGATCTAAAAATATAATTTTTTATTATGAAGTTAGTTTCATAAATATGATTTTTATATTATGGAGATAATAAAAATATGATTTTTAATATAAAGATCATGTGAAACAGATTGCGATGAAATGGACTGAAAGCGAAACAGAATCCAGACTGCTCAGAAATAAAGAATGGAGGAGTGGAACCCAAAGGTGAGAACTCCTCACTATAATTTTCTTTATACAGTTATTTGTTATGCAACTGCATATATGAACTGTTCCCCGTCGTCCACAGACCATGGACGACTTGTATGTTTGGTTGTTTGGTTGATTCGATGATTTGGTTGAATTTGGTTTGGTGTGTGAAATGAAATTGATTAGAATTGGTATGTGTATGGCGTGGGCCATTATTAGACCGAGGATAAGGCTAGGCCTTATCCCGTTTCCAGTATTGTGCCATTATGCCGCCAAAATTTTCCAAAATATGTTAGAACGATAAAAATATCATTTTTATTGTGTAAAGGAACCGAATAAATATTTTATCGTTAAAAATATAATTTTTAACGTGTATATGAATAAAATAAATATTCATTTACAAATCAGACTATTTTTTTATGTACACACATTTGATTAATATCGATTGGGACGATAAATTTTACACATCGTCCAACTGCACAAATAAAACCTGTGTTTGATTGTTTGAAACCCCACACGGGTATTGGGATGAAATTGGACATACACTAATCCCAATAATTAGCTGTGTGTCGATCGATTAATTGACAGGCTATTATAGGCGTTAAATATTTATATTTGATGCTTATGCAGTGTAGAATGCACTTTGGATGATGGATTGCTATTTTCATTGATGTTATACACCTTTGTTGTGTGAAATCCATATAATCAAATCATATGATAGTTGACTGTGTCTAATTCCAATTCAGAAAGAATGAATATTTTAAAATAACGATTATTTTAAAATAACGAATATTTTCAAATAATATTCAGAAAAGAATCAAAATTTGATTTTGATGTCCGATTTGGGATGGACACGAATATATTTAAATATGTATAGCCGTGATGATTAGATTGACGCCATTTTGATCTGAACGATATTTATATCGATTTTATTCATTTATATAATGAATATTGAAAAGGAATTGATTTCAAAGTCTAATGTTTCGAAAATATTATCATTTATATATGGATGATATGGAATATTCAATTTTGATTAGAAATTGAATAGGAAGTTGAAATCGTTTTGAAAACAAATTTTAAACGATTTATAAAATACGTTTTAAAAGGAAACCGATGAAATATATATAATATATATAATATATATATATATATAATGGCCTGAATAGAACGCGCCGCGCTGCGGCAGTTCGCGAATTACGACCATTGAATTCGAATGGACATTACGGGAGATTCGACCGTCGGATTCTCCTAAAACCGGAACCGTTGGGTTCGTATCGAAAAGAGCTTTCTAACGAACATTAGAGATTTGAAATTTAATGGTTGGATTTGGAATTATGTCCAAATCAAATTTGGAAAAGGTCGTTGTAAGTGCAGTTCGATGGTCGTTTGTGGAAATCTACTGTACTGGCCTTAATAAAATTATTAAAAATATCAATAATTAGTGTAAAATCATAAGAAATGATTTGAAAAGAATTAGGATGGAAAATTCCATATTTGAAAAGATAAAAATAGATTTTTATCGAAATGATCTAGTTTTGAACTAGAATTATAATCCATATATTTTTAAAAATAAATAAATTGGATTTGAAATTGTTTTGAAGATAACCGGAATTTCCAATATATAAATTGGAAATGGATTTGAATCGAAATTGTCTCTGGAATATTTTGATGTTGGATTTCGTGATTATACAGATATTGTTATGGAAATTTGAAAGATATATTTATATCATTATTTCCAATACAATATTTGTTGGTTATAGTATTTGATATTGAATATAAGTCGATATATATTTTCTATTCAGAGCTTTGTATTTAATATCAAATGGGATTTGGGTTTGTCGTGAATGGTGTCTTCAATAACACTGTTCTTTAACCCAGTTGAGAAAAAGATTAAATCTTTTTATTTAGATTTGATGAAGTATACCAATTAAATAATATTTAATTGGAATTGAATTGGAATTGATTTTTGGGTTTATCGTGAATGGTGATTTAAATAACACTTGTTCTTTAACCAGATAATTAATGGAATGTGGATTAGGTTTATCGTGAACTGTGTTTTAACGATATTCGTTCTTTAACCCGAATTACAGTGAAATGGGATTTGGAATTTATAAATCTTTTTGATAAGATTTAAAGGAGATTTTCCAAAGCAAAGTTTTCCAATTTAAATAAAATAAATTGGAATGGAATGGAATTCGATTTGGTAATAACCGAAGCGAATTTATGTGGATGAGGACTGCTAATATATATGGAGTTTAAAAGGCTTTGCCGTTATTCCATTTATATTGTTAGTCGGATATGGAAGTTTATATCGATTATATATATATCGATTCGTTTTCCATGAAGATTCCATGGTTAATGGAATGTGATTTTGGGTTGTCGTGAATGGTATCTTGAATGATACTGTTCTTAGACCCATCGGAGTTAAGAAAATCAGAAACTAACTGGAGATTAGATAAGTTGGATAGTTTCTGGGGTATTGATCTGATGTTGGTTTTGGCCTTCGGGGTTAACACTTAAGGAATATACACTGGCTAATTTACGGTTAAAGGCTGATGGAATGGAATGTGATTTTGGGGTTATAGTGAACCGTGTTTTAAATGACATTGGTTCTTTAACCCAGTTAAAGACGGGATATGATTTCCCAAGTTAAACAATCATTAATATTTATTTTTGGGAAGATTAAAACCAAGTGGTGTTTTAATGAATCTTTAATTAGATTGAAATGATCGAGAATGGAGTATCACTAGTTTTGCTCCAGGAGATAGTTAAATCTTTAATTAGATTTGAATGTGAAATGGTAATTGAATTTACTGATAACACCGTGGTGTTAGATATAAAGTATTACCAGTTTTACTTCATGGGATAAATAGGCTGGGGTTGGGAAATTAAAGAAAATGATTACTTCGGTAAGGTTCGTTAATGCCAACTAGTTTGGATAAACCATCATTTGGTTTGAATTGATACTCAAAGGAAGACTAAAGAATAAATTTAAAGAATTTATCTTTGATAAAATTAATGGGAACCTTTCCCAAAGTAAAAGAATATTTGAATAAAGGAATACTCTTGATTGGAATAAGGCGTATGTTGTGTTTTTATAACACTTGTTTATTATATACGCGAGTTATTCGGAAAGGCTGGGTTTATCCCATTCTGAATAACTGATTCGACGAGGTGTCGAGGATGAAGACGGTGGTCGAAGACCGGAGGTCTTTACACCTTTTGGATAGTTACTGATGATCTTGATTGGGCTGTACACCCAAGAGGAGAGAATCAGTTGGTGATCGTCTAGACGTACTTGGAGATCGATGGATATGCGAGGTATATGGTGCCTCTGGTTTCGTTCAGACCAGAACAAACTTGTAAATGGATGTGTGTCTGACATCGGATTTCATTCTATGTGATTGATATCGGTTGCATAGCGTGAATTGCCTGTGTGGCATGTTGAGATGCAAATGATCAAGGCGTCTGTTGAAAAGCAGAGTCTTGTGGTTGATGATCAAAGCACGGCCTTTGTGGCGTAGCTTTGTGTAGCGTTAATTCGTGAGCCTTACACCCGGTGTGAACCAGAAACGGGAGAGGACATCAGGGAGGGCATGCGTTTCCTTTTAGCTAGGAGTGGTGTTTTGGGTTTTACATGCCCAGACATTTTACTTATGTGGATGATGGATAGAGAGGCACCTCGGTTATATCGGTCGATCCAGGACCGATGGAGTCATTTGGCTCATTGACGCCCCATAGGGCGGGGAAACGCAGTGTTCAGGCATTATAATCCACATCGAGTGGACCGGCCCTGACGATCCAAGGTGCAGTTGCGGCTGTTCCTGAGACACGGGCTAGAGCATCTCGAAGCGGTAAGGATGATCCCTTGCCTTAGTTCACAGATGGAAATCCAACTTCCAATACGACATTTTGCAGTTTTAATTGTAAACCTATATATGGCGACATAGTGGTATGGGGCACTTATGCCGTCTATGATTGATACTTATGATTGAAATTGTTTTGACACTATACACTTATAGTAATAATAAAACATGAAATTTTACGTAGCAAGCATGTTTGGCTATTATAAGGGAAAACCCTATCCCCGGCTTGCGTTGCATTGTGTGATAGGACCTAGGTCTTATAATAGCTTCATTTTTCCATAAAGGCATTGCGCTCTTTTGTTATATGCACTAGTATTCTTGGGAGGAAAACGTTCCGTGTTATACGGAGTGGTCCCTTGATATACTTGATTTAAAGTAAAGTTTTAAATAACTGTTTTAGTTCTCACACCAGTCACATGACTGACCTGGAGTTTATTGTTTTAACCTAAACTCTGGATGCCCCTATTTTCCGTCACGGGGAAGTTTCAAGTCGTTACAAGATAATATCGATAATCAAAATATTCCTGTTAATGAAATTAGATCTCCATTAAGAATATTACGAGACCATCCAACTCAAAATATTATTGGAGAAATAACTTCGAACGTAAGAACAAGAAGTCAACTTAAGTTAGTAAGTAATGTAGCCTTCTTATCAAATATCGAACCCAAAAATCTGAAAGAGCAACTACAGATGAAAATTGGATTATTTCCATGCAAGAAGAAATAAACGAGTTTGAACATATGGAAGTCTGGGAATTAGTTCCAAGACCGAGTGATCAAACTATTACTGGAACTAAATGGGTTTACAAAAAACTAGCAGATAAATTGGGTAATATTACTAGAAATAAGGCTAGATTTGTCGCACAAGGTTACAATAAAAAAGAAGGCATAGAATACAAAGAAACTTTTGCTCCAGTCGCACGACTAGAAGCAATCTGAATTCTATTAGCATACGCATGTCATCATAACTTTAAACTATATCACATGGATGTTAAAAGTGCTTTCTTAAATGGTTATGTTGAAGAAAGAGTATACGTTGAGCATCCTCCACTAATTACTTATGAAAAATTTCATGATCATGTTTTCAAACTGAAAAAGGCATTATATTCAAAACTTATTTGTTAGAGTCGGGATTTCAAATTGGAAATGTTGATCAAACACTTTTTATTAAGAATGAAAATAAAGATATTTTGATAGTGCAAATATATGTCGACGACATTATTTTTGGTTCAACTAATGATCAATTATGTTAGGAATTTTCAAAAATAATGACCAGTGAATTTGAAATGTCCCACATAGGAGAACTATCTTACTTTCTGGGTTTGCAAATTAAAAAATTATCAGATGGAATTTTCATTAATCAAGAAAAATATTGCACTAATCTAATAAAATGTTTTGGAAAGGAAAACACTTCAAGTAAACCTACACCAATGAGTACGACGACACACTTAGACACAGATGAAAATGGTAAAAGTGTCGATTAAAAACTATGTCGAAGTATGATAGGTTCACTTCTGTATTTAACTGCTAGTAGACCGGATATTATGATGAGTGTTTGCATATGTGCTCATTTTCAAGCTAATCCAAAATAATCACATTTGAGGGCAGTAAAATGTATATTTCTGTAATGTCCCATATTTTTACGGTATAATAAATAATTTATGTGAATATTTTAAATAGTGATTTAGAGATTTAAATGGTTGTTTAATTAAATAATATTTATACTTAATTAATATAAATAATAGAATAATATATTTAATCCTGAAATAATCAGAAATAACAGAATTCACAATATGGTGTGAATTGGACAATTTAAATATATAATTCAGTTTAGAATTTAATTATATTAACGAATTTATTTATAAATGTCAGTTGAACATATAATTTATATTATAATTATAATCGAGCTCGAAATGGCACGGCAGTTTGTAATTTGGCGATTCAAACTTTAAACGAATATACAGAATCCGTTTTAACTCGGATTTCTATGGAACAAGAAACATTCAGAGCTGGTGAAGTATATTTTCTAATGAAAGAGAAAAATCGAGATTTCATCATGTATATTGTGAGTTGTGTCCAAATAAAGTTTTCGAAAACTCACTTTGGAATTCCTCTATAATTTAAAAAAAATTTATTTATATTATAAAAGGGTTTTTAATATAAATTGAATATCGATTCAATCTGGATTTGAAATATCGAGTTATAAATCCATATATGTATATTCTGGAGCTGTATGATAATATATTGTGAATATATACGATAATATTAATTTTTTAATATTAAATTTAATTATTTTTAAATCTATTAATATTTAAATGGATTTATTTAGAGCTTTAACAATAGACATTTTCGCAAACGACCTCTGTTTTCGACGAAACTAATTTTGTTGGTCTGGAATATTAAATTATTGTTAAATTTCAATTTTCATGATTTTTGGAGTCAGTATGTAGCCGTATAGAATTTTAATGTGAAAAAAGTTAATAATTTGACTTTAAAAATATGCTATTTGAGCAAACGGATTCGGAATTCGACGAAACAAGTTTCGTTGGGTCCGTAATGTCAAAATATAGTTGTGTGTCCATTTTCATTGAAATTGGGTATTGTGTGTGACTATAGGGATTTTAGAGGACAAATATAAATAGCGGTACAATATAAATTATTAAAATAATATGGAATCTTACTCTGGAAGATAACCAACCCCATAAATATACCATTTTCTAACCCTTACATTTATCTTTCGAAGTCAACAGATAATGAGCCGCCGTGTTTATCACTAAGGCATTTGAAACGAGATGTTTCAAAAATTCCAAACAAATTTGACAAAAATCTAAAAATCATAATACTTATATATCTGAGATGTTGAAACATTTCTCAACATTGCAGTACCAATTATGTGGTGTTCGAACCCATGCTGGTTCGATGTCTAGTTGAGTGCATAGCTTAAGGTTTAGGTTTGTGGATGATAAAAGCTTTATGATGCGATTTGGGTAGTATTTTTGTACTGAGGAGGTTTTTCCGAGTTGGTAGGGAAATTTGGTGGCATTCGAACTATATAGATGTCACACCTGTACAGCGTCGAGGCTGAGAACAGAAATCCCCCCACGAGTGCGAGTTAGCTATGTTGGTAGCGGAGTCAGAGAGCTCGAGTAGAGGAGGCCAGCGGTGATATTTGTTTTCGAGTTCATGAAGAAATGGCTTGGATCGAAGCAGATATGGTTTCGAAAGTGTTGAGAGTAAAGTGGAGCAAGGTGGAATAGCAGGTATCGGCGAAGAAGGAATCTTCCTAAAATGGTTTGGGTACGGTGGGTTTAAAAGTAAATGGGCCGGGAAATAAAAGTTAAGACCAATGAATAATTATTTAAGTTAATTTAAATTGTATATTAACTTATAAAACGCATATCTTCGTCATATTTTATCCGAATTTGAAAAACCAAATCCGTTGGGATCGTATGGACGACGGCTACACAACGGAACTAATTTGGAGTGGGTTGGAGCTTGTTTGAATTTATGGCAAAATGAAATGCCCGAATGGAGCTGTTGAACATTTATTGTTATTCAACGATAACCGACCAAAGTAAGTAAAACTCACTAACTCTGTCAATTTATATTTTTATAAATATAATCTAGTATTGATAAATGATGATTGATTGCTGTGTGATGATTGTTTGGTTGAATTGCTGATTTATTGGTTGAAATTATAGATAACGATATATATATATATATATATATATATATATATATATATATATGTAAATCGTTAATCAAATATTGATTCTATTTATCATAATATTTCATATTGAAATGAAATCGATGTTATTTATATTGTTTAACGCCTGTGGATGCAGGGAAACAGGTTGGAGGGATCCAACTGGATTCCTCAATATTTATAATACTGTTTGTTTTCATATATTGTGATATATGGTGTGATATAAAACCTGTGATTGATTATGATGACACTGGTCTGTTTAATTGGTATTTTAAATATCATAAGAAATACTGGAATGTAGAAAGGAAATTTTCAAAGTGTATTTTGAAAATGAAATATTTATTGGGAATAAATATGATATTATAAATGAAATATTTATAGGAAATAAATATCATATTATAAATGAAATATTTATTTGGAAAGTAAATAGAGTTATAAAAGGAAATATTAGGAAAATAAATACAATTATAAAAGGAATATTTATTTGGAAAGTAAATAGAATTATAAAAGGAAATATTTAGAAAATGAATAGAATTTTATAAAAAGAGAATTTTACACTAGGAAGGTTTAGACCCGTGCTTTGCACACGGGTGTAACATAATATTGATTTAAAGTAAATATCTAATAGAAATATGTTTTAACAAATAAATTGATGAGAGTAATTTATAAACGATGTTTATAAATTAAGAAAATATTTATCATTTGATAAATTGAATATATAAATTTGAATTTATATAGAGAAGTAAAATCGGTTTTAATACCGACAATTGAAATGGAATGTGAACGTAGTAGTTATAAAGGGAATTTGCAATGAGATTATAAATGTTGGAAATAAAATAAGATTTGTATGAATAATTCTACAAATATAAATATAAATAAAATTTGGGTTTGAGATATTGTTTTTAAATACGAAATCAAACTGTTCTATAAAGAAATATTATTCACATTCGATGTGAAAAATTAGATGAAAGTTAATATTTTGCAAATGAAATATTATAAAGGAATTTGAGGTTTGAATTAGGAATTTAAATGGAATACTGAAATTATAAACTGACTGGAAATTAGTTAGGTTGAATGGCTTTCTGGTATCGATCTGATGTTGGTTTCAGCCTTCGGGGTTTACGCTTGGGAAGTTGTTCTCTTACTAGGTTTACAGTTAGAGACTGATAGAGGTGGGAAGATATTGATGCGTGAATCAGAAATGGAAACGTTTTCCAAAGTTAATAATGTATATTTTCTAAATTTAGAAAATAAGGAATTTATAAATATATGGAAACGATAAATGGGAAATTGGGAGATGAAATGATGATTGATCGGTAAGATTTCCATTTTGGAATACGACCGTTGTTTGTACACACGTTTTCCTTTGATAGTTAAATCACCGACTATCAAAGATTTTGACCATTTCCGTTGTCAATACGGAGAGATCGGAATCAGATATATTATCTGAAAACCACTCTGTATGGCATAAGTGTCGCGAATCAAATATGATGAAGATAATTGAAGACGGAGTTATGCAAGATCTGTTCCGTAAATCCTAGGTAAAAATTGCCTAAGATGGATTTATAGAATAGTGCCTTCGGGTTGTCTAGTCCCAGGACAACTTGAATGGACAAATGTCTGATAGAGTATATTTGGTAGATCGCGTAAGTTGATCGTTTCAAACGTATTTACGTTGGTGGCGGAGGAATTCGTTTCTCTTAGCTTATACCGTGGTATTTTTAGGGAAATCGGTTTGTGATTTGACGGGTATGACGATGTGGCATTCAAAGTAAATGAAGGAGTAATTTGTTAAAACATACATTATGACCTCAAGCCTTATCAACCGAGAAATGACAAAAATCGGGCAGGCAGCATGGCAAAGTGGGTCGCACCCAATTAAGGTATATTGTCACCATCTATAGAATATTCATATTTATTACTTCTTTCAATTTTGTATCTCCCGAGAACTGTTATGTTGGTATACCAACCGTAAGGTGACAATATATTCGGAACATTCAAGAGAAATGAATGGCCAGTTATGCGTGGCTGAGTTACAAGATGTTCTTGTTGAACTCCAGTGTATCTCTTCTATAGTACACTGATCGGAAGGTGGTTCCATACCTTGTCATAGTTAGGGATTCATTATCAAATAAGAGCCCGCGGTTTTTGATTGTATATTATATATGTAGAGCGTGAGATGAAAGCATTCTACTAGATTGTTATCTACTTGATTTAGACATTATTATAATATCATAAAATATTGATCTTAAGAAATATTTTGTGTTATCGTAAGGTAAAAACCATCCGTATTTATGTGTGGATTGGTCTTAAGATTATCGTTGCTTTTGTAAAGGATTTGGAAAAGTTAAACCAAGTTTTTGAAGTTTACTCACACCAGTCACATGACTGACCTAGAGTTTATTTTGTTTTGTTTTCACTAAACTCTTGGGTTCCCAATTTTGTACAGGAAGTCAAGTAATCGGGATTTTACAAATATTTGGAGTGCTGGAGCAGGAGGCTTCAGGATTATATAGCTATTGTTATTCCTCTATGTTGTAAGTGTTGTACTCTGATAACAGTATTGTATACCACTGTTTTATTCCAAAGTTATGTTATATAATATATTTTATTCGTTCCGCTATGAGATTCATGTTACTTTGACGTTGTTGTAGTTGTGTTCTTCTTCTTCTTCTATTCTAATTTTCTATCTTATCTATTCTCACCCTTTAACTTCTTTCTATTGACGTTCCGGTATTTTCGATGCTTGGATAGTCAACATGGGGTTGTATGTCGATTACCAAAGATCGAAAATCCCCCGGGTCGTTACAAGTACGATATCTTAGCAGTACCAAATATTTTGGACTTTTTTATCCGAAACATTGTTCCTTCGAATTAGTTTCATATAGTGATGCTGATTTTGGAGAATCACGGACAGATCGTAAAAGTACAAGTGGAACATGTCAGTTTATCGGTAAATCACTTATATATTGGTTCAACAAGAAACAAAATTGCGTTTCTTTGTCAACATGTGAAGCTAAATATATATCGGCTGCATTAGCTTGTGCTCAAGTAATATATATGCAGCAAACACTAAAAGATTTTAACGTCAATTTATCTAACTCCACAATCTATTGCGACAATACAAGCGCAATAAATTTATCTAAAAATCCGGTAAATCATTCTAGAACTAAACACGTTGATATAAGACATCATTTCTTGAGAGATAATATTGAGAAAAAAAATCATAAATATAGGTTTTGCAAAACCCGGAAAATCAAATTGATGACATATTTACTAAACCCCTTCTAGAGAATTCTTTCATAAGAGTTCGACGAGAATTAGGAATTGTGTCTCTCAAAGATCTCTAAAAGATTATTTGATTACTTTGTGATCATATTGTTTAATGCTTTGTGATCATATTGTTTAATGCTTTTTAATCAATGAAAAAGGGGGAGAATTATATTTTCTATGCTCATAATTCTAGTTTTATTTATTTATACATTGAAAATATATATGTAAACATTTTGTTGTAGAAATCAAAACAGTAAGTTTATAAATTTTTAAACTAACAAAATGTTGCAGAAATTCAGGGGGAGCTAAATATGTATACAAGCAGATATTCAGGGGAGTAATCCAATTTTTTCAACAAGAATGCATGTTGTCATCAATCAAAAAGGGGAGAATGTTGATTCGCAAGAATTTCGACTAATGAAAACAAAAAGAAGAAGAACGGAAAATCATGTCATGAAGATAAGGTTATATATATATACGTATTGAGTCGTGTTAGAATTATGTTAAAATATATCCTCAAGTATAACACGAATATACAAAACAAGGTATAAATATATACATATATATTATAAGGTTTTAAAAAAGCCATGATTGTACAGACTTAGCTATACCAATCGACTGGTGGAAATATGACCACTCGACTTTTCAGCATGATTCTGTACAATAACGGCTAGTTTTAAAAGGTTTTTAATCCAAATGTTTTATAATATGATTCAACCAATCGAATTATTCGACACATAAGCCTTTTTTATGAAGAGTCACCTTCTTTCATGAAGAGATTTCTCTTCAATTATGAATGGAAATGGACACAACTTTTTATAGAAACTCTTCATGAAGGAATGCTACTCTTCTGCAATTATATAAGCACCACAAACATGTTTTCCAAATCACTGATGCTCATTATATTCTCTCTATTTTCTGATTTGCACTTCTATATTCTTTGCATTATAAAGCTCTCTTAAAGTCAAGTTACTTGTTGAATCTTTGATAACATTTCACATCTCTTGATTCAACAAGTAACTAACTTCCTTTAAATCTTCACATTCACTTCAAATACTTGAGGATAAGATTATAGGAAGGGTGTACTTCATCGTCACTATTCCATGTTGATTAGAGAACACATTCAAGAGTAAAAATACTTGTAAATTGTGAAGTCTTGTGTGGGTGCTCAGGTGTGGACATCCTTATTGGTGCTCGGGTGTATTATGACATTTTCCTCCGGGTTAAAATAGGGCGTGATAGTGAATTCCGAAGAGGAGCATCGGGACTTGACATAGGGCGGGAAGTCTGAACCAGTATAAAATTCATGGTGTCTTTACTTATCGCATTTACTTTTTATTTGTGATATATTTCTATAGCTTAGCTTTTACCTGCATAAGTATTGTAGTTTACTAGCTAGTTTATTATTTTCGCTATATCCATATAAAGATCCTTCTTAAGTTGTACACACCGTCTTTTTATAAACACATTCATCAGTCCATGATCGTAAATAGGTAAGAAAATAATTTTCTAAGCACAAACCCCTTAGACTAAAATCAACATCATATCGACACTTAGAAAATCATTCAACTCTACCAATCTCTAGTTAGGTTCCAATTCCATATCTTAACTCCTTATAACCTATATTACCCATTTTCTATTTAAGAAAATGTCCTTGATTATATTTTGAAAGTAAAATCCAAATCTTATATTATAATATAAACCAAGTTAAGTATTTAAATCAAATTTGGAAATTTTGATTATCCAAAATCATTGAATATTTCTAAGTTCATTACCAAGTTATAGAATCATTTATAACTTCTTTTCCTATCTTGATTTCCGTTGACATCATTTAAATCTATTCAATTTAATCTCAGTCAAACTCTGATCCATTTAACTTATTCCAGTTAAATTTTCAAATCCCCAAATCCAAACTTCTTGTTCTTATTTCAAATTCAAACCTTTTGAATTTTCCCAAATCATTTGACTCAAATAATTCCTAGTTTGACTTGTTTGTAAACTCTATTCGTATACAAATTCAATCTGGTTATATATATAACCTTTTAAAAATTTATAATTTTATTGGATTATGACAACAATCGACCTATGATAATTTTAAAACATTACCCTTTTATAACAGAAATATATTTTCTAGTAAAATTATTTCATTTATCCAGCTTTTAAAACAATACGATGTCGAATTATTATGTTCAAGTGTTCAGAAACACCTATCGATACAGTTGATAAGACTGATCGACCAAAATTCATAAACCATGTGACAAACCAATCGACACAGTATAAAACAGTTTTGATATAAATTTACAAATATGCGCTCATATATATACGCTCAAACTCAAAATAGGGTAGTACTAACCCCATCTCTATTGAGTCACGCCACAGAGCCAAGGTTATTCCTCAACCATAAGCTCTGATACCAAGCGTGACGACCCCAAATTTCGGTATTCTTTGAGCTGACCAAATATAATCCAAGTCTAACCTAAAGAACACTGAAACTCAGATGTCGAAAAAAGAAATTAGAGGATGAGGAAAGATAAGATAGAAAATTAGAATAGAAGAAAATAGAACTGAAAAACAACACAGAATCTCACAAATTTCAGAGGAATAAAATATGATATATATATATATATATGTATGTATATACATTATAATCACTTTTGAAACACAAAACTGAATTCAAACTTACTTACATTATCAAGGTACATCACATATACAACACATTATAAATAAACTCTAGATATCTAATATTTGAGCCTCTTGCTCCAAGCTCCTCCTGATAAATCTGTAATCCTGAACTACTTGACTTCCCACACAAATTTGGGAACCCCAGAGTTTAGGGAAAGAATAGAAAAATAAACTCTGGGTCAGTCATGGGACTGGTTTGAGTAAACGATTTTAAAACAACTTGATAAATGAAGGATATATCATAAGACCACACCGTAAAAATGGAACGGGTTTTTCCCTTATGAGAATCCAAAAATAACGTGGTTTAACTTTAAAAACATTTCAAAAAAAAGATAATCGTATGACCGATCTGCACATAAACACAGATAGTTTTTACCTTACGATAACCCAAAACATATTTACATCAAAACTCTTCTGATATTATAATAATGTCTATCAAACCATAAATAAATAATCATCTAGCAGAACGCTTGCATCTCACACTCTATATACAAAGTATACAATCAAAACCGTGAGTACTTATTGGATAATGGATTTCCAACTATGACAAGGTAAGGAACCTCCTTCTGATAGTGTATCTCTAGAGAGGAATACACTGGGTTCAACAAGAACATCTTGCAACCTGGCCAAACATGACTGACCACTCATTTCGCTTGAGTGTATCGAATATATTGTCACTTACAGTTGCTAGCAACATTACCGTTCCCGGGAGATACAGAAGCGAAAGAAGTAACAAAATGAATATTCTCAAGATGGTGACAGTATACCCTAATTGGGATAGACCCACTTAGCCATGCTACTTGCCCGATTTTTGTCATTTCCCGGTTGTGAAGCTTGAAGTCAAAACTTACCGTTAGATACATCATGTCTTCATTTACTTTGAATGTCACAACGTCCATTACAGTTCAGCTAATACGACTCGAACTATTTATCTAAATTTTTAGAAATAGGAGTATCTATATTATTATTCTTTATTTTTTTAATTAATTAGGAAAGAGATAAATTAATATCTATTTATTTAAATAAAATAACTTTGTTAAATTAAAACCACGTTCATCTCCATTAATTCCACTTTTATTACCTTTTTGATAGATATATATTTATATCTTTTATTGTTGAATTTATACATTAAAGAAGTTCTGTAATTTAATTTCCTACTTCCTTTTTATATAAGTTTTTTTATACCATACTATTTCTTTACTTCCTTTTTCTTTTCTCTTTTCATTTCCTCTCTATTTAATTATAGTTGCAACCCAATAACCTCAGGCCTAATTGTAACATCCCGAGATTTTTCGATAATTTGAAATATTAAATATAATATGTTTTGAACAAAATTGTTTAAACATTAAAATTAATGATTTATTTCATATATTGATAATGTATGGACAAAAATTTGAATTCGTAATATTGAAATTTGTCCACAATAAACAATAATTGATTTATAAATTTATTTGAATTTTACTTTAGTTTTGAATAGAAGTTATAAATCTTTGAATTTGATTTAATGGTGAATAAACAAAAATGAATATTTTATTATATTATTGAACTGGTCAAAATTTATCATTTGGCAAACGATTTCAGAATTCAATAAAAATTAATTTTATTTGATCCAAATTTGTAAATTTTTGTAATATATAAAATGTCATAGCCATCGGAATTATAGTTTGATCATAAGAAATTAAAACACGTATAAATTTAAATATACAGTTTAATTAAATAACTAGTTTTTGAATAAACTGCTAGAGCCTTTGGAATTGGGCTTTGAAACCTATTCCATTGCGTTCAGAAAGCATCAAAACATATTGTTAGACAGTAAGCAGGCTTGATTTGGACACAGGCCCGATTTTGGCTTTAAATACCCAAAAATCAAGAAATATTATTATTTTAATAATTCTAAACCTTAATTCTTTAGCCGCCGCCGTTTTCATTTCGATGGCCTAAAAAACTTAGATCTTCTCCTCTTAATTTCTTCCAATCAAATCAATGAAATTTAATGGTTCCAAAATGAAAAACATAGCCCTCGATCCCCTCTTCGAATCCATACGGATGATTGATATTATTTGTATCTAGATTCGCCAGAATTAGGGCATAAAATCGGCGTAGTTATTGGCATTTTGGAGAAGAAGGATGCCACCGCGAGGGGCCGGACTCTGTCCAATGCTGGATCCCGAGAAGGCGATTCCATTGGTATCTCTTGATCGGATTTTGGAGGCTCGGATTGCGGCGCATGGAGGAGGGATTTGATTGTTTCTGGGATTAGGCGTGATTTCCTGTAGCGTGCGAGAAAAGGGAAAGATGAGAGAGTGCTGACGTGGCAATCTTGTATAGGTGGGGTTGTGTTATTTGTTTTAATTTAATTTAAAATTTTCAAATATTTAAACGCGAATAACTTCTTCATACCAGCTCCAATTGACACGCGGTTTGTTGCGTTAGAATCGTATCGACGAGCTCTTCGCGATGGTCCTAATTTGGATAGATTCTGAGACTGTTGATTTTTGGGCTAAGATTTTAATTTCAATCTCGATCAGAACCAAAGGTGAGTGATTTAACTCACTCACATCTAACTAAAATATTTGACTATTAGTTAAATTAAAGTCATGAAATGATTGTACTATTTGCTATTTGATTTTTTAAATTGCATATTTATGTTAAATCTGCAAAGACTGTATAATTTAATTCAACTGTTACCTAAATTGTACTCTTAGAGAGTAATTTCTAGTTTTAATAAAAAAAATCTCATACCAAATGTCTGGTAATTGATATTATTGAACTGTTGAGATGTGTTGATTTTGATGTATGCCTTGAATTTATATATTTAATGTGTTAATATGTAATCCATCTTGTTATCGACATTGTTTATATATGTTCTTGGATTTTGTTGATTAATCCCAACCACCACCCTAGATGTTACTAACATCAAATAAATCCGGGATTAATCATTAAAATGAATTAAGAATGTAGGTTGAAATGATAAATAACTATGACCCTGATTTGGATTGAAATGATATATATCCTTTCCCAAAATACTAAAAATTAAATTTTAAGTACTACTTGTGTGACGATCCCAAAATCCATGTGACGGTATTAAGGATAATCATTGGAATATAACACATCAATCATCATAGCAGAGTACAGATAATAGCAAAAACAATAAATAGAATAATTTTACATAGATATGACAACGGATTCATAACATGTAACAACATCAGAATAGCACAACGTAGGATATAACTTAGTAAATAAAAGGGGAATGATCGGTCACCATCGCCATAGGCGGAATATATACATACAGTGAGACAATAAGTGTATCAGTCTACATCGCCGAAGGCGGTACATATACATACGATAATAAGTACTGGAAGTAAAACAGTCTGCATCGCCCGTGGCGGAATCATAATATATATACAATAATGGCAGAAAATGTCAAAGTCATCTCGGTGAAGTCAACCTCGCCATGAGCCAAAAGTGCACTCCATACTACAGTGCTGAGCCAAAACAACCTGTCACCTGTGAACTAGGCTGCCCGTGAAAATAAGGGCACCCGCGTTTGCAAAGTGAAACAAACAACGAGTCAGTCATGGGGACTGGTGTGAGAAATCTACTTAACAGTTTAAACAACAGTAATAAGCAAATCATAGGACCACGCCACTTTCGTGGAACGGGTTTACTCCAGTGATTGCTGGTGCATTTAAAACAAAGTAAATTCTTTAAAACAACGCAATGCTTTTAAAAAGAATGTAGCCATTATAAGACTCAAGTCCCATCATACAATGCAACGCAAACCAGAGGATAGAGTTTTACCTTATAATGGCCAAATATGCTTAATACGTGTAAAGCAAAATCATTTGATATTATTACTAGTGTATATATGTTTCAAAAACGAATAGCATCATAAATATCAATCATAGGCGGCATAACTACCATCTACTATGTCGCCGTACTAGTTCTACAATCGAATCCGTTATTTCGTATTGGAAATTGGATTTCCGTCATGAGTCGAGGCCAGGGGCAAGCTCCTCTCCGCTTCGAGACATTCTAGCAAATGCCTCAGGACTACGCACTCTGGGTAACCCTTGGATCGGCTGGGCCGGTCCTCTCTTACGTTTGAGGATTAGTTATTCCTGAACACACGTTTCCCGGTCCTTACATACCTAAAATCGAGGCGCCTCGCATTCCAACAACCACAAAGGTGAAAAGTAGATATAAATGTCAGGGCTGGTAGGTCACTGACACCACCATAGCTAGAAAGAAACGCCGTGCTCTCCCAGCGGTCCGTATCCCGTTTTTAACTCATACCGAGGTGTGAGGCTCGCGAATCCACGCTATACACAAAGCCAGGCCACGTAGGCCGTGCTTTGATCATCAAACACAAGACTTTGCTTTGCAACAGAAGCCTTGGTCACTGCATCTTGGCATGCCACATAGGCAATCCACTCCATACGACTGATTTCTATCGATATATAACCTCTGAGCTCGTACGTCTTAGAGAAGGGCGTTAAGCAAAAGAATAAATTCTCCGCCGCCAAACAGATATATATTTAACAGAGATCGATCAGTATAGAACAAAATCCAATGTCAGACACACAGTCCATTTACAAGTCCGTTCTGGGTCTGAACGAAATTGGAGGCACCAAATTCCTCGTATATCCGTACAATCAACACATACGTTCAGACGGCTACTACTTCCGTTCCTTCACGGTAGCTACTCCAATCAGGAACCTCAGCAGCGCCCATCCAATTGATATGAAGATCGTCGGTCTTGAATCGTCTTTGTATTTTCGCCTTTGAATCGTTCGATCAATTATTTGAAATGAGGGTTAGCTCGGCCATTTCAAATAATCCACGTAATTAGAATTCAAATCAATTCTTTCCATGGTTATATTATTCGACATTCATATTTCAGTTCTTTAGTATAATTTTCGTGTCAAACACATATAACCATCAAATATCAAGCAGATCAAGCCAAATTGGTTTATTTCCAATTTATGTTGCTTATAGTATCTTATAACGATTTTTCTCCATTTTTATTTATTTTAAAAATGGCCATATTTAATTAAACGACGTTTCAGGTCGTGCCGTGGCACTGGCGCTGTTTTTCCCCTAATTTGTTTTACACGTATCGGAAAATCTAACCGTTGGATTTCCACAAAGTCTATACCACTGGGAAGATATTCCCAAAGCGAACCCAACGGTTCCAGTTTCGTGAAAATCCGACGGTCGGATCTTCCACACTAGTCGTTTGAAGTTACGGTTTCAAAATTCGAACTACAGCATCGTTATTCGATTTAATTTAATTATATTTATATTTATATATAAATATAAACGATTCTGGCGCTGTTTTTCTTCTAATTTGTTTTAAACATTCCAGACAATCCAACCGTTGGATTTTTACAAGGTTGGTGCCGTTGGAAAAATATTTCCAAGGCGAACCCAACGGTTGCGGTTTCGGGGAAATCCGATGGTCGGATTTCTCATA
Source organism: Allium sativum (assembly GCA_030737875.1). Taxonomy (NCBI): domain Eukaryota; kingdom Viridiplantae; phylum Streptophyta; class Magnoliopsida; order Asparagales; family Amaryllidaceae; genus Allium; species Allium sativum. The sequence continues at coordinate 469,786,243 of CM060923.1, read as the reverse complement.
CTACTCGATTCAAATTATGATTTCAAAACACGAACTGCACGGCTTCGATTCCTTTCCATTCTATTTATATTTATATATATATAAATATAGTTCATTCTTTAATTTCAACATCGTTTTCACTTCTTTAATTTCAACATCGTTTTCACTTCAAATATTTTAAAATCGTTTTCACTTCAAATATTTTAACATCGTTTTCACTTCAAATATTTCACTAACGCCTTTATATTTCGAAAAATTTCGCCATAACCTCCTTTGTACGGGAAGAGGTTTGGAAATTTATTGGGCCGTGTTAGGTACCCAATAAATCCTATAAAGCATCCACATATTTATAGTGATATATTCTGGTGTTTACAGGGTAGCGTGTATAGATAATAATTCCAGAGAATAAATTTTCGTCACCCTGTCAAGCCTGAGGGAGCGTGTATTTTTAATTACTACAGAGGATAAATCCTCGTCACCTCGTCCCGTGTGGGAATAAATAGTCCATGTGTCGTATCTAATGACTAGAGAGACATGATTATTGTCAACTCCAGACCTGTGTGGGGTTTTTATTAATCTGGCAATTTATCGTTATATTTTATATAGTCCATATCAGTCATCAGTTCAACCTGTAGTATATAATCATCGCCATACAAGCCTCTCGCTTGTATGGTAAATCTTCCACCTCGTCACACAAGCTCCAAATGCTTATGTGGAATATGATGAAGTATGCCTATCGTCAAGGAGTATGCCATGTAGTGTAGTTCAAATTTAATTGTTACTATCCTATGGCGATGATTATTATTTCACACAGAATAACCAGCACTCCGCATCCAATGGCATTCACAGGAGTTGATATAAATATAAAATTGCGCAGCTAACTCATCAAGGCTTACCTATTTGTCGGGCACGCAAATAATTTCTTTACTCTACAGCTAATCCATTTTCCCTGTTCGACAAATGTATATATATGCAGAACAAAGCTAATATTAATATTTCTAGCGAATTAATATTTATTTCAACACGTGTGTATTTTTATCAAAACGTATACATGATAAAAGTAATATTTTTATCATCAAAAATATTTATTCAACACGTGAATGTTTTTAACACTTCCTATTCAAAATAAAAATGTAATTTTTATTGTCTATTCAATTTATTTTAAAATACGGATAACGTTCAATACATGAATTTTCAATTCAACGAATGAATTTCAATTCAACACATGAATATTCTTTATAGTTTGTATATATATAAAAATGTGATTTTTATCGTTAAATCTATTTATTTAAAATTCGAATAACATTCAACACATGAATTTCAATTCAACGAATGAATTTCAATTCAACACATGAATATTCTCTATAGTTTGTATATATATAAAAATGTGATTTTTATCGTTAAATCTATTTATTTAAAATTCGAATAACATTCAACACATGAATTTCAATTCAATGAATGAATTTCAATTCAACACATGAATATTCTCTGTAGTTTGTATATATATAAAAATGTGATTTTTATCGTTAAATCTATTTATTTAAAATTCAAATAACATTCAACACATGAATTTCAATTCAACGAATGAATTTCAATTCAACACATGAATATTCTCTATAGTTTGTATATATATAAAAATGTGATTTTTATCGTTAAATCTATTTATTTAAAATTCGAATAACATTCAATTCAACGAATGAATTTCAATTCAACACATGAATATTCTCTGTAGTTTGTATATATATAAAAATGTGATTTTTATCGTTAAATCTATTTATTTAAAATTCGAATAACATTCAACACATGAATTTCGATTCAACGAATGAATTTCAATTCAACACATGAATATTGGTTTCAACATATGTAATTAATTTCAACAAATGAAAATTATTCTAACACATGAATATTTCAGAAAATTTCGACAGCATAACGGCGGGGTAGTTAAAACTAGGACCGTCCCTAGTACGGCTCCTCGCTCTACCTTAAAACCTCGCGGTTTTTGATAATGGGGATCATGCATCAAATTCGCACGCAGGCGGCATGTTTTATTTTCATTTCCACAATTCTATTCTAATTTGTTTCAACCACAAGAGGGTATTTTTCAACCACAAAGGTATTTTTCAACCACAAAGGTATTTTCAACCACAATATCAACCACAAACAATTATTTCCAACCGTTCGTCATACCATATAATATCACGCCAATCACAAGCAATAAATATCGTCCATGGTCTGTGGACGAGGGGAGTATATATATATATATTATTTGTATAATTCACTTGCATTTCATCACTATTCAAAGCATGTATGTTTCATACAACGCTTGTATAATTTATACATCGCTAATATAACTTATACAACACATGTACATGAGGTATACAATGCGTATATAATTTACACTCCGCTTATATAATTTATACAACACGATTCCATTCACACAATTTAATTTAGATTCCTCACATTGGTTTTTGAAGTGCTAAAAATCGTATGTAGATCAGAAAAATCCGCGGCTTCTGCTAGATGGTAGAGAGCCTCCCTGCGGTCCCGATGTTTCCTGTTTCATCGAATTTCGTTAACACACTAAAAAGATATGATTTTTCAAAGTTTTGCAACACTTAAAAGTGTTATTTTCAATTCAGAAATTTCAGAGCAGATAATTTTTCAAACCTTCGAAACTAGGTTTTAAATTCATGATCAATCCGTGCAGTTTCGTCACGATCGGATGCTGCAATGTCGAAGAGCTTCGAACAGGCTTTCCAGCGCCTGTGGTGGCAGCGAACTCGATGGCCTCTCTGATGCTCGGCGGCGCTCCAAAGGTGGAGACTTCCTCGCTGGAATTCGACGCAAATACTGGATGGTTTCGGTCGAGGCTTGGGTTGACTGAAAGAGGGGAGAAAGGCGATCGGAAAAGCCAACTTTTCAGAAGAGAGAGAAAATGAAGGATATTTCCTATTATATTTAAATTTTAAATTCCTAAAATATCATTTTTAACCAACGTACACCAATTTCAACCCAACGACTGTCGCCCTTAGCTAAATAGCCCCATTCCGGACACAATGGGATATGTTTCTTTGGCCAATTCGACTGTTACAGTCAGTTATTTTTCAAATTAAAGTATAAAACATTTAATATTCAATTTGAACGTACATTTCAATTTGCCAGGGCCACAAACTGAATCGAAAAATTCCAGAAAAATAAATCTAGCTTTGTTTTGACGATACGGTCCCAACAAAACCAGTTTCGTCGAATTCTGAGATCGTATGCAAAATGTCTATTTTCAGGTCGACCCATTTTAACAGAAATTGACCAATCACATTTTCTTTTGCCCCGCTCACATACTAGCTTCAAAAATTATGAAATTTGAAACCTAGCAATAGTTTGACATCTCGGATCCAACAAAAGTGGTTTCGTCGAATTCCGATGTCGTATGCAAAATATCTATTTTCAAGGGCTATATATTCTATATAGCGACCTCTCTGAAAATTCATTTGGCCATAACTTTTGATTCTTGTTATGAAACTTCGATTTTTCAGATTCATTAGAAAGGTATTCATAAACATATTTAAATATTTTTGGTTTCACTAAAATCTGTTATATTTTCCACCCGGTACAGTCAGACAAAGTTTGTATTCAAATTTTCAAAGTGCCCTACTATTCCCAATTCATTATTTTATTGAAATATGCTATTTCAATTGTTTAAATTCTTTGACAATAACCAATTTTAAAAAATTTAAATTGGTTCACATTTTCCGGGTTATTACAACTTGGTCATAGGACAGAAAATTATATATGGACACCGGTTGGTTAAATAAAAATTGTTTTTAGCCTTGAATTTTGAGATTTTGTTTTAAAGAAAAATAAATGTTATTATTAATCTATTTTCTTTAAAATTGGACTTTGTGCTTTGAAATCAAAATTTTAAATTTTAAGGAATTCGTATATGAATAACTGAAGTTGAAACTAAATTGAATATAAAATGTAAATTTATCGAAATTGAATCTTTAATATTTACTTTAAATTAACTTGATTTATAGTAATAATTGAACTGTGAACTCGAGATTTTATAAACGAATAATTCAAAGTGAGAATTAAAATTGAAATTTAACTATTAAATCAGATTATTAAATTGAATTGTTTGAAATCGAACTGTTGAACCGAATTGAATATGAATGGGAAGTCAAATCCTTTTTAAATTAAGATATCAAAATATATTGGAATTGATTTGAAACTGAAATATGATCTCCTGTTCGGTTAAATTTTGAAGATATGATTATCATTCCAACTATAGTATTTTTAAACCATTTTATAAACTATTTTATTTTTATATAGAAAAATTTTCTTTATAAACTATTTATCTTATAACTATTTTATTTTAAAATAACTATTTTAATATTGACTATTTATTTTATAAACTACTTTATTATTTTAACTATAGATTTTACTAAATTTGATTATTCTATTTTAAATACAAATTATTTACTTTCAAACTATTTAAATTATATATCTAAACTATATAAAGTGTATATATATTTATTTAATATTTTAATATTCAAATTATTTTAAAAGTTGGAATTGTTTCATGATTTAAGTTTGGTTTTAAATGGAGATTTCATTATGAAATATTCTATTTTGACTACTGAAATGATTTTAAGAAAATCTGATATTTTGATATGAAGTACGAACCTCTTTGAAATGTAAAAAACTGACCGGTGTGAAAAATGTAAACGATTAGTTGTTAAAGAGACTGGGATTGGATATTGTCATACTCTCTGCCAATATCGAAAACCACTTTAACAACTTTGTACACGGTGGAGTTCCAGAATGAAGTAGGTTGATTTGGAGGCAATTACTAGATTTAAAGAAAGAGAACAATGATGGATGTCCTTGACCTTCGGGTCATAATTAAAATGACTAAAACAGGGTTATACCGTGACCAAGTAGGGTTAGCAACCTCCGTCGGCAACACTTCTTCCTTTATTACTATAGTCCCTCGGTTTGATTGATTTAATTTGATGCGCATTCATTATTTGGGAGTGTTTTTCGAGGTGGGCAGTAGTCGCGACTATGCATTACCACCAGTCCGGGCGTGCAACTAGTATATTCATACTCTGGGCATTCCTCATATGCCTTGTCATATTTTCCTAATCGAGCCTTTATGTTTTGATTTAACGTTGTCGTATCATGGGCATCCCTATCCGCCGAAGTACTAGTGTGTTATATGCAAACTGTACGGCAATGGTATAAACGGTGTAAGGGTAATAATGGTGATCCCGCTTACACTATTTTAATACTTTATATTTAACCATAGACACTATTATAATAGCATATTATATTATACAGTATCTACTTTGACAGATCCTTAAGAGATGGAATTTCCAATAACATCTCTTAAGTTATTGCACTCATATTATCACATGAAATTGATCTAACTAATATGAGAATATTTTAGTTTTGATCCGAATTTTTTTTGTCTTTTCATTTATGCTCGGGTCAGCCTGAGTTTTCATCTATTGAAGATACCATTACAGAGATGAAGATGGAGCTCAATAGACGTATTTATTACTATTTATTCCGCTGCAAATATTGGTATGTTTACTATAGTTAACTCGATAACTGTTGTAAAATAAAATCAAATGTATGTTTTAACAACTTCAGGAATTGTTATTTAATTATTATATTTTTTCCTTCTGCTATGAGATTCTGTGTTTGTTTTTCTTTTTCTCTTCTTTTTCTTATATAAATCCCAATAACTATTCGTATTTTTGATTTGTTTAAGATGACAATTGAGGATCATTGTCAATTTGAACGGCCAAAAACCTCGGATGTTACATTTGGTATCAGAGCTTTAGTTTAGCGAAAACCTTGGCTCTATTTGGGATTAACTCAGTAGAGATAGGGTAGTAATACTCTAGAATGAGTTTGAGTGTATATGAGAGAACTTACTTGTAATTTTGATATAAAAATGGTTTTGATTTGTGTCAGTTTGTTCTGTTGAGTATTTATGAATTTTGGTCAGTATTTGAGACGCCAAGGCATCGATAGGGATTTCTAAACACTTGAATAGGACTTGTTGACATAATATTGTTTTGAATTATATTTTATTTATATCTAGAATTATTTGAAAATATATGAATTTTGATTTTGTTGATGATAATATTAAATTTTCATCATTTATTACTGATTAATTAATAATTTTAAACTATTGGTTATTGAATGATTTAATAAATAAATATTGAAAATAAATTGATAATGAAATATTGAAAATTTATTGTTAATGAAATAAGAAATTAAATATGAATTTGAGAATTTAATTTCGGATGGTTTTGTAATATCGTTTTGCAAATGGTTTGAAATAATATATTTATATTTTAAAGGTTGTTTCATATAGAAATTGTTTTCAAATGAATTTTGAAATAAGTATATACTTCCCCTTTGCCATTGGAAAATAATTTCGGTGATGAGTGCATGCATTATCGACATTATTTTCCAGAAACTAACTGGGGGAGACCACTTAGAATTTTTATACTTTGTTTGGAAATTTGGATTCCATCTAAATCCTTTAAATTATGGTTTGATATAAAAGATAGTATATATATATATATTATTCTAAAGTTGGTTTGGAAACGAAGCCGAAGTGAAATTTTAAGTTCTTAAATAGTTAATGAATTCCAAATGGTTGAAATGAACTCAAATTGAAATTATAGAAAATTCTAAATTTTATAATAAGAAATGAATCCAAGAGAATTATAATTAAAATAAAACTCTTTGTAGTTTGAAATAAGGAATTCAAAATAAAGTGAAACTACTGAACTTGTATAAAAATCGAACATTTCCATAGCATATATATAACTTATCAATTAATCAAAAATTAACATGTTAGTGGAATAAAATTGGATAATATACAAGTACTGGTATGAATAATGAATGTTGAAAATTTTGATGGGTTATAAATATGAATGAAATTTAAGTTATGGAATGAACGATATATACTTGGTTATGCTTGAAATTGAATCCTACTAGGTAATGAAGATAAACCAAATCAATGAAATAAGCTAGTAAAATAAATTGTTTGGCTGAATTAAATTGAGTAGCTATTGATAGTTAGATATTCGACGACTTAGGATAGTCGATATTTCCAAGTCAAAAATAAATGTTGAACTCGTTTCATGAAAATAAAAGTGAATTGGTTTATAAATTATTAATTTAAACTAAGATTGAATGAATTAATTAAATTTAATTAAAACGAGCTCGTCGCAAAGCTGCAGTTCGTAATTTTCCGAATTGAAGTTTAAATGAATGTATAAGATCCAAAATAAATCGGAATTCGTTGAAACAAGAATCTTTCGGATCTTTTTTTATAATGAATATTTTTTTTTTAGATTTCGACTTGTAGATTTTAAGATATGTGTAATTCAAATTTTCAGAAAAATCGTGGTTTCATAATTCACGATTCAGAATTAAATTTTTAATGAAATAAGTTATGTAACTAACGAACGAGACAAGTTAAATAAAAATTTATATGGCTAAATATTTATGAATTGGCAATTTCTTAGTACACCTTTTCGAGGACGAAAAGTTTTAAGTGGGGGAGAGTGTAACATCCCAAGATTTTTCGATAATTTAAAATATTAAATTTAATATGTTTTGAACAAAATTGTTTAAATATTAAAATTAATGATTTATTTCGTATATTGATAATGTATGAAGTAAAATTTGAATTCGTAAGTATTGAAATTTGTCCACAATAAACAATAATTGATTTATAAATTTATCTGAATTTTATTTTTGATTTGAATAGAAAATATAAATCTTTGAATTTGATTTAATAGTGAATAAAAAACGAATATTTTATTATATGGTCAAAAAAATTCATTTGGCATACGATTTTAGAATTCGATAAAAATTAATTTTATTTGATCCAAATTTGTAAATTATTGTTATATATAAAATTTCATAGCCGTCGGAATTATAATTTGATCATAAGAAATTAAAACGCTTATAAATTTATATGTACATTTTAATTAAATAATTGTTTTTGTATTAAACTGCTAAAGACTTTGGAATTGGGCTTTGAAACCTATTCCATTGCGTTTAGAAGGAGTCAAAACATATTGTTAGGCAGTAAACAGGCCTGATTTGGACACATGCCCGATTTTGGCTTTAAATACCCAAAAATCGAGAAATATTATTATTTTAATAATTCTAAACCCTAATTCTTTGGTCGCCGCCATTTTCATTTCAATGGCCTAAAAACTTCAGATCTTCTCTTCTTAATTTCTTCGAATCTAGTCAAGGAAATTTAATGATTCCAAAACGAAAAACATATTCCTTGATCCCCTCTTAGAATCCATACGGATGATTGATATTATTTTATCTAGATTCACCAGAATTAGGGAATAAAGCCAACACAATTATTGGCATTTTGGAGATGAAGGACGCCACCGCGAGTGGTCGGACTCTGGCCGATGGTGGATTCCGAGAAGGCGATTCCGTTGGTGTCTCGTGATCGGCTTCTGGAGGCTCAGATTGCGACGCATGGAGGAGGGATTTGAGCGGTTTAGGGTTCAGGCATAATTTCCTGTAGCGTGCGAGAAAGGGGAAAGATGAGAGCGTGCTGACATGGCAATCATGTATAAATGGGGTTGTGTTATTTGTTTTAATTTAATTTAAAATTTTCAAATATTTAAATGTGAATAACATCTTCATACCAGCTCCAATTGACACACGGTTTATTGCATTAGAATAGTATCGACGAGCTCTTCGCGATGGTGCTGATTTGGATAAATTCTGAGACTACTAATTTTTGGGCTAAGATTCGAATTTCAATCTCGTTCAGAACCAAAGGTGAGTGATTTAACCCACTCACATCTAACAAAAATATTTGACTATTAGTTAAATTAAAGTCATGATAAGATTGTATTGTTTTCTGTTTGATTATTTAAATTGCATATTTATGTTAAATCTGCATAGACTATACAATTTAATTTAACTGTTATGTAAATTGTACTGTTAGAGATTAATTTCTAGTTTTAATAATAATAAAAAATATCATACCTTATGACTAGTAAATTATATTGTTGAACTGTTTAGATGTTTTGATTTTGATGTATGCCTTGAATTTATATATTTAATGTGTTAATATGTAATCCATCTTGTTATCGACATTGTTTATATAAGTTATTGATTTTTGTGGGTTAATCCCAACCATCACCCTAGATGTTACAGGCATCAAATAAACCTGGGATTAATCATTAAATTGAATTAAGGACGTAGGTTGAAATGATAAATACCTATGACCCTGATTTGGATTGAAATGATATATATCCTTTCCCAAAATACTAGAAACTATATTTTAAGTACTACTTGGCCATAGGATAGAAAATTATATACGGACACCGGTTGGTTAAATAAAAATTGTTTTTAGCCTTGAATTTTGAAATTTTGTTTTAAAAACAAATAAATGATATTATTACTCTATTTTCTTTAAATTTGGACTTTGAGCTTTGAAATCAAAATTTTAAATTTTAAGGAATTCGTATATGTGAATAACTGAAGTTGAAACCGAATTGAATATAAAATATAAATTTATCGAAATTGAATCCTTGATATTTACTTTAAATTAACTTGATTTATAGTAATAATTGAACTGTGAACTCAAAATTTTATAAACGAATAATTCAAAGTAAAAATTAAAATTGAGATTTAATTATTAAATCAGATTATTAAATCGAATTGTTTAAAATTGAACTGTTGAACCGAATTGAATATGAATGGGAAGTCAAATCCTTTTTAAATTAAGATATCGAAATTTAGTCGAATTGATTTGAAACCGAAATATGATTTCCTGTTTGGTTAAATTTTGAAGATATGATTCTAATTCCAACTATAATATTTTTAAACCATTTTATAAACTATTTTATTTTTATAATAAAAAAATTCTTTATAAACTATTTATCTTATAACTATTTTATTTTTTATTTTAAATTAACTATTTTAATATTTACTATTTATTTTATAAACTACTTTATTGTTTTAACTATGGATTTTACTAAATTTGATTATTCTACTATAAATACAAATTATTTATTTTCAAATTATTTAAATTATATATCTAAACTATATAATATATATATATATATATTTACTATTTTAATATTCAAATTATTTTAAAAGTTGGAATTGTTTCAAGATTTAAGTTTGGTTTAAAATGGTGGTTTCATTATGAAATATTCTATTTTGACTATTGAAATGATTTTAAGAAAATCTGATATTTTGATATGAAGTATGAACCTCTTTGAAATGTAAAAGAACTGACCGGTGTGAAAAATGTAAACGATTAGTTGTTAAAGAGACCAGGATCGGATATTGTCATACTCTCTGCCAATACCGAAAACCACTTTAACAACTGTGTACGCGGTGGAGTTGCAGAATGAAGTAGGTTGATTTGGAGGCGATTACTGGATTTGAAGAAAGCGAACGATGATGGATGTCCTTGACCGTCGGGTCATTATTAAAATGACTAAAATATGTCTATACCATGACCAAGTGGGGTTAGCTTCCTCCATCGGCAACACTTCTTCCTTTATTACTATAGTCCCTCAGTTTGATTGATTTGATGCGCATCCGTGATTTGGGAGTGTTGTCCGAGGTGGGCGGTAGTCGCGGCTATGCGTTACCACTAGTTCGGGTGTGCAACTAGTATATTCATACTCTGGGAATTCTTCGTATGCCTTGTCATATCATCCTGATCGAGCCCCTACGATTTTGATTTAACGTTGTCCTATCACGGCGCATCCCTATCCGTCGACGTACTGGTGTGTTATATGCAAACTGTACGGCAATGGTATAAACAGTGTAAGGGTAATAATGGTAATCCCGCTTACACTTTTTTAACATTTTATATTTAACCATAGACACTATTATAATAGCGTATTATATTATATAGTATCTAGTTTGATGGATCCTTAAGAGATGGAATTTCCCGTAACATCTCTTAAGTTATTGCACTCATATTATCACCATGAAATTGATTTATCTAATATGAGAGTATTTTAGTTCTGGTCCGAATGTTTTTGTCTTTTCATTTATGCTCGGGTCAGCCTGAGTTATCAGCTATTGAAGATTCCATTATGGAGATGAAGATGGAGCTCAACGGACGTATTTATTACTATTAATTCTGCTGCAAATATTTGTATGTTTATTATAGCTAACTCTGATAATTGTTGTAAAATAAAATCAAATGTATGTTTTAATAGTTTCATGAACTGTTATTTAATTATTATATTTTTCCTTGCGCTGTGAGATTCTGTGTTTATTTTTCTTCTTCTTTTCTTTTTCTTATATAAATCCCAATAACTATCCGTATTTTTTTGAAATAAAAGGTAGTGAATCGCGAGATTCACGCCTTGATTATATATATATATATATAGCAAAAGAGTCTACATAAAATATTACAACCAACAACCTAACCGAAAGCAAAACGAAAACAACCCCACCATACAGACAACAACCAAAATATAATACAACAGACCCCTCCCTCCCCCTCCCCCAAAACACATACAGAAAGAAACATACAACCATTACATATCATATTACATTTACATCGACTACAATGAACAGCAACATGTAACTTCACCCATCTTCGGTGCTGGCTGCCTCTAGCTTTATCATGCACCCTAGCTCCAATACTGTCAAAGTACCTCCAACTCGAACCGCCTGTCCAAGAAAACACAAATTTAAGAATCGTCATGATAACAGAATTACCACTTTTCATCTTAAATTTGAACTTTCGCAAATTTCTCTCATTCCAAAGAATCCAAGTATATGCAAAATACATCAAAACAAATACATATCTTCTATCAGCTGGAAGCATGGCACCAATGTAATATTGCCAAAACGCAAACGGATCACAAATGTAATCCCTCCAAGCCAAATCAGCATTCAAAAACACCAGACATTTCGTCTAAACATAAAATGCAAAATCATGTCCCAAAAAATATGTGTATAATCTTCCATGCTATCATCACAAAAAACACACTTCTCTATATAATTCGTACCCTTCCTTCGCAAATTAGCAGTAGTATTTAGCTTGCCATGAATAACAGTCCATATGTGAACTCTAACTTTTAATGGAACTATCCGTATTTTTTATTTATTTAAGTTGACAGTTGAAGATCATTGTCAATTTGAACGGTCAAAAATCTCGGATGTTACACTAATCCCCCTTTTTTTATTTACTCTAATATCTTCGGGTTGTAGCCAGCCCAACAGACCACTACTCCTTCCCTTTTCTCCAAATTTCCTTTTCATCTGTTTCTACTTGGCCCGTCCAAGGCCCAATAGCCTTCAAGCCCATGAACTTTCCTCGCTTCTTTTACTTCTACTTTTGTTGGTACCAACCCCTTCGAATCTCTCTTCATCCCATTTTCCTTTCTGCTTCCACTAAGACTCAGATGCACACAAATACATGTGTGCACATGCACACATTATCCCATCGAGCTGTATCCATCACGACCGTCGTCACCCATCGCCTACATCCACTTGACCCTATTTCCATCGCCACTTGCCAATTCGACCAACAACGTCGAAATCTCGTGCTCAAACCCGAAATTAGCCAGTACTCACCACTAAAGGTTGATCCAAGAGAAACTTCTCGGCCCATCACTATGGTAGCTTGATCCTCCCCAAATTTTACCCATGCAAAGCCGTCACAAGGCTTGACCTCCTCCTCGAGTTTGAACCCACGGAAGCTTCCATCACTACAAAATTAGACATCGAAGTCACCTCTTTAAAAAACTAGCAAAACCCTAAATGCAAGCCAAACTATCAAATCAAATTATATAAAAAGACCCTATTTCCCCCTTTCTTCTGGTTACTCACGCTTCTCCATACCCCACCGTATGGTCTCCACCCAACAAGATCGCCAAAACTCCCCGAAAACCTTTTTTTAGATGAACCCGAGATTGTTACCCAACCTTTGTACTAAAAATTATGATTTTGTTATTAAAAATAATGATTTACTCATAGCTATACATCAACAAACCTAAATTACTAAATTAAGATGTCTGAGTTTTTGGGTTGCTAGCTTCTCCCTTTATATTTATTGATGTGCGTAAATATACCTTATAATTTTTAGTTGCAAATGATTTTTAATATTTACCACCTATTCACACCAACAACTTCGATATAGCACTCAGTTTCTATAACTTACTAAAATTCAAGTTATATATTTTCCTAAGATAACATGGAATGTAAAACTATGCTCTGGTTGTTCTACATATACTATGGTAACTCAGATTCACTCTCCACTTACAGTCCATTGGTATAATTATATATGATATAACAACCATGTGTAAACACATATAGATGTATAATCAAAGGATTGATTTAAATTGGGTTAAAGTTTGGTGTTTACCCACAGAACTAACCCCATATTTTTCTATTAGTCTTTTCCAGGTTTGATTATGAAGATCAAGTTCGATAAATACAAAGCATTCAAAAAGAATATATATATACACATTATTGTATATACACAACCAAGAATGGTTTTAATTGATAAAAAAGGAAGTTTACTCACTTAAAATGTCTGTTATCTTCATGTTTTATGTGAACGAACATTTTTCTAATTCTTTGGTTTGCTTTCTCTTCCATTTCTCCCACTTATTCCAAGTTTTGTTTTGAGTTTTACTTCAGGTTTGTGTATGAATTAATTGATGGTGTTGGTCTGTATTTATAGATGGAAAGAAGTATTAAACTATTCTTAGCTATAATTTTGAACATAAAAGTTTTCTTTTAGGCTAGCTTCCTATTTATTGAAAAGGTGTATGTGCTTAGACTTTGGATAGTATATAGTTTAGGTTGTCTTTACTGATTGAAAGAAAGTGCTAGGCTCTGTTTTAATTCCTCCAGCTATTCACATGGTCGGCCAGAACTTTAAGTACCCATTTAAGTATAAGCACATATACAAATTTGTTTTTAACATAACTTAGCTCATAAGTAACCCAAGATGTTAATGGCCTACGATTTTATAATATAAGGTTGCTTTCTAGCTATATTGATTGAAAGGTCGCAACTAATAGCTATGCCTAGTTTGAGGGAAAAGAATGTAGCTGTGCACTATTTTGTTTCATATGAATATGCAATGCAACCAAAAAATGAGGTTCATCTCTACGTGTAGCTATCTGCAATATAGTAAGATATGGGTATGATGGTACTATAGTTGTTGCTATAGCTGATTGAAAGGGGTTTTTGTTAAGTCACCCTCATTTACCTTTTCCCATTTATGTCCTAGCTACACATGTGCTTAGGCTATTATTTACTAACATCTTCCAGTTTTCAATAGTTCGGCCAAGTCTTGTCCGTGCATAAATATATACTAAAAAAACAAAACTTAGTTGCTAAGCTTATTAAACTAATGTATTCCAAATGTACTAAAATAGCACAACAAATCTCTTGTTCCAAATCTCTTCACTAACTTGCTTTGATTCTAAAAAAAATGATATCATATAAACATGTAATATTTCTTACAATATTTTGCATATGTTATTTAATATGAATTTTGACTTAAGTGATGTTTATTTTAAATTTTTATAAGAGTTTAGAACAAAAAATATATATAATAATATGTTGTACACATATATTCACACACACACACATATATATATATATATATATATATATAATGGTTAAAATATTTTAAACTATTAAAAGATATATATATATACATACACTTGGAATTCTCCTCAATTTATTATTCTAGAATTTATTTATATTTAGATCAATAACTGAAATAAACCATAATAAACCGTGTTACAAACTTTATCAAAAACCGGGACGTTACAATCTACCCCCTTAAAAGAATTTCATCCCCGAAATTCAGGAGCAATGAGAAGATTTCACATTTTACATTCATAGGCTTAAAAAAAACACATACATGGGTTATCCCCTAATAATCACGATAAAAAATGCATCATAAACACACACATTACCTACCAAAACATCCACAGCAAGTAAAACATATAACACAAACACATTCACCAGTCCCTGACCGTAAATCGGTAAGAAAATAATTTCTAAGCACCAACCCCTTAGACCGAAATCAACATCAGATCAACACTTAGAAAATCATTTAACTCTACCAATCTCCAGTTAGGTTCCAATTCCATATCTTAACTCCTTATAACCTATATTACCTATTTTCTATTTAAGAAAATGTCCTTGATTGTATTTGGAAAGTAAATTCCAAATCTTGTATTATAATATAAACTAAGTTAGGTTTTTAAATCAAATTTGGAAATTTTTATTATCCAAAATCGTTGAATATTTCTAAGTTCATTACCAAGTTATATAATCATTAATAACTTCTTTTCCCATCTCGATTTCACTTGACATCATTTAAATCTATTCAATTTAATCTCAGTCAAACTCAAATCCATTTAACTTATTCCAATTAAATTTTCAAATCCCCAAATCCAAACTTCTGGTTTTTATTTCAAATTGAAAACTTTTGAATTTTCCCAATTCATTTGTTTACTCAAAAAATTCCCAGTTTGTCTTATTTGTAAACTCTATTCTTATACAAATTCAATTTGGTTACATGTATATATAACCTTTTAAAATTGTATAATCTTATTGGATTGTAACAACAATCGACCCATGTTAATTTCAGAAAATTATCCTTTCATAACAAAAATGCAATTTTGGGTAAAATTATTTCATTTATCCAGCATTTAAAATAATACTATGTCGAATTATTATGTTCAAGTGTTTAGAAACACCTATCGATACAGTTGATCAGACTGATCGAACATAATTCATAAACCACTCGACAAACCAATCGACACAATATAAAATAGTTTTGATATAAATTAACAAATATGCACTCATTTATACACTCAAACTCAACCTAGGGTATTACTAACCCCATCTCTATCGAGTCATGCCAAAAAGCCAAGGTTATTCCTCAACCATAAGCTCTGATACCAAGTGCGACGACCTCAAATTTAGGTATTATTTGAGTTGACCAAATACAACCCAAGTCCAACCCAAAGAACACTAAAACTCAGATGTTGAAAAATGAAATTAGAGGATGAGGAAAGATAAGATTGAAAATTAGAATAGAAGAAAATAGAACTGAACAACAACATAGAATCTAACAAATTAATGTGGAATAAAATATGATATGCCATATAAAATCACTTTTGAAATACAAAACTAAATTTGAACTTACATACATTATCAGAGTACATCACATATACAACACAGCAGGATTAAACTCTAGATATCTAATATTTAAGCCTCTTACTCTAAGCTCCTCCAGATAAATCTGTAATCCTGAACTACTTGACTGCTCATACAAATTTGGGCACCCAAGAGTTTAGGGAAAACATAGAAAAATAAACTCTGGGCCAGCCATAGGACTGGTATGATTAAACGATTTTAAAACAGCTTGATAAATGAAGAATATCTCGTAAGACCACGCTGTAAAAACAGAATAGGTTTTTCCCTTATGAGAATCCAAAAATAACCTAGTTTAACTTTAAAAACATTTCAAAAGAAAAGATAATCGTAAGACCGATACATACATAAACACGGATGGTTTTTACCTTACGATAACCTAAAACATCTTTATATCAAAACTTTTCTGATATTGTAATAATGTATATCGAACCATATATAAATAATGGTCTAGCATAACACTTACATCTAATGCTCTACATACATAGTATGCAATCAAAACTGCGAGCGCTTATTAGATGATGGATTTCCAACAATATTGTGTTCTTCTCCTGCTAAACAATAAAAAATGTTACTGATTTGTTAAACCTAAAGTGTGTATGAGAGGTGTGTATTTTCTATATTTTGAGCATGATATATGAGAATGATGGATTGGTTTTTTTTGCTAAGGGGTCTAACTCTATTTTGACGTAGAGCACAGTTATGCTCAGTACTTTGCAACAAAAGTGATATACGAACTAGTTTTGTTAATCACCAGTTTGTTCTATGTTTGTTTTGTAGATTAATACAAAGATTAAATCATTGAAAGCAGTTCTTCGTCAATAACAGAATGAGTATTTTGTGATTGAATGCGCATTATGTTCTTTCACGTGTGCCTTGATTTCTTCTTCTTATATGAAATGTGATCATCGTTATACGATCAGCTCTGTGGATCCAAAACTGTAGATTGTTTGCTTGTCTAAAACTGTAGTTTTACATAAACCTTTGGATATGTAACTGCAGTTTTTTTTTTTTTTTTTTTTTTTTACTGTGACACATAAATTACTGCAAAGTTAGTCACAACACAAGCAGCGCTTTGGTTGAATCACTATAGTCATTGTATTGAATTTTTCCACGGTATGATAGTAGTAAACACTCAGTCGAACATGGATGTGCCTTCAATGAAAAGGTAGAAATAAATCGAGGCTTGTACTTCTATTTGACCGGGGGGGGGGGGGAGGGGTGGGGGGGGGGGGGGGGGGCGGATTCTGAATTTTTTTCATGCAAACACATCAGATGCTGCATCTTAATTCATTATCGTCATCATTAATGAAAATCAGCAGTGCAGAATTATGAACATAAAATGAACTGAATATTTGTTGTTATAAGAGCTTAGTTTATATTCTCTTACAAAATTTAGGATTTTTATTTCAGCTGGTAAAGACTGAAATGTAAAATTGCACCACAAAGCCAAGAAAGATTAAAATGTTACTTCATGATGATGTGTTGTTAAAAGAGGATATGAAAAAGTCTGCTGATATCAAAGGATAATATATATCAAAGCCATAGCCGAAGCCCAATAACTGAAGCCCATTATATTGTTTAGCCCAAACGGCTATTTTATTTCCGTTCATCTGTATTGCCTATATATATATCAAGGCATCCAACGTTATGTACATTATCAAATCATTTTTCTGAAAGATTACAAAAGCTATATTTCTTTTCTGTTCAATATTATTACAATATCATCAAAACTTTTATAGTTGTATCAAATCCTGCAATGGTTGTTTGTGGACTCTCTATTACGGTTCAAACTTGTATGCAAAGCATGGTGTGCCATGATTGAAAGTAGCAATTTCATCAAAGATCATCTTCATCATCATCATTACAGTCCTAGTCTTAAGAATAAAAACTGCAGTCTAATTCATGTGTACATGGGCAAGGACTCATTCTACTCTTTTCGGTTATTATCCCTTGATTCTTTTGAAGAGCCAAACTCGTGCATACTACATGGAAACTTCTCTATTGAAGTAAAAGAAATAGTGAGTTATGATGGCATTGTTTGTTTGAATCTTATAAATGGTATGGAAGAACAGAATATTTATGTTTGGAACCCTGCAACTAAACAATCGAGACTTCTTCGACATTTGTCTACGGCTGTGGACACCACCACGGTTGGATTTGGGTTTGATGTTAAAAACAATGATTACAAAGTGGTGAATCTTTCCAGAACTTATTCTAATTACACCACTGAAGAGAGAATTGAGGTATATAGGTTACATGAGAGTTCATGGAGAAGCTTAAATTCTGTTTTCCATCCGGTAGATATTTTTTAAATCATAGGATCCCGTTTAATAATGGAACTTGTTTCTCTTGGGGGGGTATGTAATTATGCACGTAAAAATGAAGAGATTTTATGCTTTGACTTTAGCTCTGAGAA
Source organism: Allium sativum (assembly GCA_030737875.1). Classification (NCBI taxonomy): domain Eukaryota; kingdom Viridiplantae; phylum Streptophyta; class Magnoliopsida; order Asparagales; family Amaryllidaceae; genus Allium; species Allium sativum. The sequence continues at coordinate 469,767,609 of CM060923.1, read as the reverse complement.
GTTTCGTTCTATATCTTTACCACATGCTAATTACGGTTCATTTCCCCATCACATGGGTGTTGTGCATGATAAAATTGCATGCATTTTCAAAATGGATGACTACCAGTTAGAAATTTGGGTGCTCAACGAATATGGGAGAATAAAGGAGTCTTGGGTTAAACTTTTAACAATTTATCCTTATTCGATGGTAGGTCGGCACTTGTCCGTTGTGTGGCTTTCGACGAATGGTAGGTATATCTTCTTTAAAGGAACGGGGCAGATAAGTAGATTCGACATGAGAACCCAAGAAACAAAGATTTTTTCTACTCTAGATGAAGAGGGTTTTTGGTATTCTTCCTCTGATGATCCTTTGGTGGAATTCAAGGAAAGCCTGGTCTCAATTGGGGAAGAAGACAGTGTACCTACTGACGTCCCTTATTGTCCTCTTTATTGCTGCATTGGGTTAATGTTAATCTGCTGTTGTTCTATTTTGTGGCCTATTGTTTAAATATCATCCCATCAAACTAAGTATTCTGTGATGCTATGAAGTGGGAAAATTCAGTTATGGTTTTGTTCATATGATTAGTACCAGCTGGACGGCATGGTTATATTTTGTGGAAGGAAAAAGGTAGAATGGGTAAAACAATTCTATGAAGCCTGTATAATGATTTATATGATATGAAAACATGATGAGTAATGAAAAGGTTTATATATTGGAGTGTTGTTTTGAATGTCGACGGAAAATGCAACCGTTTGTAACTTTGTTTACTGAAAAATCCATGCGAGTTAACATTGGTGCAACCATATTTTCTTACCATATTCAATTTCTGGAGAACAATTTACAGTTTGTTACATCAGGGATTTTGCACACTGTATATGATACTCTTTGATTATCTCCACTCATATTTAACAACCTTTTGTGCATTGATGAAAACATTTCAGACTTAATTTCTATCAGTTCATTTAATTGTGGAATGATGGTTGTTTTTGTCAACTTTTTATTGGTTATTCATTATAGGCGGCTATAATTTTTTTAGGACTTTTTACCCATTTAGGCCTGTTTTGAAATAGTATAACACGTTTAGCCATATTTCAGAATTAATTACAAATATAGGCCTGTTTGGATATCGAAGGCGAGTTTTCAAAAGTCGCCTTCAGTAAAATACAAAGGCGAATTTTGAAAACTCGCCTTTGACAGAACCCACCCAACCAAACTTACATACACATACCATATTCAAACTACCATACCGTACCATTAAAATCGACGCTCAGTTTATATTATATGAAAATTCTGCAGAAACTATATATTCAAATGTAGCGAATTTCATAAACCAAATAACAACAAACATTTACTAGAAAGCTGATTACAGGAGACCTTAACACAGAAATAAGCACTAAAACTCAGGAGGAAACAGATGCTAACACGAGACTAGATACTATAGCTTAGGATACAACAGATGATAATTAGGAAAATAGTACGATAATCAAACTACATCTGACGTTCATGATCTTGGGATGTGAAGCTGCTTAATCATCACGGTTAAGCCGCATTTGTTCAATAACGTTATAGAGGTGTCTATTCTCTTGTTCGAGTTCGTTTTCATATGTTATTCCCCTTGACCCTATCGGTTCGTCTATCCATTCCGTGTAATTGCACCCATTGGGATAGGACGGACATTGCTGAATGCAACGACCAATATCGTTGCCATCTGCTCGAACCACAACTACAAACGGATAACCGCAGTAGCAACAAACTTGATAAGAGTCACCTTCATGTTCATAAGGAATTGGAACATGTGGTACTTGATAAGAACCAACTTGGGGTTGATGTGGTACTTGGGGTTGATGTGGAGGTTGATGTTGAACGTTTGGTACTTGGGCTTGACATGAAGGTTGGACGGGCCGTTGTTGGGACGGTGGTCCAAGCCGAGAGTTCAGTTCGTTTAGAAACTCTAGTTCGTCTGCAAGAGCCTGAAGTTCCATCTGTTCGTACGCCTCTTCCTCAGAGTCTGGAGATGATGGCCAAGAAGGCATAGTTGTGGTAAAGCACAGGGGAGTTGGAAACAAAGTTGTAGGAGTGCGGTAAGTAAGTTTTGAGAAATTCGACAGAGATATATAGTTGCGTAGTGTACAAGTGAACAAAGGGTAAAAGAAATAATGATGTAAAGGGTCACTGGTAGGGAATCTGCTTTACGTGCAGTAGGGAATCTACTTTACGTGCTGCACGGCACTATTTCGTCTGGTGTAGTACTGTACATGACTAGTCGTATCAGGAGAGAATCTGCTTTACGGTTTTTATCAGCAATATTCGTACTTCTGGGAATTTTAATATTTTGCTTTACATAACTGAGAATTTTACAACGACAACGATTACAACATCAAGAAACGCAAACTACAATCATACGAACTACAAGGAACACACGAACATCTATTTCGAAGTACAATAAAACACGTTAAGGTAGTTTGCACATACACCTACCACGGTCGTGGATAAAATCTAGCTCTAGGTGACTGGACTCCATGTGCGCAGCTCGGAGGGTCAATCCACTGCTTAAAGTAACAACAATCAATTTCAGCAGGAAAAACCTTGTGGTCCTCGTATGCTTCACAGCCGAAAAATCGACGGCCAACATTTTTTTTGGTTTTGGAAACAACCACGACCGATACTTCTCCACAATGGCAAATAGGGTTGGATCCACTAGGAATTAATGGCTCTACAACGCGCCCTGCAACTCTCCACTGACTAGTCGCAGCAGGAGAGAATCTGCTTTACGTACTCCTTTAACCCAGCACGACACTGTTTCGTCTGACATGTTACTGTAGGGAATCTGCTTTGCGAAGATGTAATGTTGCTATTTCGTACATGTTTCAAACCAGCCTGTCTTCCCCTCTCCCTTATTAAAGACACACCAACTCTCTTCCTCTTTTCATCACGCCTTGGTTTTTTGTAGAGTACTTCACTGTCAAAATGACTAACTGGGCATACGACGACGATACCATGGTTCAAATGTACGATGAGTACGAACGGGGTAAACAACCTGCAGAAGATGTCGAATTTGTGCCCGAAACGCAAATGGGAGTACAAGTAGATGCCGCAGAGGTTGAGTTTGAACTTTTTAGTGCAACACAACCAAACGTTGCAGTCCAGCGCATCGGACCGGTTCAAAAAACCCTCTATGCTCAGTTGAGGGAAGTTCTTGCCCAGCAGAACCCCGATAGGTCAAGCTCCAGCATGACGGGTCGTTCAGTCCTTTGCTATTACGAAGTCGAATGTAATGTGCTTGTTTGTAAAAGTCAAACGAATGCAGGTCGTCGCTTTTATGGTTGCAAAGCGTACATTCATGCACAGAACCGCGGGATGGAAAGTTGCAATTTTTTTTCATGGTACGATCCACCTTTAACTGAGAGAGGTGTCCAGTACGCACTTGAGATGCAAGCTGAGGTTAATCGCTTAGAAAGAATGAATGTGGCAATTAAGAATGAAATGCTCCATGGGTGCTACGGTTCATTCTGAAGCTATGGGTCATAGTTACGTTGTATCGGGTCGTGGTTATGTTGTACCGCTGGGTCTAAGTTATGTTGTATCGTTGGGTCTAAGTTACGTTGTATCGGGTCATGATTATGTTGTATCGTTGGGTCTAAGTTATGTTGTATTGTTGGGTCTAAGTTATGTTGTTTCGAACTTATCTGTCCTTAACCGGACTATGTATCTCTCTTGTATTTGAATATTAGAATTTGGTATTTGTTTTACGTTGTTTGGTTAAGCAATATATACTAATTAAATGTCGTGGTAGTTCGAAGTTTAACGTTTACACCTAAATTCGAATATATAGGAATCGTTATACGTCGGTTTTCATTGAAACAAAAAACGATCGAATCTATAGAACTATATTTCAGTACTGAAACAGAAAAATGGGAATTTCATATTATAAAAATCGAGTTATGTCCAAATCAAATTTCAAGAAAGTCGCTCTGGAGTTTAAAACAAAAGTGTACAGGCGAGTTTCCAAAACGCGCCTTTGGGTGAGTTTCCAAAACGTGCCTTCGTTAATACAAAACAGGTCTATTCCTGTAATTACTTTCAAAACAAGTCTGTTTGCGTTATACAATTCTGAAACAAGCCTAACATTGTAAAAAGTCCTTTTTTTAAAATCACTTCAAAGTTGGGAGACTGCGGATTCTCAAGACTGTTTGTATTTAACGTAAAAATCAAGCTCCACATTCAGCCAACTTTTCTGTATATATTCTTATTTATTATGCAGTGTCATTTATAAGGATAAGATGGTATATGCACGCCGAGATCAATACTAAACAAACAGCATATTCTAATGTAGCGTGACAACGGCATATTGCCGGCCGCTATCAATGGTCAGCAGACTCGTACATTCTAGATTTCTAGATTTTGTTTATAAATTAAATAATTAGTTGCTGAAAACCAATGATAACCGTTGAAAAAAAGCCTTTTGGGGTCACTATTAGCCGTTGGTAAACAGCGAGCTTACAGGCTGAGACCTGCTTCTTCTTCCTCGTTCGGAAGCTTCATCAAATAAATAAATAAAACTCTCCTCATTCCCTTAGTTCGTCATTCACCACCTTGTACATCTCTGTTAGCTTCTCTAACTCCAGAAAAATTAGCTTTCTTCCACCTTAACCTACTAATCACCTCCAAATCAGGTAATTAGACTAAACCCTAATTATAGAAATTTGTTAGTTTAAATGTTTATATTATCTAGTTAATTGTGTAATATAATATGTCGAATGTTAACTACTATTAATATACTATAAGTATTGAACACTAGTATATTTAGTTTGTACGATAGTAAATTAGTGTAAATGAGTTGAATAAATTAGCGTTTTTAAGGCTTGTTTGGGTTATTTAACGTGAATGAGCATAATTTAGTTTATGCATCTTCTAAAGCGTCGAAGACAATAAATAATTTTATATAACATACGGTCTATTAATTAAACATGTGCATACGTGAAACTATTGTATACAATAGTTTTTATTTAATTAAATGTTAATTTGTATAATTTAAACGTCAACAGTCAAATTCTTTAACTAGTATGAAATATGTAATATATTATATTCTTAAAACTTTTAGAGTGTTTTTTGACATGTATGATAAATATTGTATATGATGGTTATGTGAGTATTCCTTTTTTAATAAAGCAGATATTTATATTCATCGTATACAATATTTATTGGATTCATCCTTGTGTTTGTCCAACACAATAACATAATTAAGTCCTGTAAATCATTTCATTTTAAATGGTTCACATAATTTTGATAGTGCTTCTTTTATATTCTCTATGTACACGTTGTTAACCTCGTTGTGAAACGCGGTTCAGAAAGTGATATATCAACTGTCTAGTAACGCGATCAAGTCGGACACGTACTTTTCAGATGAATTAATTACGAGTGAAATATTCTGATCACGCATCATTCTGGTCGAGCATCTCAGTGGTTGGATCGATCGTGCATGTTTATTTGATCGGTCGGTCGAGCGCCACAAAGCAGATGGCTCGAGCAGTAAGCATGTTGACTGGGTCGGTCATAAAATAGGAGATGGGTCGGCTACACTGTAACACGGTATGATTCGGTCTTATTTCCAAGGGTGGATTTAACACTTAATTAATGGTGTGTGCAATACTTCACACATGGACAAACTGAAATGTGCACAAATGTTAGCATAAAATATTTGTTGATCACAAGGCGCAAGTGTGACCATATAATAGCATGCAAGAATCAGCACCATCACAAAGAAGAATTCCACGTGCCCAAGTCTTTAATGTGCTCAGAAGATCAGCATTGAAGTGGCAATACTACTTTCGAAATTCTGTATTTAACGTGCATACACGATGGCACTTTTGTAAATATTATTCCCATTTGTGAACTTTGCATGATTCAGTATAAAGCAAAGCCGCTAAAATATATGGATTAGCTTCACGTGATAGCATCTAACATAATACAATGCTACGTAATCAGTCCTGTAGTAAAGCCGAAGGGTTGGTCACAAAGTAAAACGCGGTGGCATGCTCGTGCATTTCTTCTGGTCGGTCAAGCACATCAGTGCCATGTTGAATGAACACCACTGAGAAGAAGGGTCGATTGGCTTCTTTACACAGTGGTCGAACACAACTTTGTAAAGGAGGCCACGTCATTAGCAAAATGTGTTTGGATTAGTCAGTTTCTAGAATTCATGCAAATATGGCATCACATACATTTAACTGATCGGATGACACGCATTAAGCTCCAATACAACGACAGAAATGGACAAAGGAGGATGACACGTCAGCATGGCATATGGGTCACAAGATATAGGGAATAAAGATAACAAACGCAATGTGTCAATCATACGAAAGTAACAACGTAAAGTGTATATATATACATATATATATATATGTATATGTGGTTCTTCATGGTTTGGAATATGTACCAATAAGGGTCGGCTAATTATTGGAGATAGGGGTCGGTTAAGAGTAAATTTATATGGTCGCTCGTTCAAGTAAATATCTGGGTCGGTCAGCAGAAAATTATCAGGGGTAGCACATTCACCTGCTCGTACAAAACATTGGTCGCTCGTGCAACATACCCTGCTCGTGCAAAATCCTGGTCGCACATCATATTCTGGTTGTGCATCTTACAGCTGGCTACAGATGTGTATAGCTGTCCAGTGACATTTTCGTAAATACTCCTATGAACGACCCGTACCTTGCATACATAAATTACAACTCTGTCACTACCTTCAAACCACACCTATAAATACCCCACTTCTCAACCATTCAAGGGAGGAATTTTTCTACCCCGAAGGGTTGTCCAAATCATTTCTCTACCAGTCTCAAGCACTCTAAGCTCCATTAATGGCTTCTCAAGCTCTATCCATCTTCCTCCAACAAAAAATCGATCAAATCTTCTCCAAACTCCATTAGAAATCTCTCAAACTCAATGCAAGTGTTCTCCAACTACTTTTAATTCTCTCTAAAGCTTAGATCCAATGCAAATTCACCATGGAGCTAAAGAAGATCATCTAATTAATCAAGTGATTGAAAGTTTACACAACCATCATCACAAATCAAGAGATCTCGCCGTTTTCTCCGTAAATTCAAGTGAAATCAAGAGCTAAAAAGAGAATAAAAATAGAAGATCATTATAAAATAGAGAAATGAATGTAAAAAGAGAAGTCATGTACTTTGTAATTGTTGTAGTTGTAATGAAAGCTCTTCCTATAATGGACGTAGGCTACTTTTAACTTGAACCACTCTGAAATTCTCCGTTCCTTACTTTTTGCTTATTATTTGGTGTTTGTGGCTCTATAATCTCAAATCATACCTATTGGTGAAGTGTCCTAAGGACACCTTTGGTGTTGAGGTCATTTTTTGATTTCAACATTTGGTGCCCACCGTGGTGCAATGTTCACTCTTTCAAGGGCAAAGTGCTTTGTGAAGATAGTGGAATTTGAAGCCTACTTCTACCATAGATTCTCCAAATCTAAGATCTAGGCCAATCGACGAGTTCTCTTCGAAGTTCAAAACCTTGTCTGAGATAATGGCTAAATCTAAGAAGAATGCAAGTAAAACCATTGGAGAAACCAACAACATTGTTAACGACGAAGTTACACCACTTACTAATCGCTTTGAAGTAGGCGGAAACTCGGTAGGTGGAGCCGGTGTGACTAGAAATGAATTGGACGCCGCTATCGCCAATTTAAATCAGCGCATGGAAGCCTCCACAATAATTTTAATGGTTGCTAGTCAAGCTCTTGTCGATAAGAAGAATGCTCTTTTAAACGCTCAAGCAAATCCCGCTCCTCCTTAAAGAGTTCCCGTCAACCTTGAGGATAACGCGAATTTGTCAGCCTCCGATCATCATCAAAACGATAACATGGAAGGGCTTCATGGTCAAGAAAGTGACAAAGGCGATGCTGATGTCCAAAACTCGAAGCTGGAGACTAAAAGTCATTCCAAACGAAATACCCGATGAGTTGCAAGTCTCTCCAAGGAACCACCTCCACATAGTGGAGGTAGAAAACCTAGATCCTCTAATTGTGATCGCTCACCAAGACGAGCATCCGAAAAAGAGATCGAAGTCCGCTCTGCAGAACGACATAAACTGAAGGAGTATATCGAGGATACGGTAAAGCAAATCATGAAAGATAACATGGCCCGCAATGACAGTGAGAGGGAATGGGACTTCTCCTCCCGCAATAATCCATTCACAAAGAGGATCCACAAAGCTGAGTTCCCAAAAAAGTTCACTCATCCTACTCTACTTCAATACAATGAGACTTCTGATCTGAATCACGTCCTATATAGATATGAATGGCATATGAATGCAGCCAAAGCGACAGATGAGATCAAATGCATGTGCTTCCCTCTCTATCTAGAAGGCGTGGCATCAACATGGCTCACGAGGCTACCGCCCAAATCCGTCGACTGATTTGACTTTGAAATTCAAGGAGCAGTTTAGGATGCAAGCTACAAAAGCTAAGGATGTTATCTCTTTGACATCAATGAAGCAGAATCCACGAGGTTCTGTTAAAGCTTTCCATAAGATGTTCAACATTGCTTTATCCGAAGTGGGAAATCCTGAGCCCCACATGATCTTAATATCTCTAATCGACACCATAGATGAAAAGAGTAAATTTGGTAGGTGGATTAAAATGAAAGAACCAAACACGCTTGAAAAATTCTATAAAAAACATACGAGTATATGAGAGTGCACAATATTCTGTGCCTCTTTAAATTATTGATGCTAACCAACTTCTTGAAGCTCCCAAAAATTATGCTACTCAGTACAATTAGAAGAATCCCGAAGGTTAGAAAAGAGGAAATGACGGGAAAGATAATCGAGATGGCAAGAAGTCTCGCTTTTTCAACTCACCAGAGGTGACGCCTTTGAATGACACTCCTGAAAATATCTATCTTACAAAAAATAATTCTGAAGAATATGCGGAACCAAATCTGATAAGGGTAGGCGATAAAGCAACAAACTCAGGAAAGTTCTGTAGTTTTCACAACCAGCCTGGTCATAACACTAATGAGTGCCGACATCTGAAGAACCTCATCGAGGAATTGATCAGGAAAAACAAGCTGCAGCAGTATGTAAAGAATCTACAAGCCATGAATCCTTCTGCAACTCCTGTCGGGCAAGGAACATCAAATGATCAATCCGGCCCAAGCAATGAAGCTCCCACTCAAACGTAGGCAAGGCCGGTGTTCAACTGATGACCAATGGTGGTGCTCCAATTTCAATGGCTTGGAATAAGCGGTCATCATCGCCACAAATTTATTTTCATGCTTTACTTTATGCTTTACTTCATGTTGTATTCAAAATTCTCGTAAAACGGTCTGTAATATTTTACAAACACTGTATTGAACATTAACTCTGTAACTAAGAGCATATCTGTATGAATGAATTTTTTGCTTGCAAAGATGATTTCATATTATAGGCTATCTATCGAGCGCTTTTCCCTTGAAAATCTAATGAAAAATTGCGACCCCAACAACGCTAGTTCAAGCGCCAAATGCTGTAAATATCAGCGTAGAAATGTAAAAGCAGCACCTTGAAAAGTGAACGGGAAGAGTCGCAAAGATTCAAACAACGAACAAGTGCCACGACAAACAAACAAGAGGGTCGTAACTTTCGTCGAAGGGGGACTTCCCCAAGTGAGAAGTTCAAAGCCCCAGTTCCTAAACTGAGATAGCCCGCCAAGTCAAACGACCGACAAAGGAACTAATGTCTGCCCCGTGGAATTCATTTGCGTAGCATTTTACTATCTCAGATGTGAAGAATGCTGAAATTCATTTTCGTAGCATCTAATTATCTCAGATGTGAAGAATGACGAAATCAATTTCGTAGCATTTGATTATCTCAGATGTGAAGAATGACGAAATTCATTTTCGTAGCATCTGATTATCTGGATGTGAAGAATGAAGAAATCCATTTGCGTAGCATTTGACTATTTCAGATGTGAAGAATGACGAAACCCTTCTGTGTAACATCTGACTATCTCAGATGTGAAGAATGACGAAATTCATTTGTGTAGCATCTGACTATCTCAGATGTAAAAAATGACGATATTCATTTGCGTAGCATCTGATTATCTCAAATGTGAAGGATGATGAAATTCGTTTGCGTAGCATCTGATTATCTCAGATGTGAAGAATGACGAAATTCATTTTCGTAGCATCTGATTATCTTAGATGTGAAGAGTGACGAAATCCATTTACATAGCATCTGACTGTCTCAGATGTGAAGAATATCGAGCCTCCAATTAACTTGCGTAGTGTTTGAATACCTCAGACGCGACAAGTGGGGGGTATTAAATCCAAAGACCTCCCCGAGCGTGGACACTAAATCCAAAATCCTCCCCGAGCAGAGGCACTAAATATTGATCCTCCCCTAGCGGAGGCACAAAGATATAGAAACTTCTGCATGTAGAAGCACCAAACCAGTGAGTAAAGTCAGAGTTCCTATTGAATTGACAAGTTCAGAGGTTCTATGCATTATTGGCAAGTTTAAATAACTTTAGCCAATAAAGTAGAATCTTCTAGAACGTCAACCGCACACAAGGAAGCTAGACAAACTGATCACATCAAGCTCTTGCGACTCATGACAACCCACGATACGGAGGCAACACAACCACATAAGAGTTGAATAATGCCTGGGAAAAATACCATGGGTCCATCACGACATTGCGACAAGCCAAAAACCAATATACTCTCATCAAGGAGGCCAATACACTTGGCTTGAACTTACCTTCAAACATGGGGCATTTGAAAAGTTCTGCAAAATCGATATGCCGATAAAGCTCACCGCACCAATAAGGATCAACCTGGGAGACCTAATTAGAATCTCTTAAAACAAAGGCTTCCTCGTCTGCAAAGCCCCAACCATAAATAACTCATAAAAGAAACTGACGATATTTTGCTTCAAATTTGAAGAGAAGCGGTGCTTAAAAGGAAACTGTGCGAATATGGCATATTTTGAATCTACAAGAGCAGTAATGCTTCTCAAGGAATTAAAGTCAATACCCGTCAATAGTTTCAATATGTGATATAAATAGGAGATTGAGCAATAATTGGGCACTGGGACAAGCCGTTGTGAAAAGGAGAGTCAAAATTTCATTTATCCCAAGATGATCCATGGTGTCAAAGCAAATTCAAATTCAGATTTCTAAATCTAACTGAGCTACTGCAGCAGGTTTAAAAATAGACAATCGACAAATTCTTATTTCCCTGACAAACTTGCGACAAATTCGAAATGCCAAAATAAGTGTGCGCTTGATTAATAACATAGTTGGTCAGCACAGAATGGCATCTTCTCGGCAAATTGTCAAAATGATAAGGAACAACCAAAGACTGATTCGTTTACAATCCAAAACCTGCAGTCGTCCTAACCTCAGAAAACTCAAATCGAAAGTTCCAACTTGAACAAGTACACGTTTCATAAAAATGCGAACCGTCGTACAAGATTATATAAGTCATTAAAAGAGTGAGACTTGAAATTTATAGTCGATATACATGTCGGTTAACTGAACTCAAGTATCGTTGTGAATTCAGATTAGAGTATCGTATTTATACAGACAACATTTGACGAATTATAAATTAAAAAATGGTTCTTTATGGGTACGTTATTCAATCTCGGTCACAAAACTCACTATATTTCGTTTTTTAATGATTAACTAATATGTTATCGATGTGGACGATCAACAACAAAGTATAAGTCCAAAATCGTGCAAGTGCTCGTTTCAATTACAGACCAGGTGGCATGAAGCATATAAACTCAACTAACAAATTCTGTGCTTGGATCATTTAGAATCAACAAGTCAAAAGATCAAAGCATGATTCGCTATAGCGAACAAAAATCTACAATTGAATGTCAACGCACAAAAAATTCAAAATTCAAAGCATTTAAGTGCCTGGCTACATTAAGACATAAACAATCTAGACTCGGGCTATTGCCGAATCCAATGAAAGGATACAAGTCAATACAAGGACCCATCGAATTTCGAAGGTCGTACTTTATATAAAAATACAAGCTTCGAGGGGCAAATGTTAACCTCATTGTGAAACGCGGTTCCGAAAGAGATATATCAACTGTCTAGTAATGCGATCAAGTCGAACACGTACCTTTTAGATTAATTGATTACGAGTAAAGTATTCTGATCGCGTACCATTCTGGTCGAGAATCTCAGAGGTTGGATCGATCCTGCATGTTTATCTGATCGGTCAGTCGAGCGTCACAAAGCGGATGGCTCGAGCAGTAAGCATGATGACTGGGTCGGTCATAAAATAGGCGATGGGTCGGCTACACTGTAACACAGTATGATTCGGTCTTATTTCCAAGGGCGGATTTAACACTTAATTAATGGTGCGTGCAAAACTTCACACATGCATGGAAAAAATGAAATGTGCACAAATGTTAGTATAAAATATTGATCACAAGGCGCAAGTGTGACCATATAATAACGTGAAAGAATCAACACCGTCACGAAGAAGAATTCCATGTGCCCAAGTCTTGAATGTGCTCAGAAGATCAACATTAAAGTGGCAATACTACTTCCGAAATTCTGTATTGAACGTGCATACACGATGGCACTTTTGTAAATATTATTCATATTTGTGAACTTTGCATGATTCAGTATAATTAATGCCGCTATAATATATGGATTAGCTTCACGTGATAGCATCTGACATAATACAATGCCACGTGGTCGGTCATGTAGTAAAGCCGAAGGGTTGGTCATAAAGTAAAACGAGGTGGCATGCTCGTGCATTTCTTCTGGTCGGTCAAGCACGTCAGTTCCATGTTGAACGAGCACCACTGGGAAGAATGGTCGAGCGGCTTCTTTACATGGTGGTCAAGCACAACTTTGTAAAGGAGGCCACATCATCAGCAAAATGTGTTCGGATTAGTCAGTTTCCAGAATTCATGGAAATATGGCATCACATACATTTAACTGATCGGATGACACACATTTCGCTCCAATACAATAGCTGAAATGGATAAAGGAGGATGACACGTCAGCATGGCGTATGGGTCGCAAGATTCAAGGAATAAAGATAGCTAATGCAATGTGCCAATCATACGAAGGTAACAACATAAAGTATATATATGGTTCTTCATGGGTTGGAATATGTACCAATATGGTCGGCTATATATTAGAGGTAGGGTCGATCAATAGTAAAATTGTATGGTCGCTTGTTCAAGTAAATATATGGGTCAGTCAGTAGAAAATTATCAGGGTCGCACATACATTTGCCCGTGCGAAACACTGGTCGCTCATGCAACATACCCTGCTTGTACAAAACCCTGGTCGCACAACATATTCTGGTCGTGCATCTTACAGCTGTGTACAGTTGTCCAGTGGCATTTTCTTAAATACTTCTATGAACGACCCATACCCTGCACACATAAATTACAATTCTGCCACTACCTCCAAACCACACCTATAAATGCCCCACTTCTCAACCATTCAAAGGAGGAATTTTTCTACCCCGAAGGGCTGTCCGAATAATTTCTCTACCACTCTCTAGCACTCCAAGCTCCATTATGGCTTTCAAGCTCAATCCATCTTCCTCCAACAACAAATCGACCAAATCTTCTCAAAACTCTATTAGAAATCTCCCGAATTCAATGGAAGTGATCTCCAACTACTTTGTTAAACTGTTTAAACTGTTCAAGGGACAAAAAGGGAGTGGGTTAAACTATTTAAAATGAAATGATTTACTCGATTAAATTATGTTACTATATTTGTAATGGGATGTAAGATGACCTACCAACAAAGTGTCAATGATCAATTAATATAACATTAACCTATAAAATTGCATTAAAAAAATAAATTATCATTGCGGCTTTAATTTATATGTTATTTTTTAATTCATAGGAAAAATGAATAACTATTTTACTGATCGAAGCTGGATGTATGAACAATGAAGAGAAATGGAATGCTTAATAAGTAAACATTTTATTAATAATGTATGCATAATTGTTGATTTCGCTTTAAGTAATAACGGAATTGACGAAAAAATCTATTGTACATGTAATAGATGCAAATTGTTAAAGCATTTGATATAAGAAATCCATTGTTTATGTAGTAGTTGCAAATTATTAAAGCAAATCCGTATAATACTTTAATGTCTTGCGATAATGTATATTTCACATAATCTTTTTGTGTTCTGTCATAACATGTTTCACAAAATTAAATGATATGTTTCTCATATATCATATATATATATATATATATGTATATGTATATGTATATATGTATGTATGTATGTGTGTGTCTGTAATAAGTACAACATATGTCTTTATTCCATGGACATACCTCTATTCATTCTGGGTCTCCCTCTTCTTCTCAGAGAGGGACTAGTGCTTCGATCCAGCACCTGATGATGGAAGTGACCTATAGTAGAAGCTAGTGCATCCAGTGGTTTGGTTGCAGCCGAAATCAATGAAGGATAATTATGAAGTTTATATTAAATTTCATTTTCCGTACAATCTATTACATATACAGCAATCATGGTCTATTATATATATATTTTCCTTTTTAACACAGTGGTTTTGTGCTCGAGCCATCTAGTATAGTTCTCTTTATCACCCAACAGGCATATACGAGCTGCATAACCATCTGTTGGCCAAAGTGATAAAAAATTCCTGATAACATGAGAGATACCATTTGGCAGGACTTCTCGATAAGCGTGAATTTATATTCTTCATTTTATATGGCATGTTCTTCGAGATAAGTAGTTACTTTGGATCCGTGGACTTTTATTGAACTAATAAAGATTGGGTTGTCATTCTTTGATTATTTTTTCCTTTGGCACTAGACATTGCTTGCAGTGAGTATATGAGTTAACGATAATGTAATATTATAATTACATTATTAATTTACAGCCTAAATTTTAATAGACATGCATGTTACTTACAACATGTCAAAAATAATTTCGTTGAATTATGATATATTATTTATTGTACTATGTAGGAACGTACTGATATGTTGTATGTCTTACTTTTGCAATTCTTTCATTTAGTTGATTATTAATTTTTCACTATTATTTTTTCCTATTTAATTCTATTTATAGAACACTTTATTAATTGTAAACTATTTATAAACATGTATTTTTTCAATTTTCAATGTATGGAATGCGGTGGACCTCCAAGAGGCTGATCTTATCCTTGTACAGCGCTACTGGAACAACAAAATTGTAAAGAATTATAAGAAAATGGTAGTTGGTAGTAAAAATGCGGAGGAAAAACCAAATTTGATGGGTGCTACCGTGTGGTATGACTGAGTCAAATGGTAATGCAATGAGGAGTTCTAGGCAAGTTTACCACACATTTGATTTAAATTTTCTATGTATTTAATACATAAATTAGAACTATAAAATGTTATTTCCAATTTAAATTTGCAAATGGTTTAGAGAGGAACTCAGTGAATAGAAGCAAGAATCCCGTCACGCATCGTGTTGGTTCCAAGTCATTCCAATGTCATCGCAAAGACTTGGTAAATTTATTAATTAAGATAACAAACAATTATTACATTTTTATATTTTAAGTTCTAAGTTGTTAAAAGATAGCTAATAAAAACAAAATATAATGCATATTTCTATGGGCATATTTCAGGAAGGAGAACGTGGGGTAATTGTATCGTATTGTATGTTTTTACTCATACTCATACGATGAGATAGGCCGACAATTCGGGCAACATTTTCGTACTCTTGGGACCATGTTGATAAAGCAACTACTGCATATGCAAGTATAACACTACTAATTTAAAAGTTATAAGTTAATTAAGATAATGCTGTGCAAAATTTAACTGCATTTTTTATTTCATCAGAAGTTCTGGTAAGCACGGGCACAATTATTAGGGGGTGCTGGACGAGATGATTTGCCTGCTGACGAGAAGGGTCTCATTTTTGAGTCTGTCATGGATCCACCAACCTGCAGCAGACTCTATGGATTTGGGAACCAAACGGTAATTTTTAATTAAAATTATATAAATTACGTTTATGATATTGGAGACATTATGATAACTTGTTTTTGTTTGCGGGCTAAGACATCTCAAAAGACATATCAGAGGGCTCAAGAGAAAGTGGAAATTGTACGGCTATGAGCCCAGATCATCAAGCTTGAGAAGCGCGTGATTGTCGTCATGTAGTGTAAACGAAGCAACTGAACCAGTATTTTGCAGAGTTCATAGAGCTGTACGGGATGTTCACTTCGTCTGGTAGTTCTAGAGGGAACAATGTATGATGAGAGGTGTGTTTTGGTATGATTAGTTGTACGTATATTTATGCTTTGAGTGGTTAAGGGCGTGGTTGATACTTTTTGATGAATTGTATAATTTTTATGTGAATTTGGGTTTTTTTGTGGATTTTTCGAATGTTTGATGTTTTTAGATGTTGATTTTGAGATGATTTTAGTTGTATATGCTGGATTATATTATCGTATTCGAATGTATGTGAGTTGAATATTGTGTTTGACTAATTGTTGTTGTATATGTCCTCGAAATGGATTTGTTATGTTATTGATTGATTTTTGTGGATAGAAGGAAGCATGTCCGAATGCAAAAAAATATACATAGATTTTTAGCGGTTATCAACGACTTATTGGTCATAACAAAACAACGGCTACTAACGGAAATTTTCAATAGGTTCTAATGGTTTTTAACGACCATTTGGTTAACATGATATGTTAGGTGTTTAAATTTGTCATCGGTTGCCATTGGAAATACCCCGTGGACACCGTTGGAAATCGTTACGAAACGAGATAGCAACAACCAAGAAAGCCACGTGATGAATAACAAATATTGCAAAAGCAGGTGCGGCTCACCCTGTTTTGCCTGACCGCACATGTTTTCCATGAATTTTCAGGATGCAGCTTTTCCTTGGACATTTACATTGTTTTCGGAATGAATTTTTTTGAGATTGGCGCGGTTTTTTTACATTGTTTTCAGAATGCGAATTTCGCATCCCTCTGGATATGAAATTTGTAATGCTACCACCAAAACTCACCTATAAATAGTCCCTTTCTTGGCATTCAATTGGACTTCTTGGAGCTCTCAAGCATCATTAATGGTTGTCACCTTCTTCTCCATGACTATTGGACATAGCTTGGACCTGTAAAACGTAGCATACGCGTTTTCCTTCAACATTTGGGCATTTCCTTGGATATTAACATTGCTTTTGGACTATTTTGGATATTTTTGGATTTCTTGGACATTGGAGTTACTTTTTGCACGTTGTTGACTAAGTCAGCATATTTTTCACTCAACGAAGAAGAAGAAAGCATTTTGGTCAAAGTTTAGAATTAACAAGTATTTTTTTCGTTCTATTGTAACACTTTGTACTTAAATATTGTCTGAACTTGTACAACTTTTGTAATCAGCTATTGTATGATGAATGATTACTGTAAAGTGAACGTAGGTGTTAGTGCAGAGCCACTATAAAAATTTGAATTCTCCCAGCATTTCATTACTTTGGATTTGGATTACTGTGTTTCTACCAAACATACACTCAGGGGTTGGCATTCACGAATAAGCGACAATTCCCCACATCAACAATATATATATATATATATATATGTGTGTGTGTGTGTGTGTGTGTGTATGAAAGTCTATTTGGAAATAAAATTTAGACACAATTGGTGATAATTAATTTACACTACTCCTCCATATGGAAAAATGATCTAATGGTTAAGATTGTATGTCCTCCAATTAATGTCTAATCTTATGTCTAAATAGCCTCTCCATATATATATATATATATATATATATATATATATGTGTGTGTGTGTGTGTGTGTGTGTGTGTGTGTGTGTGTGTGGCAGTCCTCCGCTACACCTCTTATATTGCACCTGAAATTCCCCCTGAATTCTAACCACACAATACGATTTTAATATGCATTCTTCACATCTCTTTCCTATATTATTTAAGTGGAAAGAGAGAGAAAGAACTAATATTAAAATCAGAATGTGTGGCTGAAATTCAGAGGCAGTTTCACGTGCAATATAAGAGGGGAAGCGGAATATATATATATACATATACATATATATATATATATATATAAATGCATGACGAGCTATAACAGCCTGTAAAAGGGCATAAATATTAGCAATAAACAAAAATAAACAATTTAATAACAAGGTTGGAAAATGAGATTTTTCCAGCTTTAGGAATTTGGCTGCGGAAATCATTTATTTGGATTCATGGCGAAATTCTAAATCATTTTCACATATAATATGCTGGAAATAGTGAAGGTATGAAGAAGTTACAAACAAATAAAATTGGACAGTAAAACGCAAATATATATAATCAGATGAGTAATATATATATATATATATATATATATATATATAAAGTATGTTAAAATAAATAAGGATGAATTTGAAATTCAAATAGAGGATAAGATAGAGGGGTTAGAGAATATTGTAAGTAAGGAAAAGGATTAAACAACTAAAGTAACATATTATTTAATTAAAGACCTCAGCGCCATATACGTTCATTAGGCGTTTTAGCGACCAGGATGTCAACCGCCCCCTATACCGGGTGTCGACCGCCGATCGACCCTCTGATGGCGGAGAGTCCCAATGAATCTATGTTGGTTAGGGTTTTATAGGGGAATATATAAAGATATATGGATAGGATTACATCTAAATAATCTAACGACCCACGCTTACACAAGGGCTATATATAGGCCCTCAAACCTCACAACTAAAACCCTAGCTATTCTCTATCTCCATCTCCATATCATCCTTCTACCATTGCTGAATTCCAGAAAGGTTAGGAATTTCTCTTCTATTCCTCTAACCTCCATTCTTGTCTTTTCTCTAATCTAAATTCATATAGATTTTAGTATGAATCCTGGAATTTAGTTTTATATATGCGTAAGATTCTAAAGATGATTCTTATATATATTAGAAGGATTGAAGCACGTTTATCACGAAGGCTGAATCCAGATCTGAATTTACAAAAAAATTCTATTGATCTTCCTTTCAGATCTGTGAGTGGAATATTGTGTTTCTTAGGCATATTCTATTTTTAATAGATTAACTTGTTGATAACTATGCCTAACAGGATTTGGAAAATGATAAAATCAATACAAAAACTCCAAACCCTCTATTTTATGTTTGCGTAGGAATTGTCAATTTATTGGGTTTGTGGATTTGGATCTTAATATTGAATTGAGAATAAAAAGGGTGTTACGTTTCTACTTTATATAATTCACTGTTATGTAAATATTTGATTGTCACCTAAAAGGGTTTAAATTTGGTTTGGTCCATGATTTGATTAGGTTTGGGTTCAATTTTGAACCTAAATGTATTCATACTTGAAATATATCAAATATAAACGTATTTACGTTCAATACACTAAAAAGGGGTTAACTAAATAAAGTGAAGCTTATAAATATACATGTATGTATTTATGAATATATGTATATATGTGTATATTATACTCTATTCTTGATCCATTATTAATTATTCCAATAAGCCTAAGATGCAAGTTGAAATTTGTATGTACGTGTATTTTCCATTCACTGCTATCTGTTATTATGCCATCGTGGCTAAAATGTAGCGGTCAAAATATGGAAATTAACGTGTATACCTTGATTTAGGCAACTTGATAATTTTTATCTCGTTAGAATATTCTCTCGTTCACACGAACACTAGCATTATTAATACATTATAATTATTATACTTATTAGCGTAAACATAATTAATTTAATAAATGCGATTGGGATAGAATTCGAATTTGAAATGTCCCCATAAATGTTGATTGCTTGTGTGTGCATAGAGTGATTTTACATATATTAATAATGACACACAGAAATGAGGTTAGTTGCCATTTGTAGTATAAGCCTGCCCGGAATCGATTGGCAAATCCAGTAGCCACAAGTAGGCCTAACTAATGTGAGAGATATGAGTGTCATAGGCCATTCAAACTTAGTACACTATGGCACGAGGTTAAACCCACTTGTAGTAAAAGCCTGCCCAAAGCCACTCGACATATCCAGCATCTACAAGTATACGGTTTAATGTGAGAGGTCTAGTGTGTGTGTGTGTGTGTGTGTATGTCTATTGTGTGTGAAAATAGACAAGTTTACTACACCTTGAGAAGGTCTTAAGTGGCTGACTCTCTTCTTATCTAATTTGGGTCTTAAGTGGTTAGGACAAAGATCCCCTCCGAAGTTTATTCCTTAGAGAAGAACTAAGTCATGGGACACACTCTTATTAGATTTGAAGTAAGTTTATAGGGCCTCCTTCTCTAGAACTGGTTAGGCATAAGCGGTAACAGAGTAGGGTTGTTCACTAGGGATGTCCACTTCCTCTCGAAGATTATAAGGGCTCAAATAGGGACATGATTGGTATATAAAGGATATATGGCCATTGCATGCTTTCCAACTATCTAAGGGAAGTCTTAAGCGACATAGGTGTTCTACCATAATATCAGTTAAGTAGTAACGTTTGTAATACTACTTTTCATGTTACAAGTGAGATTATAGACTTAAGAACGTTGACGTAATAGGACGAGGTCTTAAGAGGCAAGTGTCTTCCTCAAGGTTATAAGAGATCATAAGAATCCACCTTTAGTGGGGCCATAAGTGACCAAAATTGCCCGCCTTATTGGGCCTTTACCCTAAAAACACTAATGAGCGATTGACTTGGATATCTACCTCATTACTTAGATACTTTGTGATTGTGTGTTACGTAGACATACCATGACATGTGTAACCTTCTAAAATATATGGTACGGACTTTAAGTAAATACAATATTTTAGTCACATAGAACTTTATGTTCTGACCCCTCTGCTTAACACATCTAATAGGTTAGTAGGTGGGGTAGAATCCATGGACTAAATAATGGTGGAGGCTGAAGGAGTAGACCAAGATGTTATGCTTTTATTAGTTCTTATTATTGTACTTCTCACGGAAGCTTTTGAGAATGAATCTGTTGATATACCTTTGGACCAAATGTATTCTTGACTGCTGAGTTGGAATTTTGTGATTTTTAATAAAGTGGTACATCTTATTTTAGTATTATATTTTCTCTTTTCGCTGTGTGAGGTTTCCATTCGAAGTGTACATATGTTATCTATGCAAATGTAAGTCCTTACAGGAACCAACAACCCATTTAGAATGACTCCAAGTTTCGATGGGCCTTTTCTAGGTCAAAATTTAGGCCCATTCCGGGCGGTTTGTTGCATTAGGTATCAGAGCATAGGTTATCCGATTAATGGAATTATACGTATGAAAGGCGTATTTGAATTTTGAAAAAGGTTTTTCCAACTATATATATATATACATAATATCTACCCCTATAAGCATACGCATCAATAGTAGGCAAATTTACCGTTTTCGTCCCTTTTTAGCTTATATACTATCTTAGGAGTATCCACTAAAGGATCCTTCCTTTTCTTTTCAGATAGTAGAATGCCTGATAATCCTATTGAGCAGGGAAACCAGGCAAGGGCTCGATACTTGCCAGAATGGTTTCAATAGTATCTCTATACTGTGGAACAAGTCCATGTTGCTAATCCCGCCCTAGCGGCGCCTGCAGCTCCTACCGTTGAGGTAGCCTTTTGACTTTTCTCACTTCTGTAAGAACTCCGCAAATCTTGGAAGGAAATCGTTCACTGGAAAGGAAGGTTTTAATAACGCCCAATCTTGGATAACAGATGCAAAAGAATTTTTGAAGCTACTGACTGGACCGATGAAGTAAAAAGGAGAATTGCGGCCTGACATTTGAAAGAGGGAGGCCCTTGAATGGTCGAATTTAGTATCTGGAGAGAACGAGGGACAGATATTTTACAAAGGAAGAATTCAAATCCCGTTTCGAAGCAGAGTTTTTGCCAAGGGAAGAAATGACTATCAGTTGGAGAAACTCATTCACCTCAAGCAAGAAAGCTTGAGCTTGCATAGTACGTAGCTAAATTTACCAAATTGAGTAAGTTTGGAAGAGGTTTGGTAGACACCTCCACAAACAAAGCCTTGAGGTTTGTTAAAATGTTGAATTCCCCACTCAAGGAAACTTTATTAGCATAAGTAACATTTGGGGAAACTTTTAAACCCATAGTAGAGACAGCTACCCTATGCACGGCCGAGAGCTCCAAGGAGGATAAAAAAGATGAGAAAGGAGAAAGAAGTTCCAATAAGAATAAGAAAAAGGAATGGTGGAAGAACAAGAAGAAAGGGGGAAAATTCAAAAAGGAAACGAAGACCTGTACAAGGTGCAACCGTAAGGGCCATGAGGCCAAGGATTGTTGGACCTCGCTAGCGAAGAAGGAATTCAAAGGAAAGTGTTTCAACTTCCATGGAGAAGGACATATGTCTAAAGACTGACTAAAGCCCAAAGTTAACAGAAGTGGCCAGAATTATGTAATAGAGGCAGCACCAATTCAAAGCCTACCCCAAAAGACCAAGGACAACCTGCACTTCAATGTATAACTTATGATTTATGAAATTCTGCATACACCATATTCGATTCCGGAGCAACCCATTCTTTTATCTCTAAGAGATTAGTTAATCTGTTAAACCTTCCCATGTCTATCTCCGATAGTCTGATAGAGGTGCTAACCCTATCGAAGGATCTAAGTATCATGAACTATTTTGCAAAGACCTAGTATTGGAGGTCGACAATGTCGAGTTCCTTTGCAAAGCGTATGCATTGGATTTTATGGGTACGACATTATCATATGTATGCATTGGCTATCATTTTATGGGGCCGTCCTAGATTGCGAAAAGAGAATTGTTCGTTTTAGGAGCCGAGGAGGGCGTAGCCTAAGTATTCCTTGTAATGTTGGAAATAAGAATAAACCTTGTTATATTCCTTATCTCCTAGTTCAGAAGGTCCATCTTCGGTCCTTATAGTATGTGAATTCTTGGATGTTTTTAAGGAAGTCATGGGACTCCAACCCAACAGGGAAATCTCTTTTTGTATTGACCTAGAGAAGGACGCTAGACCCGTAGCACTATCCTTGAGACAAATAGCTCCTAAGGAAAGAAGGGAGCTGGATAAGCGGATTTCAGAATTGTTACAAAAAGGTTTCATTCGATGAAGTACCTCAGAATAGGGTGCACCTATTATATTTGCCACTAAAGAAGAAGGATCTTTATGATTTTGTGTGGATTATAGAGAACTTAATAAATTAACCAAGAAAAATAGGTACCTGTTACCTAGAATCGACGATCTTTTCGACCACTTAGGAGGAGCTAGAGCATTTTCCCAATTAGAACTCGCCACTGGATTTCACCAGTTAAGGATTGTGGAGGACAGTAAGGACAAAACTGCGTTTAGGATGCCGAATGAATTGTTCCGATGGGAAGTTATGCCCTTCAGACTAAAGAATGCACCCTCCTTCTTTGTTGACCATATGAGTAGAGTATTTAGGGGCATTCTAAATAAGATTGTGGCAGTCTTCGTAGATGATATCCGTATATTTTCAAAAGACCATAAAGAGCATGAAATCACTTGAGACAAGTTCTAGGGATATTAAGGAAGAACCAATTGAAAGCACAATTCTAGAAGTGCCATTTCTAGAGGAAAGAAGGTAGATTTTTAGGACACATTGTGTCGAGTGAAGTCTTGGATGTAGACCCCGCAAAGATCGAAGCAATCAAGGAATGGAGGATACCTCAGAATGCTACGAAAGTGAGAAGCTTCCTTGGATTGGAAGGGTATTATCAAAAATTCATTAAAGACTTTGCAAAGATTGTTACTCCTTTAACCCAACTAATAAAGAAGAATTTGCTATTCTCTTGGAGTAATAAATGTGACATAGCCTTTAAGAAATTACAGGAAGTATTAACTAGCGCGCCAGTCCTAATTATATCTGATGGTTCAAAATTGTTACAGTTTACATTGATGCATGCAGGACCGGTTTAGGAGCGGTCTGTATGCAAGAAGGAAGAGTAGTTGCTTACGCTAGTAGAAAACTCAAGGATCCAGAGAAGAGATACCTGTTCATGACCTTGACTTAGCTGCAATAGCGTTCGCCCTTAAAATGTGGAGGCATTATCTTTTAGAGGATACATTTGAACTTTTTACCGACCATAAATCCCTAAAATATTTATTTTCTCAACGTGGCCTAAACTTGAGACAACAATGGTGGACGGAATATATTGCCTTGTTTGATTTCATGATCCTGTATACCCTGGGAAAAGGGAATATTGTGGAAGATGCGTTAAGTAGGAAACATGCAACCTTGAATGCGATCTCAGAATGGAAGCAATTAGAGTTTCCCTCTAACTTTAATTTGCAACCCTCGCCAACCACTTCTAATGGTTTTCTTGGAGCCATGATAATTATACCTACTCCAAAAGAGAGGATTCGAAGGACACAGGATCTTGATGAAGAATTAAGGAGCCTAAGAGCGAAAGTTGGAAAGAAGGAGACCTTTCCCCATTCAACTAGATATTCCATTGACGATGATGGATGTTTACTTTGGGATAAACAACTTTACGTCCCTAAGGATGAAGGGTTGAGGAAAGAAATTCTAGAGAAGTGTCATAGGTAAAAAATGACCATACATCCTAGTGGGGATAAAATGTACAAAGATATGAAGAGGAATCTCCACTGGGAAGGAATAAAGAGAGATGTAGCCAAATTCATGGCTAAATGCTTGATGTGCCAAAAAATAAAAGCGGAGCAAGGGAAGCCAGGAGGGTTATTACTACCTTTAGAGATTCCCATGTTGAAGTGGGAACATATTTCCATGGACTTTGTATACGGACATCCTAGAAGCCAAAAGGGTAATGAGGCCATTTGGGCTGTGATAGATCGTTTAACCAAAAGCGCCCATTTTATACCAGTAAAAAAGACAAGGACTGCAGCCTCACTAGCCCAATTATATGTCAAAGTGGCAGTCAGATTACATAGTATCCCATAAAGTATTGTGAGTGATAGAGACCCCTTAGTCACAAGCGAATTTTGGAGAAGCCTACAAGCAGCATTAGGAACGACGCTTAACTTAAGCATAGCGTATCATCCGCAGACTGACGGATAGTCAGAAAGAGTAAATAGAATTTTGGAAGACTTGCTCAGAGCTTACATCATCGACTTTAGAGGAGCCTGGAAGCAGCACCTACCACTCGTAGAGTTTACTTATAACAATAGTTTTCAAACAACGATTGGTATGGCACAATTTGAAGCGCTCTAAGGGAGGCCATGCAAATTGCCAACTTGTTGGTGGGAAACTACCGATAAGGTTGTACTCGGATCAGACTTCGTCTGTGCTTCCGCGGAGAATATATCCTTGATTAAGCAGAGGATGAAGGCCACTAAAGACCATCAGAAATCATATGCCAATAAATGAAGAAGAAAACTTGAATTTAATGTTGGGGATTTGGTATTCGTAAAAGTATCCCCTCTCAAGAGAACTGTTAGGTTTGGGAAGATTAGGAAGTTGGCTCCTATATTTATTGGACCCTTTCGCGTCATCGAGAAGGTAGGATCATTGACTTATCGAGTGGATCTCCCAAAGTGTCTATCGGGAATCCATAATGTTTTTCATGTATCTCATTTAAGGAAATGCCATCACAATTCTGCTGTCAGACTCGAGTTTGATAAAATTGGGGACTTAGGAAAACTCGAGTTGTAATCCAGGGTGCCCCGTGCCACTACAAGGATTATAGAGCATGGAATCAAGAGTCTCTGCAATAAAGTCGTTCACCTTGCCCGAGTACAATGGGGAAATGATCCAGCGGAAGGAACATGGGAGACCGAGGGTGAGATGAGACGGACTCATCCAAAGCTTTTCTCAGGTAATTTTTCCTCAAAATATCGTTTATGGATGCATCAGGATTGCTAGATTGGATGTTAGGAAATGGATGCAACATCATTGCACAAGCGTAGTCATATAGAAATATATGCATAATTAGGATGTTTTGCATACATATTGCATCACTTACTACACCTACATGATAGAGCTCACTTTATTGGGTCTGCAGCTCATAACCAATCCAAGTCATGGATGCTTGTGGATGACTTAAGAATAACATCGACGTACAATATGGATGTTTCAAGAGAGTTGTGTTTTTCTCCCCCATCAAACAAATTTCGGGACGAAATCTATTTTAAGGGGGAGAATGTAACAACCCATCGAAAGACATAAATATTAACAACAAAGAAAAATTAAAAAAAATTAATAATAAGGATGGAAAATGAAATTTTTATAGCTTTAGGAATTTGGCTAAGATAATCTTTTATTTGGATTCGTGGCGAAATTCTGAATCGTTTTCAAATATAATATGCTGAAAATGGTGAAAGTATGAAGAAGTTACATGCAAATGAAATTGGACAAAAAAATATAATCAGTAATATATATATATATATATCCAAAATATGTTAAAATAAAAAAGGATGAATTTGAAATTCAAAAGGAGGTTAAGTTACAGGGGACAGAGAATATTGTAAGTAAGGAAAGCGATTAAACAAATAAAGTAACATATTATTTAACTAAACACCTCAGCACCACATACGTTCATTGGGCGTTTCAGCAACCAGGAGGTCGACTGCCCCTAGAAGGGGTGTCGATTGCCGGTCGACCGCCTGATGGCTGAGAGACCCAATGAATCTATGTTGGTCAGGGTTTTCTAGGGGAATATATATATATATATATATATATGGATAGGATTACATCTAAATAATCTAACGGCTCACGCTTACACAAGCGACTACATAAAGACCCTCAAACCTCACAACTAAAACCCTAGCCACTCTCTATCTCCATCTCCGTATCATCCTTCTACCATTGCTGAATTCT
This sequence comes from Allium sativum, assembly GCA_030737875.1. NCBI lineage: Eukaryota > Viridiplantae > Streptophyta > Magnoliopsida > Asparagales > Amaryllidaceae > Allium > Allium sativum. Next base: position 469,740,867 of record CM060923.1, on the reverse strand, counting down.
AGAAAGGTTAGGAATTTCTCTTTTATTCCTCTAACCTCCATTCTTATTTTTCTCTAATCTAAATTCATATAGATTTTAGTATGAATTCTAGAATTTAGTTTTATATATGCATAAGAATATAAAGATGATTCTTATATATATTAGAAGGATTGGAGCACGTTTATCACGAAGGCTGAATCCAGATCTGAATCTACAACAAGAGTTCTATTGATCTTCCTTTTAGATCCGTGAGTGGAATATTGTATTTCTTAGGCATATTCTATTTTTAATAGATTAACTTGTTGATAACTATGCCTAACAGGATTCGGCAAATGATAACATCAATACAAAAACCCTAAATCCTCTATTTTATGTTTGCGTAAGAATTGTCAATTTATTGGGTTTGTGGATTTGGATCTTAATATTGAATTGAGAATAAAAGGGGTGTTGTGTTTCTACTTTATGTAATTCACATTTATGTAAAAATTTGATTGTCACCTAAAAGGGTTTAAATTTGGTTTGCTCCATGATTTGTTTAGGTTTGGGTTCTATTTTGAGTCTAAATGTATTCATACTTGAAGTATATCAAATATAAACGTTTTTACGTGCAATACACCAAAAAGGGGTGAACTAAATAATGTGGAGATCATAAATATACTTATATATTTATAAATATATGTGTATATTATACTCTATTCTTGATCCTTATTAAAATCCATTCCAATAAGCCAAGGATGCAAGTTGAAATTTGTATGTATGTGTATTTTCCATTCACTGCTATCTGTTATTAAGTTATTATACCATCATGTCTAAAATGTAGTAGTCAAAATATGGAAATTAACTTGATATAATTTAGGACAAGTTGACAATTTTTATCTCATCAGATTGTTCTCTTGTTCATACGAACATTAGCGTTATTTATACGTTACAATTATTATACTTATTAGCGTAATCACACTACAAGAAAACAATTCAATTTTCGACATCAAATTTCTTGCGTCGTTCCTGCGCCACAAAGCGGGGCGTAGGAAAGGCATTGAAAATGAGTAGGAACATGTAAAGACATAGGAACGGCGTAGATAATTTTCTATGCCTTTCCTGCGCCATGCTTCACTTATGATTTTGTGATTTCTTGTAAACTTAGCAATCTGCGCTATCTATACATACACAATCTACATCGTTTAACTAATATAATCCAACGTTGATTAGTTAGCATCCATTGTTCACTCTTACAAAAAAAAATCTGGAACATCAATTAATAATCTAATATTTTGCTAAAATCCGTTCCTTAAACCCAATTCCAAATCAAACGTTTTTCTTTTATCGCTCCAGTATCTTAGTTTCTCATTTTCCCCAATTCATACACTTAATTTACAACTTTTTGTTTACCCTAATTCGTACCCTTAATTCATGTCATGAACACTGCTCACAAAATTCGTTCTCCCTATTCCAAATCCTACATGCTCCTCTTGCCATCTTAGTGCTGGAGTATTTTTCCAAGTGGAGGCCGATGTCATGTCGCTTGCTAGGAAGATGTGAGGTGCTGGTGATGCGGTGAAGGATAGGCAAGCCGTGGTAGATATTAGATAGATCTCTTTCTAGTGGAAAGTGAAGGTTTTCTGGTTGGATTTCAGGTGGAAAGCTGTTACTCAAAATTTGATATCAAATTGGGCTTATATGTAGTACTACTCTATACTTTCCATTTCCTCATATGATATATGCAATCAGCACGAACTTTTTCACGGAATCAAAGGAAAATGTGTCCGTCAACTTGAATATAATGCTTGGTTTTTGATATCTTGTGGTGCTTTTCATATAGCCCAAAAGTGTAATCTAGTTTTTATCATGGACCAATCATTTCTATTGAGGATAACCGTAGATATGTTGTGTATATTGTCATTTTCATATATAATAACAGTTATAAGTGAAATACGGTTCGCAAGTGCCATATTCTCATTATTGCATGCTACCCCAAATGTAGGTAGAATCGTCAATCCTTGGTCTAGTTGAAACAAGCGGAGGCTGAGTAGCAGTTTATGGATACTTTAATTATCTGGATAGTAGCCATATAGTGACTAATTGCTATTGGCTACTGAAGAAAATTTTAGACTTACTTACAATAATATCAAAGATCCAGTGCTTTTCTCATACTCCGCCAAGATGAAGTTTCCTAAGCACATTGATAACCAAATTTTACCATAAAGGTAACACGTATACCAAGCTAGGATATATGTGCGACTAGTTGTATTCAATAATTACATATGTTTTCCCTCTACTATCTTATTCTACAGTGTGTGTAGAGTCAATTGCATTCTTCTTATTTAATCTAGGATATATTTATAATTGCCTGTTTGCTATTGGCTAAAAATGTGCATAAAAGTAATGCATATTTCAAGTTAGGATACATGTATAGTCAATTTTATTCTTTCTTGGTATAAAAGTAGGTGGATAATTTCCATTCGGTATCTTTCTCTACCATGAATGTATAGTGCAACTGTATTCTTCTTATAGAAACTAGGATCTGTTCATAACTGCTCGTTTGATATAATTAAAATGTGCACATATCAAGCTCGAATTTATGTATAATCAGTTGTATTTTTCATATAAGGGTGGGCATATGTTTTCCATCCACTATCTTATTCTACTGTATTAAGTGACATCCAGACTATCACATATGGAGAAATACTTTTATTTAGTGTTTGTAAAAGCCTTAAGATCCTAGAGGATTGTAATCCCTTCTAAACTAACTCATTTTGGGTTAGTTCTCAATATGGATCAAAAACTTAGTTCAATTTTTGTTACTTTAAAATAAAATCATACCAATATGTTTATTTGAATCTGCAGTATGAATCTTATTGTTTTCCAGCAAAAGCTGGATAGGTGGAAAATTAAGTTGTTTCTGTTCAAAGAAATAAAAATTGAAGAAACAAAATTAGTTTCAAAACTATAAATAATACCTATAAAAAGGAAAATCAATGCTTTTACCTGTTACTTACTGAAAAGTCATTCTAATAACCTACATAGAACAATTTTCTAGCAGACACAGGTAAGTAAACATTAGAATATTAATCTTTTTAATCTATAATTCACAGTATAGATCTAGCTTTAGTTTAAATGATTAACTTATTCAAGAATTATGAATCATGTTTGAGTAAGAAAACTGTACCAGCGTCTTGATTGACGATAATGATATCGTCTCATGATACAGTATGGTATAGAGATAAAAACAGTCTTGCATTTGTGAGGAATGAAAATTGAAATTTATTATCATGTATAGCTTATATCGATTCATCATAGGCTTCTTCTACCACCAAAACTGTATATAGAGTTGAAAGCATTAAACATAAAATATATTGTCAACCAAATAACATAATTTATATATGTTATATAACAAACATTTATTATTGTAACTAGTTGTCAATTATTTCACAATTTCAAACTAGTTGTCAATTATTATTGTAAATCCATGCAATTAAACTTCCTTTTGACATGACTAATAAAATGTTGCTTTGTGATAGGAAGGATGCCCGAAGTGAACTACATATCTAGTTATTGGTTAATGTAAAATTTAATTAAGTGCAAAGAGGAGACTAATAAGAGAGGTGATACAGATGAAAGTACTAAGCTAAATGAAGAACCAAAGCACATTAAGGATAAGCTTTAATAACTTGAATTCTTTTTTAGTGTTTAAACATCTAGTGTGTCGGTAATTAGATGGAGATACATATTTTTTCTATATTATGTATGATTTTTTTTTAAGCATATGTATTGTTTATTAATGCCATTTTGACTTATGGATGTAGTAATATTTGGGTTTACCAAAATATATGTTATAAAATATTGTTTGTCATGTTTAATGAGTGTGAAATTGTACTTTGTTGATATATATTAATAATATTGCTGATTTGGTTCTATATGATTTTCTCGCATTGGTTTAAGTGATTTAAAAAATAGAAGTATAGTAGAAATTATTTAAAATGGTGTGGCTATAACATACAAAAATTTAAAATTGTATATGCTTGTACTGTTTATGCATGGCGTAGCTAGCACTTTGGAATTAGGATGTAAGAATGTGCATTGAAAATATCTGACGTAGGAAGGATGTAGGAAATATTTGACGTAGGAACATCATAGGTAACAACTGGCATAGGAAATACCTACGTAGGAAGTGCGTAGAAAATAGACGACGTAGGAAGGGCGTAGGAAACCGTACAACGCATGGAGTACGAAAGGCGTCACTACGCCATAGATGTCCTACGACAACCCTAAAGAAGTGACGCAGTAGATGCCAAAAAGTGTTGCTATAGACAAAAAATGTTCTGTGGCAACACTTTCTTGGGGTTGCCTTTTGCCGCGTTGCCTTAGAGTCAACGGCAACACTTTTGCGACCCTATGGCAATATCGGTGCAGGAGTTGCCATAGATACCAATACAACAAAAAATACCATTTCACAACTGCCAAAAATAGTTGTAATATGTCTACTACAGCAGGCATGCACCACTAGTTATATTGCAATCGTAATAAAGTCAACCTTTTTTTACAACTGTTTCTAACAGTTGTTAAATTTTGTTTTACAACTGCTAAAAGAAATTATATCTCAACTGCTATTAATTAAAATTTCCATAATATTATAATTATAACTGCTATTTCACTAACAACAAACATAATTACTCACATTATGAGAGAGAAAAATTCAAGTTTACACCATTTATGAGTTAGTAACTTCATTACAGAAAATAACTGAATTCATTATAGAAGTTTTCTACATGGTCTCATGACTACTTTACTTTTGCTTATTACACAACAGCATAACACAATAATCATAATAAATTTCTAATAAATAAAAATGATCTAATACTACATGCACAAACAAAATACTAGGATTATGTTCAATAGCAGTCATGCGTAGAAATGCTTTATTCATGAAATGTTCATATCAGAACCAGAATGGAACGAAGATATTTCCCAGCACCACTTTATCCACTAACCAAAATGGAATTGTGTTTTCCTTCATTTATCATGTAAAAGAAGAGAAAGTGTGAGAAAATGCAGCAAGTAACAATAACTGGATCTTGACCAAAACAAATCTGAAACACTAAATGCTGCAGACGAAAATGAACATATTTAACACTTAACACATAAAACTTCTAGACCAAGTAGAGTAAAAAACTTCTAGAAAAAGAAAGAAATATGACACGTTTGGTAATCTAACTTCTAAATCTATAATCATTTGAACACACTTGGTAATCACACTTGGTAATCAAACTTTTTTCAGAAGTATAACTTGTATAGTTTACCCATTTACTGCCTTAAAGATTGCCAACTGATTGTATAATTGTAAAGATTTACCCATTTATAGTTTACCAGAATGCTTTAAATTCTTTTGAAATGTTAGTAAGTTGCACAACTTATTCCTAATATATGGTATTATCAGGTTTTCTTGTATCTTTGAAAAATATTCCTCAAATTGGCACCAATGATTGCAGTATTAGAAAGGTTTAATACCATTACTACCAGATATGTTGTTTAACCAAACAAGAAGAGGCGAGTGGTCGCTAGTCATTGATGATAAAGCAGAGGCTCTATAGTTTGGATAATTAGTAAACCAGCACAGGTTAACTAGAACTCAACTGACCAATTTTGACCTTTAGTCCGCTAACATTTCGCAATATCAGATTAAATAGTTAATCTCAACCGACCAATTTCTGTTGTACACATTATTAGGAATGGCCAAAACAGTTCAAGTATGTGCCATAGATAGCGATCAATACGCTGAAATCTAGTCCAAATTTCGAACGGTTCAAGTATCCTTAGCTTTAGTTTTATATTAAAATTAGCATCGATATGCTGAAATCTAGTCTAAATTTCAAACAAATATTACACTAAGAAAACATTTATGATACAACCAACTTAACAAGCAAACTAATGAACTTACTTTATGATGAAAAAATTCAGTATGGGATGGGTCTGATACATTCTCCATAAGCATATTATACCTATAGAACAGATCTTTCTGTACAGTAACAGTTGAAAAGTTAGGATCGTTGAACTCATTAGGCAACCTGCACACAACTAAAAATACAAATCAAAACCATATGTGTAAGACCCTACCGTAACAGTGATATTTACAAAACATTTGTAATAATAACTAACAGAGGAGGTTCAGTTTTTGATGCTTTTTCCCAACCACTCTCATCAGGCCAAACAAACAGCAGGCCTTGTTAGACTAGAGTTGGCAATTTTGTCACACATGCTTTTGGCGACCGTACTGCATTGTCCTTAGGTCCTTCTGATGAGGCTTGCGGGATTTTCATGTAGACGCCCTTACCATCAAATGACCATCTATGGTAAGAACATTGCATACATCCATTTTCATCAATTCTACCTTCCTATCGTTCAATTTTTAAGAACATAAACTAAATGTGACACATAATCAAGTGCCTGAAATTTTGGAGATGTCATGTTACCAATCAAATATATATTAACTAAATGTGAAACATGCTAATAATGAATATTAAATGATTATGATCTATGTACCAAGAGCCCTGTAAGTGAGCTTCCATATGATCTGAATAACTCAACACGGAGATAGGCTGCTCTTTCTTCGTTTACATCACATTTCTTAGCAATAAACTCTTCATTGAGAGAAAATTCAGTTAATCATACAGATTGTCAAAATTCAAAATATTATTTTCAGTGGATATACTTGTGCTACATACCTTCTATTTTCATTGATGCCCTTTGCAAGCCCAATAGACATGCACTTTGGATCAGTATTTTCATTCTGCATCCATATTTCATTCAAATTCTTCATTATGTTCATCTGAACTTTGTTCCTTTTTATGAAAACTGGTGACATCATATGATATCTACACTTATGTATCAAAATTTTCTATATTAAAATTTACGAATGAGTGTAATATTCTTGGTTCAAAGTATTGTTCCTGCGTATATGCTCGCTGACTTTGTAGTGAAGTTTGACCTCCATTTGAAGGGAACAAACGACATGAAATATTTGGAAAAACACAATAAATAATAATAGGTGATGAAGGCCGAAATAGATTGTTTCATTAAAAGGTGGCATGCCAACTTAATTCAAAATAGAAACTGGAGATACTTATCCTCTATGACAAAAATCATGAAAGAAAAAACGTATTTGCTACTGTGATCGAATGAATCCCAAATTGTAAAGAAAAATCAGACAGAAAGAAAAACCATATCAGTATGTAAAGAAAAATCATGAACTCTGAATTCTATAACAAAAATATCGAACCAAATATCGAACTTGATGTGTCCACTATGCTTGAATAATAATCGAACAATTGAATTACCCAATTATTATCGTATGAAGCGAACTACAAGAATCTTACCTCATAAGCCCCAGAACGCACCCGAAACTGCCTATCCGATTTAATGAAGAATCGATTTTGAGAAAAGAATTGAACGAGATCTGAAAATTGGTTGCATTGCAGCTATCTCCAAACCTGATGTATAAAAAAAGATTTGCGGAAATGAGAAACTGGTTGGGAAGTAAACGAGATGTGAAAATGAAAAAAATTTGGTACTGAGGGTTGAATGAAAATTAGGGATCCGATTGGTTTTGGAAATTTGGAGGAAGAGAAATGAAAAAAAAAGCAGGAGAATGAAAATAAAAGTGGGAAATAGATTTAACTGAGATGTAGATTGATGTTGTGGATGGATGGTTGAGATTTTATTTTAACTAATGGTGTGGATCGATGAGGTGTAACTTCTTTTTTTATTTTTTTGTTTAGAATATATCTATAGCTACTGCAACATAGTTTAATATATATGCTAACACATTGAAGTGTGCATTGCAATAGACCAAAAACAGTATAGCAATGGCAATATTGTAGCTAGCAACACCATAGGTTTTCATTGCGATAGGCCATCTATGGCGTAGTGCATGGAAAATATTTTTTCTACGCTAGAATTTCCGATGTCAGGTTCGACATAGGAAACTCATACTTACTACGCCTTACCTACGCCCAAGCGGCATAACAGAATCATAAAATTCTTGTAGTGTCAACGTAATTAACGTGATATTACTGTAATAAATGCGATTAGGACAAAATTCGAACTTGAAATGTCCCCATAAATATTGATTGCTTGTTTGTGTGTGTGGAATGGCTTTACGTATATTAATAATGACACACAGACGCGAGCTTATTTGCTATTTGTGGTATAAGCCTACCCGGAAACGACGGGAAAATCCACCAACCACAAGTAGGCCCAACTAATGTGAAAGGTTTGGGTGTCATGGGCCATTCAAACTTAGGCTACTATGACATGAGATTAAACCCACTTATAATAGAAGCCTGCTCGGAACCGCCCGGCATATTCAGCATCTACAGGTATACGGTTTAATGTAAGAGGTCTAATGAGTGTATATATATAACTACATATATATATAAGTCTATTATGTGTGAAAATAGGCAGGTTTACTACACCTTGAGAAGGTCTTAAGTGGCTGCCTCTCTTCTTATCTAATTTGGGTCTTAAGTGGTTAGAACAAGGATCCCCTCCGAAGTTTTCTTGGAGAGGAATTAAGTTATGGGACTCACCCTTATTAGATTTGAAGTAAGTCTATAGGTACTCCTCTAGAACTGGTTAGGCATAAGCGGTAGCAGAGTAGGGTAGTTCACAGGGGATGTCCATTTCCTCTAGAAGCTTATAAGGGCTCAACTAGGGACAAGATTGGTATATAAAGGATATGTGGCCATTGCATGCTTACCAACTGTCTATGTGAAGTCTTAAGTAAATACAATATTTCAGTCACGCAGAACTCTATGTTCTGACCCCTCTTCTTAACATATCCAATAGGTCAGTAGGTGGGGTAGAATCCAAGAAAAAAATAATGGTGGAGGATGAAGGTAGGGATGAAGATGTTATTCTTTTATCAGTTCTTATTACTATACCTCTTATGGAAGCTTTTGAGAATGAATTTGTTGACGTATCTATGGAACAAATATAATCTTGATTGTTGTGTTGGAATTCTGTGATTTTTAATAAAGTGGTACATCTTATTTCAATATTATATTTTCTCTTTCTGCTATGTGAGGTTTCCATTCAAAGAGTATATATGTTATCTCTACAAATGTAATCCCTTGCAGGAACCAACGACCTGTTTAGAATGGCTCTAAGTTTCGATGGGCCTTTTCTCGGTCGAAATTTAGGTCCATTTCGGCAAGTTGTTACAAGAGTGTTTAATGGCACCCCAAAAAGTTGGACCTTTAGCCCTCTATTTTCCACCACAATTTCCCCCTCTCTTTCCTTCCACTCATTCTCTCTCCTTCCACTTATGGTGGAAAAAAGGGAGGCTAAAAGGGTGTCCAATTGTTTGGTGTGCAATTGAACCTACATACATACACACACATATATATATATATATATGTATGTATATATATATATATGGGGGGGGGTAGACACAAAATCTTGGCGCAAATGGTGACACAATTAATTTGCACCATTGGATCACCCCATGAATTCCACCTCTCCATATAAAGATAAAAAGATCTAATGGTTGAGACTTTGTGTCCCCCTATTTGTGTCTAATTTTATGTTCAAATAGTCGCCCCTTTATATATATATATATATATATATATATATATATAAGTGTGTGTGTGCGCGCATGCATGCATGCATGCATGCATACATGTTAGCGTGCTTTGTGACCAGACTACCCAAAACCAAGGACTTGAGCATAAACTGACATCGATCGACAATTAATTGGATGAAGTGACAAAGCACCAGAAAACTTAGCATTTTCATGTATGAAGGCTTCGGGATGGATCTCGGCGTTTGGATCAGACCTAGCCAAGGTAAGTATGCCTCACGAGTGAAGTGGGTTAGATTAAGTGGATCGGGTCAGATATGCCAGAACCTGGACCCGATGGCTTGTAATAAAATGGCTTGGCACTTAAACATTTTGGCAACTGAATTCTTGTTGGCACTGGTTTGGGTCGAATGGGCGAGGACACGACCCGCTCTACCTGAAGTAATCACGAATGAGAAGCACTGGCTTGGGTCGAGCTACAGGAGTACAACCCCCTTGAATATTTGAGTAGAGAATTAGGCATCGTCGTTTCAGATCGCGTGGACCCCTATCCGACCCGCCTGGACCTGAGACTGCACACCACGATCATGACCAAGCCTTTTGCTTACTGTACCAAATCGAGTGACACTTGTCACCACACGATTAAGAGAAGATTTCTCCACTATATTTCGAGATCTGTTGTATGTGGGCCACGTGGCCACTCAGTCCGAACCAACTCTCTGCCTATATATACGTGATTCCACAATAAATTCAAGCGACTTTTTGGCCATATGAAGCTCCACATTCCTTATCCATGGCTACCAACTATCTTAGATTTCAAAATATGAGTGAGAAATACGATTGTATTCGAGAGAATAAGTGGCTATAATCATTGTATTTGTAATTCTCTGTTGAATCAAAGAACTATACGGTGGACGTGGGCTTGTTAACGTCGAACCACTATAAATCTCATGTGTCTGATTGCTTTTATGTGTTTATAGTTTATAACTCTTCATTATTCTCTATGAAATCTAGTCAATTGGGTGTTAGTGCCCTTTTTTAATCTAACAATACATATAAACAGTCAATATAAATTAGAATTTATCGTAGCCACCAATTTTTTTGGGTAAATCGTTGTATTATTTGGTTTTGTTATATAAATTGAACATTTATTTTCAAAAACGATGTGGGAATGAGAAATATTAACTTAAAATATTTATTTTATATGTAGTGTAGATTTATGCATCTTCATTATTTTTCGTTATATCACAAATTATCCTATTTTAATTTTTTTGCATCTTTACCATCAAGTGTCTTAACACACAGGCAGGTTGTGAAATAATTTTTTGGTAGGTAGAGTCCCTCTACTATTTGCACCATTTACCTCAAAATGGCAAGCCTTCAACATTTCCAATTGAGCCACAATGTAATCATTGTTTTGCTTTCCCTAACCACGTTATACGTAAATGTAATTAAATAAAAGCATGTAATTTGTACAGGAAAATACATGTAGTCGTTGAATCAAGGAATAAATTAACAATAATTAACAATTCGAAATAGAAACATACTTACGTTTGGTTGCTTTCGAGTGTTAAATAATTAACACATTATTCTAAGAGCTTCTCCAACAAAGGGATGATTCAACCCCTAAATCATGAATTGAGCCCAATTCCCCCCCCCCCAAACAGGTATTCTTCCCCTGAATATTCAAGGGAAAATTACGTGGCTAGTTCAGAATCTTGAATTGGCTCCACGCGCCGAATTTATCGGCATGTGAGGTAGCGCTCCGATTTTTTTGGTGCGCTCTGATAAAATCGACACGCTGCGTTACACGTCGATAAATTCGACGCCTCATCTCTTAACAAATTCCCAATGGCTATTAACGGTTGCATTTTCACTAGACAACAACAAAACGGTCTTATTTTTCCCAATGGCTATAAAACAGTCAAAATTGTTCAAACGGATATATTTTCAGTTATAAATTGATTCCTTCCTTCCATTGTAAATCACAACATATTTACAATTACTTTCTATCTCTAAAATCTAAAGAAACTCTAACGCTATAGTGTCGTCACCATTCGGAGATTTTTCACATCCGACGATGGACGGAAGCTAGTTTTTGCAAGCCAACATGAACTATGGTCTGGGTAATCATTCAATATTAACTATTCCGTGGATGGACGAAGAGGACATAGATCTATGCACAATCAATTGTCATTTCTAACAAGATTCGGCAAAGGGGAATGACCAATCAACTGCTACGTTTTGAAAAAAAACGACTGCCTTCGTTGAGAAGTATCAAGAAGGCTTACGGACGTTGTCGGCGATTCAAGGTCGATTCGGCAGAATAAGTTGTGAAAAAACGTTTTATGAATCACAAGTTTATAAAATAAAAATAATGAATCCATGTGGCATGGGAGGAGAGGATAATCTGGTATATTTTCTTACAACGTATGTTAGTGGTTGAGTACATATTATTTATGAATCATATTCCCTATTTTTTTAGAAACGAGTGACAAACGAGGAGTTCAAGAAGCTTTTTGCTAGATAAAATGGCGTGAAAAGGCCATATTATTATCATTTTATACATTGTTATGATATGCTTACCAGTAAACCAGAATGGAACTCTGAACCAGCTAAAAGCCTATATGATGTTCAAACTGCTAACAAGGGCAAGAAAAAGCTTCTTAATCTGGGTATTCTTCTAGTCCTAGCAAGTCAACGGCCAAAATTTCTCAACGTGTAGGTGAAAACCTACTTGATGTGTTCAATACCACGATTGACAAAGATTTTAGACCTGATGGAGTCAAGGTTGCGAAATGAAAGGGAAAAACTGTGGTTGTGCTTAAAGGGAAAATGAACGCACGCCACGAAGAACAAAATCGTAGACATGTAGAAGGATGTGAAGATGCGAAGGAAAAAATAGAGGTTATGAAAAGGTTAGCTGATCTAGAAGAGAAAAGGCTGCAATTTCTAGCGAACGAGTTAGCATATAAGAAACAACAAGATGAGAATGATACCATAGCCAAATATTTGACTGGAATGGATGACATGGAGAAGGAGTATTGGATGGGAATGAAACAGCGTATTCTAATGTCAAGGTTTCCTCAGTTATAAGTAGGTTATTCATCACTATCTTTATTACTAGTTGCTTGAATTATGTTGATGTAGTAATGTTATATTTCCTACTGTAGTAACTATTTTCTTATAAATGCAATATGTGCTTTATTTATATTGCTACTATTTCCATAAGCTGATAGTTTTATATGTTGTACTAAAGTATAAAATTAGAAGAACTCCGTATTTTTCATAGGATCAGAAAATAAAATAAAAGTTCAACCATGAAAATAAAATAGACCGAAACCATTAGGTTATTCCGCCTATCGGATTAGCCAACTGTAATGCAGTTTATAGGCTTTATGGCCGACAAAATCAGTACCGTACTCTACAAGGTAACGGGAATCAAAAGTAGTTTTAGTCGGTATAAAAATGTCTTTGTCTTCAACTATCTCTATAATCTTTTGGTATCGTTTACAAGCTTCTACAAAACGCCAATGAGCCATATGGATTTCAACAGAAGATCGTGTAGCAGTGCAGGTACGATGGTTGTTATGTAATCTTGTTATCGTTGACCAAAATTCTTCATGGGTCAGACCCTCTCCATTTTGCAACAGTAACAAATCTCTTCGACCAACTTCGATATAGGATTTCACGAGTATAAGTAAATCCTGAGGAGAGAATTCAGTTGTAGTAGTACTGGAGCTTGCATTACTACGGTTGTGACGATTAAGATTACCCATTTGTCTCGCTATGTTAGATCATGCACATGGTTTTGGATTCTGAACTTCAAATACTCGTTGGGTACCACGAATAATTCCATTCTGAACCGGTTCGTCCGCCTCTTCTACTTGCGTATCTGGATTGAATCCACCCTCTTTCTGGTCCTCCTTGCTCCGTTCATACTCATCAAACATTTTATCCATGGTTTTATCACTGATTTCCCAATCATCCATTTAAGCTACATAGAAATAAAAAACTTATTATCTATACAAAGAAATACTTGAACACCTAGAAGCAAAAAACGTAATGGTTTCTCACCTTTATGTCATGGATGATCAAGAACGCACAAATTTTAGTTTATGGTCGGAGGACGAAGTATACTCTATTTAAACGAGTGGGTGTGATTATTGAAGTCATCATGTACCACATAGGTATAGGTACAATTTTTATTGACTGGACTTGATTGAAGATGTGTACATCTGTCATAGTTGTACCATAACTTGTCGCTTGTAATAAAGTTCTGTCATCAATAGTTGAGTTGTAGAATAGAAAAATATGAAATGGCTACACTCTGTCATCAATAGTTGAGTTGCCTTTGTTGGATCTAGATTAGACCTAGAGGGGGTGAATAGCGTATGTTAAGATAATTAGAGATATTAAAAATATCACTATACATATTACAATAGATAAACTAAATGCAGAAAATAAATAACACAGAGATTTTACCCAGCTTCGGCAAACCTTGCCTACTGGTGCATTCCCCAAGGTTTTTACAAGAATTAAAACCAAACTCCCGCATACAAAAAATAATAAATTTGTGACTCCCTCCCTAACCGCCTATACAGTCTTGTCCACTCGCAAACCCTGTTGTTGATCTAATTCTGCGCTCAAAACCTTGTAATACTTCTGTCCCCGAAATCAGATTTTCCCCTAGCTACAAACCCGTAACTAGTATACCCTAGTTTTTACAGATACTAGTAAACTCCTAGTTATTACAAGCACTAGTAAACTGTTTGAACGATTTACAAAGCAATATTAAAACAATTTAACATAAAATAAAAATAAAACCCTCCCTTTATAATTCTAAGTCAAAACAAAGGCAGGCCCTTTCTCTCATTTGTTAAGCCTGATTCCAATTTCTCTTTGAACATGGCGACGGTTTCAAAAGAATTTGGGTTTTATGTGAATTCCCAAATCTGGATCGGTTGTTCTTTGATTTGGTTCTCTGTTTGTTTTGAATCAAATGATGCTCGACGACTGATCCTCTTTGTCAATCAATTTGGGATTGCTCTCGATCGAAACCAAAAAAGTGAGTTCTCTGATTTTTTATTCTTTATTAGAATTTGTTGATTGTGGTTTTCGATAACGCCTATGATGAATTGCGTGTTCTTATGTAGGCTTGAACAAACACATATATTCCCAGATTTCTTTAAATGACTTGATTTGATTTTGTGTATTTCCTCTTTTGGTTGCTTTGATTTTAATTTGATCGTCTTAGATTATATTGAGCAATTCCGGAAATGAAACATATTGATTTTGTGGCCCATTGGAAATATCCTCTTTGCGTGATTCCTTGATTGATACTGGAATGAAATAAAACCTGTTTGCTACAATAAAATCTTTCCAAAAACTGCTGAGTGATTAAATCATTTCTAGAAAAACAAAAACACGCCAAAACCATGTTACTGTAATTTCTTTTGGAAATTAATTTTGAAAAGTTCTTGCCCAAAGTTATCGTGATTTCTGAGCATATATTTTGGCAACTTGATTTGCAAATTAACCTTGTGCTAAAAACAGTTTTGGAAATAAAACATGCATGCCAGATTTTCTTAATTGCGTGATTGATTCGATTCCACTGCTTTGATTTGTTGCCAAAAAATGATATCCATGGTTTTTAATTTCTTTCGTGATTTCCTGGAAGTGATTTAAACCTGTGAAATCAAACTTGCCATACACACTCGAATTCGTAAAACAGGAAATGCATGCTAAAAACAGTTATATCCATGATATTCAAACTTGATTTCTGAAACCAGTTTGATTGAATTTCTGCCCACAATTTATTTGATAAACATGCTCACATTAGTTTTTCCAAACTATTTTGTGCTCGTCGCATTTGGAATGTTCTCTGTATATTTGTGTTCTTCCCTTGAAACTGAACTGGCTTTTGTGATTTGTTGTTGTCTGTTTGACCATTTATATGTCACATACTAGCATGGTTAGTTCACATATATTGCTGCACACATTTATGTCCTTGCTGGAACATGAACTTCATCAAGTTTGCTCTCTCTTGTTTCTTGCCATGCATTGATCATTTTGATTCTATTTCACTTTGGTTTGATCTGTTTGACGTGTGTGTTTGTATGCTCCTTCATGTTTCCCATTTCACCTGAGCCTACATCTGAGCACTACTATAATTCTGGTCTGGATTGTGTACTTGAAAAAAACTTGGTCTTGTACTTGAAACATTGTTCAAACTGAGCTGTCTTGAGCTCGACCGTGTTGCATACCATTTCCATGTATATCCTGTGTACATGCATGTTGTTCCTTACATTTGATCTTGCATGAACTTGAGCCTGATTTTGCCATAGGAAATTTTACATCTACATTGACTTTATCACCACCGTTGTGTTCAAGGTGCGCCATTGTATATTTGTGATTTAGTGAGCTTGATCATATATGGCTCCCATGTTTGCAACTGAAACTGTTTGCATACACATCTGACATGTATGTAATGCATATACTTTGCAATGTTCACTGAATAATTTGTGAATGCATGCTTCAACCTTGTTGAAACTACCATTTGACATTGGTTTTGTTCTGTCCATATTTTTGCACTTGTATATCACCTGAAAATGAGTATGAGCATTCTTGCACTTGCACTGGGTTGAGCTTGGTCTTCATGGTCGCTCCTTAGTGCATGTGTGTTCATGGATACCTGACCCATTCACTGTACATGCGTGTCGGACTTCACCTGAACACACCCTGTCGATTTGTCCAATGCTTACCATATTGCCCCTGCATAGAAACATGTGTATATACATACACATGCATGTGTATACATGTATAGTGCACAATATATATATATATATATATATGTGTGTGTGTGTGTGTGTGTGTGTGTGTGTGTGTGTGTATTTATGTGTGTGTGTGTGCATGAGCACTAGAAATATTGTCTACCTTGTGGTATTTACAGTCACTGTGAATATCACAAGCTATTTAGACACAGATGAATGTCCATAAAAATCAGATTATGTCATGAAAAATGATGAGAAACACACCAAAATTATGAGGCAAATAATTTTTTAAAACAAAAATTAAATCTGCTAGAATTTAAAATTATTTATGTTCTAGATTACTGCGTGTGTTTTCTTTTTGTGACAGGTAACCAAAAGACTGGACTGACAGTGAGGCATACATAAGACAAATAAGTGTGACAGTGAGTAAAAGAGTCTGTATAAAAGTGAGCTGAGTGAAACAGAATGTAAATTACAACTTGAGTGAAACTTAACTGAGTGTACTGTAGCGAGGTGCATTGTATAATATAAAATGTAATGTAATGTATTTTCAGTGAAATGAACAAATAGTGGAGTTATAAATTTGTATAGTTGAAATGTTGAAATAAAATATTATATTTAAATAAAATATTATATTTAAATAAAATACTGTTTGAATATTTAAATTCTTGTGCAGTGGTAATCTATTTAAATATAAATATTATATTCTGTATGTGACGTAGTATAGTAGTACAATTACAAATACATTTATAATAATAAATATATGTCTGTTATCATCAAAAAAATCATAGAATTGTTAGATACAACAGCCTTCATTTTGTCGTCGAACAGTTGATGTTACTACACTTTGCAAAACTTGGGCAATGTGCTATGGCTTTACCAATTAATAGAAACAACATGACTTGACAAGTCTTACTGATTAAAGATGACATGTTTACTGCTTTAAAAAAGCAGAGCATGAAATTAGTGGACTTGGAAACCTTTAAAACGACCCAGCCTCTCTTCCTCTATTCATTACTTATGAATTCTTAGGTTTGTCAAAGTACTCATTTTATCTAGTTGCCGCTTTTCAGGTAGTTCAAAATGTCTACATGGAAATTGGATGATGAAATCATGGTCCAAATGCACAATGAATACGAAAGAAATAAGCAACTAGTCGAGTTTGAACTCGAAACGCAATTGGAAGATCAAGTGGAAGCTAGAGAAGTGGAGTCTGATCTCTTCAGTGCCACACAACCTAACGTTGTCGTCCTACGTATTGGACCTGTTCAAAAATCCCTCAATGCTCGATTAAGGGAAGTAATTGTTCGGGAGAACCCAAATAGATCAAGCTCTAGCATAATAGGTCATTCAGTACTTTGCTACTGCGGAGTGGAATGTAATGTGGTTGCTTCTAAAAGCCAAAGCAGCGTAGGTCGTCGGCTTTATGGTTGCAAAGCGTGCATTGCTGCACTTAACCAATAGGGGTTGCAATATTGTAATATTTTCTCGTGGATCGATCCACCACTGACGGAAATGGGTGTCCATTATGCACTAAAGATGCAAGCAGAGATAAGTCGCTTGGAAATGTTAAATGTTGCAGCAAAGGCTGAAATATTGTATAGGTTCTACGGTTCATCCCGAAACTAGGGTCTTAGTAATATGGTACTATGTCTTAATTTTTGGAGAATGGAGTTTTAATGACAACAACCTTATTCCAGAATTAATTAATTATAAAATATATACTAACACCTTTTCTAGAACATATACATATATATATACATATGCAGGATTTGTATATAGGAATTATTAATGAAGACTGTACAGTTTAAGAGCTTTTAGAGATTTAGAATTCAGAAGATTCAAGACTCATGAGTAAACAAGATTTCAAGAGTTTAAGATAAATATTGTAATAGAGTCTATTTTATGTAAGACTCTAAATAGCAATCTAGGTTCAAATTCTATTCTGATTTTTAAATTTCAAATTCCATTTTCAAATCCTATTCTAATTCTAATTAACTTTTCTATCTTACTCTTCATTTTAAACTCAAGTTTTTCTATAAGTTATATATATATACATATTTCTTTATTTATATAGTTATGTGCTTTTATATACTTTATATCTAATATAGTTTTAAACTTTGTAATTTTATAAATATGTTTATATAGTTTATGATTTCATATGATTTTCTACTTTATAATACTTATTTATAACACCATGTTTTAATTCAAGAATTTCCAGAATTATATATATATATATATATATATATCAAAACACTTGAAAATATTCAAATTTCAAATTTGCACTAGGATATGCCGACATACGTAGTTCTCTATGTCGACCATATAACTGTCACATTTTTATTTTGAAAAGAAGCATCTTTTCACTATTTATAACGTTCTAAAAGCATTACAGCCATTCAAATCTTATAAATAGGGGCTGAATTCGAATTTTTTCATTATTCTTCTTCTCCATCATCATCCCCTTTCTTTACACCATCAATATTTCATATTTTTATGATTTCTACACTTATACTCTGTCGAATTCATTTCCATTTATATAAAACTTTTTCTCTTCTCACTCTCTGCTCATTACTCTCTGAATCGAAGTGCTATTGAAGAGTTATAGGGTTGTTGTAATTGTTTGGGAAGTGTTTGGGAGAAGGTGCGTTCCTTATAGCCATGAAATCAAGGAAAGGAATCGGTGGTAACCTTGTAGCTGGGGAAATCAAGGGAAATATATTTGATCAAGGTAGTTTGGAGTCGATGGTAACCTTGTGGCCGTGAAATCAAGGAGATTGTACTTGGATATTGATATAGTAATAAAACTCTGTGCAATCCAGCGTTGCATGGGACTGGACGTAGAGTAATCCAAACTAGTATAAAATTCGGTGTATTCTTTCCTTTTTGCATTTTATTTCTGTTTATTTTTGTGTTTGTGTTTGATTCTATGTCTGTGATTGTTTTTGTGGTGTCATTCATCTAGTAGATCATATAAGTTTTAGATTTTGTTAAATTCTTTGAGAACACTATTCACCCCTTTTTAGTGTTAGTTTTGCCTTAACAATCTATTCCGCATTCCTTAACAATTAATATCAGAGCAAAGTCTTTCAAAAAGTTCATAATCTGATTTTTAAAAATTTTTAAAATGGAAAATTTTGATATAATTGTTAACAATAGTGTCAATTCATGCATTGTACCAATGTTGAAAGAGTCTGCATATAATCGTGTTGAAAAGTCAAGTGATCTACTGAAATATTATTAAATACAGGAAAAGATATGTTATATGGCTTTTGAAAATTTAAAAGTTGAAAAGATGGTTGAAGTGGTTGTTGGTAATTCAAATTCCGATATGGTGGCTATTGAAAATTCAAATTCTGAAAAGGTGGATGTTGAAAATTCAAATTCTGAACTGGTGTGTTACATGGTTGTTGAGAATTCAAATTCTGGCAAGCAATTGGTGGAAATCAAAAAGGACAAATGGATACCGGATAGTGGCTGTTCGAGACAAATGACGGGAAATCCTGAATTACTAAATAATCTGGTATATGAAGATGGTGGAATTGTGAACTTCGGAGATGACTCAAAAGGATGCACTATTGGGATCATCAATGTCGGTAATTTTGAAACTCCTACTATTTCTGATGTTTTATTAATTAGGAATCTAAAACACAATCTACTAAGAATAAATCAACTTTGTGATAACGGTTATAAAATAAACTTCGAGAAAAAATAAATATTTTATAGAAGATAGGAATTCAAAAGTAATATTCGAAGGAGATAGAAATATATATATATATATATATATATATTGAGTATGAAAATATCCAGTGATAATTTATGTCTTATGGTCAACACAAGTGACCCCTGGATCTGGCATAAGAGATTTGGTCATACAAATTTTAAACACATCTCTAGGATTTCTAAATTAGATTCAAATAGGGGATTACCCAAAATAAAATTTAAAGTTAATAATTAATGTGACGCTTGTCAATTTGGAAAATAAAAAAGAAGTTCATTTAAGTCAAAAGAAGAATTTTCCACCTCAAAACCATTAGAATTAATTCACATGGATTTATTTAGTCCATTTCAAACCCAGCCGATAAATCATAATAGATATGTTTACGTAATAGTCGGTGATTTTTCTAGAATTGCTTGAACTTTGTTTCTTAAAAATAAAAGTAATGCTTTTGTTTAATTTAAAATTTTTTCTAAAAGAATTTAAAACTTATTATCCTTAAAAATCAAAACAATATGTAGCGACCATGGCGAGGAATTCGAAAATGAAAATTTTGAAAATTTTTGTAATAAAAAGGGAATAACTCATAATTATTATATTCCTAGAACCCTCAACAAAATGGAGTAGATGAATGTAAAAATAGGACGATACAAGAGTGTGTAAGAACTATGTTATCTGATAGTAATTTACTAAGAAATTTTTGGGCTGAAGCAGTTGCAACAACTTGTTATATTTTAAATATAATTTCTATCAGACCCTTAACTCATAAAACACCATATGAAATTTTGTATAATAAGAAACCAAAAGTATCATATTTTAAAATATTTGGAAGTAAATGTTTTCTACTTAATATTGAAAAAAAATTAGACAAATTTGACTCGAAATCCGATATAGGAATATTTATTGGATATTCCGAGAGAGGGAAGGCATATAGAGTTTTCAATTCTAGAAACAATATTATAGGAGAAACCTTAAACGTATCCTTTGACGAAAATTATAAAAGTATAAAACAAAACAATGAAGATGAATGTGAAAATGAAATTAATGAAACAAATCATGAAGATTGTCAACCAAATAAACGAATTAGATTACTTAGAGACCATCCTGTAGAAAATATCTTATGAGATATTGAATCCGTCGTTAGAACTCGTAATCACTTAAATAATATGAATAATTCTGTATTTATTTCAGCTATTGAACCTAAAAATCCAAAGGAAGCATCTTCTGATGATTCATAGATCCTTGCCATGCAAGAAGAACTGAATCAGTTCACTAGGAATGATGTATGTGAACTTATTCCTAGACCAGAGGATAAGACAATAATAGGAACTAAATGGGTTTATAAAAATAAAATGAATGAACATAGTGAGGTCATAAGAAATTAGGAATGACTAGTAGCACAAGGTTATACTCAAGAAGAAGGAATAGATTACGATGAAACTTTTGCCCCCGTAGCAAGATTAGAAGCAATAAGGATTTTACTAGCCTTTGCAAACCACAATAATTTCAAATTATATCAAATGGATGTCAAAAGTGATTTTCTAAATGGATTTGTTAAAGAAGACGTATATGTAGAGCAACCACCTCTATTTGAAGATGAAAAATTACCAAATCATGTATATAAGTTAAAGAAAGCGTTATATGGATTAAAACAGGCTCCTAGGGCTTTGTATGACAAATTAAGAAATTATTTATTACAATCCAACTTTGAAATAGGAAAATTAGATAATACTTTGTTTATTAAAAAGAATAATAAGGATATATAATTAGTACAAATATATGTTGATGACATAATTTTCGGATCAGCAAACAATAAGATGAGTAAAGAATTTTCAGATATTATGACCCAAGAATTTGAGATGAGTCATGTGGGAGAATTAACATTCTTTTTAAGCTTACAAATTCGTTAATAAAAAAATGAAATATTTATTAATCAAGAAAAATACGTAAGAGATCTAATTAATAAATATAATTTAACAACAAGTAATTGGAGACCAACACCAATAGCGACTAATATATCATTAAGTAAAGATGATACACCTAAAGACGTTGATCAAAAACTATATATAGAGGAATGATACGGTTACTATTATATATAACCGCCAGTAGACCATATATAATGCATAGTGTATGTCTCTGTGCAAGATATCAATCGCAACCTAAGGAAACACATTTAAAAGCCGTTAAACATATTCTAAGGCATGTAAGGCATACATCATACTTTGGATTAATTTATCCTAAGGATGATTCATTCGACTTTTGTAACACCCCACTTCCATTAAGGTCACTCACAAAGGGAATGCATTAACTTTAGTGGGGGTCATAAGAGTACAGAACAGATAAAATTACAAAACAGAAAAATTTAAGCAGCGGAAAACAATTAGAACTTTTATTCCATAGTAGCATAATAGGATAAACTTTCATAAGGGTTGTTTCAAACATCAACACCAAAACATCAAATATCTGTCTTGTTTCTCAAAAGAAGCATAATACAAAATAATATAACATAATTCCCCAATTAAGCAGTAGCCAACCATACCAATAAAGGAAAGAGTCCAAAGCAATACATCACAATCTTCGAGCTTGAAAAGAATCTGAACTAAGCGGTGGTATTCCCTCCCTATGGACCTGGGGGTGAACGAAAGAAAGAAGGCGAAACAAAAACAGAGTTAGACATAAAGCATGGTAAGTCCAGTGACTTTTAGCATGTAAACAGGTAAAGGTATCATGACATGAATAAACTGGATACAAGACATAACCATGATAATAAGCATCGCAAGATAAGGTATCGTATTGATTCCTAATTTCTCTGCGCCACCTAACTAGTGTTCAACTAATGCCATTGGTTACAAAACAAGATAAGTGATCCCCATTTCCCACATGATAGTTTTATAAGTACATATCTCATGATGAGTGTACCACCTCATATTGACAGTTTACCTGTCCCTATCGTACATATCTTAATTGATCGGCTCCTACTCATAATGTTCCGCATGTGTTTGTATCAACCCAGCCCCTACTTGTAAATATCTGTGTTGATCCCACCATAGGGTGTATCATTTCCTAGGATGGCAACCCGATACAGTTCTAGAGTGTGAAAGTGCGTGCATGTACTTGTCAAGTATACTACACACAAGGATCGTGTAATATGACGAACAATAGTCAAGTATAAAGTAATAAACAAGCACAGAACTGTATGATAGTAAATACAGTAAAAAATAGAAAAATCACACCAGGGATTTTTATACTGGTTCGGAGCACCGTCCTACGTCCAGTCCCAGACCTCTCTCTGGATTTTCACTAATCAACAACCTCGCTTCACCCGGAGGAACAGGTTCACAACACTACTTGATTCACGGGCCACAAGCTTACCCACTTGATTTCACGGGCTACAAGCTTACCTACTTGATTTCACGGGATACAAGCTTACCCACACAGGACAATTATAAGAGTTTGACTTTTGAATGTGTTCTTGCTTCAACACTGATTAGTCAACGTTTGAGTACACCCTTCCTATAATCTTATCCTCAAATATGATTTGATGTTTGTGAAGATTTGGAAGTAGATTATCGTATTGAATCACAAGAATATTAAATAAGCTTGGAGATTCAAACGATAGAATATTGAATATGAGTGCTTTTTGAATGCCAAATAATAATGCAAGATAGATCATAGAATAGAGAGTGAAATTCGGTGGTTTGGATGAATGAAATATGATGTATTTATAATGATTGAGAAGTTATAATCATTAGTGAAAAGTTGCAATCAAAAGAGATGATTCCTGATGAAGAGAAATGGATGCAACCTTTCATGAAAGAAGATGACTCTTCAAAGATATGCTTTGTTATTCAAAAAGCTGTTGACAGGTAAAATGTACAGGTTGACAGGTTTTTGACCGTTACCTTTAAAAAGCTGTTGACAGGTTAAATTTTACAGGTAGACAGGTTTCATTTGAAATCCTGTTGACAAGTTAAAAATAACCTGTTGACATGTTTTTGTCAACTTGCTACAGAAAAGAGTTTTCATGAATATTTTTAAAAGTGATAAGAAGTATGATTATTTGAGGATAGATTTTAACATAAAGGACTCTAAATAATCAACCTCTAACCTATGAAGACATCAATTCTTCTCTTTGTCGATCATGAACTCCTTCTTGTCATTAATCAAAATTAAGCATTGAAACCGTTGACTCAACATTCTTCCCCTTTTTGATTAATGACAACATAGCTTGATATTTTAATCTCCATTGTTATCTCCCCCTGTATATATGCTCCCCCTGAAATATATAACTAAATTTCTGCAAGAAGAAATGTTTTTCTCCCCCTTTGTCATCGACAAAAAGGGTACATAACAGTGCATGAGATTATAGTTGTAGCAACATTATGTAGATAAAACATAGAACATCACACATAGATTGTTGTAACACATATTACAAACCATACCAGACCAAACTTACCAAACGGAGTTATGTAGCATACATACTTAATTAAAACACAACACTAATTATGTACAAGTGCTGATATAAGTGTTTGAAATTAAAAGCATAACATCACAAAATATAGATAGAAGGAACTACTCGGATGGTCAATCCGAATCGGTTTCTTCTTCTTCTTCTTCCGTGTCTCCTTCTTTTTCACTTTCTTCCTCGTCTCCGTCTTGTTCTTCCTCTTCCTCATTTCCACCTTCTTCAATATGTGACGTTCCACGACCACGACCATGTTGGGTACTTGCTCCAGAACTAGTGCCCTCCTCCGAAGTTGACCATGTGAATGTAGAAGGCATTGGACGTTTTCCCGGATCTTGAGCAAGTGTGGTAGAGGATGAGGCACAAGAAATTGCTTCCCAAATTATACCGAAGAAGGGCTTGAGTTTATTAAACCGCTTATTGAGTTTAGTGTCCAAACGATCAAGCTTATTATCGGTTCTTTTAAGTCTTGCTTCTAGTAAAAATTGGTTTCTTGCAATTTTCTCTTGAAATTCTTTTGTTGACGAAGTAGGTGGAGGAATTCTAACGTCTTCCGGTCTTTGCGTAGTAATTTGTGAGGAAGAAGCCTCTGGAGGACCTTGGTGTACATATTGCTCAAAAGGAATAATGTTTAAGTATGGCTCGGGAAGTTTCATTCTCTTCTTTGATGCTTTATTAATACACTTAGGCTTTGAAATTTTGGACTCGGGAGATGGAATTCCACAATCCATTAGGAGGCAATAATATATTCGTTGTAAAACAGATGTGGTCGAGAAAGTTTGTTTACCATTGAAATCTCATCAAAAATCATTTCAACCCAATTAACGCTGATATCTCCATAAATAGCGTACAAGGCCTTAAAGTTTTTATTATAAACGGCATCGAAATTTCCAGTCCTTGGCAACAAGGAATGCGTGATACAGAGATGAAGAATTCTAGCCGGGGGTCTTAAATTGATTCCTTTTGTACTTGACTTATGATCTTCAATGAACAAGTGACTAATTTTATCTCTAATATGAATAGGACAGAAATCACTAGAGAATTTAATACCATTATTTGGAGAATGAAGAACTTGTCCCACTCTATCTTTGGAGATGAAAACATGTTGTCTACAAACTACTGATCATAAACAATCGGACGGGTTATCCGGTTTAAATTTCTCTAGGTTGAGATTAGCGTAGAACAACTTAATCATTATATGATTAATTTCTACGTTGTTGTCATCAAAATTAAGGAGAGAATCAATACCTGCTCTATTCGCTATATTTTTAACATCATAGAGAAAGAAATCAGAGAACTTTATGAAAGATCCTTGATGAATGGTGTAATCCTTCATCTTATTCCATCTTTTCACAGCAATAGGATCCATTAACCAGTGTTTAATGTGTGAATCAATAGGTTGTAGGGTTGACGAGGAAGAAGATGTTTCTGATTTCTTTTGCTTTGGAGCCATTGGAGATTGAAGAAATTGAAATTGGGGAAATTAGGGGTGATAGGAATGGGTATTTTGAGTTTAAAGGGAGTGGAAAACGAAATGGTGTGTTGGATTTGAGTGTGAACCGACGTTTGTATATATAAAAATAGATTTATTCGCGACCGGTCGACAGGGAATAATTCACATGCCGACAGGTAAAGTTTCTGGTTTGAAATTGAAAACAGAAATCGGTCGATAGGAGAGAATAGGGCGGTCGACAGGAAATGTTTCTGGTTTGGAATTGAAAACAGAAATCGGTCGATAGGAGGGAATAGGGTGGTCGATAGGAAATGTTTCTGGTTTGGAATTAAAAACAAAAATCGGTCGACAGGAGGGAATAGGGCGGTCGACAGGAAATGTTTCTGGTTTGGAATTAAACATAAACCGATCGACAGGAAATTCTCTACTGGTCGACCTAATTTTTCTCTAATTTTAATTTTATGAACAGCGGTCGACAGGTGTAGTGCAGGCGGTCGACAGGAAAACTCTCTAGATTGCAATGTAATAAAACAGGTGACAGGTTATTTTAACCGGTCGACAGGTACTGTATATTTTTGTTTTTCTCACTTCTCTTGTTTATATATTTGAACTCTATTAAAACTTTATTATAAAATATAATAAATTATGAGGAATAAAACATAAATACAACAAATAAAACAATATAAATGATCTTCTTCTGAGTGTATGAACTAATTTTCCTACATATACACTATTACAAGCACTTTCACCCCATAAAAAAATATGAGAATATGGTACTAAAATCCACTTTTATCTGTTCTTAAGTGGGACCTGAAAAAATATGATTAAGTCCATGGTTCCCACCTTTTTATGGGGTCCTAAGAGTTAGGTCTTAGGAGTCCAAACTCATACGGGTCTGGTATCCCCTTTATATAAATAATTTGGATTATGATGCACAGAATTCAAAAAAATTTGAATGTACTTATTCCTAATCAAATTGTTATTTGTTTTAGGAACCCATATTTTTATAGATTTGATATTCTTCTTTTGAAATTTCACAATCGGTTTTGGTTTGGAATACAATAAACTAAGATTTTTATTAGCTTTAGTTTCTTGTACTATTTTATTTTTCCTTTTTCTTTTGTTGCCAAGATGTTTCTTGATATCTTGTTTCTTATATCCCAAACCTTGTTTATTCGTAGCAGATTGTGAACTTTCAACAATTTTTGTTAAATTTTCTCGACCTTTGTTCAAGTTAGAAACATTTTGAGTAATGTCATCTAACTTAGTTTGTAAGCTAGCTTTTACTAGGTCTAGAATTTTGACTTTTTCCTTAAGCCCATGATTTTCAGCAGTAAGAGCATCATTTTTCTCTTTTTGAGTTTCGATTTCTTGACTCAAAAGAGTTAATTGAGAATTAACATTAGATGATAAGTCTTGAAAATTTTCATGTTCCTCCTCTAATATTTTCTTCTCGTCTTTTAGCATATCACGCTCCAACTCTGCTCTACGTAAGTCTACTTGAGCTTGTTTGCATTGTCGTTTCATATCTTTGAATTTATATATCAATTCAGCATTTATATCAAGAACTTCTTCAAAAGAAGGAATTTGTACCTCATCTTCTTTTGCCATAAAACATACATTTGCTTTTTCATCGTCTGAGTCACTTTCACTATCAAACGAAGATGAGTCTGAATCATCCCAAGTTACTGAGAATGCTCGTTTCTTTGACTTGTCTTTCTTGTATTTTAATGTGTCATTTTCTGACTTCTTCTTTTGTTCTGGACAATCCTTTTGCATGTGTCCCTTCTTGTGACAGTTGAAGCATTCTACATTTGATGAAGATGGTTTTTTTTATCCGAATTTTTTTCTGTTGTAACGACTAGCCTTTCGTTGCTTTAAAAATTTCTTGAATCCTTTTGCAATGAATGCTAGATCTTCATCTTCGGAATCTGAGATGTCTCCATCCTTTTCGACATGAAATGCTACATTTTTCTTTTCTTCTTTTTGTTCTTTTCTAGCCTGCAGGTTAGCTTCATAGGACATAAGATTTCCTATCAGTTCATCTGGCTTCATGGTGGAAAGATCATTAGCTTCTTCTATTGCTAATACTTTTCCTTCCCATTCATTAGTCAGAGAATGTAGGACTGTTGAAACTACATCAAAATCAGAATATTTTTTCCCTAATCCAATAAGTGCATGATGAATAGTTTGAAACCGTAAATACATCTCATTGATTGTTTCACTTGGCTTCATTTTGAAATTGACTTTTCAACATAGCTATTTTTGCTTGTTTAACCTTTTTAGTACCTTCATGAGTGGTTCTTAGCGATTGCCAAATCTGATATGCAGTGGTACAGATACTAACACAGTTATATTCATTTTGATCTAATGCAAAAAACAACATATTCATTGCTTTTGCATTTACAGTTGCTGCAGTTTTCTCAACAGCCGTCCATTTTGTATACTCAGTTGTTGGATTTACTATTTCCTTCTGAGTAGCATTCCAAGCATCATAGCTAGTTGATTGCATGTAAAAAGCCATACGTGTTGCCCAATAGCTATAGTTAAGGCCATTGAAGAAAGGAGGTCTTTGTGTTGATTGACCTTCTGTGTAAGTGGTGTTAGTGCTACTACTTGGGTTATTTGCCATATTACTAGAATATATCAAATAACTGTGTTACGGTTATAAGATGACCGTGCTCTGATACCAACTGAAAGTGCGTGCGTGTACTTGTCAAGTACACTACACACAAGGATCGTGTAATATGATGAACAATAGTCAAGTATAAAGTAATAAACAAGCACAGAACTGCATGATAGTAAATACAGTAAAAAATAGAAAAATCACACCAGGGATTTTTATACTGGTTCGGAGCACCGTCCTACGTCCAGTCCCAGACCTCTCTCTGGATTTTCACTAATCAACAACCTCGCTTCACCCGAAGGAACAGGTTCACAACACTACTTGATTTATGGGCCACAAGCTTACCCACTTGATTTCACGGGCTACAAGCTTACCCACTTGATTTCACGAGATACAAGCTTACCCACACAAGATAATTACAAGAGTTTGACTTTTGAATGTGTTCTTGCTTCAACACTGATTAGTCAACGTTTGAGTACACCCTTCCTATAATCTTATCCTCAAATATGATTTGATGTTTGTGAAGATTTGGAAGTAGATTATCGTATTGAATCACAAGAATATTAAATAAGCTTAGAGATTCAAACGATAGAATATTGAATATGAGTGCTTTTTGAATGCCAAATAATAATGCAAGATAGATCAGAGAATAGAGAGTGAAATTCGGTGGTTTGGATGAATGAAATATGATGTATTTATAATGATTGAGAAGTTATAATCATTAGTGAAAAGTTGCAATCAAAAGAGATGATTCCTGATGAAGAGAAATGGATGCAACCTTTCATGAAAGAAGATGACTCTTCAAAGATATGCTTTGTTATTCAAAAAGCTGTTAACAGGTAAAATGTACAGGTAGACAGGTTTTTGACCGTTACCTTTAAAAACCTGTTGACAGGTTAATTTTTACAGGTAGATAGGTTTCATTTGAAATCCCGTTGACAAGTTAAAAATAACCCGTTGACATGTTTTTGTCAACTTGCTACAGAAAAGAGTTTTCATGAATATTTTTAAAAGTGATAAGAAGTATGATTATTTGAGGATAGATTTTAACATAAAAGACTCTAAATAATCAACCTCTAACCTATGAAGACATCAATTCTTCTTTTTGTCGATCATGAACTCCTTCTTGTCATTAATCAAAATTAAGCATTGAAACCGTTGACTCAACAGAGTGCACAACTTTATACCTACTTGGTACTCAGTGTCTAAATTTTCCCATGTCGAAATTACATGCACGCCCGTAATCCGTCGGAACCTGCACTGCCGTACCACCTGCCGCTATTTTGACCACTTATATTCAACCCTGTAATCGTGCCCCACCCTGCCTAACTCAGGGTCCCGTTGATACCTAATGTAGGTTACTGCTGAAAGGGGTCACGCTACTAGGGTTTTCCTAGGGTCTATTCGTATACCCCCATATTGGTTAAGTGTCATCAATCAATCAATTCAAGTTTACTTAACCCACCCATTCATCATGTTATATTAGTTAAGTGTCATTAATCCAGTCGAGTTACATAACCCACCCACTTGTCATGTCATATTGGTTAAGTGTTGCATGTTGACTTAACCCTACCATACTTAACATGTTTGTTTAGTATTAATTATTTATTAATGCATCAACCTCTCACATTGGACTTGTTTGCGGTAGCTGGATTGTGCCGGACGGTTCCGGACTGTCTTACACTGTAAACCCATTCCAACCTCGGGTTCAAGCATTCAATGCGCTAACCTCTCACATTAGACTTGTTGTTTGCGGTTGCTGGATGTGTTGGGCGGTTCCGGGCAGTCATACGCCACAAACTCATTCTAACCTCGTGTTAGGCATTATTACCCATTTAATCTTCGCCTTTGACCTCTCACATTAGATTGTTGTCGTTGCGGTTGCTGGATGTGCCGGGCGGTTCCGGGCAGCCTTACACCACAACTCAAATCTAACCTCGTGTCTTAGGCGGCCATTAGATTTAATTAAATTATATACTTGCCAATTATGTCCAAATTCCAATTTTTACATGCCAATTATCATATGCCCAATTATTGATTTACATGTCAATTTACATATGCCCAATTATTGATTTACATGCCAATTTACATATGCCCAAATATTGATTTACATGCTAATTTACATATGTCCAAATATTGATTTACATGCCAATTTACCCAAACTTGCAATTATAATAATAAAAATACCCCATATCCATCACAAATTATGCCCAATAATTCAACCAAACATGTTATGCCCATAAATTCACCCAAATAGACAATACCCAATATTCACCGTATTCCAAACGTTCGTATTTCGCAATTTCAGCCTAGGTTCGAAGTTAACCCAGGTTCAATAAAAGAAAATAAATAGGGAGAGATAGAAGTTGCATAAAATAAGAACAGAGAGAAAATAGGCATTAAAATATCATCACAGGCATGAAGGCTTAGACTTGATAAGAACATCATCGTGAACATGAAAAACTGATGTACAACAAGATAAACTGATGATAATAGCATCATGAGAATAAGAATAGAAGCAAAAGAACAACTTAGAATCAGGCATAGTCTCAAATTCATCTTATTACATGTCAAGACTAGATTTATGTGTTCAAATCTAAAAATAACCGAACTTACAGCGTTTGGATTAGAAAAGATAATGGAATTGCTTGTTGTTGTTAAAGAACTCTAACTTGATATTGGTTAATCCTCTAGGTTGATGAAGAACATTTTGATTTGATTTAGGTTTTAGTGGCGGCTAGGTTTAGATGAGAGTTTGGCGGCATGGAGGCGCCATAAGAGTGAATAATAGAATTAGGATTTAGGTTTAGATATGTATTTATATGTGTGTTAGGCAAACCATGGCCTTTAGATTAGCATAGAAGTCATCAGAGCCATCTAAACCAAAGAGACATGTCACCCAGCCAACCACAGTGCGACACATAAGCCCTAAAACACAAAATTTCGTCATAGACCATTCTAGGCCGACGGGGTCGATTCCAAACACCCTGAGTTGACCCTGGGGTCGACCCAGGGTCGACCCATAAAATAGGTCGGTTTGGCGTTTTGTCTTTCCGCTTCCGTTGTTTTGAATTTTTTTCTTGAATTTTAGGTTGATTTTTATTTTATTAATTTATATATATACATATATTTCACTTATATGTATACAAACTTCCAAGGTCCATAACTTTCTCATACATTATCCGTTTAATGCAAACTTTGGGTCCATCTTGACCAGAAGTTTGAGACGAACGCAGTGATATAGTCTGTTTTACTTAATTCTCACTATTAAAATAAATATTCTTTTAATTCGTCTATTAATATTCATAGAAAAATATGGGGTGTTACAACTTAGTTTCTTATTGTGACGCTTATCATGCGGAATATAAATTCGATTACTAGTGGAACTTGTCTTAGGACATTCACTAGTCTCATGGTTTAGTAAAAAGCAAAATACCGTATCTTTGTCAACAACTGAAGCATAATATATCTTTGCTGCTTTAGCTTGTTCACAAGTAATATATATACAACAAACTCTAAATGATTTTGGATTAAATATAAATAAATCACCAATATACTACGATAATACGAGCGCTATAAATATATCTAAAAATCCAACTCATCACCCAAGATCTAAAAATATCGACATACGAAATCATTTTCTAAGAGATAGCGTGAGTAAAGAGAAATTTCACTCAAGTTTATAAAAACAGATAAACAAATAGCAGATATATTAACAAAACCATTAAATGAAGCAACATTTACTAAATCAAGAAGAGAACTAGGTATTTGTTCACTAAGTGAATTAGAATAATTAAATAATTAATGTATATAGAAATGATATTGAAAATAAGAAAAATAAAATAAAAAGTGTAAGTATGTCGGCATACATACTTGCATATGTCGACATATAACTGTCTGTTTTTAAAAAATTATTTTCCATCAAAAGTTAGTTACAATAACCATTTAAACTCTCCGCTTCGAATTTTCTTTTTATTTTCTCATTTCACTTCTGTAAAAAATTTAAACTAAAATAACTAATGACCTCCACCAATTTTAACACCCAAATCAATCCTGAATCATCCGTTGGACCATCCAAATGTCCTTTTCAAGGTTCTGCCCTATCACATGTCATCAAACTTGAAGAGAAAATGGAATATACTCTTCAAATGCTTGCTGAAATACAAGTGCTTCAAATTCGGATGAGCCAAGAGCAAAATAGACAAGGAAAAATCAGGCAAATCCAATTATCATCGAAGATTATAATCAAGCCATGGAAGAAGAGGAGGAACTAGAGGAGGAGGAACAAGAAGAGGAAGAAATGATGGAGGAAGAGGAACCTGAGGAGATTCAACAAGAAGTTACGGAAGATGAAGATTACGTTGTGTGTGTGGGAGTAGTATTGTTCGATCAAAATGGAAATGTGATTGAACGAATTGGGGATTTTTGTCTCCATTACTCAAATTGTCCAACCTATAAGTCTTCCATCACCAAAAACAATTAGAATTTAGGTTTTCCTTTTTTTACTTTGCGTTCGTTCAATGTAATTGCCTTCTTAGTAATTCGCGTAATATCATTTGTAAAAAATATATTTAATATAATGCTTGTTTTGTCTAACATAAGTATTATATTACTTTGTTATATAGGTAAGAATTTAGGGGGGAGTCATATATATTAAGTATTATAATCACAAGTTATACACTTATATATCTAAGTATAATATAGTTTAGATAAACATAGAACTAAGGGGAAGTATTTTTTGGATTGCTTTTTCATAATGCCAAAGGGGGAGAAATTATAAAATATAGACTTAGAACATATAGGATTCATATAGACAGATCATATAGAGAGAGGGAGTATTAGAAGGATCATCATCAACAGGTATATACATGTATGATATTTTATAAACTAAGGTTGTCATCATCAAAAGGGGGGAGATTGTCAGAGAATGGAGTTTGATGACAACAACCTTATTAAAGAATTAATTGATTATAAAATATATACTAACACCTTTATCTAGAATATATATATATATATACATATGTAGGATTTATATACAGGAATTAGTACTAAAGATTGTACAGTTTAAGAGCTTTTAGAGATTCGATGTAACAACCCGTATTTTTATAACATGTTAAAATCATAAATCAAGGCAGAATTAAATTTTAAAATAAGAATCAGGGGAAACTGGTTGCGCCATTGCGTTCGTCTCGGAATTCTGCATGAAATCGAGTCTGACTTTTCGAAAATTGGGGTTCGTATGACCAAGTTATGACCCTCAGAAGTTTCAGGAATTTAAATAAAATAAAACAGCTCGAAAATAAAGCCAGAAATTCGAAATTCAAACCCAGAGAAGGTTGGCGAGAAAATTCCCACCCATATACCCAGTTCGACTGGGGAGTCGACCCCCCCCCCAACCAGGTCGACTGGGGTGTCGACCTCCCCATGACCAGGTCGACTAGGGAGTCGACCTGGGGGTCGACCTGGCCCCTTTTTCCTGATCCGAGTCTTTTCGTATTTTTCTGAATCTAGACCTATTTTCTGACCATATTCGCGACTCTAATCCTATATAAACTCACCCCTAACCTCATTCTCTCCACACCATTTCATTCTGTCCTTATGCTGCTTTTGAGATAATCAAAATAATAAGATAAAAAGGAAGAAAAAGGACTGCTTCTTCTCCATCAAGACTACGCTTAGAGATTTGCAAATTGAGGGATTTGAATTAGAACACGATCAATCAAATAGAGATTCAACAATCAAATTCTGGTTTCTAATTATCGATCCACGCACTGTAAGTTCCAGTTACTTTTTGATGAAAACTATAAACTTGATATGGGCATGTTATAAATTGGAATTTGATATACGTATGATTCATATCTATTCTTATTCTTCTTGGATCTTGACATTTGGGAATATTGCTTTGAAATCAGTTTAGGCCTATTCGCGTTATAAATCAAACGTTATCATGCCTATGACATTGAAACCATTGTTAATGGCCAAGGACTATGACTGAGAACATAAGACTATGCCTATGCCTATGACTGAGGACATAAGACCATTGCCTATGACTATGACAAGGAAAATTGTGGCTAATCACCTATGACTCGTGACTATGAATTACTGCATATGATTATGAACATAAGACTATGACTTTGAAACTATTACAGTTAATTACCTATAACTATTAGGGTAGTTGCCTAGAACTCTTTTGGATAATTATCCATGACTATTGTATAACTATTGTGGTTAATTGACTATTATAGTTGATTGCTCGTAACACTATAGTTGAAAACCATGTTGAACACCGAATTGGCATTTAGTTGGATCCCATACCTAGGGTGTGACTTGCTTAGTTTATTCGTTATTATGTACACCAAAAACCATTGACCCATTATCCTTGTATTTGGCTTGCTTTTGCATGCCTATTCTTTTATGTCAAGTTTTTATTAGGACTATCGCCTTATTTTGCTAGATTTGAAACCCTGTTAATTTCTATATGCCAGTGATGTTGTAACCGATTATCTCAAGTTATATCATGCCAGTCTTGTAATCTCTTTTATCGCTTTATGCTTGTCCCTTCTGCCTATCATAGTTTTGATGTTATTCCATTTATCTCTAGATTTAGATTTGCTTGTAATTTGGATCGATTAACGTTTACATGCGATGGGAATACGATTTGGGTAGATTAGGCAAAACGTGAACTAGTTATAAACATGAATCATGAACTTGATAATAGGCATAAGTTGAAACATGAAACTTGACATGAAACTTGAACATGGTCATGACACTAGAATGAACTTGAAAATGGCCAACTCGAGGTTGGGTTGAGTTTGCAGTGTAAATCTGCCCCGAACCGCCCGGCAAATCCAGTTATTGCAAACAATAGGATTCAATGTGGGTAGTTGGTCATATCGCGCTTGAAACCCGAGGTTAGACTGAGTTGCGGCGTAAATCTACCCGGAACCGCCTGGCATATCCAGTGACCACAACAACAGATCTGATGTGAGAGGTTGGGGTGCATTAATGAATTAAATGCCACATGATAGGGTTAAGTCAAGAACATGAAAGACAACACTTAACCAACTTGAAAACATGATTGGTAGGGTTAGGTCATGAACTTGAACGACACCACCTAACCAACTTGACACGTGAATTGTAGGGCTAAGTCATGAACTTGAATGACAACACTTAGCTAAGTTTGACATGACACGTAGGCGGGTTAAGTCACGAATTTATATGACAACACTTAACCCATTCGACGGAAACCCTAGTTACGCGGTCCGTTTCAGCAGTAACCCACTAGATGTATCATGGTACCCTCGAACTAAGCAGGGTGGGGCACGATTACTGGGATGATTGTAAGCGACCAGAACGACGGCTGTGTGGGTGTGCCAGTGTAGGTTCAGGCGGGCTATGGTCGTTCATGTGGTCCGGAGTTTAAAAAGCAGGCATTGGGCATCAGTAGGTTTATCTGTGCATGCTTGATTCGTGTTGGTGGTTGGCACCATAGGGCTTGATACACCCTATGGTGGACCTAGCACAGGTGACTACATTCGTGATAGGGCCGTATGACACAGAAACACAACGAGCTAGAACTGGTAGGGAGTCGATCGATCAGTGGATCGTTCCGTTGGACCTAGTAATGGGTCATTCACGATTTTGGGCCCAGGAATCATTTCATGATTAATACTTGACATGGGATGGGCTACTAGTACAGTGGATGCAGCGAACCTTGAACATGTGATGTTATACTTGACCTATACTTGATTCATCATGTTATCTTAGTCTATCTTATCCATCTTGACATTATACTTATGTTTACTTTCAGTTTATACATGTCATGTTACCTTTACCTGTTTTTATGATGAAAGTCACTTGGACTTACCAGTCTTTATGACTGACCCGTTTCCTTTCGCCACTTTTTCTTTCGTTTCTTCCCCCAGGGTCTCAGGGAGGAAACTCTAGCTCTTAGCTTGGATTTAGCTTGCTTTCTGTCAGCTCATGTACGGTTTGGTCTTGAGCTATGCTATGGCTGCACTTCTGCTATTTTGGGGGAATAATTTACTTTTGTTATTTTAAGTTTATGCTTCTTTATTTAGAACATGATGTAATGGAACAATGACAACTTGTACTTTGAATATATGAGGTTTTGACTCTTTTCTTGAAAGTAATAAGATTTGGTTTTTAATTTCTTCCGTTGTTTCATTTATGTTCTGTCTTGTAATATTTCTGTGTTTGTTTACCTCGATAATGCTCCTCCAAAACTAGTGCATTCCCTTTGAGAGTGACCCTAGCGGAGGTGGGGTGTTACATTCAGAATTCAGAAGATTCAAGACTCATGAGTAATCAAGATTTAAAGAGTTCAAGATAAATATAGTAATAGAGTCTACTTTATGTGAGACTCTAAATAGCATTCCAGGTTCAAACTCTATTCTGATTTTCAAATTTCATATTCCGTTTTCAAATCCTATTCTAATTCTAATTATTTTTTCTATATTACTCTTCATTTCAAACTCATGTTTATAAGTCTATAAGTTTTATATATATTTATATAGTTATGTACTTTTATATACTTTATATTTAATATAGTTTTAAACTTTATAATTTTATAAATATGTTTATATAGTTTATGATTTTATACTTTATAATACTAATTTATAACACTATGTTTTAATTCAATTATATATATATATATATATCAAAACACTTGAAAAATACTCAAATTACAAATTTGCACTAGGATATGTCGGCATACGTAGTTCTCTATGCCAACCATATAACTGTCACATTTTTGATTTTGAAAGGAAGTGTCTTTGCACTATTTGTAATGTTCCAGAAGCGTTGCAGCCTTTCAAATCTTATAAATAGGGGCTGATTTCGAAAAAAAATATTATTCTTCTTCTCTATCTTCATCCCTTTCTTTACACCGTTAATATTTCATATTTTTATGATTTCTACATTTATACTCTGTCGAATTCAATTCTATTTATATAAAACTTCTTCACTTCTCACTCTCTACTCATTACTCTCTGAATCGAAGTGCTATTGAAGAATTATAAGGCTGTTGTAATTGTTTAGGAAGTGTTTGGGAAAAGGTTTGTTCCTTGTAGCCTTGAAATCAAGGAAAGGAATCAGTGGTAACCTTGTTGCCGGGGAAATCAAGGGAAATATAATTGATCAAGGGAGTTTGGAGTCGATGGTAACCTTGTGGCCGTGAAATCAAGGAGATTGTACTTGGATATTGATATAGTAATAAAACTCTACGCAATCCAGTGTTGCGTGGGACTGGACGTAGGAGTAATCCGAACTAGTATAAAATTCGGTGTGTTCTTTCCTTTTCTGCATTTTATTTCTGTTTATTTTTGTGTTTGTGTTTGATTCTGTGTCTTTGATTCTTTCTACGGTGTGTGATTCATCTAGTAGAACATATAAGTTTTAGATTTTGTTAAATTCTTTGAGAGCACTATCCACCCCCACTCTAGTGTCAGTTTTGCCTTAACAATCCATTCCGCATTCCTTAACATTTATTATAAGTTTATATTCAATGTTATGTCGTACTTTATCGTAGTTGTATGTTGGCTCGAACATTCACTATATCATGCATCTTGTTTTTTGTTATATTGAACGAAGTTTCTACTTCACTTAAAAGGTTTTGTTTATATTTATCAGTGCAAATGAGTTAAAAACTAGGGTCATCCCCATCTAAATTAAACATTTCAATACATAAAGGAGTTAAAAAATAGGGTCGTACTCAATCACATGAACATTATGGTTGACAAATGCTTTGGAAATCGCAACACGTATAACAAAGTGGAAACATTGATCGATCACATCATGGTAGTACGAAAAGTATATTGCCTACAGTGTTACGTCAGGCAAAATAGTGTTGGGCAACAAGTAAAACAAAGTTGTAACAATGACCGGTGGCATCTTTATTTATTTTATTAATTCGTACACTATGTGGCTATATATCCCTACTAGTTTATCACAACTTACCTCACTCAATCAACTTTGTTTCCAACTACTCTTTGCATTTCTATAACTATGCCTTCATGGACCTCGTCAATGGATTCTGACTGGGATCGAAACTTAGCTCAACGCTGCCAAGTAGCCCAAGAACATATATAGATTTGCTTATCGAATGCCAAGAGAGGCATTACGAGGATGTGTGTGATGATTTCCCAGATCTTAACCTACTTAGACTCTAGGAACTAGTTGATTATATCCTAAATTTTAGTCACTTGGTAGTTCAACCAGTATTTGAACGAGAGGTAAAAGCGGCTAATGTTACTCTCCCTTCAACACAAGAAGTGATAAATCAATTCTCATCCAAAAAACCTGTATAAGAACAAGAGGTATGAGCGACTGCAATTACCCAATCTCCCAACGATCAAGAGGTGAACTCATATCCCGTTTGTTGCCACTATGGGTACGCGGTGGAGGTAGTGATAAGGGTGGATGGAGAAAACATTGGTCGTAGGCTCCAGTTATGCTCACTATGGCCGAACGGCTGCAATTACTCTGAATGGATTGACAACCATTTACGTCCAAGGGGTATTTCTTATGCCAACGAGTTAGAACAAGAGATTAGGCGGCTTAGAACAACTTTGGAATCTCTTGAGATTGAACGTAAAATTTAGTTTGCTTGCGTATTTATTTTCCTACTTTACTTCGGTCTAATCGTTAGTTGTATCGCTTAGTGCTTCCGGCGCATGTAGTGACTTCTATTGTATTTGTATCTAGCAGATGTAGCAACGTCTGTTGTACTAGTTTGCTTGCGGACGTAGTAACGTCTATTGTATTTGTATCGGTGTATGTAATATTAGTTGTATCGTTATGTTTATGACAACTGTTTTCTTATGCTTTATAATTAGTTGTATCGAGAGTATTATATGTCCATTCAAACATTTTATATCAACCTAAAACACTTAACAAACCTAAAAGGAAAAAAAAAAATCAATTTTCATATAATATTTATAGTTTAGTGATTAGTTTATTTAATCCTAAAATGAATTAAGCAAGCCGATAATATCGGAGCGTTACGATAACGCACCGATATTATCAGCGCGCTTTGATAAAATAGGAGCGCACCGATAAAATCGGCGCGCTCCTATTGGGAAATTTGTCGCAACTCCCCCTGAATCTTACGGGTCGTAATATTACAACCCATAATTATTAAATGGGTATCAGATTTCGTAACTCATCTTCCGTGAACATGCACTATTTTATTGTTATTTGGCGTCTATTACATACAAGCAAACATGAAAACTAACATAACTATTTGTCCCACAGCTGCATGCTATAATCAAAGTTCCTTTTTTACAATTTTTACCTGATGCATAAAAATATGGATTCGTAAGATTCATTTACAGCGATGATGATAACACGATGACAATCATAGAGTATTTTATCAGTATATTCAAACAGAATTGAAGTTCAAATGGGAGTATGTATCTTATTTTATCCAATCAGCACTGCTGCTAGGAGGCAAGCTTATTACAATCACCATACTTTCACTAGTTTGATGGACTTTTGAAGCAAATTCTTAATCACTAGTGACAGGACTGTTATTAGCATTTGCACCAGGCATGTTAGTATCACATCGTGATGGATTTCTACAGGGAATTATCCTTTCTTGTTACATCCTTTTTTTATTAATTTCGTCCAAACTCCTTCCATAGCAAGATGACAGTCAACATCTCAATTGATTTATTCCTAGTTTGTGATTGTTTTTTTTATAAACAGGTACCCAGATTTTGATATACTTCTCTGCCACATGGCCAAGCCTTTTGCACTTTTCACACTTAGCATTAAAGGACATGGAATATTTTGGAGAAAATTTAAAATAAAAGAGGGGAAGAATGAGAGCACAAAGGGGAAATTTTGAAATGTCCCATATCATGAAATATAAGTAGGTATGTCACTACTTATGTAGCCTTCTCATGAAGGTGTTGGGGCCTTAGGCCACCCAAATGTTTACTTTGTTGTGAGGAGGAAGACCATGGATATATAAATAACACGCGCGTCGCCACGGCCTTCCGGTCGGTCGTGTCGTGCCGAACCGTGTTGTGCATGGGTTTGGGCCAAACATATATTTTTGGACCATGGTGCAATAGGCTTTTTCAACCCAGAAATTTAAATTTTGAACAGAAATGAAACGCTCTGTGTGTGTGTATATATATATATTTGAAAGAACGACAGAAATATAGCCATTACCAGTCGACTGGTTGTATTCAGAATTCAAACCAGTCGACTGGTGACAAAAAGGTGTGCCTGTTCGAAATTTGAATAGACACAGCCATTGGAATACATAGATGCGACCGTTCTTTTGAACGGACGCGGCTGTGTCTCCTCACTACTATAAAAACTGGACCGCACTCCAGTTTTGAGATACACGAATTCTTTTCTACATTTTCTTCTTCCTTCGTACTCTGCCAATTTCTTAAATATATAGCAAACGAGTTCTGGTTCCTGCAGGCTAGAACTCCAATCTCTTGTCGCTGCAGCCGAATATATCCAAATAGTAAATCGTCGTGTCAGTGCAAACACGTCGATTAAAGATATTCAATATATGCTCCGTTGTATCTTTTAACAGATTTACGCTTATACTCTTGCACTGTAATAAGAGGGAAAATACTATTTTAGGATAGAGATCATCACATCATGCCTCAGAGTTTTGTATTTTCAGACGCTAGAAGAACCAGCGACGAATTGAACCAATAGAATAAGCTTTTGGACTTTTCACACTTCAGATTTTGATATTTCTTTTTAAAATTTTACCACTTTTCTGTGTTTCTCTGATAGTCATCTCTACAAGTAGCCTTGCGTAATTCATATGAGTAGTTTTGTTATCGGCATATACAATTTCAAGTTACAATATAGATTAAATGCTATATTCTAAATATCTCATATTATCCTAAATAGTATTGTAAAATGGTGTTACTACCATTTAATTAGTATATTATATGTTATATTCTATTCCATATGGTACTATAAAATGATATGTTAATGTCGTTAAATTTGCAGATACACTACCAGTGAATATTGCATTTCAATTCAATTTATAAAACTAACAGTAGCGCGAATAAATGGCAATATCACTAATATTCCCGTTTTTTCTAGTTATACTCAATCTATTCTATACATTTACCATCTAATTTTACTGTATTTTTCTGCAACTTCACAATGAAAAATCAACAATAATAGAGTTTCGCATTAGAGAATTAAATGTTATTATACTATGAACATTAGATGTTTCTGTGTATTTGTCACCTTTAGGTAAAATAACATTCCAATGTCTTTCCATTTCATCTTATGAATTTTTTTATTTCCGCGGACGGGCTTATTTGGAAGCAAGGTCCTTTGTACGCAAATAGATCGGATCTTTTTGGAACCAGGTGATTGCATAGTATTCATGGACTATTTGATGGGAAAAGAAAGGTTTTGAATAGTTGATGTCTTAGTGATGCATTTGGTACTTGTCGGCTTT
The DNA here is from genome assembly GCA_030737875.1 of Allium sativum. NCBI lineage: Eukaryota > Viridiplantae > Streptophyta > Magnoliopsida > Asparagales > Amaryllidaceae > Allium > Allium sativum. Next base: position 469,698,808 of record CM060923.1, on the reverse strand, counting down.
AAATATGAACTATGTTGTGTCTTTTGTGTACTCAAATTGACATCAATGTGGAATTGATAACCTATGTATTGAATTTGCTAACTTATGGATTGAAATTATTTTTTGTTAGTTGATATCATGAATATGCGTTATATTTGCTGATTATTATATTTTATTGTTCATACTTTGCTCTTTAAATTGTTATGAAGATTCATTTTGATTGTAATTATTAAAATGTAATGTATAGGCATAGCTCTGGAAAAGCATTATAACTATATAACATAAGCGCTATAAAAAAGGTAATGTAATGTAGGCTTACTGTTAAAAAATAGCAGCAAATAGGCGCTATTGCATTTACGAATTTTATAACGACATATATGAGATGTAAAAGGATTTAGCAATACTATAACATGTTGATTTAATAACATCATATTACCGCGATCGAGTAAATATGTTATAGCAGCAATATTGTGTTATAAAACCATGCTTTTTCATAGCGGCATTTTTTGTGTTATAAATACTCAACAGTTTTTTATAACATGTCGATATGCAACATTTACCGAACCACTATAAAACTAATTAATAACGGCTATATGCCGCTATAAAAGAATTTCTGTTGTAGCGATTGCAGCTTCATTTGCGCTTACCATCATTGGCAAAGTGAAATTTATTCCCTTGAATAAGTTTTCAAAATGGGTTGCTGCGCTCTGTAGTCCCACTAACTCCAATAACTTAAAATTCCATAATTTGTAGTTCATGGATTTTTTAAGTGTTTCAAAACTGTTTTGAACAAGTCTGAGTAATTAAGTGAAGCACAGCCAAGCTCAATTTCTAAAGTCCTTTTTTAAGTACACTCGCACATTCAATAGCCCTATAACAGAAAACTTCCCGTATCAATTCGGGTTACGGATTTGTTGCCATTCTCTTTAGTCGACGATGAGTAAGTCATGTCAAAAATCATAGCATGGAAGTTTTTTCAAGCTCAAGTGGGCCATCTTCATGAGTTGGTTTCATCTGAGAGCTAAGGCCTCGTTGGATACAACTCACATAGGCATAGCACTTCAGTTGTCTGTGGCCGGCACTCGGGATTCCTCGATCAACACATGCCGACTTTGAATTCCGAGCGTCATCTGTTAGGCAAACAAAAAAAAAAATAGGAAACGTATGCACCTGGTAGAATGACATCGCGATGTTCATCTCGTTTACATTCTGAAGAAGGCGATTTCTTTCAGACAAGAGTTGAGTTGATTCGGCTATGCACTCCTCATCGGCTCAAACTAGAGCTTCTGCTGATATTCATGTGGAAAGTGGCATCATTGCCATGGGACCCATAATTAACCTATCATGTCCTATGCTTATGCATATCCCTCATCCGCCCGAGAGATGTCCTTCTGCAGTCACCTACAGGATTCTCCAACTTATGTGCATGCATTTTGGGGTTCTTGAAAGCCCAGTGCAGCTGCAGAAAAAGGTGAAGTCCTCGATAGATCTCCATATTGATTCATTTCCCATCACCATTACATGTGCTTAAGTGTTGTTGTCCCTCCTTTCAATCCTTTTCTTGGGACGGTGCTCCAGCAACTGAGGATCGCATCGTTTCAACTTCACTCGAATAGCTAAGCCAGTTGACGGTTCTATCGTGCTTTTCAAGCGGACTATAAGGCTCATTCCTATCCTTGATGAGATTTGATATCTTCTTGTATTCAAAAGGAGAAAAGACCACCCATCTCTTAATTTCATCGAAGCCTCTTGAAATTGTATGCTTGTGCTTAATCTTTTGGATAAAGTTCATCAGTTTACGAAAATGTTCTTTCATATGTGATGCCTAGAGGGATTCGATAGGTTGTCGATCGATGGAGATAAGTATTTGAGTACAAATTTTTGTCCCACCCGAGCCCAGGACTTTAAGATTCTCATCCCACTTTGCCTTGTTTTCTTATAGATTCGCCTGAACCTATCAAAAATCCTTGCTACTAACCGCCTTTAAAACTATAAAAGTGTTCGATTGGTGAGAGGAGAAAAGATTTCTTACTTCAAGACAAGTTCATTCATAGATTGGATTCTTGATATTTCTAGATCCATAATTCCCTGGGAGATCCCAACTAGTGTTTACTCCTGAATTGAGACTCGCTCTACTCAGTGTTATAGGAGAGGTCCCTGCTATGGGTTCATCAAGTGGGATTCCTAAGGATGGAAGCTTGGGTCATCAGCTTGAACCTGTGCCAAAGTTTCAATCAAGGATGTCCCTGATTGATGAGGCAATCAAGGAGATCTCAGTAACGTGAGGGGAAGGCTCATGTGGAACCAGAAGAAGGGGAAGGAGTGATTTTTGGTAGTGCTACCGATACCAACATAAGGGGCAGAGGCTTGATACCGATATGAAAGAAGATAGCAGCAAGGCAGTGCCGGCACCGAAGGCAACAAACATGGGTTCACATCCGAAAGCATACCACTTGAAACCGGAAGTATACAAAAATGGATGGCCTAAAGCATATGATCCGAAACCTGGAATCAAGAAATGAAAATACAAAATCAGGCAAGGATGAAGCAACGTTCCAGCGATACTAATTTGCTTAGTGTCGATACTGAAATCAGGAGGCTACTTGAAAGTCACCAGAAAAGATTCTGAAAACTTGTTATAGCAAAGCCGACACCAAATCCAAAGAAGTTGGAATAATCCGAAGGCATAAGAAGAGGGGTTTTCCACGCTAATTTTCTTAGTATCAATATCGAAACAGATGAAAATGACAAATCCATAAGGAATAGAAGCACAAGGGAAACATTCTGAAGACTCACTATCGAAACTGAAGGTTATCATCAAGACCGAAAGCATCTCTCGAAGCTATCCATACCAATTGGCTTGGTATCGATATGCTACACAGAAGCGACATCTGAATTACTAGTTGATAGAGATCGAAACCGGCATTCCGAAAGCAAGATAGATCCAATAATAGTGCTTAAAAGGGAAAAGAGGGACAAAACTGAAAGGCTGGCACCGAAAGCTACTAACGCGACGGATAGCAAGGATAAAGGATAGTCGTCGAAGCCGAAAGCACCAACAATTGGGCTTCTACCGAAGGGGACCCAAATTGTCAATAATTAAGACCCTATGGGTCTCATTTTGAGAAGACGTTTCTCTTATTCTCAAATCTTGCAATCATTTCTTATAGAGTAAATCCTAATTTCTAAATCGGTTTGGGGATTTTACTTAGAAACTTCTATGTACTCTACAAAGTGATCAATAAAGAATGAATCGGTGCTCAAGTTCAATGTCATGAATTGCTTTACTACTTAAGCTACTGATTCCCTTGCTATTTTCTTATGACAAAGTCTCATGCATAAACAGAATTTTCTAAATACCCCTATATGACTTTCTAACTTGCATTGCGCTTAGGGAACCTTTATCCCAAGGTAATTGTTGGTCTTTGAGTCTCGTAAGCGTTATACTCACCTCTTTGAAGGAAGAGTGAGTAATCTTCGGGCTTAAAATCTTGATATCTAGGAAATGGTGAACTAACTCAAGCTTGTAGGAAATCAATACACCTTTTTAATACCCTAGGTCCACATCCTTAGACCTAGTTCCTGTATTGACGAAAAATATCGTTAACATTACCAGTGTGTGATCCTAACAGCTACCCCATCACCCATGTTATACATTGTTTACCTTGATATTCTTTGCTACCAAGGTTGAGGTTAGCGAGATTTTTTTCTCATAATTAGTAGCTCAAGAATCGAGGTACCATATTTCATTGTGAATATCTTCTTGATTTGTCACATCTGAGTTGTTTCTTAATGATACATCTTGACTTGTTTGTTGATGCATGTTTGCCAGATTAGAACTGGGGTTGTATTGCCATTGATTTTTTTGCTGACCAGGTACATAGTCAAGATTTAGTCTAAAGTAGCATTTGTTTGCGGTGTGGCCAACTTTTTGTAGATTTGACATCTAAGTTTGTTACTGTTGTTAAATCTACAACCTCTACCCCTGCTTCTGTAGTACTGTCCACCCTTTTGACTGTCAACGATTTACGCTTAACTTTCCCTTTCAATGCCAATCCACAACAATAATGGGAATAACAACAACGCGACTTAAGGACAGAGTGTAATGACCCGCATTGTCAAGGGTATTATAATTAATTTATTTAATTATATAAATAGTGATTTAGGGAATTAAATCGTCGTTAGTTAAATTATAGTGAATATTTAATTAAATTAAATAATAGAATAATATATTTAATTCAGAAATAATCAAAAATATTGGAAATCACAATATTCGGTGAATGAGGTCGTCCCTTAGATTTAATTCAGCTCAGAGTTGAATTATATTGACGAATATATTCAATCGACGACAGTTTGAACGTATAATTATAATATAATTAAAATAGAGCTTAAAATGGCACGGCAGTTCGCTATTTGGCAATTCGAACTTCAACTGAATATACAGGGTTCGTTTTAAATCGGATTTCTGTGAAACAAGAAACGTGTGGAGCTGGTAGAGTATATCTTTCTAGTGGAAGAGAAAAATCGGGATTTCATCGTGTAGATTATAAGTTATGTCCAAATCAAATTTCAGAAAAGTCGCTGTGGAATTCCTTTATAATTCGTAACGCTTTATATACATTATAAATAGATTTTCAGTATAAACTGAATATCGAGATAATCTGGAATCTGAAATATCAAGCTGTAAATTCTGATACGATATTCTGGAGCTGTACGATATCATATGTAAAGATATACGATAATATAAATTTATTTATATTTAATTAAATTATATTTAAATATATTTATATATTTAAATGGGTCATCCAAAACTGTAAAAATAAGCCATTTTTGCAAACGAAGTCGGAATTCAACGAAACTAATTTTGTTGGATCCGCAATGTCAAATAGTTGTTAGATTTTCAGTTTCGTGATTTTTAGAGTCACTGTGTGGCCGTACGGATTTTTAGAGTGAGAAACAGTCAGTATTTTGACGGTTAAAAATACGTTGTGTGAGCATACGAAGTCGGAATTCGACGAAACCAGTTTCGTTGGGACCGTAATGTCGAACTCTAGCTGCATGTCCAGTTTCGTGATTTTTAGGTATCATGTGTGATCACACGGATTTTTAGAAGGCAAAAACGAATATAATAAAATTAAAATAAAATAGCTAAGTTAAAATATCTCAAATCTATTTCCTATAAATAGACATAAACTTCCATTCCTTATGACCTAATTCATTTCCTCCCAAAGTCAAAACTTGCGCCGCATCCTTCAGCAAATATAAACAGTGAAAATCCTCACATCAAAAATCAAAACAATTCCAAATAAATTCCTTAAATCCCAAAACAATCACTGATGAAATCAGCAAAGGGATAGCTTCAATTATGTACTGGTTTCGTTGCGTTCGACAGCACCATAGGCTGTTCGAAGTTTTGAACCGCGAGTTAGGGTTGGAGTGTTCGAGAGATGGAAGCAATGATTGTTGAATTCGAGTATGGTTTTGAGCTTGTTGTAGAAAACCGCACTGGTGTGCCAAAATTTGGGGTGTTCGGTTGAAATTTTGGTGGATGCCTGTACTGTGGTTCGACGGTTTACTGTTCGACACCGTGGGTTTTGTGAGTGCGAGTTGGCATTCGAGGGGATGGAGGATTTCAGTTCGAAAATGGGAATCGAATGGTAGTGGTGGTGTTAAACTCGGTGGAGTGAAAGTCGAAGGGTGTTGGAGTTTCCTGGAGTTCGAAATGTGAGGAGCTGAGTTCGTGAGTTCCAGATTTGGGGAAGAAGGTAGTCAACGAAGTGGGCGGGTTCGGTTTTATGGGCTGATGTGGGTATTGGGCCGAAAATTTGAAAGCTTAAGGCCTACTATTTAATGTAAATAGGAATCAACTTTTAATGAAGTGTATACATTCAGAAATGGTGAATGGGAGCGGTGTTCCTGAAGTGGAAAAAAAGGATCGGAGAAGAACAGTTAAGGAGGGGCGGGCCTGTGAAGCATTTGGGCCTGTTTGTTGATGGGCCAGTTAGAAGAGGTAAGGCCCACATGAATAAATCTAGTTATTTATTTTTTTAAAAGTGTATAAACTTCGAATGTCAATAACTTATTCATATGAAATCAGAATCACAAACCGTAAGTTGCGTTGGGACCGTATGGACGAGAGCTTCACAATGAAGCTAACTGAAAGTGGATTGGTGCTCGTATGAATTTATGGCGAAATAAACTGTTTGATTCAGATCAAACAACAGTTTATCGTTCTTTAACGATGAACTACAAATGTGAGTAAAACTCACCAACTCTGAATAGTTATATTTTTATAATGTATTTTTAGAACTGTTAATCATCTGTTGATTGTTGTGTGTTGGTTGACTGATTGAACTGCTAGTCAGTTAGTGAAAATTATATATATATATATATATATATGTAATTATATATATATAAACCGTTAAATATTTATATATTGATTCTGCTATCAGAATAATTTATATTGAACTGAAAGTGATGATAATCATATTGTGTAACATCTGTGGATGCAGGGAGACAGGTTGGAGGAATCCAACTGGATTCCTCAATAGTTATTTTATTGTTTTTCATATATTGTTATATGATGCGATATAAAATCTGTGGGCGATTATATGTGCTTGGACGATATTGAACATCGTGATTTGATATGATTGAATACCATAACATACCGAAACGTTGATAAGGGGATTTTCAAAGTGATATTGAAAATAGAATATTTATAAAATGGGATATTTATAAATAAGAGATATTTATAAAGTGGAATATTTATAAATAAGAAATGTTTAAAAATTGGAATAGTTATAAATAGGAGATATTCAAAAAGGAAATAATTACAAACCATTTTCTTTTTGAATGGAAAGGCCTGTGTGGAGGGTTTGGGGATATTCCCGATGCTCCCGTTATAAAGGAGGTTATGGCAAATTTTTCAGAGAATTTAAGGAGTTAGAATATTTCAAGAATAAATTTGAAAAGGAAATATTTGTAAACCATTTACAAATAAAATTGAAAAGGAAACGTTATAAAAAGGAAATCATTTTTAAAGTGTAGAACCGTTATTTAAAAGTAAATCTTTTCAAATGAATAAAACGTTGTTAAAAAGGAAATCTTTATAAAGTGAATAAAGTAAATCGAATATGGTATTCGAAGGTAGTAAATCGAATATGGTATTCGAAAGTTAGTAAAACGAATATGCTATTCGAAAGGGGTTAGTCGAGTCGAGTTAGTTGAATAGAGTTAACTAGTTCAGTAGAGTTAACCAGTTCAGTAGAGTTAACCAGTTCAGTAGAGTTAACCAGTTCAATAGAGTTAACCAGTGAGTTAAGCAAGTCAAGTTAACCAGTTGGGTTAAGTAAGTCAAGTTAACCAGTGAGTTAAGTAAGTCAAGTTAACCAGTGAGTTAAGTAAGTCAAGTTAACCAGTTGAGTTAAGCAAGTAAAGTTAACCAGTGAGTTAAGCAAGTCAAGTTAACCAGTTGGGTTAAGTAAGTCAAGTTAACCAGTGAGTTAAGTAAGTCAAGTTTACCAGTTGAGTTAAGTAAGTCGAGTTAATCAAGTCGAGTTGATCGAGTTAGAGTTACTCAGTAAGAGTTAATCGATTAGAGTTAAAACCAACTAGAGTTAATCAAATATAGTTATTTGAGACAGAGTTAGTTAAACATAGTATTCAGGGTAAGTTGCCATCTCGTACGACTGCTAGCGTAATTCGCAGGGCTGTAAATAGCCTAAGACGGTTGGATGTTGCCTAAGGGAATCAGGCGTAACCATTGTGATCGTTGCGATCTAGAGTCAAGCGAATGGAGTTAAATCGAATCTAGTTATTCGATAGGAGTTAATCAAGATGAGTTAAATAAGTTAAGTTAATTGAATCTAGTATTCGATAGGAGTTAATCAAGATGAGTTAAATAAGTTAAGTTAATCGAATCTAGTTATTCGAGAGGAGATTATCGAATATAGTTTATTCGAAGGAGTTATCAATTATTAGTTATTCGAAGTGAGTTAATCGAATATTGGTTATTCGAAAAGGGGAGTTATCAAATCGAATAGATTAAAGGAGTTAATCGAATATAGTTTATTCGAGTAGAGTTAGAGGAGTTATCGAATATGGTTTATTCGACAGGAGTTAAGTTAATTGGTTAGATTAATCAAAGTGAATTAGTTAATTCAAACTAAGTGAATTAGTTAAGTGAATTGGTTAAGTTAACCAAAGTGAATTAGTCGAGTTAATCAAAGTGATTACTTCAGTTAATCGAGATAAGTAAATCAAGATAGGTTAATCGAGTTGAATAAGTCAGTCGAGTTAATAAATTGAGTTAGTCAAACCAAGTAAAACCAGTTAGAGTTAATTAATTTAGGTTGACCAGTTAGAGTTGATCGGTTAGAATTAACCAGTTAGAGTTAATCAATCAGAGTTAATCAAATAGAGTTAAGTAAAATTAGAACTGACTAGAGATTAGTAAATTGAACGGTTTTCTAAGTGTCTATCTGATGTTGGTTTCGGCCTTCGGGATTTATACTTAGGGGATTGTTCTCATACTAGTTACAGTCAGGGACTGATAGTTGGGGAAGAGTAGTGATTTGTAAATAAGCAGATGGAAATGTTTTCTAGTGTTAATAACGCATATTTTCTAAACATAGAAAGTAAGGGAATATATATATATATATATGAATGATGATTGTTCGATATAATTTCCATCTGGAAATAATATCGTTGTTTGCACACTTGTTTTTCTTTGATAGTTAACTCACAGACTATCGAAGTTTTGACCATTTTAACGTTGTTAATATGGAGAGACCGGTTGGATTATTATCCAAAGAACCACTCTGTATTGGCATAAGCGTTGCGAATCATATATGCCAAAGATAATTGAAGACGGAGTAAAATGCAAGGGCTGTTGTATAAGTCTTAGATAACAGTGACTAAGATGGATATACTGAATAGTGCCTTCGGTTTGTCCAGTCCCAGGACAACTTGTATGGACGAAGGTCTGACAGAGTATATCCAATGGATCGCGTAAGTTGATCCCTTCAAACGTATATACGTTGATGGCGGAGGAATTCGTTTCTCTTAGCTGTATACCCGTTGTATCTTTGAGGAAATCAATTTGTGATTTTGCGGGTATGACGATGTGACATTTCTAAGTGAATGAAGATGGTTGTCTGACAGAGTATTTCCAGACGATCACGTACATTGATTTATCCAACCGTACCAAGAGTGGAAGCGGAGAAGGAAACTTCTCTTAGCTAACACATAATGTATTGTTGAGGACGTCAATCGGTGATTGGATGGATTTGATGATGTGGCATTTAAAGTGAATCTGATGTGAAGATAAGCGTAGCTTCTAACCTCACATCCAGTAAATGACAGAAATCGGGCAGGTAGCGTGGCTATGTTGGTCGCACCTATTAGGGTGGATAATCACCTGATCTAGAGTTTCATTTATTTCTAAAAATCTATTGTTGATGCTGTCCCATTCGGGAAACGGTTGCTGATCCCAACCGTTGGTAATATACATTCGATACACTCAAGCGAAATGAGTGGTCAGTCATGTGTGGCCAGGTTGCAAGATGTTCTTGTTGAACCCAGTGTATTCCTCTCTAGAGGTACACTAGCAGAAGGTGGTTCCATACCTTGTCATAGTTGGAATTCCATTATCCAATACGTGCTTGCGATTTTGATTGTATACTATATATGTAGAACGTGAGATGAAAGCGCTTCTGCTAGATTGATATATATTTGTACTTAGACATTATTATAATATCAGAATGATATTGCTTGTAAAAGATGTTGGATTCTCATAAGGGAAAAACCCGTTCCGTATTCACGGCGTGGTCTTATGAGATATCATATATATGTTAAACTGTGTTAAACTATTTTACTCACACCAGTCCCATGACTGACCCGGAGTTTACTTTGTTGTTTTCCCTAAACTCTTGGGTGCCTAAATTTGTACGGGCAGTCAAGTAGTCGGGATTTACAGATATACTTGAAGAGCTGGAGCAGGAGGCTTCTGGATCATATAGCTATAGTTTATTTCCGCTGTGTTGTAAGTGTTGTACTCTGATAAGTGCTATTGTATACATAACTGTTATATTTCAAAGTTATGTTATATATTATATGTTATTCGTTCCGCTGTGAGGTTCGTGTTACTCTGATGTTTTGTTCTTCTTCTTCTTCTATTCTAAGTTTCTATCTTATCTATCCTCACCCTCTAATTTCTTTCATTAATTACCAGGATTTTTCGATGTTTGGTTATCGACATTGAGCTTATGTCGATAACCAAAGTCGCCAAAAATCCGGGTCGTTACAGTTGGTATCAGAGCCAGGTTAAGAATTTCCTTGGCTCTGTGGCGTGACTCGGTAGAGATAGGGTTAGTAACACCCTAGATTAAGTTTGAGTGTATATATACGAGTGCGTATTTGTATTTGATATAAAAATGATTTTTTTATTGTGGAGATTCATTGGCTGAGTTGTTTATGAGTTCTGGTCGATCAGTTTGATCCACTGTATCGGTAGGAGTAAATAAACACTTGAATACGATGGACCGACACAGTATGGATATGTGATATATTATCATATATAGGTTGTGATTAAAATCGAGTAAGATTATAACATGTGAAATGGTTATATATAACCAATCAGAATTCATACAAGTGAATTATATGAAATTGAAATGAGTCAAATCTGAATTTAGATCAGAATTGGAATTTAAAATCCCAGAAATGGGAAAGGTGTTTGTAAATGAATCTGGATTTAGTATATGGGAATTTTAAGATCCTAGGAGATTTTAAATTTGTTTACAACATTGTAAAAGGATATTTGGAATATATTTCAAGGTGGAAATGTTTAAAAATGGGTTTTGAAAGTGCTATAGTATTGAACTCACTTCGGTAGCTGGAAAATTGATTCCGATGTTGATCATGACATCATCGGTGTTCATTTTCGAGTATGTAAGTGACGGATTACTACCAAGGATTTTGTTTTGAATTTGTTTTGGGAAAACAAGTTGTGTTGAATTTCAAAAAGGAAAATTTGATTTTTGAAAGAGGTAAACTGTTTAAAAACTTCCAGGAAGAAAAGGTTGTTTGAATTTAAACAAATTAAAGTAAAATTTTGTAAAATCCAATAGAATTAGGATTGAATTAAAAGCCAGTAAGTGAAAATCGTATTGAAATAGATTGATGTCAAGTGAAATTAGACTTGATTAGAGATAATCTGGAATTATATTGGACTGGTGAGCTATGGATTGGAAATCAAGAATAGTGCTTGAGTTTGAAATGAAATTCGACTTAGGTATAAGCGAATGGTTGTGTTAAAGATAAATTGATTTGAGATCAAGTTGGAATTGCATTGGTATATGTTGAATTGATGACAGGTGAAGTGATAAAGTTGATATACCCGACAAAAAGGTACAAGTTTATATTTGATATAAAGCATGAGATTTATGAGCCGAATTGGCAAGCCGCTTGGCTGTTTGATTTTCTTTTGGTTGGAGGAGGCCTAGAGAGGCGAGTGTGGTTTTACCGATAGGGCTGTACAAAGGAGGTTATGGCAAAATTTTCCGAAAATTTAAAGTGTTAGAAAATTTTCAGAATTTTTGAAAATTTTAGTTAGTCGGAAGGAATTAATATTTTACTCGATATTAATTGGTTCAGTTGAAATCAGAAATAAGGGGTAAACAAATCTTAGGAATTCCAATAGATAGGGTCGTCCTCTAACTTAGCAATTTCGAGGACGAAATTATTTTAAGTGGGGAAGAATGTAATGACCCGCATTGTCAACGGTATTATAATTAATTTATTTAATTATATAAATAGTGATTTAGGGAATTAAATCGTCGTTAGTTAAATTATAGTGAATATTTAATTAAATTGAATAATAGAATAATATATTTAATTCAGAAATAATCAAAAATATTGGAAATCACAATATTCTGTGAACGGGGTCGTCCCTTAGATTTAATTCAGCTCAGAGTTGAATTATATTGACGAATATATTCAATCGACGACAATTTGAACGTATAATTATAATATAATTAAAATAGAGCTTAAAATGGCGCGGCAGTTCGCTATTTGGCAATTCGAACTTCAACTGAATATACAGGGTTCGTTTTAAATCGGATTTCTGTGAAACAAGAAACGTGTGGAGCTGGTAGAGTATATCTTTCTAGTGGAAGAGAAAAATCGGGATTTCGTCGTGTAGATTATAAGTTATGTCCAAATAAAATTTCAGAAAATTCGCTGTGGAATTCCTTTATAATTCGTAATGCTTTATATACGTTATAAATAGATTTTCAGTATAAACTGAATATCGAGATAATCTGGAATCTGAAATATCAAGCTGTAAATTCTGATATGATATTTTGGAGCTGTACGATATCATATATAAAGATATACGATAATATAAATTTATTTATATTTAATTTAATTATATTTAAATATATTTATATATTTAAATGGGTCATCCAGAACTGTAAAAATAAGCCACTTTTGCAAACGAAGTCGGAATTCGACGAAACTAATTTTGTTGGATCTGCAATGTCAAATAGTTGTTAGATTTCCAGTTTCGTGATTTTTAGAGTCACTGTGTGGCCGTACGGATTTTTAGAGTGAGAAACAATCGGTATTTTGACGGTTAAAAATACGCTGTGTGAGCATACGAAGTCGGAATTCGACGAAACCAGTTTCGTTGGGACCGTAATGTCGAACTCTAGCTGCATGTCCAGTTTCGTGATTTTTAGGTATCATGTGTGATCACACGGATTTTTAGAAGGCAAAAACGAATATAATAAGATTAAAATAAAATAGCTAAGTTAAAATATCTCAAATCTATTTCCTATAAATAGACATAAACTTCCATTCCTTATGACCTAATTCATTTCCTCCCAAAGTCAAAACTTGCGCCGCATCCTTCAGCAAATATAAACAGTGAAAATCCTCACATCAAAAATCAAAACAATTCCAAATAAATTCCTTAAATCCCAAAACAATCACTGATGAAATCAGCAAAGGGAGAGCTTCAATTCTGTACTGGTTTCGTTGCGTTCGACAGCACCATAGGCTGTTCGAAGTTTTGAACCGCGAGTTAGGGTTGGAGTGTTCGAGAGATGGAAGCAATGATTGTTGAATTCGAGTATGGTCTTGAGCTTGTTGTAGAAAACCGCACTGGTGTGCCAAAATTTGGGGTGTTCGGTTGAAATTTTGGTGGATGCCTGTACTGTGGTTCGACGGTTTACTGTTCGACACCGTGGGTTTTGTGAGTGCGAGTTGGCATTCGAGGGGATGGAGGATTTCAATTCGAAAATGGGAATCAAATGGTAGTGGTGGTGTTAAACTCGGTGGAGTGAAAGTCGAAGGGTGTTGGAGTTTCCTGGAGTTCGAAATGTGAGGAGCTGAGTTCGTGAGTTCCAGATTTGGGGAAGAAGGTAGTCAACGAAGTGGGCGGGTTCGGTTTTATGGGCTGATGTGGGTATTGGGCCGGAAATTTGAAAGCTTAAGGCCTACTATTTAATGTAAATAGGAATCAACTTTTAATGAAGTGTATACATTCAGAAATGGTGAATGGGAGCGGTGTTCCTGAAGTGGAAAAAAAGGATCGGAGAAGAACAGTTAAGGAGGGGCGGGCCTGTGAAGCATTTGGGCCTGTTTGTTGATGGGCCAGTTAGAAGAGGTAAGGCCCACGTGAATAAATCTAGTTATTTTTTTTTTAAAGTGTATAAACTTCGAATGTCAATAACTTATTCATATGAAATCAGAATCACGAACCGTAAGTTGCGTTGGGACCGTATGGACGAGAGCTTCACAATGAAGCTAACTGAAAGTGGATTGGTGCTCGTATGAATTTATGGCGAAATAAACTGTTTGATTCAGATCAAACAACAGTTTATCGTTCTTTAACGATGAACTACAAATGTGAGTAAAACACACCAACTCTGAACAGTTATATTTTTATAATGTATTTTTAGAACTGTTAATCATCTGTTGATTGTTGTGTGTTGGTTGATTGATTGAACTGCTAGTCAGTTAGTGAAAATTATATATATATATATATAATTATATATATATAAACCGTTAAATATTTATATATTGATTCTGCTATTAGAATAATTTATATTGAACTGAAAGTGATGATAATCATATTGTGTAACATCTATGGATGCAGGGAGACAGGTTGGAGGAATCCGACTGGATTCCTCAACAGTTATTTTTTTTTCTTTCATATATTGTTATATGATGCGATATAAAATCTGTGGGCGATTATATGTGCTTGGACGATATTGAACATCGTGATTTGATATGATTGAATACCATAACATACTGAAACGTTGATAAGGGGATTTTCAAAGTGATATTGAAAATAGAATATTTATAAAATGGGATATTTATAAATAAGAGATATTTATAAAGTGGAATATTTATAAATAAGAAATGTTTATAAATTGGAATAGTTATAAATAGGAGATATTCAAAAAGGAAATAATTACAAACCATTTTCTTTTTGAATGGAAAGGCCTGTGTGGTGGGTTTGGGGATTTTCCCGATGCTCCCGTTACAAAGGAGGTTATGGCGAATTTTTCAGAGAATTTAAGGAGTTAGAATATTTCAAGAATAAATTTGAAAAGGAAATATCTGTAAACCATTTACAAATAAAATTGAAAAGGAAACGTTATAAAAAGGAAATCATTTTTAAAGTGTAGAACCGTTATTTAAAAGTAAATCTTTTCAAATGAATAAAACGTTGTTAAAAAGGAAATCTTTATAAAGTGAATAAAGTAAATCGAATATGGTATTCGAAAGGAGTTAAATCAAATATGGTATTCGAAGGGAGTAAATCGAATATGGTATTCGAAAGTTAGTAAAACGAATATGCTATTCGAAAGGGGTTAGTCGAGTCGAGTTAGTTGAATAGAGTTAACTAGTTCAGTAGAGTTAACCAGTTCAGTAGAGTTAACCAGTTCAGTAGAGTTAACCAGTTCAATAGAGTTAACCAGTGAGTTAAGCAAGTCAAGTTAACCAGTTGGGTTAAGTAAGTCAAGTTAACCAGTGAGTTAAGTAAGTCAAGTTAACCAGTGAGTTAAGTATGTCAAGTTAACCAGTTGAGTTAAGCAAGTCAAGTTAACCAGTGAGTTAAGCAAGTCAAGTTAACCAGTTGGGTTAAGTAAGTCAAGTTAACCAGTGAGTTAAGTGAGTCAAGTTAACCAGTTGAGTTAAGTAAGTCGAGTTAATCAAGTCGAGTTGATCGAGTTAGAGTTACTCAGTTAGAGTTAATCGATTAGAGTTAAAACGAACTAGAGTTAATCAAATATAGTTATTTGAGACAGAGTTAGTCAAACATAGTATTCAGGGTAAGTTGCCATCTCGTACGACTGCTAGCGTAATTCGCAGGGCTGTAAATAGCCTAAGGCGGTCGGATGTTGCCTAAGGGAATCAGGCGTAACCATTGTGATCGTTGCGATCTAGAGTCAAGCGAATGGAGTTAAATCGAATCTAGTTATTCGATAGGAGTTAATCAAGATGAGTTAAATAAGTTAAGTTAATCGAATCTAGTATTCGATAGGAGTTAATCAAGATGAGTTAAATAAGTTAAGTTAATCGAATCTAGTTATTCGAGAGGAGATTATCGAATATAGTTTATTCGAAGGAGTTATCAATTATTAGTTATTCGAAGTGAGTCAATCGAATATTGGTTATTCGAAAAGGGGAGTTATCAAATCGAATAGATTAAAGGAGTTAATCGAATATAGTTTATTCGAGTAGAGTTAGAGGAGTTATCGAATATGGTTTATTCGACAGGAGTTAAGTGAATTGGTTAGATTAATCAAAGTGAATTAGTTAATTCAAACTAAGTGAATTAGTTAAGTGAATTGGTTAAGTTAACCAAAGTGAATTAGTCGAGTTAATCAAAGTGATTAGTTCAGTTAATCGAGATAAGTAAATCAAGTTAGGTTAATCGAATTGAATTAGTCAGTCGAGTTAATAAATTGAGTTAGTCAAACCAAGTAAAACCAGTTAGAGTTAATTAATTAAGGTTGACCAGATAGAGTTGATCGGTTAGAATTAACCAGTTAGAGTTAATCAATCAGAGTTAATCAAATAGAGTTAAGTAAAATTAGAACTGACTAGAGATTAGTAAATTGAACGGTTTTCTAAGTGTCTATCTGATGTTGGTTTCGGCCTTCGGGATTTATACTTAGGGGATTGTTCTCATACTAGTTACAGTCAGGGACTGATAGTTGGGGAAGAGTAGTGATTTGTAAATAAGCAGATGGAAATGTTTTCCAGTGTTAATAACGCATATTTTCTAAACATAGAAAATAAGGGAATATATATATATATATATATATATATATATATGAATGATGATTGTTCGATATAATTTGCATCTGGAAATAATATCGTTGTTTGCACACTTGTTTTTCTTTGATAGTTAACTCACAGACTATCGAAGTTTTGACCATTTTAACGTTGTTAATATGGAGAGACCGGTTGGATTATTATCCAAAGAACCACTCTGTATTGGCATAAGCGTTGCGAATCATATATGCCAAAGATAATTGAAGACGGAGTAAAATGCAAGGGTTGTTGTATAAGTCTTAGATAACAGTGACTAAGATGGATATACTGAATAGTGCCTTCGGTTTGTCCAGTCCCAGGACAACTTGTATGGACGAAGGTCTGACAGAGTATATCCAATGGATCGCGTAAGTTGATCCCTTTAAACGTATATACGTTGGTGGCGGAGGAATTCGTTTCTCTTAGCTGTATACCCGTTGTATCTTTGAGGAAACAATTTGTGATTTTGCGGGTATGACGATGTGACATTTCTAAGTGAATGAAGATGGATGTCTGACAGAGTATTTCCAGACGATCACGTACATTGATTTCTCCAACTGTACCAAGAGTAGAAGCGGAGAAGGAAACTTCTCTTAGCTAACACGTAATGTATTGTTGAGGACGTCAATCGGTGATTGGATGGATTTGATGATGTGGCATTTAAAGTGAATCTGATGTGACGATAAGCGTAGCTTCTAGCCTCACATCCGGTAAATGACAGAAATCGGGCAGGTAGCATGGCTATGTAGGTCGCACCTATTAGGGTGTATAATCACCTGATCTAGAGTTTCATTTATTTCTAAAAATCTATTGTTGATGTTGTCCCATTCGGGAAACGGTTGCTGATCCCAACCGTTGGTAATATACATTCGATACACTCAAGCGAAATGAGTGGTCGGTCATGTGTGGCCGGGTTGCAAGATGTTCTTGTTGAACCCAGTGTATTCCTCTCTAGAGGTACACTAGCAGAAGGTGGTTCCATACCTTGTCATAGTTGGAAATCCATTATCCAATACGTGCTTGCGATTTTGATTGTATACTATATATGTAGAACGTGAGATGAAAGTGTTTCTGCTAGATTGATATATATTTGTACTTAGACATTATTATAATATCAGAATGATATTGCTTGTCAAAGATGTTGGATTCTCATAAGGGAAAAACCCGTTCCGTATTCACGGCGTGGTCTTATGAGATATCATATATATGTTAAACTGTGGTAAACTATTTTACTCACACCAGTCCCATGACTGACCCGGAGTTTACTTTGTTGTTTTCCCTAAACTCTTGGGTGCCTAAATTTGTACGGGCAGTCAAGTAGTCGGGATTTACAGATATACTTGAAGAGCTGGAGCAGGAGGCTTCTGGATCATATAGCTATAGTTTATTTCCGCTGTGTTGTAAGTGTTGTACTCTGATAAGTGTTATTGTATACATAACTATTATATTTCAAAGTTATGTTATATATTATATGTTATTCGTTCCGCTGTGAGGTTCGTGTTACTCTGATGTTGTGTTTTTCTTCTTCTTCTATTCTAAGTTTCTATCTTATCTATCCTCACCCTCTAATTTCTTTCATTAATTACCAGGATTTTTCGATGTTTGGTTATCGACATCGAGCTTATGTCGATAACCAAAGTCGCCAAAAATCCGGGTCGTTACACAGAGTCCCGGGTTTCAAAGGTAAACAATAAGTTAAAGAACCTAGATTTTATCGAGTTTTAGAATCAAGCTAGCAATAGTTTAAATAATCTGGATTTAAAAATTGCTACAGTAAAAGTGAACAGTGATTTTGCTACAGTAACGAGCGGGAATAGTACTGGTGTGAACATTATCGGTGAACAGTAACGAGCGGGAATAGTACTGATTGTGAACAGTATCAATGAACAGGGTCAGTGAATAGTAACTGGTAATATTATACCTTCTTCCTTCCCGGGGCTTTTAAAGCCTGACAGACGTTACACCTCTTCTCTTCCTGGCTCTGATACCAAGATGAACTCAGGACCTTCGGCTGCTTTTACAATGACTAACGTAATTGAGAACTTGATGATTATGAAACTGGAGATGTATTTGTAATAGAGTAGTAGATGATTTTGGAACAAACAAACTTTTATTTCTAGCTTAATTTACAGAACACTCTGGCCTTTCGCCATTACAGAAATATACAAGCTTCAAACTTAGAAGAAATACAATACTTAAAAACTCCTCCCTCACACCATCAACTACATACTTATTTATAATAGTAGTGACCGGTTTCTCCTTCATTATTAACCGGCATTTGTTGGTAAACTTGAGATAAGTCGTTTGCTGGTAGATTCCTTTTGGTATAGGCTTTATTGCTGGCACACCCTTTTAGGCTAGGCTTTATTGCTGGCACATTCTTTTAGGCCTTATTGATGGCAGATTCCTTCTAGGCTTTATTGTTGGCTTCATTAACACCCTTCCTTTTAGAGACATGACATTATTGCTGGCATAAATAAGATTCTTTTTGTTTTGGCTTCTTCTGATATGATTGATTAATTTGGTCGGGAGAAATTTTCATGTGGCTCAAGCTCTCTTTCATCAATGATTATAACCTGATTATTAGATAGTAATAGATAAATATAAAGGATCCACCTTCCGTTACTCCATTTTTTACAACATTCAACATTATGTCGTTGGCAATTTGCATGCAATCTTCCTTTTTTCTTGAATTTCTTCATGAACTTTGATCTGTAGAAAGACTCATAAGATCTTCATCATCACTTTCAGAACTTAATAAAGCTTTAAGCTGGTCTTTTAATTCTCTTTTAGTGGAGCCAGCCATAAGCTCCTTAAGAAGTTCAGAAATATCTTTATTTGGTGTTAATACTTCTGGAATTTTTACTGGTTCGTGATTAATTAAACCAACATCTGAAAATATTGAATCCTTAAAGAGCTCAAATTTGTCCTACCATTTAATCATTATTCTTCTTTCTAGATAAGGAATTTCGAAGGTTTCTCCAAGTTTTTGGAGTACTCTAGGAATTATAACTACATCCCATTTAACAATCCATGGTACTTGATAAAGTACTGCAAAGGATAAGCTATGGTTTTTCATAGATGGGTTTGCTTGAACAAATTATTCGTAAATGCTTTTAACATCTTAGGGTAATATAATTGGATATAATCCAAAATTTGAAAACCAAACTAAAAACCAGTTTGGAAAATTTAGATATTTTTGGTCTCTGAATTGAATAAACCAATTGTGTCTTTTTTGCTTGTTTTCATAGCAAAACGCTATTTCCCAAGCTTTGATATAATCAAAATAATTGAAGTGGATTTTGTTCCTATAAGGATTTCTTGTATCTAAAATAACCTCTTTGGATTTATATAAATCCCCATCCCAATGTTCTGGGAATAAAATTCTAATAATCGTAGCCTTAGAGAAGGCCCATTCTCCACCTGCTCTTTGGGTGGAGTCAAACTGTACTGAATGTGTTAAGATTAACACTTGTCTGTAGTATTGGTAATCTTTTGGATAAAGATACGGATCTGTAAAATTTCTTAAGTAAAACGTCATAACTTCTTCTGCAGTCAAATGACTATATTTATTTTCAACTGGGGATACCCAAATAGTTGATGAGGGAATATATGGGTAAACATATTCCTTTGATGAAGAGGCAGCTTTGACTGCTAGATTGTAAGCATCTTTGCTTAGCTGCTTTTCAATTGGCACAGTCTTTAAGACTTCTTCTCTAAGAGTTTGTTCATCTTTCTCAAAGATTGACTTATAAGTCGATCTGGTAAGAGCAGTTTTACTGCTTTCAGCCTTTTCTTTGCCTTTATTCATTTTTGCCCTGTAAAAATTCACGAGTTAAAAAGTCTGGTAAAGAATTATCAAACCCTTTAATAAACTCAATGTCAAAATCGAATACTGATAAGATTGCTTGCCATCTGGCAAATATTTGTTTTAAAGCGATGTTTTTAACATCCTTTTGTAGAATTTATTTTGCATATTTACAATCTATTCTTAATAAGAATTTTTGATTTAATAAATCAGTTTCAAATTTTTGTATGCATAATACAATTGCTAGTATTTCCTTTTTAACCGTAGAGTAATTAACTCTAGGTCCCTGCCAAATGCCAAATGTAAATCTTACTAACGATTCTTTATTATTAGTTCTTTGTTTAAGAATGCCCCCATAACCTTTATTAGATGCGTCAGTTTCTACATTTTTTAATGCATTAGGATTAGGTATAGCTAGACAAGGAATTTCTTTAATTTTAGATTTTATTTTTATTACTGCCTTAGTATGTTCTCAGACCAGGCAGGTGGATTTTTTCTTAACCTGTCAAATAAAGGTTTAGCATCATATGCTAAATCTTTGTAAAATTCTGAAACGTAATTTAAACTTCCCAAAAATCTTTGTAATTGATTTTTGTCTTTTATTTCATTTGGAAATTTTTCTGCAAATACAATTGCTCTATCTATGGGAAATATTGTTCCTTCCTTGATAATATGACCGAGAAATCTAATTTCTGATATGAAAAGTTTTATCTTTTTAGCTGATACTGCTAATCCAGCCCTTTTAGTGACATTAATAAAGATATTTAAATGTTTAAAATGTTGGTCAATCGATTCTGAGAATATAAGAATGTCATCAATATATACAATAGTAAATGTTGTATAAGCACTGTATATATCATTCATAATTTTTTGAAATTCTGAAGGGGCATTTTTTAATCCAAACGGCATTACGTTCCATTCGTAATGTCCAAACGAGACTGTAAAAGCAGTTTTATACCTATCTTCTTCTTTAATTTGAATTTGCCAAAATCCTGATTTCATATCAAATTTTGACATAACTTTTGCTGAATAAAGCCTTGCTAACAAATCTCTTTTATTAGGAATTGGATATCTAATCCATCTTAGTGCTTTATTTAAAGGTTTATAGTTTACTACTAATATTGGGACACCTCGTTCTAGTTCTGCAGCATTTTCAACGTAGAATGCAGAACAACTCCAAGGGCTTTTAGAGGGTTTAATTAAGCCCTTTTGAAGTAATTCTTCTATTTCTTTTTTACAAATTACTAAATGCCTTTGAGACATTGCAATTGGTCTTGCTTTAGTTGGGATTTGACTTTCTTTAAAGTCGGGTTCATAAGGTAAGTTTATTTCATGTTTTTTCCTTTGCCAAAATGCATTAGGGGTGTCAGCACAAATTGTATTTTCAATATAATTTTGTAAGGTTTTTACCTTGTGTTGTAATTGGGGTGATAATAATTTTTCTTTTACCCTTTTATAATTTATTTCCTTAGATAAAGAATTCAAAATTTTCTCTTTTCTTTTAATACTTTTTTGCATAGAATCAATTTCGTGACGTTCAGGTTGTGAAACAAATTTAAATATTAATTCCTGATTATTAATCATGCTAGTAATTCCTTCTGTTGAAATTTTTGTTATATGATATAGCAAATGTAAGAAGGGATTTCCTAGTATAACATCATGTGATAAATTTTTAACCATTATAAATGGCATTTCTAGGCAAATGCCTTTATTACAAACGGCTGAATTTTGTAATTTATAATTAACCAAAAGTTTCCTGCCATCGGCAGCATTTAATATTTCTGTTGTTTTAACAAAATATTTTGAGGGTACACATCCTTCATTTATGCAGTTTAAATCTGCACCTGAATC
Source organism: Allium sativum (assembly GCA_030737875.1). Taxonomy (NCBI): domain Eukaryota; kingdom Viridiplantae; phylum Streptophyta; class Magnoliopsida; order Asparagales; family Amaryllidaceae; genus Allium; species Allium sativum. The sequence goes on along the minus strand of CM060923.1, from coordinate 469,676,841 downwards.
TATCATTGCTATCGTAGTAAAATAATATTCTTTATGAACTACAATAGTTACTTTTGAATGCCATTTATGAGTAATTACTCTATTTACCATGTTTATAAATGTTATGGAATCCACTTCCTTTTCTTTTAAGATATTATTATTCTGAGTATTTTCAGTTGGTGGTTTTACTTCTAGTAAAGTTACTCTTTCTTTTAATTCTTTTATTTGTTGTTTGAGAATTTTAACCTCATGTTGTAATTCTGCAACAGTAGTTTCAGCATTTGCTGAATTGATCTTGTTTGATATTTTAACCATTTCTATTATTTCTTTTAGATTATAGGTTTCTGGGTCTCTCTATTTGACTCCCTTATCTTTGGTTTTATCTTTATAAGATTCTAGATATTTTTTGAGCATATCTTTCTTTTTTTCTGGATCCGTAATTTTATCTATAACTTCTAAAACAAAATTTTCTTCTTTTGTTAACATAAACAATCCATTAGAATTACACAAGGCTTTGTAGTAATCACAATTTCCATCACAACTGTCAGACCCAGAATCATCTTCTGAATTACTTTCTATTTCGCTTTCAATTTCTGATTTAAGTTCTGTAATAACAGATAATTTCAAATTTTCCTGCTCTGAATCAGAACTTGTTATTAATAATTTTTTGAGTGAATTTTTAAATCAATATCAATGTCAAGATTGTTGATTTTATTTTTCATCTTGCATTTATTTGCGTAATGGCCTGGTGTTTTACATTTCCAGCATATTGGAACTTTTCTCTGTTTAGACACACTTGGTTCTTTTCTTTTATGCAATCTCTTTTTAGGAATTTTGCTGTTTTCTGCATAATTTTCTTTCTGAATTTTTTTATTTTTGTAAAATTTTCGCCTAATTGATTTTCTAATTCTTCTGTTTTCATTTATTGGTTTTAAGGGTTGTAAACCAAGTTGATCACAGAAATCTCCTAAGACTTGTTTGCCTTGGATTTTATCCTTTTGTATTTGCTTGTGCAATTTTATTTCATTACATAAATTTATTCCTTCAGCGACTACTTCAGCTGCTAAGTCACCATACGTATATTGGCTGTAAGGAATGGTTCCATTATTTCTTTGTTTTATTCGATTTTTAACTCTTTCAGCAAAGAAATGAGGTAGTCCTGATAAGAATTTTTCTTTCCAAAAATCATGATTACTGTCATTTCTAGTAAATAATTTGGAGAAAAACACATCTTTGTACCATCTGAATTGTGATAAATTCTGACATCTTAAATTCATTAATTGCTCTTGAGTTTTATCAGTTTGAAGGGCCGTAGCTCCAATGAAATGCTTAGCTGTTGTGAATAATAAAGTGTTTACGCAATCGGTATTTATCGTTCCGTCTTCCATTTTAGTAGCAGTATATATGTGTGCTTTAGCTTCAATTGATAAATGAAAATCCCACCAACCTTTTAGTTGGCCTGTAAAACCTTGTGTTATAGCTTTAGCTATTCTATCATCCGAACTACCCTTCATTACACTTGCGGTTGCATACATTGTCATATGACTAAGTATAGTTTGTATTTGATACTCTGTATAACCGTCTATATTCCATTCAACAATATTTCTTCCATCAAATTGTGCTAGTTCATATGTTTCCTCATATAGGAGGTCTACGGGTGATGGCCTTGGATAATAAGGTTTATAATGTCTACTATTGCCATAATTTTTATAGTTAATTTTATTAACTTCAAAATGATCTTTTGTGTTTTCTTGTCTTTCGTTTAAGAACATGTTTTGTAAATTATCAACATCATTATCGTTATCAGAATTATGTTGAAAATCATCTTCTTCTATCCTATTTTCAATAATAGGTGCAACTTGTTTTTCATTGACATTTAAGGCATCTAGTCTTTTCATTATTTCTTTGAACATTTCTGATTCTTCTGTTCCTAAATTCATTTCTAAATTTTGTGATGACCAAGGTTTAAATAAAACTTCCTCTGTATTATTTATTCCTGTAATTTTATTTTGCCTTTTATCAAATTCTTTTTCAATTCTCGTAAGTTGATTACCTATTGATTGTAGCGTTAAATTGGTAAAATTATTTTGTTCTGTTATAGCATCAAATGTTTTTTCTTTCCTATAAGGGGTAGCATAAAGTACTTCTTTATCAAGTTTTAGTACTAAATTCATTTCTGGCGGATGAATACTCCTAATAGTTTTTCCCACTCTAGTAGTGTACTCCTTATAAGCAGAGTCTATATTTGCAACTGTAGGAAAATCATTAAAATCTGGAAAAGTTTCTTTCCATTTTTCGGATTTGTACATTTTCTCTATTACCATAAAGAGGTCATAATCATCTTTAAATTTGTCACCCATTCTTTCTAAAAACATTTTAAACTTTCTGATCCACATTTTTTGTTCTTTAGGATCTTTCATAAGAAACCATTTTCTTTTATATTCGTTTTCTTCTGCATAAAACTTTAACATTTCAGATTCTGAAAAATCAAATTCTTCATTAAGAGTTAAGGTATTTATACCAAACACAGATCTATCTTCATCATATCCCATATGTGAAGGGGTTGGAGATCTTGGATTAGATGGAGGTATGTCAACTTTGTATTCGGGTTAACTTACCCCGTCCTTGGTATTTCTAATTACTACATTCTCATTATTTAAATTTAACGAGATTGTATCTGCATTACTGAACCTTGGTTCCTCTGTTTTAGAGGTAGAACCCGTTTTTAGGCGTGTAATTCTATCTTTTGAAAATCTGATTTCAACATCACCATCAGGATATTCAATAATTTCTTTTTATTTTTTATTCTCTACCTTTGTAGGTTCATTTGCTTCTTCTAGAAGCCACTTATCTGGCAGAGATATCTCATTCCAGCTAATGGATTTTGGAATAACAACATTACTTTTACCGATATCTGTTATAAACAATGTAGTTGTTCCTTGGGTTTTAGGAACATTTCTAGTTTCAGTAACAGTTGTGTTCATAACTTTGTAGCATATTCTATAAATAAGAATAAAAATTTGCGTTCTTGGTTTCATATTAAACCCTTCAGTTTTAATATCCAAACAGATTGATTGAAGTAGATTTGGGTCTGTTAAAGACATGGTGAAATTTGGAAAACAAGAAAAATATATCGGTCCATCGCAAAGTGTTGATTCTATAATTCCTAATAAGGAATCGTGAAATTTGTTGTGTCTTTTATCTCTTACTGCAATAATAGCGGATGTGTTTAATCCTAGTCTTGCCGCTGGTTTTAAAGCGACTTGTATTAGTCCTACATGAATAAACTTAAACTTTTCTTTGTGCAAATTTAAAAGTTTTTTCGAAAACAAACCAAAAGAACTATATCCCTCAGATAAAGGAATAACTTGTTCAACTGTTTTGATTATATAATCTGTCTTGGTAATAAAGCTTCCGGCTTTTTTATAAATCTTTGAAGGCGAATAAGCTGGAATATTCCAATTGTTTAAACTAGATTCCAAATCCTCATTTATGGTAATTTCCTTATTTTTACCGAGAATTTCTCTATCTAGATTATCTAGACCATTGTTGTTGTTGCTTCTAAAAGATAAAGCTCTAGATAGCCTTTCCATATTATTTACCTTATCACTGTCAATGATTTACGCTTAACTTTCCCTTTCAACGCCAATCCACAGCAATAATGGGAATAACAACAACGCGACTTAAGGACAGAGTCCCGGGTTTCAAAGGTAAACAATAAGTTAAAGAACCTAGATTTTATCGGGTTTTAGAATCAAGCTAGCAATAGTTTAAATAATCTGGATTTAAAAATTGCTGCAGTAAAAGTGAACAGTGATTTTGCTATAGTAACGAGCGGGAATAGTACTGGTGTGAACAGTAACGAGCGGGAATAGTACTGATTGTGAATAGTAATAGCAAGGATAAAGGATAGTCGCCGAAGCCGAAAGCACCAACAATTGGGCTTCTACCGATCGCAACTGAAGGGGACCCAAATTGTCAATAATTAAGACCCTATGGGTCTCATTTTGAGAAGACGTTTCTCTTATTCTCAAATCTTACAATCATTTCTTATAGAGTAAATCCTAATTTCTAAATCGGTTTGGGGATTTTACTTAGAAACTTCTATGTACTCTACAAAGTGATCAATAAAGAATGAATTGGTGCTCAAGATCAATGTCATGAATTGCTTTACTACTTAAGCTACTGATTCCCTTGCTATTTTCTTATGACAAAGTCTCATGCATAAGCCGAATTTTCTAAATACCCCTATATGACTTTCTAACTTGCATTGCGCTTAGGGAACCTTTATCCCAAGGTAATTGTTGGTCTTTGAGTCTCGTAAGCGTGATACTCACCTCTTTGAAGGAAGAGTGACTAATCTTCGGACTTAAAACCTTGGTATCTAGGAAACGGTGAACTAATTCAAGCTTGTAGGAAATCAATACACCTTTTTAATACCCTAGGTCCACATCCTTAGACCTAGTTCCGGTATTGACGAAAAATATCGTTAACATTACCAGTGTGTGATCCTAACAGCTACCCCATCACCCATGTTATACATTGTTTACCTCAATATTCTTTGCTACCAAGGTTGAGGTTAGCAAGATTATTTTTCACATGATTAGTAGCTCAAGAATCGAGGTACCATATTTCATTGTGAATATCTTCTTGATTTGTCACATCTGAGTTGTTGCTTAATGATACATCTTGACTTGTTTGTTGATGCATATTTGCCAGATTAGAACTGGGGTTGTATTGCCATTGATTATTTTGCTGACCAGGTACATAGTCAAGATTTAGTCTAAAGTAGCATTTGTTTGCGGTGTGGCCAACCTTTTGTAGATTTGACATCTAAGTTTGTTACTGTTGTCAAAACTACCACTTCTACCCCTGCTTCTGTAGTACTGTCCACCCCTTTGACTGTTGTTAGTATCACTTTTGTATGAACTGCCACCGTCTAGATTTCTTGATTTGTTCTAAGAAGCGTAGTTGATGGATAAGTCATTGATTAGGGGTTTCGTTTGCTCAATTCTTGCTTCATGCGAGAGAAGAGTGGAATGAACGTAGGGCAATGGAGGGGTATTTTTCTTAGATGAAATTGTATGTGACAATAGACTTATAGTCGTCATCAAGTCCATTCAGTAGGCGGAACATATGTTCACTTTCTGACACACCTTGACCAACAACACTTAGGAGATCACAAAGTGTCTTCACTTTTGTTATATACTGTCTCATGGGCATATTGTCTTTTTTTCATGTTTTGAAGTTGTTTCTTGTACAATAATACCTTTGCCCATGACTGATTATTAAACACTTGTTGAATGATGCCCAAATCTCTTTGGCAATGCTACACCCTATTAACCGAGGTAGAAGGTTAGAACTTACTGTTGATAAGAGCCATGAGCTAAGCAGATTATCATATCTTCAATGAATCAGATATTCACGACTTTAGACGACTATGCCATCACTTTTGGTGGTGAACTCTTCTAGTACAGTTTTTGTGCAAGAATATACGGCTCCAGACTATATCCTCTCACTGTAGTCAGCACTTGATATTTCCATAGAAGATAATTAGATTCGTCCAGTTGTGTTGATATCAACTAACTTTGGAGACTGATAATCAGTTTTGATAGATTTCCACTTGTAATTTGATTGGAAGTTGTTTGATTCGAAGTGGTTTGAATTGCTGGTAGAGATAGGTTATTGTCAACACTTTCTTGTGACATTGTTGACGCAGAAATGCAGTTTCAGGAGGAAATGAACAACTGGGTTGATCACCAGAGGGATTTACAGCGAGAAAGAAGAGGGTGCGCAGGTTCTTGATGATCGGAGAGCAGCCAGGCAGCCACGTGAAGAGACTTCTCCGACGGTTGAACTAGGCGAGGCTCGATGAAGAGGAAAGATCAAGAACAGATGCAAGAAAGAAAAATGCAACAAAGAACAGTGGGTTAAGGCGAGGCCAAAGGAGGAGACGTCAGTCTCTGATGTCAGCCGGAAGCCCATCTGGATCGTCAAATGATGAAGGTTTGTTGATGATGATCAGGCAAGGTGTTTCTTCCACCGTTAGGTGAGAGTGAGCTCTCCGATACCATATTAACAGTTGAGACAAAACGTTATTGCATTTTTATTTCAGAACCGAATTATGAATAATTACAAGCTTGAAACATAAATGCTCAAAGAACTGACTAAGTCAGCTTTATAATAACCAGCCCACTAAGTATACAACAGAAGAAATAAAAGATAGCCTCATTCAATACTATGGGCCTATTCGCAGCAATTGGTAGCCACACTCCCATTTGTTTTGCATCCGACGCGTCGGAAGCAAGCACGATGGAAATGCACGTCCATGGCGCGCTGAGCGGAAGCTCAAAAAGGATCCGTTCAGTTTGTGAACGGTGTGGAATGCCGTGCCAAAGACTGGTCATGCCCCAAGTGTCCATCGTTGACATTTTTAATATATTTATGTATGAATATTAAACATTCATGTCTATTCAAGCCATTTAGTTTTATTTCAATTGTGTATATGGGTCGCATGCTTATATATATACCAAGCTACTCATAATTTTTTGACAATGTGCGATTAATATTACAATGTTGTCATTCACATAACACACATAAATTAAAATTAACCGAATAAATTAATTTATCAAATAAATACCCCACTCAAATACCCAGTTCACAGCAAAAAAACATATTCCCCGTTCGCTACAGTGTCACGTTCAAATACATCGCTCAAATGCCACGTTCAAATGGTCCGTTCCCAAAACACCCTATCTCTTGTAGATTTTTGAAAATTTGCACATTGATTATATGTAGGTCCATGTACAAATCTTTGGACATAACTAGTCCCAAATATGATGGCAGTATCGAGATTTAAAAGTTTAAGGCTTGTACATCAGTTTTTGTATGCAAATGTTCTTAGCTATGCGTATAAATGGTATCAGGTGTACCAAGATTTAAGAAAAAACAGCGAGTTCTAAATGCATGTAATTTCAAGTAACTAATAAAGTTTTATGTGCAGAAAGATAAATGACACCAAACGTGACAGTAGTGTGGAGAGTTGAAGGGATTCAGACTATGATTCTGAAAATACACGTACATATTTTTCAAAAGTAAAGCCTTAAAAGAGGAAGGTTTGAGCATGATATATCTGAAATTCACTCATGCTCATACCTTTCTCTTCCAGGCTTCATTTTTAAAAATCGTGCACATATTCTTTCAGAATGTATATATGCAGATACTTTTGATCTCACAGCCTGAAGTCCTTCAACTCACAAAATCACTGTTACGCTTGGTGTCATATATATTACACTGCACAAATCATAGAGAACATAATATAACCATGCTGACCAGCCGGCACTAATCATATGAACAAAACCATAATTGAAATTTCCAATTTCAGCATACAAACTGTTACGCTGAAGACATAAGTACTGCAGAATTCTTAGTTCCATAGGACGATATTTAAACAACAGGCCACTAAATAGAACCAGCAGATTTAACGTGAAAGTCAGCCTCTTAAACCCAATACGGCAAATAAGAACACAAATCATAGAGAGCTTTCTGGGTACAATTGGCTATTATTTATTGATCTTCTACTTCACCACTAATGTCAGTAGGTACACTATTTCCTTCCCCAATTGAGACCAGGCTTTCCTTGAATTCCACCAAAGCCTCATCAGTGGTAAGATAGAATAAACTCTTTGTATGCTTCTCAGGAGTAGAAAATTTCTCTGTTCCTTGGGTAATCATGTCGAATCTACTCATCTGCGCCCTTCCATTAAAGAAGATATACCTACCATTCGTCGAAAGCCACTCAATGGACAAGTGATCCCAACCTACCGTTGAACAAGGATAAACTGTGAAAAGTTTAGCCCAAGACTCGTTTATTCTCCCATATTCGTTGAGCACCCAAATTTCTAACTGGTCATTCATTCTAGAGATACATGCAATTTTATCATGCACAACACTCATGTGATCGAGCAATAGACCATAATTAGGATGTGGTAAAGATATAGAACGAAACCTCTCTGAGCTAAAGTCAAAACATAAAACTCCTTTGTTTCTAAAAAAAAACATTATATACCACCCAAAAGAAACAAAGTCCCATTATTAAATGGGATCCTATGATTTAAAAAATATCTACCAGATGGAAGAACGACGTTTAATCTTCTCCAGGAACTCTTATTTAACCTATATACCTCAACCACCTCTTTAACAGTATAGCTAAAACCAGTTCTGAAAAGATTCACCACTTTATAATCATTGTTTTTAAGATCAAACCCAAATCCAACAGACGGCATGGTCACCGCCATATTATCAAAAGTCGAACATGGAAGAACTCTTGATTGTTTAGTTGCAGGATTCCAAACACAAATATTTTGCTTTCCCTCGCCATTTATAAGATTCAAACAAATGATGCCATTATAACTCACTATTCCATATATTTTAATACGGAAGTATCCATGTAGGTCTGGACAATCTAGTTGCACGCATGCGTTAGGCTCCTCGAAACTATCAATGGAGAATAATCGAAAATTGAATGATGAGTCCTTGCCCTCGTAAATATAAATTAGATTGCAGTTTTTATTCTTAAGTCTAGGACCGTAATGATGATGATGGAGATGATGTTTGATAAAATTGCTACTTTCAATCATGGCACACCATGTTTTGCATACAAGTTTAAACTTTAATAGAGATACCACAGGTAACCATTGCAGGATTAAATACAACACATCATCATTAAGCAACATATTAATCTTTCTTGGCTGTGTTGTGTGATTTCCCTTTTCACTCTTTAACTCCTGAATAAAAATCCAAAATTTTGTAAGAGAATATAAACTAAGTTTTTATAGCAACAAAGAAACACTGCTAGAAATTATATTTAATTCATTTTATGTTCAAAATTCTCCACTAATATATTGGGCTGATTTTCTAATGAATTTAGATGCGGCATCTGATGTGTTTGCATGAAAAAACTTCAGATTTTTAATGCTTTGGAGATCTTTTTCTTCCCGTCTTTGTCAAATGGGCGTATAAGCCTTGATTTATTTCTACCTTTTCATTTCCTATATGTACATCCATGTCCCACAGAGTGTTTACCACTATCATACTCTGGAAAATTTCAATACAATGATTATAGTGATTCAAACCAAGCGATGCTTCTGTTGTGACCAACTTTGCAGTAATTTATATGTGTCATAGTTAATAATTAGAAAAATTGCAATTACATGTCCAAAGGTTTAAATCGAACTACGTTTTTAGACAAGAAAACAAGCTACATTTTTGGATCCACAGAACTGATGCTATAATAATCACATTTCATATAAGAAGAAGAAGAAATCAAGGCACATGCGAAAGGACATAATGTGCATTCAATCACAAAATACTCATTCTATTATTGATGAAGAAGAAAGACAACTACTGTTTTCCATGATTTAATCTCTATATTAATAATTAATCTGCAAAACAAACTGGTGATTAACAAAACTAGTTCGTATATCACTTTTGTTGCAAAGTATCGAGCACAACTGTGCTCTGCATCAAAATAGATTCAGATTCCTAAGCAAAAAAAACCCAATCCATCATTCACATATATCACGCTCAAAATATAGGAAATACACAGCTTTGATACACTCTTCAAGTTTAACTAATCAGTGACATTTCTTATTGTTTTATAGATGAAAAACACAATACATTTTTTAACTAATTGGAGACAAATAGAATCGTAAACAAAACCAATATCATTAACATATTTAAGCCAAACGCTGACCGGTTTCTAAATAATCAGCTAATAAAGGATTTACCCGTAGTTGACGCTAGCAGCAGGGAGAATGGTGGAGGGAGGAGCCAGGCAGGACTATTGAAACCCTAATTCCGATGCTGAAATTTAAAGATATCGAATTCGTTAATCTGGAGACGATGAATTGGAATGGGCTGAATTACCGGACGAGGCCTTTTTATAATCAGGGTAATTTTCCTGTAAATGTATTAGTAAAGGGGACGGCTATCGGAACACAAATCTTGTGACGGCCCGCCCCGCACCAACCGACATTTACTCCAAAAGTGCGCTGTACACATGTCCAGTTAGCACGGAACGGGTCGTCAAAAGGAAAGGGAAGAAGGGGATGAACATACAAAGAACCTGTAGAATGTCTCACAGCGCATAGAACAAAATATAATAATAACATACTTGACATAAAACAGAAGAGACAGTGCATAAGCTGAAAATCAGAACTAAACATCATAGCAGCGGAAATCCAAAATACAGCTTATTACAACTTTCAAACTGTCTCAAAGCAAAAGTAAGATAAAGGAGGTACACTACTAATGCCCAAGTAGCGACCACCAACGACACAGGGAGAATGTGTGTGTGTGTCTATATATATATATATATATATATATATATATATATATATATATTATATATATCATATGTGGAAGCCTCCTGCCCGCCTCCGAATCAGCTACTCGCGCATCACCAGCTAACCTGTCTCTAGTCTGCTCGTGTGAGCACCCAGAGTAATAAGAGGAGACATAAAACTCTGGGTCAGACATAAAGCCTGGTATGAGCGATAAGCATCTAAAGTGAACAATAACAGGTAGACTAAAACATACCTGGACCTGCAACCAAAGAGTTAGCACTACATACTGTACAACACTCTAAGGTACCATATCAAACAGTGTAAAGATACGGAGGTGGGGGAGGTGTGCATGTCATAGGGATGGCAAACAATCAAACATAGCACTCATCCTCACATCTCTCACTCAGTGCGTAAAGCATACGATATTCACCACTTCGATCACCCAACATACCTTGCTACGATCACTCTGCCCCATGAAGTCATAAATGACTTCACTGCACTGATAACGTAGCCACTAATCCTTTGCTATGTCCACTTTGCCCCCATGGAGTCACGAGAACCCCACTGCACTGGCTCATAGCCTTACTAATCCTTACTATGTCCACTCTGCCCCATGGAGTCGTAATGACCTCACTGCACTGGCTCATAGTCTTACTACGCATCACCTTGCCCCTCAGGTCATATTGACCCTACTGCACTGATAACGTAGTCTTGCTACCATCACCTTGCCCCTCAGGTCATAATGACCCTACTGCACTGATAAGTAGTCCATCATCCATTCTTAGTGGTGAATCGAAGTTATGAACGTCGACAACTCCTTAGCACACGTCCCGCAGCAAAGTCCAACCATGAAGTGAACTCATCGGTTCCCAACTGGATCCTGAGCTCTAACTTCCCATATTGGACTACCTTTGCATCCCGGGTTATTGGTCAATACTGGGTCGGGTCGGGTTACTCTTCAAGCCATCGGTTCGGGTCGGGTGTCCTCCATCGGTTCGGGTCGAGTCTCCTTCAGGTACGGTTCGGGTCGGTTGTCCTCCTTGGGTCGGGTCGGGTACTTTACTTCGGGTCGGGTCGGGTGTCATCTCCCCAACAGCTTGTGCCTCCGCTCCGATCCGTCTCCTTATCCTCCACGTGCTCCGATCCGATCCATCTTCGTGCTCCGCTCTGATCCGTCCTCCTTAATCCGATCTGATCCCCTCCTTAATCCGATCTGATCCCAGTTCAGTTAGCGTGGCCTTCCTTTTTGCTAATTTTCTCAAGTGCCAGTTTCCGATCCGATCGAATCCCTTGCCCAGTTCTACATATCTGATCCGAGCCCTATATCCGATCCGATCTGAACCCTGCACTGTTTTCTGAAACTGTTCCAGCAAGTGTTTACGCCATTCGACGACGTTTTCGACCATTCTAACTATTGAAATCAATCACAAAGCATTTCATACAGTCATAGCAACATGCATAATCAACCACAAACATCAAAACATCAACATGATAGGTTAAAATGGATCAAACATACCTAAAACCACACATTTCCCCTTAAGCATGTTTAGCTGAAACTAATGATAGGATTAGCAAAACTTAACCAAATTAACCCAAATTCATATCAGAGGTCTAAAACATCATTTAGGAATTTATGAACATTTTTCCCGAATTTTATCATGTTTAAATTCGCTAATTAACACTAATTACCCTTAACTATCCATAATTAGTGTAAAACTATGCAAATCACTCACCTTAGCCACAAATAAACTAAGATCTGAAATAAATCTCTGATTTGATGCAAATCCCAACCCTAAACAGCAGCTCCAATGTTGATTTGGTGTAGATCTCCCTTGATTAGATGTTGCTAAGCTTAATCCTTAACCAAAAGATGATTTGGAGGTGATTTAGAGGTTAGAGGTCATTTTTAGGGTTCCTTGGTGATAAGTGGAGGCTAGAAAACTGAAATGGAATGATCATCTATCTCATTTCAGCCTCCCCATAATCCTAATCCCGAAATGGGTTATGGGCCTACTCACTAATCACCCGATTTGGCCCGGTTAAGCAGTTTTTCACCCTCCAAACCTTATTTCAGCCATACCTCCCAAACGGTAAGTCCGTTTGGCTATTATGACCGCTCTACGGAAAGGTAAACTATCAAACGAATCCAATGGAAGTGGTTTCAGGTCAAAATTCCTTTCCAATCAAAAGTTATGGCCAAAACAGTACCAACTAGGGGCAAAATGGTCATTTAAAAATCGACAAAAATCTTGAACATGGGAAATGACTCTAATGGATGTTTCCCAAAGTTACATGACCATACGACTTCATATGGGAAAGAAATAAATATTCTACGATCCTATGATGTGTAGAATACGGATCGTTACACTCTCTCCCCCTTAAGAAATTTCGCCCCCGAAATTCCCTAATCAAAACACACACAAAGGCTCCCGCATGCCTATCAACCATAAAACAACCATCAAACATGCAAAACAAGTAAAATAAGTTTATCCTAGCATGCGGAATAACTAAATCGCAAAGTAAATCTTACCAGGCAAAGAGTTCTGGATATGCCTTCCTAATGCTCTCCTCTGTCTCCCAAGTACAATCATTCTCGTCCTCGCCCCACTGAACCTTGACTAGTTTAACCGCCTTCCTTCGAAGTTGCTTCGTATCGTGCCCCACAATACGAATCGGCTTGCGGTTCTCAACCGCCTCGGGTTCTACTTCGAAGTCCTCTAACTGATCAGGTGAAATAGTCATATCTGAGTCGTGGACGAACTTCCTTAGTTGGGAAACATGAAATACATTGTGAACTCCCGCCATTTTCTCTGGTAAGCCAACTCTATATGCCAAATTCCCGACTAGTTCAAGAACAGGGAATGGGCCAACAAATCTTGGTGCCAATTTGCCTCTCCTGCCAAATCGTATCACGCTCTTCAACGGAGAGATCTTGACAAACACCAAGTCACCAACGGGGAATTTCAAGTCTCTTCTCCTCTTATCAGCATAGCTCTTCTGCCTATCTTGGGCAGCTTTCATTCGTTGCTGAATGACCTTAATCTTATCTGAAGTTTCCCTCACCACATCTAGTCCAAGCACAAACTTCTCGCCAGTCTCTATCCAACATGATGGTGAGTTGCACGGTCTTCCGTACAAAGCTTCATATGGAGCCATACCGATACTGGATTGGTAGCTATTATTATATGCAAACTCTACTGGATGCAAATGGTCATCCCATGATCCACCAAAATCCAATATACACGCTCTCAAGAGATCTTCCAATATACGATTCACCCTCTCCGTCTGACCGTCGGTCTGAGGATGATATGCGGTACTGAGATGTAATCATGACCCTAGAGCCTCTTGTAAGCTTTTCCAAAACCCACTAGTGAACAACGGGTCTCGGTCACTCACAATGCTTTTGGGTACTCCATGAAATCTCACTACCCACTTCATATACAATTCTGCCAACTTGGCTGCCGTTCTGGTCGATTTAACTGGTATAAATCTTGCGCTCTTAGTCAATCGATCCACAATTACCCAAATGCTATCATATCCCGATCTAGTCCTTGGTAAACCATCGATGAAATCCATCGAGACTTGCTCCCATTTCTATTCGGGAATTTCTAATGGTTGCAACAACCCACTAGGCTTCTTTTGCTCGGCTTTAACTAGCTGACAATTCATGCATTTGGATATAAACTTCCCAACGTCTCTTTTCATCCCTTCCCAGTAGTAAGTCTGTCTCATGTCTCGATACATCTTATTACCACCGGGATGTATAGTCAGTTTTGAGTGATGACATTCTCTAAGCACTTCATCCCTCAAACCATTTACGTTGGGTACAACAAGCCTTCCATTCCTTTTAAGCCATCCATCTCGATCAAGCCCGTACACATTCATCTCCTCTCCGTCGATGTTCATCTCTAACTTGGAGATGATTTCCAATAGATTAGGATCGTTCCTCTGGCTAGAACCAATCCGCTCTATCAAAGTGGGTCTGATCGTCAAACTAGCTAGCATGACTGGATCCAATTCGCACTTTGGTCTGAAATCAAACCCCGCGATATACTCCAGTTGCTTCCACTCAAGAAACATTGCCCCTAAACTAGCATGTCTCCTACTCAAGGCATCGGCTACCGCATTACCTTTCCCAGGTGTGTATGCGATATCAAAATCATACGAAGCCAAGAACTCTAACCATCTCTGCTAACGGAGATTCAGATCTTTCTGAGAGAAGAGATACTTTAACGATTTATGATCAGTAAACAAATCAAATCTTTCTCCCAAGAGATAGTGTCTCCACATCTTCAGCGCAAATACAATCGCTGCCAATTCCAAATCATGGGTAGGATACTTCTTCTCATGCGGCTTTAACTGTCGACTAGCATAAGCTACAACCCTACCTCCTTGCATCAATACTGCACCCAGTCCGGTACCACAGGCATCCGTGTATACCGTCATCTCTTCATCCCTTTAGGAATGACTAACATTGGCGCACGCGTCAACTTCTCCTTTAGACTCTTGAAGGCATCCTCACACACTCCGTCCCAGACGAAGGACTGATTCTTCTTAGTCAACTGAGTCAACGGTGCTGCTATCTTGGAGAAGTCCTGGATAAACTTACGATAATATCCAGCTAATCCCAAGAAACTTCTCACATCTGTTACATTCTTGGGCGTAGGCCAATCCTGTACCGTAGCCACCTTCGCAGGGTCCACGGCAATACCATTCTCGGAAACAACATGATCCAAGAATCTCACTTCCCTTCTCCAAAAATGACACTTTGAGAATTTCGCTTTCAATTGGTGTTTCCTCAACACCTCCATCACTATCCTCAAGTGTCCCTTGTGTTCCTCCTCTGTCCTTGAATAAACAAGGATATCATCCACGAACACAAGAACAAACTTATTCAACTGATCTCTGAATACTCGATTCATAAGATCCACAAAGTAGGCTGGTGCATTGGTCAACCCAAATGGCATGACCAACCACTCATAAAATCCAGACGGCGTCCTAAATGCCGTTTTCGGAACACTCTCATCTGCTACTCGAAGCTGATGAAATCCTGTCGCGAGGTCCAACTGGGAGAACACTCTTGCTCCTTCCAGTTGATCAAACAAATCATCTATCCGCGGTAGAGGATACTTATTCTTCCTCGTTACCTTATTCAACTCGCGATAGTCCACACACAAACGAAGGGAACCATCTGCCTTAGTGGCAAACACAACTGTTGCTCCCCACTCGGAGACACTCCTTCTAATAAATCCCTTCTTCAAAAGATTGCTGACTTGCACCCCGAGCTCTCACTGCTCCCTTGGTGCCATACGACGAAGTGGCATCACTATAGGTCTGACATCTTTCACTAAATCAATACGGAACTCAATCTCTCGGTGTGGTGGAAGCCCGGTCACCTCCTCGAAGACGTCCGGATACTGGCCAACCACGGGCACATCTGACAACTCATCCTGCGGGATGTCGAGGGAATTTACAAAACTAGCCATAACCCCATCATTAGGTAGACTACCAAACACTACCCTCCGCCCATCATCCGCCCTCACTGTCACCAAAAAGCCCTCACAGTCTACCACCACCCCGTATCTTTGGAGTCAATCGACTCCCAATATAATGCCATACCCAGTAAATCCCAAAACAAAGCAATCACATACAAACATACATCCATGACTCGATAAGACCAAATTCCTACAAATCATACTAAGGCTAGTCGAACCACCAATCGGGTTCCTCACAACCAATGGTCTATCGACTATCTCGGGTTCCAGTCCCAACCTATCTACCAGGTCACTAGATATGAAGGAATGGGAAGCCCCAGTATCAAACAAAACTCGAACTGGTACATCGTAAATAGAAAGCATACCTTGAATAACAACATTCTTTCCTTTCTCCGCCGCAGTTGGGGCATTCGACGAAGATGGAACCGCATCAAGAG
Source organism: Allium sativum (assembly GCA_030737875.1). Taxonomy (NCBI): domain Eukaryota; kingdom Viridiplantae; phylum Streptophyta; class Magnoliopsida; order Asparagales; family Amaryllidaceae; genus Allium; species Allium sativum. The sequence continues at coordinate 469,660,584 of CM060923.1, read as the reverse complement.
CATATGCTTTCACAATCTGCTTCTCCTTAAGAGGTTGCGGACACTTATTCTTCTGATGTCCCATTTGACCATAGTTGTAGCACTTCCTTTCCGCTGGCTTGGCCCGACATTCTTTAGCATAATGGCCCTTCTTTCCACAACTGAAGCACTCAACATCCTTCTTGCTCTTTTTCTGGCCACCCTTAGATTGGTCTTGCTTCCTCTTATTCCGAGAGTTATTCTTGCCTCCACCGCCGGCTTGCGGCTTTGGCCCTTCTGCAGATGCAGCCTCATTCTTTGACTTAGGGTAAAGGCTCTCTGATCTCAAAGCTTTACCCATAATTGATTCAAAAGTCTCATCGATGTGGTTGATAAGCCTCTCCCCCAAGTATCCATCCAAACCAGTAATGAACTTCTCATTCTTCTTCTCAGGAGTATCGATAAGAGATAGTCCATACTTCGACAAAGTGTCGAACTCAGCAATATAATCAGAAACTGCCCTTCCGTTCTGCTTGAGTTCCAATAACCTCTTAAACAATACTGACTTCTGGGCAGCTGGAATAAACTTCTCGCTAAAGCGATCCTTGAACTGATCCCAAGTAACCTGATCCTCTGGAGTAGCTGTTCTAATGGCATTCCACCAATTCATCGCTCGCCCTTGCAGCTGACGAGACGCTAGCCTTCTCTTCATCGCATCCTCAAGACCCAAGTCATCAAAGATACTATCACAGCTATCCATCCAATCTTGAACATCTGTGGCCGACTCCGTTCCGTGGAACGACTTTCCACCAAGATTAGTGTAATCTTTGCACAACTTGGCGAAATCGACCCTAGGCGCCTGCACTACCGGGCCAACACCAACTCCGGGATTGGGAACTGCCCCTTGCACTTCTCTAAGCATGTCTCTCATGAGGTTAGTAAACATCGCCCTCATGTCAGCGACTTTCCCCTGGTTGGTCCCTCTACCAGCACCCTCGTGTCTCGGCTCATCGTCAATCTGAAAAAGGGAAACGATTAACGACCCCATAGTGGTGCTAGTGCAGTGCGACTTCATTCTTATACTACTAATAGTATATATACATAGCTTTTGAAAACCAAAGTGATCACAAATACGCGCTCTCATATACGTACTAACTCTCCCTAGTGTCTTTCCCTAGGTTAACTACGCAACCGAGCTCTGATACCAAGTGTGACGGCCCGCCCCGCACCAACCGACATTTACTCCAAAAGTGCGCTGTACACATGTCCAGTTAGCACGGAACGGGTCGTCAGAAGGAAAGGGAAGAAGGAGATGAACATACAAAGAACCTGTAAAATGTCTCACGGTGCATAGAACAAAATATAATAATAACATACTTGACATAAAACAGGAGAGACAGTGCATAAGCTGAAAATCAGAACTAAACATCATAGCAGCGGAAATCCAAAATACAGCTTATTACAACTTTCAAACTGTCTCAAAGCAAAAGTAAGATAAAGGAGGGACACTACTAATGCCCAAGTAGCGACCACCAACGACACAGGGAGAATGTGTGTGTGTGTGTGTATATATATATATATATATATCATACGTGGAAGCCTCCTGCCCGCCTCCGAATCAGCTACTCGCGCATCACCAGCTAACCTGTCTCTAGTCTGCTCGTGTGAGCACCCAGAGTAATAAGAGGAGACATAAAACTATGGGTCAGACATAAATCCTGGTATGAGCGATAAGCATCTAAAGTGAACAATAACAGGTAGACTAAAACATACCTGAACCTGCAACCAAAGAGTTAGCACTACATACTGTACAACACTCTAAGGTACCATATCAAACAGTGTAAAGATACGGAGGTGGGGGAGGTGTGCATGTCATAGGGATGGCAAACAATCAAACATAGCATCCATCCTCACATCTCTCACTCAGTGCGTAAAGCATACGATATTCACCACTTCGATCACCCAACATACCTTGCTATGATCACTCTGCCTCATGAAGTCATAAATGGCTTCACTGCACTGATAACGTAGCCACTAATCTTTTGCTATGTCCACTTTGCCCCATGGAGTCACAAGAACCCCACTGCACTGGCTCATAGCCTTACTAATCCTTACTATGTCCACTCTGCCCCATGGAGTCGTAATGACCCCACTGCACTGGCTCATAGTCTTACTACGCATCACCTTGCCCCTCAGGTCATATTGACCCTACTGCACTGATAACGTAGTCTTGCTACCATCACCTTGCTCCTCAGATCATAATGACCCTACTGCACTGATAAGTAGCCCATCATCCATTCTTAGTGGTGAATCGAAGTTATGAACGTCGATAACTCCTTAGCACACGTCCCGCAGCAAAGTCCAACCATGAAGTGAACTCATCGGTTTCCAACTGGATCCTGAGCTCTAACTTCCCATATTGGACTACCTTTGCATCGCGGGTTATTGGTCAATACTGGGTCGGGTCGGTTCCTCTTCAAGCCATCGGTTCGGGTCGGGTGTCCTCCATCGGTTCGGGTCGAGTCTCCTTCAGGTACGGTTCGGGTCGGTTGTCCTCCTTGGGTCGGGTCGGGTACTTTACTTCGGGTCGGGTCGGGTGCCATCTCCCCAACAGCTTGTGCCTCCGCTCCGATCCGTCTCCTTATCCTCCACGTGCTCCGATCCGATCCATCTTCGTGCTCCGCTCTGATCCGTCCTCCTTAATCCGATCTGATCCCCTCCTTAATCCGATCCGGTCCCAGTTCATTTAGCGTGGCCTTCCTTTTTGCCAATTTTCTCAAGTGCCAGTTTCCGATCCGATCGAATCCCTTGCCCAGTTCTACATATCCGATCCGAGCCCTATATCCGATCCGATCCGAACCCTGCACTGTTTTCTGAAACTGTTCCAGCAAGTGTTTACGCCATTCGACGACGTTTTCGACCATTCTAACTATTGAAATCAATCACAAAGCATTTCATACAATCATAGCAACATGCATAATCAACCACAAACATCAAAACATCAACATGATAGGTTAAAATGGATCAAACATACCTAAAACCCCATATTTCCCCTTAAGCATGTTTAGGTGAAACTAATGATAGGATTAGCAAAACTTAACCAAATTAACCCAAATTCATATCAGAGGTCTAAAACATCATTTAGGAATTTATGAACATTTTTCCCGAATTTTATCATGTTTAAATTCGCTAATTAACACTAATTACCCTTAACTAGCCATAATTAGTGTAAAACTATGCAAATCACTCACCTTAGCCACAAATAAACTAAGATCTGAAATAAATCCCTGATTTGATGCAAATCCCAACCCTAAATAGCAGCTCCAATGTTGATTTGGTGTAGATCTCCCTTGATTAGATGTTGCTAAGCTTAATCCTTGACCAAAAGATGATTTGGAGGTGATTTAGAGGTTAGATGCCATTTTTAGGGTTCCTTGGTGATAAGTGGAAGCTAGAAAACTGAAATGGAATGATCCTCTATCTCATTTCAGCCTCCCCATGACCCTAATCCCGAAATGGGTTATGGGCCTACTCACTAATCACCCGATTTGGCCCGGTTAAGCAGTTTTTCACCCTCCAAACCTTATTTCAGCCATACCTCCCAAACGGTAAGTCCGTTTGGCTATTATGACCACTCTATGGAAAGGTAAACCATCAAACGAATCCAATGGATGTGGTTTCAGGTCAAAATTCCTTTCCAATCAAAAATTATGGCCAAAACAGTACCAACTAGGGGCAAAATGATCATTTAAAAATCGACAAAAATCATGAACATGGGAAATGACTCTAATGGATGTTTCCCAAAGTTACATGACCATACGACTTCACATGGGAAAGAAATAAATATTCTACGATCCTATGATGTGTAGAATACGGATCGTTACAAATCTGGAGACACAAAGCCTCAACAATTGGATCTTTTTGTCTTTATGTGGAGAGGTGTAATTCATGGGGTGATCCAATGGTGGAGATTAGTTGTGTCACCAATTGTGTCTAAATTTTGTGTCCCAATATAATTTCCCATTAGTAAAGGGGATGGCTATTTGAACACAAAATTAGACACAAATCTGGAGACACAAAGCCTCAACCATTGGATCTTTTTGTCTTTATGTGGAGAGATGTAATTCATGGTTTTTATTTAACAATGTTAAAACTAAGTAAATTTACGTTTTCATGGTTTTTAATATTAATAACTTGTATGAAGGAGGAACATACACAATTTTTTACAATGCGATTGTATTGGACGGCTCGACGTTATGAAGTATTGTATAAATATGTTGGTGATGATAGTTTGGAACAAAAGGACATATTTTGGTCTAAAGCATTATATTTGTTTTGGGTCTGAATTTAAATTCAAACAGTAAATGAGATTATTCTGTTTTTTGGACCAATTCGTACCACATGAACCTCATCCAGTCATTAGGGGGCATTGCCTCCGCATTCTTAAGGGGTTGCTACCCTCGCATCCCTTTATCGTAACGTGTTGATGTGATAAATTTGACACTTGCGCACGTCAACGGCCGAGTGAAAATTAAGTAGAAAACCCAACAACCAAACATTCAAAATGCAAGAAATATAAAGGGACACACAACGTTTTATAGTAGTTCGGCACTAACTGCTATGTCCACTTTATAGTAATCATTTATCATCATAATTACAATTACAATAATTATCTGAGATGGTACACTCTTAAATTTACAAAGTTGTGGTAAAGGATAACGAAGTCCTTGTTAATCTCTAATTAAGCCATTATCATCTTCTTCAAGCCAAAGTGTGCAAAATATATCTTTAGGTCCAAATATGACTAAAAGCAAAGTAAGTGTCAACTCTAATGTCCAAGAGTTGAGAGCAAACATCTAAGTGAAGTTCACAAGTCCAAGAAGTAGTCCAAATCCATAGGAAATATCATGGAAGCCATTAATGAGCTTCAAAGAGAGTTCCTGCGTATGTCAAATAGTAGCCAAAGTCTAAAAATGTCAACCCAAGTCAACCCCTATTCATGACAAGAAAGGGGTATTTATAGGTGAAGATTTCATGTAGCCTAAATTTCGTATCCCGGGGGATATGAAATTCATATATCTAGGAGTTAGCTAAAAAATCAAGCTCCTACACAAAATTTCGAGTCCTGAGGAAAAGTTTCAAAAAACAGTGATCGGCACGTGCAGATCACCTAAAAAACAGTGATCTGCATGTACCATGCGAGCTTGCCAATTTGTCTGGCCATTTCTAATCCTAACCCATGCCAAATTCGAATCCTGAAAAGTGCTGAGGGGCACAGGCCAAAAACACTAATTCACGTGCTTTGCTTAAGAGATTTTCGAATGCCAAATCCAACCTAGGGATTTCGAATCCTAGATGTTCCAAATACCAAGTTCTGAAAACTTATGAAAAACTAAAGAAAATAGGTGATCGCGTTTGAGTGCTCAAGCCTTTTTAGGGCTTGCCAAATCTAGAAGTATCGTATCCCATACCAAATCGGTACTTTCATATCCCTAGTGGATACGAAATCCCTGAGTTTTGCCGAATCCCGAAAGCTTGCCAAGGCTGGTGCACGGATGGATTTTCCTTTGAACTGACTGTGTTGCTCAACAGTTTTGCCTATGCCAAATCATGGTTTAGGCTAAATGCCAGATTTGAGATTTTGATGGTTGCATTGAGTTGCGCAAAGGATTTTGAGTGATCAATACGTGTCTGGCACGTGTTTTCTGAGTTGATCCAAACCAAGAGCTAACCTTGTTTCCAATCCTATTATGAGCACTTCGCGACAACATACTTGAGTCTCGATCCCGTCGCTAACCATAATCTTGATGTATGACTGTTTCGCCAAAAAGTGTGTCAACACTTTGTCCCTTAAAACATATTTTTCTTAGAGAAAGGGAGATGTGTTTTGCGAGGAATCCAGAAATCCAAGAATCCATAAACCAAAAGCCAGGAGAAGTCCGAAATGAATTGCAATAATCAAGGAGCCAAAGAGCCATTATCGCACCGGATCGTATTAACCATAGAACAAGAAAATCAGAAAGTCGCGATCTTGTCAGATCGTACCAATTAGAAGTCCACATCGCGCAAGATCGTTTTAGACATGAAACAAAACCTGAAGTCCAACAAAAGCGGGCGATTGCATCGGATCATTTCTCGAGAGATAACCAAGATAACCGGGATAACCAGAGTAACCGAAATAACCAAGTGACTGAGGTGACAAAAATAACTGAAATAATAGGAATAACTGAAATAACTGGAATAGCCGAAGGATAGAGGATGCCCGATATTTAGAATAGCCAAAGTAACCAAGATAACTAAGGGACCGCGAGGGTATGAGAACCAAAGAACCAGTATGACCAAAGCAGCCAATAACCGAGGGATCGTGGAGGTCCGATAACTAGAATACCAGAATAACCGTAGTGTAACAGCCTAAAAATTTGAATTTCTCTAAAACTCCAGGTCTTCAAGCTTGAATCTAATCTCCAAAACTGAAAATTTCCAAATTTTTGGGTCGTTACACATAGCCCGGAGACTGGAGAAACCCTAAAATCTGTAGAACCAAAGTAATTGAGAGTCAAATAAGTGGATAACCAGAGTACCAAGTGGATCTTCATGCCATAAGATGACAAAACGACCAAAGCTGAGAGCGAGCGATCTCGCCGTGTCACCAATAAGACTACTTAAGTTTTAACTAGGACAGTTGCCTACCATTAATCGATAGAACAACCCAAAGCCAAACGAGTACATTCCTTACCCCGCCACAAATCGAGGTGGTCGTGCTAGGAACTGACAAGACAACCAAGATAACCAAGAGAGTTCAAAGCAGCCTTGCCGGGGCAAGATGAGCAAGAATAACCAAAATTTTCCAAGGCGGCCTTTCTAAAGCAAGATCACCGAGGATGGCCAAAGAGTGTGCTTGGTGAATCAAGTCCAGAAGCCATGGACCGGAGTTCTTAGAGTTCGCAATCCAATTCCAGATTTCCTTACTTCGCAACCGGCATCGTGACAAACAAAGTAATTTTATTAAGGTTATAAAGCTTGAGAATTTTTAGTAAAAGTAAGAAGAAAACTTAACGGTTTATCATCCGTAAAGAGCATGCCTAAGGACTCACCTGTTCCCATGCATTGGTATGCAAATTTGGCCATTTTTGATTTCAAATACATTCATGAAGGAGAATAAACGGCTTATCATTCGCGAAGAGCATGCCTACAATCTTGTCGGTTCCTGTTACAAGGGTAAGTGAACTTATCCATTCAAAGTTCAGAGGCAGAAGAAGTTCAAGGCGACCTCGTCGGAGCAAGACGACCAAGAAAAGCTAGAAAAGTTCAATTTTATTAATAACCGGGGAGGGGGTGTAATGGTGTATTGTCGAGCAAGGATCATGCTTAGGGATATAATAGCTCCTGTACGTGGGCAGGTCGACTCAGCCTTCTACAACCAAAAATCCAAAAGGGTAGATCCAAAGCACCAAAAGTCATAAAGCAAGAAGGCCAAGATTCAAAGCACCAAAAGCCAGAGAGTAAAAAAAAAAGGCCAAAATACCAAATACCAGGAGTGGGAGAAAGCCAAACCTAAAAGACCAAAAACCAAGTAAGAAAAGAGCCAAAATATTTAGAAGATCAAAGACCAATAGCCAGAGATGTGATGCCCGGAAGGCTAGAGCCTAAGACACCAAAAGCCATAAATGTCCAAGATCAGTTAATAACCATGCCATGGGTGATGGTCCTGGGCCTATCCTACATAGCAGTAAGGGGCAGTGCATGTCCTGGCACCACAGCCCGAGTCCGGACAAATCATGCCAGCTCGCCACGCCTGACACGCTCTTCAACCATATCCTGAAGATGTCGACGATCATTCGTATTATGACCGTCGAGATCATAAAACAACAATGACGACCAGTATCCGTTTCTCTTTGAGTCGACTTCCTCGCGAGAGGCTCCTTAAAAGTGTAGAGGGGTGAACTTCCAATTACATTGCTTCTAGGGTGTGGGTAAGTTCTAAGTAAGATGGAAACTCAGATTCCCTCCTAGCTATATTTCAATCGTTCCCTGAAGATGATTCACCCTTTCCAGAATCCATTTCTTTAATAGAGTCAAGCGGTCCTCCGCCCTTAACCAAATTATCCTCGAGAAGCTTTGTCGGTCCTCGCGTTCTCTTCATGTAGAAACCTTTTCATTTTAAAATAAACTCACCAAAATCCCTTGGCGTGTCATGTTGCAGTTAGATCTTAAAGTCACTCTTATCTAAAACACCAAAGACTGCAGCCATCAAAACCATGGATGGATCGGGTCTATTGACCGACGCCACTGTCGCGTTAAATCTTTTCAAGTGTTTTTGCAAAATCTCTCCAGACTTCTGCTTGATTGTTGTTAAAGTCATGACGTTTTTAGGACAAGCGATATAGACATTGAACGGCTCGATGAATCTACTAACCAAAGCATTTCAAGAGTGAACCGATTTCGTTTCCAACTGCCGAAACCACATGGCAGCAATATCTTCAAGTAAAGAAGAAAACACTTTGTCATGATATTGTCCAAAGCTGAAAGAACCTCCATATGGTGCACATAGCGCATAAGGTGAGTATTTGAGTCCTTCCGACCATCATAAGCCTCCAACACCGACAATTTAAAGTCCGGTGTTGTCCGAGAATTCCTGATTTCCAAAGAGAATGGACTGCAAGTAACACAATCCACATTTAAAGAAGAGGCACCGCCTTGAGTAAATCGACAAATAACATCTACGATCTGAAAGACATTACCTATATTGAGCAACTGATCCAAATTATCCAAGCCGACACTGGTGCCCCTAGTGTTTAGTTCCACAGTAGCCGCTTACTGATTTGCAACAAGGATATCCAATTCAATCTGAACCTGGGGTGCCGCTGCGGGCATAATCCGAACTCCCAGAACGGTGGGAGCGCTACCGTCCAAAACCTTGCACACCTGCTCTTGAGCCACATTACCTATGTTGGAATCCACGATTTGACCGACCAAGTTGTCCTGAGTCTGAGCAACATCGGGGTTAGGGATATTGCCTCCGAGTGTAGCGGAAGAAATACCGATCTAAGGATTGACATCTCCTTGATGCAGAGTTTGAGGGGTTGCCCCAAAGTCCTGAGTCGCATTTTGTGGAACACTAGTTCTTGTTCTGATGATGTATGCTTGGCATGTCGGCCTTTCAACAATTCCAAACCTAGCCTTGATCCAAGCAAGAAAAATATTTATCGCCTCTTCCTGTCGCTCGAGTCAAGCGTTCAAATCCATAACCAAATCCTTGATGATTACATTGACATCCTCTCAAGTAACAAAGTTTGAAGGATTCCCAGTCGTAGAAAGCTCTTGACTCCCTTCACCACCAGTACCTTGAGCCTTGGCAACGTTGTCGAGCTTCTTCCGTTTAACCATAATGAAAAGCAACTGGAGTCTGTTTCTGCAACAAAGTCGAATGCAAAATCCGAAAACCAAATCCAAGAGCCACAACCAAAGACAAAGTCAAAGTTGTCATGCCCCTATACCTGGCACGTCAAAGTGTTGATGTGGAAAAATTTTCACTTGTGCACGTCAACCCCCTAGTGAAAATTGAGTAGAAAACCCAATAACCAAATATCCAAAATGCAGGACTTGTAAATAGACACACAACTTTTTATAGTGGTTCAACACTAACACCTACGTCC